>OZ020305.1:17616364-18284001 GCA_963971305.1 Arcuatula senhousia | reverse complement strand
TAACTTTTAAATTCATTATTTTCTATTAAAATGTAAGATTTTTCATTAATATGTAAGATTTTTTATTAATATGGAAGAGTTTTTTTATCAATATGGAAGAATTTTTCATTAATATGTAAGATTTTCTTATTAATATGTAAGATTCTTTATTAATATGTAAGATTTTTTATTAATAGGTAAGGTTTTTTTTATTAATATGGAAGATTTTTTTATTAATATGTAAGATTTCTTATCAATAGGGAAGATTTTTTTATTAATATGTAAGATTTTTTTTATTAATATGGAAGATTTTTTTATTAATATGGAAGATTTTTTTATTGATATAGAAAACTTTTTTATTAATATGGAAGACTTTTTCATTGATATGAAAGACCTTTTCATTAATATGGAAGATTATTGTTATTGATGTGGAAGCCTTTTTGATTAATATGGAAGGCTTTTATATTGATATGGAAGATTTTTCATTCATATTTCATTCCATCGGAACGCCCTCTAGAGGAAAGCAATGATCGATATAACACCTATTTTCATTGGTTGTTATACCCCCGTCACACTGGGACGAATTAAGATCTTCAAGTTCATAGTACGTTCTTAGAACGCAGTGAAAACGGGATGAACATATTGTTTCCACGTTTTTATTACGATTGCTCTACGTCCTTAGAAGGACCATACAGAGTCTTCAAAGTCTACAACCGAGTTCCTTCTAGGTGTATCACGTTTTTACTACATCTCTTCTACATTCATCACGTCTTCACTACGTTTTAACTACGTTCTTGCTACGATTATACTGCGACCATCTGTTTTGCAGTACGTCTTTAATAAGTTTGCTTTTTAGCTCTCAAACCAAAGACAGTACGATGACCGGATTAATTCGTCTATACTAGCCGCCTTAAACCTCTCAAATACTGACTGGATTGGGATTTACCAATTGCTAACCGTTTATTTTTGTCATACTAACTTGTACAGTAAAAATTGCATCAATTTATTTATGTTTTTGTTGTTTTTTGTAACTCCTAATCCCTTGAACCGCAATGAAAAAAAGGAAATTTAGTGTAACAAAACCTGGTTCAACTCAGGTTAAGTACTTTTAGCAACCAGTACCACGATTCAGGACCACTGCGAGTTTCTTTGCATTGATTGCTCGTTTTTTCTTGGACGTTTAGTTTAAACTGGATTGGGAAACAAGTTTAATGCTCATGTGAATCGCTCTCCAGCTAGCAGTTTGCGAGTGTGGCCTTTGTAGCTACCCCCATTGAGCCTATTCTACAAAGGGATCATAAATGTGCATGGGGTATTGCTCTCTATGCACATACACGGGACAACCTTTTTAGTCCCTTTCGAAGGACTAGCATCGTTCTTAAAGACAATCCTCGCAAATGATGTCAAGAGTCGAAAAATTGGTTTCATGAAATTTTCACCCCAGACGAGGATCGAACCACGAATCTTGGTGTTAGTAGCCTGACGCGTTGACCAATACACCACCGACTCTCTTGGACGTTTGAGATTGGTCATTCCTGTTTGGTCATAACCTTTATTTGTTGAATTCTTATATTTGTCCCCCGCCAAAAGGCGAAGTGGAGAAATAGAAATTTTTGTCGGTCGTCCGTCCGTATGTGCTTGCGTGAGCGGGAATGTGTGTGTATATATGTGGGTACGTCACCCTTTGTTTCGTAAAATATTTCTCAGCTAAAATTATTCATAGGCTTTCGATATTTGGTATGCAGCTTCAAGTCTCATATGTCTCATATGCATAGTAGGCTGCATTTTCTGGTCTGTTGCTGAAAGATTTTTTTCGAAATTTGAAAATGTTTCGTAACATATTTCTGTACGAAGGCTCTAGACATTTGGTATTCAACTTTTGGTAGGGGTCTCGTAAGATAGGTTTCAGGTTTGTAGCTTATTTACTTCCTTTTTAACGAGCCGTCTTAGAATTTCTGTAGGGTCAAAAATTGAAAACAATTGTTGATAGATTTCTCAGATACTATTTTACATTTTGCATGAAGTTTTAGTTAGAGGTCTTATCTAGTGGGATGCATGTTCAGGTCTGTCACTTATTCACTTCCTGTTGAACAAGCTGTTTTAGATTTTTTTGCATTTGGTGGAGACCCAGAAATTCTGGTCTTATATATAGTAAAATTTAGGGCGAAGAAAATCAAGGTCTTTTGTGAAGTAAAGAAATCTTTTTGCCTACTTGAACTTAGCACGATCCGGTACGTACTTTTTTTGTTATTTCAACCAGAAAATTATTCTATTTTAAGTTTTGAAATTAGAATCCTGCTAAAAAATAAATGTGTTAGTACATGTATATACATACAAACACTTTATGGTTTTTTGTTGTTTTTTTTTTTTTGGATTAAAACGATTTTTATGGAGAGGGAGGATTGTTTTACAACTTGTGTCTTGTGTGTCTCTTATAGGTCTTATAAATAGGCGAATCGCGCATAGAGTGCGCGTTCAATATAAGATTTTACGGAGCATCAGCATCCATAACACGAGATTTCATTTCAGATATGTTGCTTATCTATCTCTATGTGAAACTTGGTAGAATGGTTGAGTATGACAAACTTTACGCTCTAAGCTACTTTCAGACATATCGGACTTCTTCTTCCTGTTTGGGGTACGAACGAGCAGATATATGTCCGTGTGTCTACCAAATCCGCCAAGATTTTCTCAGAAACGGTACATGAGAATGATTTGAAATTTAAAAGGATGGTTCACTCTACTTGAACTTCCTACTTGGGGCCAGCGGGGTTATCCGTGTTCTATGGACACATGTCTTCTTTATTTAAATGCTACTTTAAAAATATAATATAGTGTCCAAACACTGAATTTATCACAATTTGATACTTTAACGATATTAAAGAAATAAATGAGATGTGGAATAAGTGTACGCGACACAGCTCACATGACAAGCGGTAATTTAGAAAAACAACAATGAAAAACCGCTAGCAGCCTTTAAAGAGACCAGAAAGCACTGCTCGCCGTTCTGCACTTGGCCCAAGGTCTAAATAAAATGAACACAATTCAAATTCGGTCCTAAAATAGTCAAAGATCGATCCCCTTCATACACAAGGAACACAAAACATCAAAAAGACAAGGACAAACAAAAGCTTTGTCAAGGAGTTGCTAAGCTCAAGATTTGATTTATTGCATGGTCAACGATCAGCCCAAATAAAAGAAACACTCATTTAATTTGTTGGTGTTTCATGTAGCTATGGGGTAACTTAACATCAAAAGCCATGATTGTCTCATTCGTCAGGAAAAACGCAAAATTCAGCAGAAAAGCATAAAAATAAACAGTCGGGACAAAAATAAAACGGAAACAAAAACAAAGAAAAAGCGACACGGCAAATCAGTCCGGACAATCTGAGCAATCCGACTTAAAATCATTTTTATGGTTCCGTGCTAAACAAATTTTAAATTATCAGTTTGCATGATATAAATTTCATCGATGTACAAATTTAGTTCTTAAATCATGTAGAAATGCAGAATCTACATGTATACATGTAGCTTTATATGGCACGAGTGGCGACATTTTGGCAATATTATTAACTAATTAATTATTATTGTAAAAGTCCAATATCAATTTCAAGATGTATCATGTCCTTAGAGAGTGCAAAATAAATGAATCGTGTTCCAGCGGATAAGACACAAAAGATTTCAGTCAGTAGCGGATCAAGAAATTCTGAAAAGTGGGAGCCCAACTGGCTGGCCTAAGAGGGGGCCCGCTGTGGCCACGTTTCAATGATTTCCTATATATCCAACCAAATTTTCCACCAAAGTGGGTCCCCAGGCCCTCAGCCACCCCCTCTGGATCCATCTATGGATTTATTTACATGCATGTCCAAATTTTATGAGCAAATGAATGTGAACGGTTAGAAAACCTAGTAAAAACGTACTACAAACGGCGTAAAAACTGCTTGGACATGCAATCAACGTGGTAAAAACTGCACGGACGTGTTAAGGACGTAGTAAAAACTTCCTTATGGTCGTTCTACAATCGTGAAGGAAACATACCGTAATATGAAATCGTAGTGAAAACGTACCACGAACGTAGTGCAAACTTTTAGGACGTAGTGAAAACGTAACGCAAACGGCACAAAATATCCTACCGTCCGGGCCACGTCCATTCAGTTTGTAACACGTTCCTTCTACGTTCATGGTACGATCATGAAGTTCTCAATACGTTCTTAGTAGGTCTTTAATACGTTTTGACTTCGCCACGCCCTTATTACGTTTGTTTTGAACATGTTCAAAATTATTCCACGTCCTTCACGTTCTTGAAGTTCGTATTACGTCCAATAAGGTTCGTAATACGTCCATTCAAGTTGCACTACGACCATGCAAGTTTATAGCACGTCTTTACTACGTTCAACAAGTTCCTTCCGCGTTTTAAGACTTTTAAGGACTTTGCAAGAACGTACTCTGAACTTTATCCAGTGTGACAGGGGCATAAGAAAACACTAATGGCGCCTTCCATGTATGACCCCATGTATGCGGTCTGATGCCAGTGATGGTATTATATTGCCCCTAATAGTTGTGATTAGCGGTAAGAAATCACGGGTGTTCATTTGTTACGTCTCCCTCTTAAATAAGGCAAAAGGGCACCTGTTTGTAAAATAGGTCCTTTGCTTCCCCTTTGTCGTAGTTCGGGGATCCGCAGAGAGACCCATGCGGCAATACTCCCTTTTCCCTTAAATAGTAAAGTCTATTGAATATATTAAAGGAAGGGGAAGTATTTTTTCTTGCATAAATAAGTGACCGCGTAGGCCAAGCCCATGGATAATTTTAGTGTGTTAAGACTTGAGGGAGGGTAGGAAGGGGTATGATCCCGAATTCCCGTGAAAATAAATTTGTGATTCCCGCATCCCGAATAATGAAAATGGCTAAATCCCGTTCCCGTTAAGGGTTTTCTCGAATTCCCGTTGAAATAAATGGACTTTCCCGCTGTCCCGCAAAAGTTCCTACCGACCCTCAGACTTCTACTAGATGCGAAACGTAGCTCTAACTACACAGTCATGTATTTTTTTTTCTTAGATCGCAAAAATCAGAAGATATAAAAAGACCAACAGCTATGATTTCGCAGCTAGACTTTTACCAGTTAGGAAGGGAAGGACAGGGGGTCTCTGACCCCGCTCTCCAGCTCCTCAACCCCGATCACCGTCCATTCTACCACCCCCCCCCCCCACACCCCCCCCCACACCCCCCCCCCCGATATGATTTTTTCTTTACCACCACTCCCTGTATTTCCTTCCATTTTTTTTCCCGCTCCCCGCCCCTCTACCCCCGTTCCTCGCCCCGTCAATCCCTTTTCTCCGCCCCCATCTACCCCCGCTCCCCGTCCCTTAACCCCCGTATTCAACTACTTGAAACTCAATAGACTTTCTTATTTAAGGGAAAGGTGTTTTGCCGCATGGGTCTCTCTGCAGATCCTCGAACTGCAACAAAGGGGAATCAAAGGACCTATTGTACAAACGCTAAGATCCGCAGGTACCCATTCGCCTTTTTAAAAAGAAATGAACACCCGTGATTTCTTACCGCTAATCACAACTATTAGGGGCAATATGATACCATCACTGGCATCAGACCGCATACATGTGGTCATACATGGAAGGCGTCATTAGTGTTTTCTTAACAACCAATGAGAAAAGGCCTTATATCGATCATCGCTTACCTCTAGGGAGCGTTCCGATGGAATGAAATATGAATGAAAAATCTTCCATATCAATAAAAAGGTCTTCCATATCAATATAAAAACCTTCCATATTAATCAAAAAGGCTTCCATATCAATAACAAAAACCTTCCATATTAATGAAAAGGTCTTTCATATCAATGAAAAAGTCTTCCATATTAATAAAAAAAGTCTTCCATATTAATAAAAAAGTTTTTCATATCAATAAAAAAATCTTCCATATTAATATAAAAATCTTACATATTAATAGAAAATCTTCCATATTAATAAAAAAAATCTTCCATATTAATAAAAAAATCTTACATATTAATAAAAAATCTTACATATTAATAAAAAATCTTACATATTAATAAGAAAATCTTCCACATTAATGAAAAAATCTTCCATATTAATAAGGAAATCTTCCATATTAATGAAAAAATCTTCCATATTAATCAAAAAATCTTCCATATTAATAAAAAATCTTCCATATCAATAAAAAAATCTTACATATTAATAGAAAATAATGAATTTAAAAGTTACTATGCATAAAATTTTGCAACACATTACTTGCCATAATATTCCGCTTAAAATATTATATGTTATAAATCGCCACGTTCTTATAATTGTATGTTTGTTATGTTACAGTTGATTGATCATATTCTGATGTCATGTAAATACGCTCATTGTCTTGCCAAGCCGTTTAAATTTGTATATATGTTGCATTTGCATCTTGTTACAGTGCATTCTGTCTGAAAGAAAATATAATCTTGAATCAACGGTATTCAGAATTGTATTGTTTGGAGCATTAACGTAATTCATATTAGTTTGTATTAAATATGAAGTCACTAATATTTAATTTTAGAAAGAATACTGTTATTATTACATTATGTCCACTAGAGATGTCTTCTAGTTTTCGGCATTTTTTGGTATAATTGTTCTATGCTCTTCATATTCATAAAATGTTTGGCACTTAGAAGTTTTGGTAGAGCGCATCTGATGAGTCTTGAATAGACGAAACGCGCGTCAGGCGTAGCAAAATTTATTGTCTGGAACTTTGTTGTAAATTGTATTTTTAAGGTATAAAACAACTAATTCGCAATCCGGTAGAGGACGAACTTTTCTGAATATAGTTCCTAATTTGAGACAATATAGTTCCATTAAAGTATTGACACAGCTAAAGCTATTGCATGCAAATCATTAAATGAGCTTTAATTTGAACCACATCTTAGAAACAATTTCAGCCCATATTTGTTTATATATATGTTAAGTGTCAATTTTTAGGATTACTTTTACTTGGGGTCTCATTCTTGCCAAAAACATGACTAGAAAGTACCGGACGTTTATGATGATTTAAACCGGGAACCAGTTTTCCCCGTTATTCATAGTCTCGATCACCCAGACGCTTATCAATAGATGATAAGAGTCTGGAACAGTCCCATTACCTATTTTGTTATGTGTACGTTCGGAGTACTTTCAGGCTTTATCATAGTCTTCGACGAAAATCACTCAACCGTATGTTCAGAATTCTGTACATATGGTTCAGTGAATTTATGCAAATACAATAGCGAGATAACTTCTCGAATTGATGTGAGTTGTTCTCTTATAACATAGCATTTCTTATAATTCTTATGATAAAATAAGACATCCTATTTTACATTTTTGAACACAAGTTGGTTTTGTTAACAATAAAAAAATTCGATTTATCGTTAAATTGTACTCACGGGCGTCTACCTGGTTTGGTAAATTGTTATGTTTTTTGGAGTCAAAAATTGGGACATTTTTGAAAACAGAACCATACACGTTCGACCAATCCGATTCTCGATTTTACAGAACCAGTTATCAAAAACCAAGGAAGACCAATGAAACGTTGAGTTTTTAAAGTTGGTTCATTTTAGATTGAATTGAATCTTGTATGCTCGCGTCATATACACACGTGGTAAAGGTTAAAAGGTATAACGATCGCCACCTAGTGGTTACGAGAAATCAATTGGTGTTTTCCCAGACTCACTACCTTGGTAGTATGAGTTTGGGTTCGAGACTACGTTATTCAATGTATGATGTGCTAGTTTTTGAACTGGAGTGAGCCAAATCATTTTGCATTGAAATAAGACTATTGTCACTTTATTTGAACTTTAGACAAAAAATCTACAGCATTTTAAAAAAGTCCAATTTAACACAGAAAGCAATGGGACTCGGAATTAGTGGGTTTATACCTTGTACATGTATCGGATGGCTGAGAAAACTTTTTTCCTGAAAATAGCTACTTTTTCTTTGTAAACAGTTTGGACATTATGTGAATAATATGGAAAAACTACTGTGCATTTTTAAAAAGTTTGGCCCCCAAATTATCTAATCTCTCAAAATTTTCATTTTTGGGTATTTATCTGACTTAGAAATATCCAAAGACCCTATACTTCATGGAATGATTTTTTGGTGATTCAAATAACTTAAAACAATCTCACTTAGTCATTTTATGTCAGTTTTCAACATATTTGGCTTTTAGAAGTTACATTATGGGCAAAATATGTGTTCGACATAATGCACCTTGGTGCGCTTTATCAATATTCACCACTGAATATATAGAACTGTTTATTTATCTATTCTTTTGTTATTTTTAAACAAAAATGTCTTTTTTGAGATCTTGAGTAACCATGCTTAGTATAATCTAATTTAGTAGGTAATAGATTAATAGCTTGGCAAAATTTGTTTTTCTGAGCACAATATTCACCCTCAATTAGGTAACATGGCTGAAAAGCAGTGCAGTATTGATATGAAAAGGATGTTTTTAAGGATATTTTTCACAAGTAGAAGAAAAGAATAGAAAAACTGAATGATTTATGTGTTTTAAGATTGCAATCAGTGCATTTAGTCCCGTTATTTATTTTAGTCTTGAAAAATTAGGTATGAACATTCAGTTTTGTGCAATGTAATTTGATACGCGTATATGAGTTTTGGTAATTTTAGGCTTTATTTTAATTTTTATTCTACACAACAATCTTTTAAAGTGACAAAGTTTTATAAACATTAAGGTCTTGTGTGGCATCTGGCATATTTTAAAGCTAAAAAAAAGTATCCTAGTGTGATTTTAAACTTTTTGATATGTTTTTGCCTTTTACCTATTATTTACATTAATGACATTATGTTTTACTTTTTCAGGAAAAGACATAAGAAATGTATAACAAATCAACAAACAAATGCAAATGTTCAATCCAGTTGTAATGAAGTAGATAAGATTTTTCACTTACCCCCAAAAAATGATATTTTCAGTAAATCAGGATTTTTTGGTTAATCGCATCAAAGTATATTGTCTAAAAGATGGACTGCAGTAGTTAAAGTTTCTGACAAACATATAAAATAATAGGTTTTTATTTGTTGCAATAAACCAATTTATGTAAAAATGGACAGGTATAAAGTATTAAAGAGGTTTATTTCTGTTATAGGTATAAAACCACTAATTCACAGTCCGGTGTCGTATATTATGGGTCCACCAATTTACGTTTCCGGCCGGATACGTAAAATTAACATTTTGGGTCCGGGTCTCTATAATTTTAGGTCCGCCCTATTTACGTATATCATGGTCCACGATGATTTCATTTAATTACACATTTTAAATTGTGAAGAAGTAGGTTTTGATAAGTAATCATAATTAACATTTCGAAGCTGTCTTTTATTGTGCACATGTTCATTACAGTAAAAAATTGAATGTACCCTTAATGTTAGAAAATAATTTGAATTTTAGAACATTTCTTTTCGTTTATTTTGTTTCATTTCATTCAATTTTTTATTATATTTTTATTGCTTGATTTTTATACTATTTTATTTTACTTTAGTTCAATTTTATATTGATTTCTATTTTGATCTCTATTTTATTTTTATTTTTATTTTTTAATTCTATTTATCATGTGTTTATGATATGTTGTGCTATGTTTTATTTCATTATATTATATTATTGGGATTAAAACTCTTATACGATTATTAAGCCACGGGCGTAAAAAAAAATAAGAAAAGCACTAGTATTCTGACTCCACTTAATTGACAACATATTTATACCGTGGTAGTTCATACCTGATAACGCAACTTTTTTAAGGGGACTGAGCTCCAGCTGAGAATATCAATCATGGACGACAAGTAGGTTTTCACCTTAAATATAAGATAAGTATTCATATATAGAGATTTTTATATTATCTGTATATCATAAATTCTCTTTGTTGGCGGCCGGGGATAGACTCCTCGGGATCTAGTTGCGCTGACTGAGGAGGGCCCCCTAGTATTTTGAGGGCAAACGGTATCCTGTCAGATGGTTCCAAATCAATCACTGCTCTGACTAGTAAAGTTTTTTTTTTATAATTTGGTACAATAGCAGCTCTAGACATATGCTTGTTCTTTATCATACTTGTTTGTCAACAATGTTTTGGTTACAAAGTCTTTGCTGTTTTTATTTTGAGCTTCATTCTCTGCATTGGGGTGTGGTCAGTTATCTATAAGAGTAGAGAGCCATTATCTGATGCGTCTGTTGTTGTCCGTCTAGTTTGGAGCGTTGGTCCAGCTCTTTCAGCATCTTTGTGAGAGTAACGTCTTCTCTGGACATGTAATCCTGAGCGATAAACCTTGCACCCCTTGCTTCCAGTTTTTACATGTAAATCTTACATGTATGATTTGAGGTGTTATATAACACCGAATATATTGGGAATAAATAGAAAATAATGAGTTGTGGAATAAGCGTCAGTGACACAGCTCACATAACATAATACTTTTTCAAAATATATATAGATACAATGCTAAAATATGGCTTATTAAAACTTTCCGCTCTGTAAATACTCACGTAAATAAATAGGGGACTGAGAGAGGATATCACTTTCAAATGCAGCGGTGACAAAAAAATTACGGTAAAATAAAAGGAATTTACAGAACGTACTTGCACATATAAAATTTGTTTTGCTTAACATGTAAAAGGAAATTCATGTATATTTTCACATCATTTAACATTTCATGACTAGCGTGGTGCATGCACACCTAACCTAAATGCATCCCCCTTTTAAGTTCAAATGTTTAAGTTCGAGAGATCGTAGAACAGTCTTTGTAAAAGCGTAATAGAATCGTACCGAGCATAATACAAGCGTAGTGAAAGCGTAAAACGATCGTAGTGATCGCGGAGGACGCTTAGGTATAGTTGAGGCCAGTTCTTACTTCTCTTTAGAACTGTCAGAAAATGTCAAGAATCGGTTCTAATTCTGTTCTGCTGACAGTTCTAGGCCAGTTTGTGACAGGTCGTGTCCTCTCATAGAACATCTCTTGACAGTTTTATCCCAAAACATATTTAGAACTATTCTAGTCTCTGACAGTTCTACGCTGTCTTACGCCCTAACAGCTCTTACCTGTTCTGCGCGCTCCGACAGTTCTAATCCCTGACAACTCCTGACAGCCCCTGACAACTCCCGACAGCTCATGACAATTCCAAACCTTGACATTTTAAGAACTTTTCTGGTATATTAAATGTAGCATGGCAATCGAGAATACATTTTTTACAGAAAGATAATAAATTCTAAAACACAATTTTAACATAGCTGACGAGACATAACAATTATTATAAACAACACATGACGTCATTTAGAACTGTTAGGACCTGTCAGAGCGCAGAACTTTCAGGGCTCAGAACTGTCACGGACTAGAGGAGTTCTAAGCTGTCAGGGCCTTGGACAATTCTAGAGGTGTCAGGGGCTGTGCCAGTTTATGGCAGTTATGGCCAAGAACAGTTTATGACAGTTGGCGTCCTGGGTTAGAACAGTTCTAGAACTGTCAGGAGAACCTGACAGTTAAGATGTTAGAACAGATCTCAACTGCAGGTCGTAGGGCTGTCCCAATTAACAACCTTGGCAAAGCGACCCGACCTGATGTCAGGTTTTTAAGCGCTCTTTAGTGATCTTTTATCGACAAGCTCAGCTTTGCTGCTGGCCTATGCGCCACCCGGAACCCGCACGAGTTATTTGTATAAAAAGACCAGTAAACCGTCAATTCTATAGGTCCGGGGATATTCATATATAGAAAGGCGGACCAGTAAACTGTCATATTTATAGGTCCGGGACTATTCATATTTTAAGAAAGATGAGCCGGTAAAGTAACAAACTTATACATGAAGGTCTGAGACTATATTCATACTACAAATGACGGAACAGTAAACTGTCAAACTTAAAGGTCCAGGTCTATTTATATGAATACAGTTGAAGCAGCAAACTATCAGACTTAATTGTCCGGGGCTATTCATATGAAGAAAGGCGGAACAGTTAACTATCAAACTTAAAGGTCCGGGATTATTCATATTAAAAAAGGGGAACCAGTAAACTGTCAAACTTAAAGGTCGAGGGCTATTCATTTATAAAGGAAGGTGGACCGGTAAACTTTCAAACTCAAATGTCCGGGTATATTCATATAAAAATTCGGACCAATTACCTGTCAAATTTAAAGGTTCGGGACTATTCATATAAAGAAAGGCGTACCGGTAAACTGTCAAATTTAAAGGTCCAGGACTAGTAAACTGTCAAAATTAAAAGTCAGGGTCTATTCATATAAATAAAGGTCGACCAGTAAACTGTCAAACTTAAAGGTCCGGGTCTATTCATATAAATAAAAGCGGACCAGTAAACTTTCAAATTTAAATGTCCGGGACTATTCATATAAAGAAAGGCAGACCACTAAACTGTCAAATTTAAAGGTCCGGGACTATTGATATAAAGAAAGGCGGGCGGACCAGTAAACTGTCAAACTTAAAGGTTCGGGGCTATTCAAATAAAGAAAGGCGGACCAGTAAACTGTCAAATTCAAAAGTCCGACACTATTACTATAAAGAAAGGTGGACCAGTAAACTGTTCAACTTAGAGGACCGTGTCTATTCATAAAAAGAAAGGCGGACCAGTAAACTGTCAAACTTAAAGGTTCGGGGCTATTCATATAAAGAATGGCTGACCAGTAAACTGTCAAATTCAAAGGTCCGGGACTATTACTATAAAGAAAGGTGGACCAGTAAACTGTCAAATTCAAAGTTCCGGGACTATTACTATAAAGAAAGGCGGACCAGTAAACTGTCAAATTCAAGGTTCGGGGACTATTAATATGAAGAAAGGTGGACCAGTAAACTGTCAAACTTAAAGGTCCGGGGCTAAACATATAAAGAAAGGCGGACCAGTAAACTGTAAAACTTAAAGGTCCGGGGCTATTAATATAAAGAAAAGGCGGACCAGTAAACTGTCAAACTTAAAGGTTCGGGGCTATTCATATAAAGAAAGGCGGACCAGTAAACTGTTAAATTTAAAGGTCCGGGACTATTAATATACTAGTAAATAAAGGTGGACCAGTAAACTGTTCACCTTAAAGGTCCGGGTCTATTAATATAAAGAAAGGTGGACCAGTAAACTGTTCACCTTAAAGGTCCGGGTCTATTCATAAAAAGAAAGGTGGACCAGTAAACTGTTCAACATAAAGGTCAGGGGCTATTCATATAAAGAAATGTGGACCAGTAAACTGTCAAAACTAATCATGCTAAAGATTCGAGGCTCTTTTAAGATGTTGATAAAAAGTATGGAACCGAATAGATTAGAATAATACATGTATGCAATTATACAAAAATATTAATCATTTAAATAAATAAAGCAAAGCCACTACAAGAAAATAATCTATCTTTACTGCCTAGTTTACATGTAGCTTTAAATGTCTACAATCAATGCTATTACAAATGAATGATGATAAATATCATATGAACTAACGGTCTGGTTAGTTTTTAAGATTGTTGAAGTTTCAACAGGTTTGTTCCTGTCATCGTTAAGCTTTCCAATGTATAAAGAAATGAAATTCATCTTTAACAGCACAATTTTGAACATAGTTTTCAGATTCTTTTATTCTTATGATTATCTCATAGACTAGACCATGCTCAATTCAAGATCGTGGGCACTTGTGCTAAATTTTGTATGAAATTTCTGGCCCTGAAGTTTTTAACACGTTTATTGTCAGGTTCTTTTTTTTTATTCTTTTTTAATTTCCAAACTGATTTTATATTTCTTTGATTTATCTCCCTATTATTTCCACGCAATCTGTTTTTCTCCAAAAAGAATTACACCTTTTAATAAGTTTAGTTTTTACTTTAACTCTACTATCACATGCAATTGTGTTAACTCATGAAAGCTCAATCCATATATTTTATTAAAACAAGAGGCTCACTTGATCCTGAATCGCCTATAAACTTGGTCGTTTGAATTCTAAAACTATAAAATGAAAACATCTTTTTATACATTTTAAGAACTATATGCTAAATGAGAGGTCATCTAATAAAATGGATTCTATGCAGTTATAAGTTTAGAGTTGAAATTTTTATACTCTAGAGGTAATATTAGCCCCTTAAAGGGATGGTCCTACACCAACTGGTTAAATATTTTGCTGATCGTGACTTGCTTAACAATAAAGTGTTGAAATATCTTTCATTGTTTCAGTCAAAATATGAACAGATAATAATTGTTCAACGTCTAGAAATATGTTTTCGTTGATAATTTTAGGATTGGTATATATTGAATCTTGTGTGTTATATTTTATATCCAGGGCCAATGCAAGATCGCGAGCAACTAACACTGGTCACATCGAAGCTGCTGTTAATACCAGTCAAATACTAGCAAGTGGAAATTTTTGAAAAATCAAGAATTATTTCAAAAGTGCACAAACGGACGTCAGACGCCCAGTGTTTACAATAGCTCACATAAGAAGCCTGTCGAAATTGTTGCTGAATATGTATTCAGCATCTTCCACGTTTCCATGCAAGTCCAATGTCAATGTTAATGCATGTACGTACATTCTTGAGGTTGAGTTTGATTAATTAGATATATTGAAATATTTTTATCATGACCTCAAACAAGAACTTGAAAATGTAGAATAAATGTATTTAGAGGCATTTCAAAATCACGTTTAGGTACTTCAAAGCTATGGATTTTAAAATTGTCTAAGCACAAGGTTCTTTATACTGTCTCGGTCATAATTTTGACTCAAATTCAACAATTTGAGATTTATTGGTATTTAAATTTGCTCTTCATAATTATATAAAGTTTGGCTAGAGCGCTGCTGGTGTGTCTTTCAGAATATGCTCTGGTATTGAGCCCAAATGTAAAAAACAACAACATTTTGCTAACCTAACATTCATTTTTGCTATATTTTTACTCGCGGCTGCACAAACTATTTTGCAACAGATATGTTTGCTGCCGAAACCAATTGGGCCTTATATAGGTAATTTTGTTCATTTTTATGCATTTTTTCCATTTTGAATAATTTAATGAAAAAAATCATCTTATACTTTCTAAAAAGTTATACAGTATCTAGTAAAAATGCATAAATAAAATTTAAAAAAGATATGTACTGTTGATATCAGAAATTTTCGTCACGCCCTAGCAATTTCGGCACTTCCCATTTAAAAAAATGCCAGACTGTTATATGTTATCTGATAAAATCATCTAAGATGTAACTGATTGCCGAATTGTTTGAAAAAGCCAGCTGGAGATCCAATTTATCAGCTGTGTGATAGGTGTGAATTATTTGAGACAGGTATATACATTGTACACAGTGAATAACCGGACAGTAAGCGATCACGGAAGTTGATCACTGTCCGGTGGTAAAATCCTAGTTGATTTAATAAAAATGCATGATTTGGCCATGAATTTAAGCCCTTATTCACCCGAAACTACATTTTAAGAAAAATTGAAGCGTACAATTAGTTTACATTGTTATTTATCGCTATTCAAATTACCAATATATAATGTAGATGATTTAAATTTTCGAAAAAAGTGGTTTAATCATTGGTATTTTTGACAATGGAAACTCATTGCGACGAAAGAAACAACAAATTGTTGGTGAACCACTCACATTGAAATAGTGCATTGTATCTCCATTTAAAGCTGTTTAAATAGGAAATCCTTTGGTGTCAAATTATTTGATGAAAATGGTTTGATTGTTTATAATAACCAGAATTGTAAGATCGCTGCTCACTCTATCGCTGTCCGACTAATTGCCACTGTACACAATCATTAATTGTTAGAAAGTTATATCTATCTGTCCGATTAATTGTTGGGTTGAATGTAGCAATAACAAGACAAATATTCTTACTAGCCATTATACAGCTAGAACAAAATGATTCTAAAAAACTGGAACACATATAAAAGGTAGTAGCCTATCCAAACAAAGTATTGGAATAAGATTACATTGCTACATACATGTATGTTTATTGAGCATTAATATTTACTAAAAAAAGAACTTAATTTCTCTTAAGTTGGAAAACAATCCGTTCAAGCAGGTTATCGAATATAAACATGTGACCATTCATCTAAGCTTTGAATTGGTATAAATTAATTGGAAATTTTGGAGAAAAAAAACAATATATATTATACATGAAGGTAAAATCTCAGATTTGAAAAGTTGGCCTTTCTCTTAAAATCTATCCGACTTCACTAACTTTGCAAATGAAGATATGTATATAGAGTTGATATACTGTTCTAAGGTTTTATATACATGTATATGCCTCATTTTCGTTACAAATAGTTATGATCGACAAACTGTTACTACAGAATGAAACATTAAATAGTGCTCAAATCAGATGAACTTCAGGTGGCCACACCACTTCAAGTGTGCTGCTCTATGTAAATATATACAAGAGGCTCCCAGGAGCCTGAATCGCTCACCTGGTACTGATGTCGACCCTATAAAGACTTTTCTAGCGCTAAATGAGCTGAACATTAAAGCAAGTAACAACTTTTCTCTTTCTACTATAGTTTTCATTCTGTAGCCGAAGGCCTAAATCAGGAAAAAACGTTATTTTGAGGACATAACCCCCATCAGGGGACATCTGATACCTTCAACCTTATTAAAACTTTTGGAGAGCTAAATGAACTGAACATTTAAGCAAGCAACAGCTTTTCTCTATCTGTTATAGTTTTAATTCTATAGGCCAAAAACATGAAAAAAAACGCAATTTTAGGGGCCGGTACCCCTATAAGAGGTTATCTGACAACTTCGATCATATAGAGACTTTTGTAGAGATTTATGAGCTGAGCATTGAAGCAAGCAACAGCTTTTCTCTATCTGTAATAGTTTTCATTCTGTGAGCCAAAAACATGAAAAATGCTATTTTTCATCTTTAAGGGGCCGTAACTCCTATTAGGGGTCATCCGACAACTCCGACTCCATTGAGACTCTTGTAGAGCTTTTGATGCTGAAGCAGCAGCGTGGCATCAGATTTCATCTATCTCTTATACTTTTTGATTTACAACCAAAAACAGTAGTGTGACCCTCCCTTGTCTATTTTTAGTAACGGCGACCATTTTGTTTGGACGGCGGTCACCATTTGAGCAATCTTGGTAGAGGACATCCCATAGATGAAATGTGCAAAGTTTCAAAGCAATCCCTTCAGTTGTTTCGGAGGAGAAGATTTTCAAAGAAAGGACGACGACGGACGCCAAGTGATGGCAATAGCCTTCGGGTAAGGTTAGCTAACTAGTATTTGGCTGAAATCCAAGAGGGATTCAGATTTAGTCAACAATTGATTAACATGCATGGACATAGCAATATTCATCTATCTAAGTTTTTTAATTCTTGAGATATGAAGGCATCCAACTAAAACCTTGTGTATACGGCCTAAGCATGAACTTTACATGAATTCAAAGACAAAGTCAAATAGTGTAGATATTCGCTTTTAAAGACATATACCGAATTACACAACGCGGTCAGTTTTAATGGTTTTGGAATGGGGTAGACTAACGTATACTAGGTCGATATCAATAGAGCCTATGACATTGCTGGATTTGGCTTCCCTGTTCGAATGTTTTATAGTTTAAAGTTCTTTACTTTCAATACTTATGAATACTATAAAGTAGTTTTGCACACGTCGAAATGCGTTTCTTGAATGCCAAACAAAAATTAAACGAACGTATAACGTCAGTCTAACGATAGTCTTCCGCACGTCTAGCGTCAGTCTAACGACCAAGAAACTTATTAAACGTGTTTAAAACGTGTACAGAGCGCACAGAGCATCATTGTAACGAACGAGTAGCGCATCAACCCCAGAATTTTATAAGTAAAACTGAATTACAAGGGGGAAAGTCAATTTTTCAAGCTTAAAATAATTATTCAAACCTGAAAAAAATCTATTTACAAAAAAAATAATGACCAAAGCCAAGAAAAAAAAATTGTAATGTAACGAGGATAACTTAGATGGCCTGTAATGGAAAGTAATTTTTTGCAAATCGTAATACACCCGTCGTGCTGTCGGTTAATATTTTTTGGTAAACAAAATACTCAAATACAACGAGTAACGACATTCTATCTTCAATACTCATTTGAAATAATGTGCATTTTTAATATTCATTAAGCGCACCCGTTCTTCTCTATTAAGGACATCCGTCATCATGCTGTCGGCGATCCTTTAGGATTAGTCAAGTGCAGTAAAAAGGATGCTAGGCAAACTCTTCAGACCGGTATTTCTTACATGTATTTACTTATTTGAGATTTTAACAGTTTGCTAGCGCATGCATTCCTCTCAATATATTATGGACATATCAAATTTAAAATATTATATTCTTATAGACAGAGTGCAAAATCATCACTATTGTTTTAAAAAAAACGACTTTAGAATAATTATACATACACCGAAAACCAATATTTTTATAAAGAAACCAAATTTACATGTATTTATATTTATTACTTAATCCATTAACGCTTTAGAATAATTATACATACACCGAAAACCAATATTTTTATAAAGAAACCAAATTTACATGTATTTATATTTATTACTTAATCCATTAATACATTTTAGACAGATAATAGATCTATTTGGGCTATTGTGAAATAATACTATAGTAAAAAGAACAGAATTCCTGGGTCTCCTCACCAAGAGCAAAAATAATAAGTTATATATGAACGTTATGAATGCGTTCTGCAGTCGTCACACTTTCGCTGACGCTTTGTGGTCGTTCACCCAGATATTTTGTGAAACTTTTTACAGCGACTGCCAACGTGTTCCAACGTTTTAGAAAATTATTCGAACGTACGGCACACGTTGGCTAACACGTTATAGTGTGACAGGGCCATTACGGGGCCTTTACTGTGTTGAGCATGTTCTTCGAAGTGAATACAAGTAAGAGAAAATTCAATGACTCAGATATCTCAGTAAACTGGTTGTCCATGCGATAAGAATATTTGTTTCAAAAGATTCCAAAGTCAATGGAAAACTCCTAATGAACCATTTTGACATTTGCATTAATAAGTCATACACAAGTGACATGCAATAAGCAGGCCCAGAGTGCCCAGAGAGTCCCTCCTTTTATTATCTTGTTGAATGGATTTTCATTTTGTTATAAGATGTTATTAGATGAACACTGCTGCATGTTTTTTTTTCCGAATCCAACAGTGGAGACTATTTTGAGCTCTTACATTTAAAATAAATAAATGAACAAAATACACTACGACATAAATTATCATAAAAATATGAAAATATATACATAAGCCTTTTAATAAGCAACTTACCTAAGCTGTAAAAGATTGAGGAATACATGCAATTTGAAATTATAACTTTTTTTTTATTCAAACCTTAAGGATTCAAAGAAGGCAATTAATCGGACACCCACAAAAAATAAACGACCAATTAATCGGACAGTAAACGATTATGCCAAAACTGCAAAACTTGATGTTTTAAACAAAATTGTTTATTTTATCTTAAGCTATCATTGTCAATGTAGAGAATCTATCAATTGCCCTTTGAGATGATAATAAAAATATTAATAAAATCATTGCAGTTTGTGAGTAAATTCCAAATATGTGCTAAGTGGTGAAGGAAAAAATGTTCACACACTGATGATCAATCGAAATTTTTAGCATTCTAAATTGTCCAGAATACAAAAAGAAACGTTAAAAAGTTCCATAAATGAGCAAGGTATAAAATAAACTTACCTTTGTTCATAATCGATATTGTAGCGTGTTCATACAGCCTAAAAACCACAAAAATCTGGGGGGAAAATAACATACAACTAGGATTTTTCCACCGGACAGTGATCAACTTCCGTGATCGCGTACTGTCCGGTTATACACTGTGAATACATTTAGCACAAATTAACAACGTCTGTAACGCGTATATTTTTTTCTGAATCGGGTCTCAAATAACCCTTTTGACGTTCACATTCATTTTCAGCTTAAAATCTGCATTTTTGAAATTTTTGCTTGAACAAATACGGGTAAGATGGTACACATGTTATATATCATTGTGAAGCTAATAAAGTTTTCTGTCTAATGCTGGTATAAAACATTCACCATCAAGGATTACTTTTTTCGCAAAGTTGGATTGTTTACAAAATGCTCAAAATACCCTTTTTACCATGCTTTCCGGTCTTCCACATGGAGCCTTTTCACACAGCCATGTAAACAAAATTCATACACTAGTCAAAAATGATTCAAGGATAATTAAAATGAGTGAATCTTTAGGTTTCATTTGAGTGTACACATGATTCCATTATTAATCCAATAAAACTTTGACAATTACAAACAATAACACTGCACTTTTTATTTTTAATGGACTATTTGAGGGAGGGACCAATTGACCCGGAAGGGGTTAATGAGACCTTAAAATAACACAATGCACCAGCTAATCATAATTGAATATGAAAATTAAAAGAGGAGGATTTTTTGAATTTATTAAGCCCTCATACAAGCCAAGGAGTTGTGCGGTTTTGATTTTATGGGCATTTGAAATAGGGGTATACCATGAGAAAACCTTAAAAAGTTGACGTCGCATAAAGTTTTCTATGTTAAATGGATAAGACTTTACTCTATTCACTTTCTCATAATCTAAACATTTTTTTATAGGTAGAGTAACATTGCAGTGAATTTATTTTAATGGTCTAAGGGCAGACAACTCTATGAAAAAATAAAAACAGGCATCAGCATATGATATAATCAACATTTTGTCGTGTCGCGAGCAAGAAAATCTCTTTATTTTCAATCGTTCGAGCCTAAATTTCTGTTTAAAAGTGAGGTTTGGAAAAAAATATGCATCAAACAATATTTCTATTCCTGTATGAGGGTAAATATAGTGACAAAAAGCAAAAAATACAATGGTTGCTAAGGGGGTACCATTGTGAAACTACCAGGATAGCCTACAGAAGACACAAATAAGCTGTATTCTTAAGGTCTCAAATAACCCTTTTGACGTTCACATTCATTTTCAGCTTAAAATCTGCATTTTTGAAATTTTTGCTTGAACAAATACGGGTAAGATGGTACACATGTTATATATCATTGTGAAGCTAATAAAGTTTTCTGTCTAATGCTGGTATAAAACATTCACCATCAAGGATTACTTTTTTCGCAAAGTTGGATTGTTTACAAAATGCTCAAAATACCCTTTTTACCATGCTTTCCGGTCTTCCACATGGAGCCTTTTCACACAGCCATGTAAACAAAATTCATACACTAGTCAAAAATGATTCAAGGATAATTAAAATGAGTGAATCTTTAGGTTTCATTTGAGTGTACACATGATTCCATTATTAATCCAATAAAACTTTGACAATTACAAACAATAACACTGCACTTTTTATTTTTAATGGACTATTTGAGGGAGGGACCAATTGACCCGGAAGGGGTTAATGAGACCTTAAAATAACACAATGCACCAGCTAATCATAATTGAATATGAAAATTAAAAGAGGAGGATTTTTTGAATTTATTAAGCCCTCATACAAGCCAAGGAGTTGTGCGGTTTTGATTTTATGGGCATTTGAAATAGGGGTATACCATGAGAAAACCTTAAAAAGTTGACGTCGCATAAAGTTTTCTATGTTAAACGGATAAGACTTTACTCTATTCACTTTCTCATAATCTAAACATTTTTTTATAGGTAGAGTAACATTGCAGTGAATTTATTTTAATGGTCTAAGGGCAGACAACTCTATGAAAAAATAAAAACAGGCATCAGCATATGATATAATCAACATTTTGTCGTGTCGCGAGCAAGAAAATCTCTTTATTTTCAATCGTTCGAGCCTAAATTTCTGTTTAAAAGTGAGGTTTGGAAAAAAATATGCATCAAACAATATTTCTATTCCTGTATGAGGGTAAATATAGTGACAAAAAGCAAAAAATACAATGGTTGCTAAGGGGGTACCATTGTGAAACTACCAGGATAGCCTACAGAAGACACAAATAAGCTGTATTCTTAAGGTCTCAAATAACCCTTTTGACGTTCACATTCATTTTCAGCTTAAAATCTGCATTTTTGAAATTTTTGCTTGAACAAATACGGGTAAGATGGTACACATGTTATATATCATTGTGAAGCTAATAAAGTTTTCTGTCTAATGCTGGTATAAAACATTCACCATCAAGGATTACTTTTTTCGCAAAGTTGGATTGTTTACAAAATGCTCAAAATACCCTTTTTACCATGCTTTCCGGTCTTCCACATGGAGCCTTTTCACACAGCCATGTAAACAAAATTCATACACTAGTCAAAAATGATTCAAGGATAATTAAAATGAGTGAATCTTTAGGTTTCATTTGAGTGTACACATGATTCCATTATTAATCCAATAAAACTTTGACAATTACAAACAATAACACTGCACTTTTTATTTTTAATGGACTATTTGAGGGAGGGACCAATTGACCCGGAAGGGGTTAATGAGACCTTAAAATAACACAATGCACCAGCTAATCATAATTGAATATGAAAATTAAAAGAGGAGGATTTTTTGAATTTATTAAGCCCTCATACAAGCCAAGGAGTTGTGCGGTTTTGATTTTATGGGCATTTGAAATAGGGGTATACCATGAGAAAACCTTAAAAAGTTGACGTCGCATAAAGTTTTCTATGTTAAATGGATAAGACTTTACTCTATTCACTTTCTCATAATCTAAACATTTTTTTATAGGTAGAGTAACATTGCAGTGAATTTATTTTAATGGTCTAAGGGCAGACAACTCTATGAAAAAATAAAAACAGGCATCAGCATATGATATAATCAACATTTTGTCGTGTCGCGAGCAAGAAAATCTCTTTATTTTCAATCGTTCGAGCCTAAATTTCTGTTTAAAAGTGAGGTTTGGAAAAAAATATGCATCAAACAATATTTCTATTCCTGTATGAGGGTAAATATAGTGACAAAAAGCAAAAAATACAATGGTTGCTAAGGGGGTACCATTGTGAAACTACCAGGATAGCCTACAGAAGACACAAATAAGCTGTATTCTTAAGGTCTCAAATAACCCTTTTGACGTTCACATTCATTTTCAGCTTAAAATCTGCATTTTTGAAATTTTTGCTTGAACAAATACGGGTAAGATGGTACACATGTTATATATCATTGTGAAGCTAATAAAGTTTTCTGTCTAATGCTGGTATAAAACATTCACCATCAAGGATTACTTTTTTCGCAAAGTTGGATTGTTTACAAAATGCTCAAAATACCCTTTTTACCATGCTTTCCGGTCTTCCACATGGAGCCTTTTCACACAGCCATGTAAACAAAATTCATACACTAGTCAAAAATGATTCAAGGATAATTAAAATGAGTGAATCTTTAGGTTTCATTTGAGTGTACACATGATTCCATTATTAATCCAATAAAACTTTGACAATTACAAACAATAACACTGCACTTTTTATTTTTAATGGACTATTTGAGGGAGGGACCAATTGACCCGGAAGGGGTTAATGAGACCTTAAAATAACACAATGCACCAGCTAATCATAATTGAATATGAAAATTAAAAGAGGAGGATTTTTTGAATTTATTAAGCCCTCATACAAGCCAAGGAGTTGTGCGGTTTTGATTTTATGGGCATTTGAAATAGGGGTATACCATGAGAAAACCTTAAAAAGTTGACGTCGCATAAAGTTTTCTATGTTAAATGGATAAGACTTTACTCTATTCACTTTCTCATAATCTAAACATTTTTTTATAGGTAGAGTAACATTGCAGTGAATTTATTTTAATGGTCTAAGGGCAGACAACTCTATGAAAAAATAAAAACAGGCATCAGCATATGATATAATCAACATTTTGTCGTGTCGCGAGCAAGAAAATCTCTTTATTTTCAATCGTTCGAGCCTAAATTTCTGTTTAAAAGTGAGGTTTGGAAAAAAATATGCATCAAACAATATTTCTATTCCTGTATGAGGGTAAATATAGTGACAAAAAGCAAAAAATACAATGGTTGCTAAGGGGGTACCATTGTGAAACTACCAGGATAGCCTACAGAAGACACAAATAAGCTGTATTCTTAAGGTCTCAAATAACCCTTTTGACGTTCACATTCATTTTCAGCTTAAAATCTGCATTTTTGAAATTT
This sequence comes from Arcuatula senhousia, assembly GCA_963971305.1. Taxonomy (NCBI): domain Eukaryota; kingdom Metazoa; phylum Mollusca; class Bivalvia; order Mytilida; family Mytilidae; genus Arcuatula; species Arcuatula senhousia. The sequence continues at coordinate 18,259,963 of OZ020305.1, read as the reverse complement.
TTGCTTGAACAAATACGGGTAAGATGGTACACATGTTATATATCATTGTGAAGCTAATAAAGTTTTCTGTCTAATGCTGGTATAAAACATTCACCATCAAGGATTACTTTTTTCGCAAAGTTGGATTGTTTACAAAATGCTCAAAATACCCTTTTTACCATGCTTTCCGGTCTTCCACATGGAGCCTTTTCACACAGCCATGTAAACAAAATTCATACACTAGTCAAAAATGATTCAAGGATAATTAAAATGAGTGAATCTTTAGGTTTCATTTGAGTGTACACATGATTCCATTATTAATCCAATAAAACTTTGACAATTACAAACAATAACACTGCACTTTTTATTTTTAATGGACTATTTGAGGGAGGGACCAATTGACCCGGAAGGGGTTAATGAGACCTTAAAATAACACAATGCACCAGCTAATCATAATTGAATATGAAAATTAAAAGAGGAGGATTTTTTGAATTTATTAAGCCCTCATACAAGCCAAGGAGTTGTGCGGTTTTGATTTTATGGGCATTTGAAATAGGGGTATACCATGAGAAAACCTTAAAAAGTTGACGTCGCATAAAGTTTTCTATGTTAAATGGATAAGACTTTACTCTATTCACTTTCTCATAATCTAAACATTTTTTTTATAGGTAGAGTAACATTGCAGTGAATTTATTTTAATGGTCTAAGGGCAGACAACTCTATGAAAAAATAAAAACAGGCATCAGCATATGATATAATCAACATTTTGTCGTGTCGCGAGCAAGAAAATCTCTTTATTTTCAATCGTTCGAGCCTAAATTTCTGTTTAAAAGTGAGGTTTGGAAAAAAATATGCATCAAACAATATTTCTATTCCTGTATGAGGGTAAATATAGTGACAAAAAGCAAAAAATACAATGGTTGCTAAGGGGGTACCATTGTGAAACTACCAGGATAGCCTACAGAAGACACAAATAAGCTGTATTCTTAAGGTCTCAAATAACCCTTTTGACGTTCACATTCATTTTCAGCTTAAAATCTGCATTTTTGAAATTTTTGCTTGAACAAATACGGGTAAGATGGTACACATGTTATATATCATTGTGAAGCTAATAAAGTTTTCTGTCTAATGCTGGTATAAAACATTCACCATCAAGGATTACTTTTTTCGCAAAGTTGGATTGTTTACAAAATGCTCAAAATACCCTTTTTACCATGCTTTCCGGTCTTCCACATGGAGCCTTTTCACACAGCCATGTAAACAAAATTCATACACTAGTCAAAAATGATTCAAGGATAATTAAAATGAGTGAATCTTTAGGTTTCATTTGAGTGTACACATGATTCCATTATTAATCCAATAAAACTTTGACAATTACAAACAATAACACTGCACTTTTTATTTTTAATGGACTATTTGAGGGAGGGACCAATTGACCCGGAAGGGGTTAATGAGACCTTAAAATAACACAATGCACCAGCTAATCATAATTGAATATGAAAATTAAAAGAGGAGGATTTTTTGAATTTATTAAGCCCTCATACAAGCCAAGGAGTTGTGCGGTTTTGATTTTATGGGCATTTGAAATAGGGGTATACCATGAGAAAACCTTAAAAAGTTGACGTCGCATAAAGTTTTCTATGTTAAATGGATAAGACTTTACTCTATTCACTTTCTCATAATCTAAACATTTTTTTATAGGTAGAGTAACATTGCAGTGAATTTATTTTAATGGTCTAAGGGCAGACAACTCTATGAAAAAATAAAAACAGGCATCAGCATATGATATAATCAACATTTTGTCGTGTCGCGAGCAAGAAAATCTCTTTATTTTCAATCGTTCGAGCCTAAATTTCTGTTTAAAAGTGAGGTTTGGAAAAAAATATGCATCAAACAATATTTCTATTCCTGTATGAGGGTAAATATAGTGACAAAAAGCAAAAAATACAATGGTTGCTAAGGGGGTACCATTGTGAAACTACCAGGATAGCCTACAGAAGACACAAATAAGCTGTATTCTTAAGGTCTCAAATAACCCTATTGACGTTCACATTCATTTTCAGCTTAAAATCTGCATTTTTGAAATTTTTGCTTGAACAAATACGGGTAAGATGGTACACATGTTATATATCATTGTGAAGCTAATAAAGTTTTCTGTCTAATGCTGGTATAAAACATTCACCATCAAGGATTACTTTTTTCGCAAAGTTGGATTGTTTACAAAATGCTCAAAATACCCTTTTTACCATGCTTTCCGGTCTTCCACATGGAGCCTTTTCACACAGCCATGTAAACAAAATTCATACACTAGTCAAAAATGATTCAAGGATAATTAAAATGAGTGAATCTTTAGGTTTCATTTGAGTGTACACATGATTCCATTATTAATCCAATAAAACTTTGACAATTACAAACAATAACACTGCACTTTTTATTTTTAATGGACTATTTGAGGGAGGGACCAATTGACCCGGAAGGGGTTAATGAGACCTTAAAATAACACAATGCACCAGCTAATCATAATTGAATATGAAAATTAAAAGAGGAGGATTTTTTGAATTTATTAAGCCCTCATACAAGCCAAGGAGTTGTGCGGTTTTGATTTTATGGGCATTTGAAATAGGGGTATACCATGAGAAAACCTTAAAAAGTTGACGTCGCATAAAGTTTTCTATGTTAAATGGATAAGACTTTACTCTATTCACTTTCTCATAATCTAAACATTTTTTTATAGGTAGAGTAACATTGCAGTGAATTTATTTTAATGGTCTAAGGGCAGACAACTCTATGAAAAAATAAAAACAGGCATCAGCATATGATATAATCAACATTTTGTCGTGTCGCGAGCAAGAAAATCTCTTTATTTTCAATCGTTCGAGCCTAAATTTCTGTTTAAAAGTGAGGTTTGGAAAAAAATATGCATCAAACAATATTTCTATTCCTGTATGAGGGTAAATATAGTGACAAAAAGCAAAAAATACAATGGTTGCTAAGGGGGTACCATTGTGAAACTACCAGGATAGCCTACAGAAGACACAAATAAGCTGTATTCTTAAGGTCTCAAATAACCCTTTTGACGTTCACATTCATTTTCAGCTTAAAATCTGCATTTTTGAAATTTTTGCTTGAACAAATACGGGTAAGATGGTACACATGTTATATATCATTGTGAAGCTAATAAAGTTTTCTGTCTAATGCTGGTATAAAACATTCACCATCAAGGATTACTTTTTTCGCAAAGTTGGATTGTTTACAAAATGCTCAAAATACCCTTTTTACCATGCTTTCCGGTCTTCCACATGGAGCCTTTTCACACAGCCATGTAAACAAAATTCATACACTAGTCAAAAATGATTCAAGGATAATTAAAATGAGTGAATCTTTAGGTTTCATTTGAGTGTACACATGATTCCATTATTAATCCAATAAAACTTTGACAATTACAAACAATAACACTGCACTTTTTATTTTTAATGGACTATTTGAGGGAGGGACCAATTGACCCGGAAGGGGTTAATGAGACCTTAAAATAACACAATGCACCAGCTAATCATAATTGAATATGAAAATTAAAAGAGGAGGATTTTTTGAATTTATTAAGCCCTCATACAAGCCAAGGAGTTGTGCGGTTTTGATTTTATGGGCATTTGAAATAGGGGTATACCATGAGAAAACCTTAAAAAGTTGACGTCGCATAAAGTTTTCTATGTTAAATGGATAAGACTTTACTCTATTCACTTTCTCATAATCTAAACATTTTTTTATAGGTAGAGTAACATTGCAGTGAATTTATTTTAATGGTCTAAGGGCAGACAACTCTATGAAAAAATAAAAACAGGCATCAGCATATGATATAATCAACATTTTGTCGTGTCGCGAGCAAGAAAATCTCTTTATTTTCAATCGTTCGAGCCTAAATTTCTGTTTAAAAGTGAGGTTTGGAAAAAAATATGCATCAAACAATATTTCTATTCCTGTATGAGGGTAAATATAGTGACAAAAAGCAAAAAATACAATGGTTGCTAAGGGGGTACCATTGTGAAACTACCAGGATAGCCTACAGAAGACACAAATAAGCTGTATTCTTAAGGTCTCAAATAACCCTTTTGACGTTCACATTCATTTTCAGCTTAAAATCTGCATTTTTGAAATTTTTGCTTGAACAAATACGGGTAAGATGGTACACATGTTATATATCATTGTGAAGCTAATAAAGTTTTCTGTCTAATGCTGGTATAAAACATTCACCATCAAGGATTACTTTTTTCGCAAAGTTGGATTGTTTACAAAATGCTCAAAATACCCTTTTTACCATGCTTTCCGGTCTTCCACATGGAGCCTTTTCACACAGCCATGTAAACAAAATTCATACACTAGTCAAAAATGATTCAAGGATAATTAAAATGAGTGAATCTTTAGGTTTCATTTGAGTGTACACATGATTCCATTATTAATCCAATAAAACTTTGACAATTACAAACAATAACACTGCACTTTTTATTTTTAATGGACTATTTGAGGGAGGGACCAATTGACCCGGAAGGGGTTAATGAGACCTTAAAATAACACAATGCACCAGCTAATCATAATTGAATATGAAAATTAAAAGAGGAGGATTTTTTGAATTTATTAAGCCCTCATACAAGCCAAGGAGTTGTGCGGTTTTGATTTTATGGGCATTTGAAATAGGGGTATACCATGAGAAAACCTTAAAAAGTTGACGTCGCATAAAGTTTTCTATGTTAAATGGATAAGACTTTACTCTATTCACTTTCTCATAATCTAAACATTTTTTTATAGGTAGAGTAACATTGCAGTGAATTTATTTTAATGGTCTAAGGGCAGACAACTCTATGAAAAAATAAAAACAGGCATCAGCATATGATATAATCAACATTTTGTCGTGTCGCGAGCAAGAAAATCTCTTTATTTTCAATCGTTCGAGCCTAAATTTCTGTTTAAAAGTGAGGTTTGGAAAAAAATATGCATCAAACAATATTTCTATTCCTGTATGAGGGTAAATATAGTGACAAAAAGCAAAAAATACAATGGTTGCTAAGGGGGTACCATTGTGAAACTACCAGGATAGCCTACAGAAGACACAAATAAGCTGTATTCTTAAGGTCTCAAATAACCCTTTTGACGTTCACATTCATTTTCAGCTTAAAATCTGCATTTTTGAAATTTTTGCTTGAACAAATACGGGTAAGATGGTACACATGTTATATATCATTGTGAAGCTAATAAAGTTTTCTGTCTAATGCTGGTATAAAACATTCACCATCAAGGATTACTTTTTTCGCAAAGTTGGATTGTTTACAAAATGCTCAAAATACCCTTTTTACCATGCTTTCCGGTCTTCCACATGGAGCCTTTTCACACAGCCATGTAAACAAAATTCATACACTAGTCAAAAATGATTCAAGGATAATTAAAATGAGTGAATCTTTAGGTTTCATTTGAGTGTACACATGATTCCATTATTAATCCAATAAAACTTTGACAATTACAAACAATAACACTGCACTTTTTATTTTTAATGGACTATTTGAGGGAGGGACCAATTGACCCGGAAGGGGTTAATGAGACCTCGATTCATTTGCGAGTTACGTCCCCTTACCGTCGGCATAGGAAACTGAACGTAACGTCACAGTACTGCCATAGACTACCCAGTTAGTTTGGTCGTGTTATTTTCTGTTTCAAGAAAAAATGTTGTCACAACTGCTAGAAGATCATTACAAAGTGCAAGAACAGCTTCAACAGAGAAGGTTTGTATGTCTGTTACATGTGACATAACAAAATATTCTCTTTAGTTCAATAAAATCCATATTATATGTTGAATTCTTTATTTTCTGTCTCAACTTTTATTTCAAATTCGTAGAACTATAAAACTGCATAATTGATATTCAAACTGAAAAATATTTAATAGTTACATAAAGCAATATCTTAACCGCATAAGTTCTTAAGTTGACAACAAGTTTTTTTTCTCCGTTAATTGAATTAGGTATTTTTAACATATCGGTAGGTAATACAGTAAAAACTAAAAAAAAAATGTATTTCGTTTGCTTTATTGAAATTATGTTTTGTTTCTTTTTAAATTAAATATCAAATAAATTTAGGCTATATTATATGTTGACATTATACTTAAGGATAACAAAGCTTCCAGATCGAGACTTTGTTGCCAATGTATATTATTCATAATCATTGAAAAGGCAATGGGGGCAAAAGGAGCGTTCGATTTGCTAGATTTTAAACACATTCAATAGTTTACAAGATATAATAAGACTTGTCTTCCAGTTTTTGAAGTTGTTAAGGGCCAATCATTTAACTTAAAAGGGCGGGGGGCTTTTTTTTCCCTTTTTGCCAGAAAATATATTTATCGTTATAAGATGTCGCGATATTTTTTTCAATATTAGCATTATTTTGATGCGGTTTTAAATCGTTTTTCAAAATATTTTTTTCTTCACCTTTGCTGCCAAAATATTTTTTTCATAAAAAAATCATATCCAGTATTATATCTTTTACGAAAACAAACTATTTAACAAATCGCCTTTCAACTTAAATGGTTTGTCCCTTATTTGAATGCGAACTTACAAAACCATTTTTTTCATTTTAGATCGGCTAGAAAAGCTCTCTCCAGTGATGCTGTAATACGAGAATGTCTGAAATGGAATCAAGAATATCCGAATGGTAAGTTTTTTCTTTCTAATTAAAGAAATTTTATACATTGCTGCTGATCCCAATATTTCATCTTTGTTCTCTGTCCATGTATAAACAATTTTTAACGTACTATTATACTTTGACTCAAAGCTTATATAACATATGTTCAACCCTGTCGTCTTTATGTAAATTGTTCTATTCCAGAAATAGGTCTTTCGTTGATAAAATAAGGATTGGTGCTGAGTTTTCTATTCAGCAGCGAACATTGCAATATGTATCTTCCCATGTACCTTTTTAGCTGCTGTCCATGTATGTAAATTGTGTCGCTTATATTTTTTCGACATCTCATTACTGTCTACGTAGTAATTATAAGTCAATGTGTCCCGCCCCCCCCCCCCAAACCAGAGAGGCGGGTCATATGGATTCTTGTTTGGTTCTTTCCGTCTTTCACTAAACTATTCCCCTTAATTAATCTGACAGTGGTTACCTGAAGGAAACCACGTGTAGGTTATAAAGTATCAGGAAATTTTTATCATAAAAATTTGGTGGAAGTTATGGCTCTTGGAACTTAGTATTTTAGGGAAACGGGAGAGGGGGTTCGATGCCGATATATTGTTATGCTAGGGTAAAAATCAATTCAAAATGCGCGGAAATCCACTTCTCAAACTGTTTTGATAGTGCAAATGATGTTAAATTCCACTTTTGTGCTTTGAAGACAAGCTCCTCATGTTACAGAAATTTTATGTTCAGAATACCCACTTCAGGTTAAATTGATTTCATTTTTAAAAATTATAAATGCGACGGGTTAGCGACAATGTTTATCGCATGGAAACGTGAACACAGTCCAATATGAATCACTATAAAGATGACTGTTTTACCTATGCCTTTTCTATGTTTAATCATATCGCGTATTTCTTAATAGACTGTTTTAACATGCGTTAAACATAGTCGGTGTCCCCCTTTTGGTAATCAAATCCTTGGAAATTTACTTTTTCATAAAACTTTTTCTACAATTAATTTGAACGTTTTATTTGTGATAAGTAAAAAGCAAAGGGAAAATAAAGTAATCAAAGCTTGCATAAGACAATTCATATTTTAATTGAAGTGAAGCTAATATTTAAGAAAAGGAAAATATAAAAAAACATACGTATATTAATGTTTTTTTTTGTGTTTTTTTTTTTTAATTTGCGGTGCCTCTCTAACATAATGTGGATTAATTCAGAAGGGGGTGGTCCGATGGTATGGCCACCCCTGCACAATTTCACTTAAGAAATTTTGTAGTTTTTGTGCATATTGTCCGCAAAATTTAATATAGAATTCCCTTTCCTACTGGAATCTCTCTGGAATCCCTTCATTTCCAGAAATTTTTGATTCGCCCCTGCATAACGACGGTCCAAAATGGAACTGTTTAATTAAAAACAATGGTAATAAAAGAAGCATTAGCAATAAAAAATAGACACAAAAAAGTTCGTGTCATCTATATAAATATTTACATGTACGTATAAGAGCCGGTGGTAAAGTGGACTCACTTTTAAAATTCCCATCCTTTCTAGAATGTTCTTTGTTATGCTTGTTTCTTTGGAGAGACTATCAATTGTTGTCTAATGTATGAAGTTAACGGTCCCAAATGCACGTTAAAGATTCCTTTTTGGAGTTCGATAATAAGGCTAAATTGGAACCGATACAATTGTCACACTACAATGAGAGATGTAGCATATAGTTTGCATGTTTCACAATCCAGTATCCAGTTTTAATAAAGACGCTCCTGCAATTTATTGCAAGTCCTACATGAACTACTTCAAGTTTTTAGGGGATAAATATGACATGCATGTATATTTTTATACCTCCATTACGAAAGTACAGGACCATATTATGTTTAGATTCGTTTTTCCGTTCATTCGTTGTTCACAAATAAGATGTACCTTAGGTTTAAGTTACTTTTCCCTCATCGTATCGGAAACTCGATACTAATAATCAGAACTAAAAATCCTGAGATAATTCTTATATACTTTTTAGCCAAAGTTGATTTTAAGATCCTGTTCCCGGAGAATTTCAAGGCTGAGAGAATAAAATCCATGGATAGAATATGCTTTATAAAAGAGCTTGCTCAAAACCAGGAGCAGGCCTTAGGGTACCCTAGAGTTACACCTGAAGAGATGATGAAATTCATGCAAAGAAACCGACACCTTGAATTTAATCAGAGAGCCGTGAGGATGTGCGGAGCGGAATTGTACGAAAAGTAAGTACATAAGCCCCCGTCACACTGGACCACGACCTTACTACGATCTATATTTTTTCCTAAATCGCGGAACATCGTAGTGTTGTCGTCCTGGGGTCGTGGAGATCGTGTTGTGATCGTACTAGGTCGTGGGTGACTATGACTGCGCTACGTAAATTTTGAACATGTTCAAAACATTCGTAGTGCAGTCGTGGTGAAAATAGAGCGTACTAACAGCGTACTGAGATCATAAGAGGATCGTAGAGCAGTCGGCTTCAGTCGTAGAAATGTCGTGGGACAATCGTGGTAAGGACGTACCTTAATTGACAGCCGATCCCACTACGCTAGCGCTGCGCTCATGTCACGATCATACCACGATTATAGTACGACCTATACGATCGTACCACGATGATACGACGACCTATAAGATCATACTACGACCACACTACGATGCTACCACGCCCTTGGCGTTCTTAGTACGATCCTACCAAGATGTTTCTACGTACTACATGTAACAAAAATTGTCTCTCGCACTGACAAAATCAAATGCAAAAAAGTATCAATTGCCCTAGCCTTATACCCATTTGCAGCAGCATTTGCCTTCCTAGATTCCAGAAAACACCAGTTTAAATAAAGCCAAATAAAAAATATATACATATATGGAAAAACCACATTCAATGAGTCTTCATTTTGATGATACACGCATGGGCGTTTGGGTCTAGGATTGAATTATTTTATTTATTGTTTGTATATATATAAAGAATTATGACCCTCATTATATTTTTAAATTTTATTATTTCCACGTGGAAATAGTAATTTTAGCCAGGGTCAGAATTTGTTATATGCACATACAAATAAAAAAAATCCTAGACCCAAACGCCTGTGCGTACATGTAGAATACTTAGGGACCGACCATTTGATTTTAATGGGGGGAGGAGGGGGCTATGGTGAAATTTGAAATAAAAGGCAGGATTGCAAAAATCCAGAAATAAAAAGGCAGGACATTGCTTTGAATTTAAAAAAGATGGTAGTTTTGGCTGAAAAATTCATAAAAGCTTTAAAAATAAAAAATAAATGGCGCCTTTTCCATTCGTGTTCTTATAAAATCATCTTAAGGACTCTTAACGCCATTTTTTAAAATAAAGATGCAATACTGATATGGCTTAATAAAGCTTTCCGCACTGTAGAGATCTCATGATTATTTTTCTATTCAATATAAAAAGGGGAATGAGAGAGGATATCAATTTCAAATGCAACATGACAGATATTTTACGGTAAGATAAATTGAATTAAGAGAAGGTACAAAACGTTTAGAATTCACCTTAATTTATGTTGCTTAACATGTTAAAGGAAACACATCATATAACATTTCAAGACTAGCGTGGCACCTGCACCCCTACCAAGTTTTGAAATTTAAGTTCGATCGATCGTAGAAGAGTCTTTGTTAGCGTAGTGGAATCGTACCGAACGTAGTACAAGCGTAGTGAAAGCGTAACACGATCGTAGTGATCGTAGAAGATGCGTAGGAAGGTCGTAGCTGGTCGTGGTATAATCGTAGTATGGTCGTAGCAAGGTCGCTGAAGCAACGTACTGCACTCGTGGTGGTCGTAGTAGCATCGTACTTAATTTGACAATTGAAAATAAATTCCCCTCGAACTATCTCACTGTGGTCGTAGTTCTGTCGTGCTCGTGGTCACACCGACTACGTTTTAAGACAATCGTCCCGACTCTACTACGATTAAGATCGTGGAGGTCGTGGAGAGCGTAGTAAGATCGTGGTCAGTGTGATGGGGGCCTTAGGTATGAGTATAGCCTGCTTTATCATGAACAGGTTGTTACATTGTTGATTAGTACATTTATGAAAGGTAGGCGTAGTCTGCAATGTGTAATTTGTGGACTATAACACACAACACATAAAAAATAGAATAGCTACAGAATCAGTTTTGTCCAAATGTAAAACTAGAAAATGTGTCTATGAGCCAAGAAATTGATCAAAAGTGTTCATGTGTAAAATATAGGTCGCTGTGACCTTATTTCTGGTGGGTGGTGCCATGTTACCAAGACTCATCGATTAGTGAAATATCATTGACCCCTAACATGTAGTATTCAAGATATGGACCTTAACCAAGAACTTAACCAGTCATTCATGCGTAAAATATAGTGGTCACAGTGACCTCACTTCTAGTGGATGGTGTCACCTTATCCAAGACACATCTAGTGGTGAAATATCATTGACCCTCAACATCTAGTATCCAAGTTATGGACCTTAACCAAGAACTTAACCGAAGTCGTTCATGCATAAAATATAGATCACAGTGACCTTATTTTTATTGTGTGTAGTAATGTTACATAAGACACATCTAGTGGTGAATACCATTGACCATCAACATGTGGTATCTGAGATATTGACTTTAACCAAGAACTTAACCAAAGTCATTCATGCGTAAAATATAGGTCACAGTGACCTAATATTTAGTGGGTGGTGTTACCTTACCTAAGACACATCTAGTAATGAAATATCATTGACCCCCAACATCTAGAATCCAAGTTATGGACCTTAACCAAGAACTTAACCAAACTGTTACGGACGGACGGACGTACGTACGTACGGACGGACGGACGGACAATGGTAAAGCTATATGGCCGATCCACATACGTGGTCGGGCCATAAAAAAAGAAATAAACTGAGAAAGAAAAAAAGATTCAGAATTTAAAGAATAAAATCGTTTGAGCTGTACACATATTAAACTTTCTTTCATCCTTTTTTTCACAGAAAACTAGACGTAGCATGTGACGATTTAATGAAGAAACTTCTGGATTGGAATAAAAACAGCACAACAGGTACGTAATACATATTGTTTGGGAAAAATACAATGTACCCTTTGACACCTACTGGCTCAGGAAAAAGAGTAAATAAAAACATGTACTATCAAAGTCCTTATTTGGTTGTATTGTTCTTTTGAAAGTCAAAGAAAAATTGTCGCTTACGAAGTTATAACGTCTGAGGACCGACCATTTAACTTGGGGGGGTGGGCATGTTTGTATTCATAAAAAATATTCTTCTATTTTTTTTTTTTTTTTTTTTTTTTTTTTTTACGAAAAAAAAATATTAGCAGCGAAGGTGTAGAAAAAAATATTCTGAAGAGGGATTTCTGCATACATGTTACCAAATTAACCGTTTTTATACCCGTTTTGGTATTGTATTCTGTCAAATGAAATAATGCTAATATTGGAACAAAATATTCTGTCGTGACAGGTTTGAAAAAAAATTCCGCGCAGCACAGAAAAAAAATGTGGCAAAAACAAAAAAAAAACAATGTCCCCCACATCCGTTCGAGTTAAATGGTCGGTCTTTTAAGTCGCCTTGTGGAGAAAATTGGTGATAAACAAATATGACTAGACGTGAAGTCTTAATAGCCCATCTAAATGGGTATTGTTTTGTTTGGATAAAAAAATATTTGATATGTGTAGACCCTGCTTTATCAATTTGTTTTTAAATTAATTTTTCACTGATTGTTAAGAGAATGATGCAAATCATTTTTGGTTCAAATCCGAAAATTGTTTAATTCCAGTTTCAGGAATTTAAAAATAACTTTCTATCTCAGAAATGAAAAAATCATTATCACCAGAAGTTCTAAAAATTCAGCTAAGAAAACACAGTGTTTTTTAAAGTGTGGTTTTGTGAATTTGAGATGATAACTTAATAATTCCAAACTGCAAACAAGACGCCACTTAGGGCCATGAAATCAACTTTTGGGGCATTTTTAAAGCATCAAATATCTAACGAAGGGACCGACCATTTAACTATGTGGAAGTGCATGGTTTTTTGCTAGGGTCAGTATTTGTTTGATAGGTGATAAAAAAAAATTTTCTATATTTATTTATTAAAAGCATTTTTTTATATGGTAGAAATCCTTCTTCAGAAAATTGTTTTAAAACCTTTGCTGCCAAATTATATATATTTTTTAAAAATCTGATCAAAAACATTTTTAGGAAAAAAAACAATCCCCCGCCCTTTTTAGGTTGAATGCCTGGTTCCTTTATATCGAGTTTGGTTTTTTTTAAGTCTGGTGCACAGTTTTTTTTTCATTGGTATACTTAACTTACACTTTTTCAGATGAGGAAAAACGATCAAAACCTTTTAAGTATGAGAGTCTCAATGGTTTTGACCTTTTTACTGAAATTTGAAAGTATGCTGTTTTTTTTATGTTACTTTAACGAATTCAACAAAATTAACGCAATGTTCTTTGACAATGTAATCTTAACATTAGTTTTTTTTTATGTCAATCTTTGTTTTGTTGCGTTTACTTTACAGACCATATTGAGATAAGATTATTCATCATCCTATTATATCATTTGCATAACATTTGTCCTTTTCTTTAGATAAGATTTTATTTTGGATGCAAACGCCATTGTTTTGGGACCATCCATACATAGATGCCACCAAAGGGAAATTCGTCCATGTTGTAGATTTGCAAGAAAGAAAACCAAGCCTTGAAGAGCAGGAGCACGAATTCCACTTACGATTTAATTCAAGAATAAATGATTTGGATTTCCAATACTTCACATTATATTCCGAGTAAGTTTTCGAAATTTTTGTTTGAACTTTATTACATTTCAACAGAAACATTCACACTTCTAATATTTGAATTAGATGAAAACGAAACAGCATTTATCAAAAAAAAAAAGAAAAGCAATATTATCACTAAAAGAAGCAAAGAAGCACTAATTCCCCAAATCAGTTTACCAAAATATGCCCAAGGTAAAATTATTGCCGGAATTCGTTGAACAGGAAATAAGTGACCGATGGACCTTTCATCTAATCTCACAGTATGCATGGAACCCCGTGCTGATGCGTCATACTAAAATCAAGAGGGTGTGATAAGTAAGTGCTGAGAAAACTGTTACGAAAATACTTTTCTCGCCCGCCTCACATTCACCATCTTGTTACCCGGATTTTTCACTCCATGTTAACCGATAAAAGAAAACACGAAAAGAGACCCACAACAGAGAAACACATACACAAATTCACCTTTACTGCGATAAGCACACAAGCTCGTATCAGAGCGATAGTGAACCCAGGTACTCCGGAAGGGAAAGAAACTTCTGCGTGTTGTAACGTATCAGTTGCTACGACAATAGCATTCAACATTCAATAAGTTAAGCGTGCTTTAGTGTACAATGTAAAGGGTGTACGAGATTCAGAAATTGAAAATTTTCGAGATCCTCGGCTTTTATCCATTCAAATGCATTAAAAAGTTTTCAACATGTTTTCTTAATATTTGTTCAGAAGTATTAAAAGAAGGTAATAATAAACACCATATAACAATTTCATTCAATTCTATTTACAATTTCTATGTTAAAACAGAAGACGAACTTTCAAGGTATTTCCTATGAAAAAATCTAGAGAAGTTTTTTTCCCGCCATATTTTTAGGTGCTTATATCTTGAAAACGGCTCCATGTTTTTTTTAAACTTTTTTCATAAAGTCTACCTTTTTTTAGCTATTCTTTCCAAATTTTCTATTCTAAAAAACTTTTAATTACAAAAAATATCAGGCTCATACTCCCTTAATGGCTTTTAGAAAGAACATATCTCTGCTATGTAAACCAGTTAACAAGAAAAAACAAGAAAAACTTTGGTCAAATAAATATGTGACTAGACCAACTTAAGTTTTTGATTCTTATTTCAACATATCATGATATTTCATTAAACCGTTTGATCTCTTTCTCATTCTATAATTTTTTTCTACATGTTCAATGATGTTATTCTTCATTGATTTCTCTTCCAGAACGATAACATATGAAAATGGACCACTCGATTTCGAGCATAATAAGATGATGGAGAGCGATCTATTTGGAAATTTGGTGTCCATGGGACCACAGATACGTGAAAAATGTAATAGGACCAGATTTATGTTTGCACATATCAAACATATAAGTGCTAACCCAGAAGACTACACTTTTGACGAAACCGGAAAACAACTCGTCTTGAAATCACCGGAAGAAATTGATGCCGCTATTACACGTTTAAATAAAGAAAAGGAATTCAGGGAGAGATATGTACCGATTTATAACTTAGAGCAGAAAGCTCTTCAAGGTCATCCAATGGCACAGACCTTTAAAACAAACTCTATTGCCCTACATTTTATCAGGAGAAAATATACCGAAGAGTTTGGAGAACTATTTTTCATTGAAGAAAGATATGACCGATTCTTGTGGATTGGAAGTCCAAAAGTGAAACCTTATGAACGACCAAGTGAAGCTCAATTTATCACTGTAGCTGATGTTGATAATCGAAAGTTCAGTTGCTCGATGAATCTAGGAGATTCGGAAATTCTCCCAACCATCAATGAAACAGAAAATGTGGGAGCTATCGACTTCTTAGCAAACAACGATTATTCCTCAGGCAAAGAACATCTAAACACACAATACTCTACTGATAATCAGCTAAGACAAACATCAGAACTGAAGGAAGCAATTGTGACTGGAGATTTTACTGATGTCCATAGTCTAACAAATGAATTGAAACTTGACAAAGAAGCCGGATTAGAGGAGAAACAAGATAAATTAGGCGATGATAACAAACCTAATAACCAATCAGAACTCAAGCCTAAGAAATACAAAACAAGAAGTCAGCAAATATGGAATGAAACCAAACAGAGAAAGCTTGTGGTGATTGGAAAGAGAAGATATAGTGTGAAGAGGCAAAAGAATATGAAGAGAATTATTAAAGATCAGGGAATAGTGATCACAAAAAGCAGCAATCATGAAACAAAGGCTAATTTCAGGTCAAGGTTAGAGTTCAAGGACACGCATTTATGTCGTGGAAGACGATCTATCAGTTGTGATTCGATTTTTGATGTTCATGGAGGCCTTCTTCATTCAGAATCAAGATTGGACTATTCTACTCCAAAAGATACAAAGGATGATATCTTTATCACCCGTACTCAAATCATAGTGGGCTGTGCTGGAACGCCTTATCGAAGGTTTAAAGAAAAACCTACGTTTGGCGATTCCGATATTGAAATTGCAATGAATGATGATGCTGTTTCCCAAAAAGAAGTCTTTGGGGATTCAGATATAGTCATAGAAAAGGAAATACAAAATGAGAAGCTTATCCCAAATGCTACACGTGTTTTAGAAGACAAAACAGAGAAACCATCGAACATGTTTGAGGCATTTGAAATCACATTCTTAAAAAAGTTAAAAAGGAGGCCAAAACTGTCATCAAGTGTTAAGAAGTATGCTGCTATAGAGAACTCAAGTAAGAAGTCGGTTAATCTTGTTTCTATACTAAAACATTCTAAAAAGCAAGTATTGCAACCAGCTAAGAAAAGAGTACGATTTGATATATTCGATGAACCCGAAAAAGTCAAATCTAAGCTAATGCTTTCCTCAAATGCCCAGAAGCCAGAAGCAAAAGGGTATACAGATGACAAGACAAATATTCCTGTTTCTATATCAGAACATTCAGAGGAGCTAACACCACAACGAGTAAAGAAAAGCGTAAGACTTGATATATTTGATGAACCGAAAAAAGTCAAATCTAAGCCAAGGCTATCCTCAAATATCAAGAAGCCTGATGTTATAGTGGATACAAATGAAAAGACAGTTGAATTAAAACAATCAAAAGAGCAAGTAACACCACATGTCAGAAAAGCCGATACATTTGGTGTAGTTGATGAATTGAAAGATATTACATCAAAGCAAACAATTTCAACAGAAAAGAGACCGTTGAGTGGCAAACATATTGGAACCCGAAAGCCACAGGCAGAGTTAGATCAAGTCAGTCTCGAAAATGAAAAGCTTGCTGCAGTTGAAGATAGGGGTGAAGTTGATGAAAATAGAGACGATAATGACACACTACAATCTCTTTTCGAAGAAAATGAGACAAAGGAAGACGAAAGCACAAATGAGGAGGACAATGTGAGAAAATCTAGGTCAGAACAGAGATCAAGCTTTAAATGTGGAGTGAAACGGAGAGATATATTAGGAAGATATAGATATTCAATGCTCCACAACACAGTGGACATGCCATGTAGAATTCCCAGTAGCAATTGTAAGGACAAGTCTGTGTTAACAAGCAGGAATGTTAAGGAAAGGGAGCAAAAGAACCTGAATGTTGTTAAAACTAAGTTCAGGTACTCTCGCCTCCATAGAATCTCGAGGATAACAACGTTTCTTCCCGATGTGTGGACCAAACCAGAGGAGATGGCTCTTAAAATGAAAAAGAGAGAGTACTCGCTAAAACATGAAGGCTTTAATAGTGCGTGTAGCAGATTAGGGAGGAGTAAAGAACGGGAAACTCATGCAAAAATTAGAAAAAGGAGCAAGGTTCCAGTACGAAGCATAACAGTAAATCAACCTAAAGGCAGCAAGAGTGATAACTATGAAATAAGAAAATCAATAAAAAGCGTAATTCCAGTCCGAATAAAGGGTTACAATTTCAGCTCAAGCGAAAAGGAAGAAGACAGGGCTAACGGCAATGTCAACCCGGTGCCATGTAATTTTTCACCTTCCTCGCCAAAAAACCTACCGTTGGAAAAGAGGAGCTTGACAAACTTTTCAGTATTACAAGGAAACTTGCAACCTCTTCCTGTGGTTAGCGTTCTTCGTCGATCTCCATCTTTATTAGAAAGACTCCCTAACACTGCGAGCAGACCAGCGTCCATCAGTGGATATTGTGTACTCCCCCCAATCGGTAAATCACGTGATGTGGTCAAGCGACCAATGTCTTCAGGGGGACAAAGGAAGCTCCTTCCACCAATAGAACAAATTCGTCCATTGTCTGCTTACGGCTACGCTAAGTTGCCTCCCATTCCAAGCAATAAGTAAGCTGTGTAAAATTACGAGAAAAATGAGGTGCATTTGTTAGATTTGTGATTAGCATAAACAAAAAATGGTCCTGCATCGTTATCTCCACACAATAAAGCAACGTTCAAGTTTAACATTTACTTATATCATTATTTTAAGATAAATTCTAAATGGTGCTTATTGTACAAAGGTTTTAATTGTTTTATGTTTATATACACTGTATTCTTTATTAATATGTTTCTGCTTTTATTTGAATTTTATATCAATAACATTGTATATACAGTAAATATATTTGAATTAAATGGCTTGATTAGTATTTATTGTGTGTTTTTGTTAATTTTGTAAAGTGGATCTAATTGTTTTAATGAATAAATTGGTAAGGTTTTTTTTTCCTTTTGTCTTTTGCATTTTGACCAAAACTGCTGCAAGCTTGAAAACCCCCCAAAAATCAAAGAAAGGTACAAAATAAAAATAAAAATAAAACTGAATCTGATGTGTGTTTATGTCGTAAAAGTAACATCAGATACGCTCTATCCAGAACCTTTCAAAGAGGCACCAATTGGACATTTGAGTGCCTAAAGTCCAAAAGGGCAACGACAAAACCGGTAAACACGAACAAGAACAGCAAAAAGAAAAACAAAACACAAAATCAAACGGACAGAAATCAACATTGCGAATTCAAGTCGTAACAAGAGTGAACTCAGGCGCTCCGGAAAAGTGATAAGTTCCTGCCTGCTATAGCACACCCGTCGTGCTGCTAATTTCCAATTCAGTGTGTCATATCCGGTAAAGAAAGACACAACAAACTCTACGACAAACCAACATCTGCACTCATTTGAGAGAAAGAAATACAAACTGAAATAATTATATCATAGCTAGTTATTTTTGACCTTTTACCTTTTAATGTTGTATACACGTTTTGCTTTTACCTTTTAAATTTGGTTTTATCTAACATTTAATCCTTTTATTTACATATTTTTAAACGACAGCGTAACATTAATTATCATTTTAACTAGGAATATAAAAACCAAATATACACTGTCATTGCAAGTATACATTATGATTTCAAGTCAGAACCATTTCGATTTTTCAAATTTTCCGGTGTGTCGTCTTTTTCTTCTTTTAAACCACGATCCAATAAAAGGTGGATATGAAGAAATGATTCGAAGGAATAGGGTACCATTTTAACGTATCACAATTTCACCCATACTATGATGTTTTTTTTTAAAAGACATAAAAACAGACACGTTACCCCCCCCCCCAAAAAAAAAACAGATTGCGGTAACAGAATTATAATGAGCGCATGCTTGCAAATTAAACGCAGCGCTTACAACGCTGCTTATAGAACAGAAAAAAGCCTTTCAAAACAACTTTCAGTCAAAAGGTTTATACTATTTCATCATAATACAGGATCTAGAAATCACTTTATTTTAAATCAAAAATCCCGAAAATGTCGAGTAGTTTGAACCGTCGCTATAGACTTTAGCATCATTCCAATTAGATTTGATATAAACTCTGTCTCCGACGGCAAGATCCAGAACCACATCTATGACACCACTCGTAACACCATTATGGTAAGAAGTCCTTCCGCGGCCAAGATTAACCTCGGAATAAACTGCACGAGCTCGACTTCCCTGTTTTGCTTTATCATTTTGCCAAATATGAAAATACAAGTCGTCTCCGGTGTTGCATATTAAAACGGCCGAGAAATGATACAAGCCGGCATGTCCTGCGATGAAAATACCACGGTTTGGGTCGTAGGCGTTTCCAATGTTGGTCCATGTATTGTCAAACTTCAAAATGGCACCGTTACTGACGGTCACTGCGGAGGAGCGATACGCTGTGAATCCTGTCCGTGCATTTCTGTATTCTGAAACATATATGATATACTTCATCATTTAACTGAACAATCTCAATGCATACATCGAATTATAAAATGTTTAATGGAAATATAAAAGTAAGTGCGTACTCCCGAACCTTCTACTTCTAATAACTTTATCAGCATTCAATAAATAGTTTTACCTAAGGGAAACAAATATTTTGTTAGTGTGTGTGTTTTTTTATATATCTTTGTTGTAAACATCAGGATCAAAATCAGGTGTTCTAATTGTCTAGTGTGATTATTATTGTAGTGGACCATAGGCGGGTCAAAAAAAGTTCTCCCTTTCAAAAACAAGTATATATCTATTGAGAGAAGTTATTTCAGGCTAACAAGTAACAATTCCTGTTTTTAAATAACAAGAGACTTCCAGGAACATGGGTCGCTGACCTGGTCCTTAAGCCATTTAGGTCTTCTATCAGGGGCAATCTGACAACTTCGACCCAATGAGGACTTTTGTTGAGCTTTATGAGCTGAAGGGAAAAAAAACCACAGCTTTTCTCTGTCTGCAAAAGTTTTCATTCTTAAGAGCAAAAATATGAAAAATCCTGCTATTTTTTACCTTTAAAGGGCCATAACCCTTGTAAGGGGTCATGTGACAACTTCGATCTATTGATGTTTTTTTTCGAATTTAATGAGCTGAAGGTTTAAAAAAAAGTAACAGCTTTCTTTATTTGCAAAAGTTTTCATTCTAATAGAGCAAATGCATAAAAAACCGCTATTTTTTATCTTCAAAGGCCATAACCCCTAGAAGGAGTCCACGTGAGCTAAAAACTGTACCTTTGAAAAAAGTAGTTTTTAATAAAAATGCTAAAGAAATGTGTTAAGCATACGTGTTAGAATATCAAATACCTTGTAGTGAGCTAAGTGTTCCCTCCATATGTTGAATTTTATTTGAAATATTAACAGTCATGTTATGTAACGCAAGAAAATCTTGACGCCTCGCACTTTCGTATAAAGACAGCATATCGGTTGTTTTTGTCAAATTATTAACAGAAGTCTGAAGACGCTTGACATCTTGTACTAACTGATACACTTCTATAATTTCTGGGTCGGATAAAACATGTTCGTCGAAAGTATTATCCTTATTTTTCAGTTCCAACTCGTTTGTAAATATTTCGTTTTCTCTCCTCAAATCGGTGTAATTTTGCACCATAGTTTGAACTATACTTTGCAAAGATTGAACCTGTTTTTCCAAATTTGAAGTTTTCTCTTCGGTCTTATCAGTGGTCTCTATAATAGCTTGAAGTTGAGAAGCCAAGACTGGAGATATTTTAGTCACAGAGGCGCTGGTGTTTTCCAAGTTAATACTAACATTTTGTCCGTTCAGTGGAAATCCACTTAAACCATTTAACATAATAGCAAACACAGTTATTAGGCTTAGAAGATCCATGTTGGTTTCTGTTAAGAAAAACGGTTGAACTGTTCTTTGATGCAATATAAAGTTCTGTTAAAAAAATATGCAGGTTATCATATTATCTTTAGGTGTTGTGAAAACAAATTGAAAGGTATAAAAAAAAACATCAATCAGACCATTGACCAGGAAGATTTGAGATCGACCAATAAAACCAATCAAAACATTTATATGAATTTTAAAAATGACATTATCTTTTTGAAACGTTGTGTTTGCACTTTATTTTCAAAGATATCAAGCAAATCAACATGATAAATGAATCTTTTATTAAACTACTTTGCAAATATTGCTTGCATAAATTTACGTGATTGACGTTTTTATCAGTATACATAATGCATTGCAATTTCGATATCACTAGGGAGAAATTTTTAGGTATGAATAAGAGAAGATGAGGTAAACTGTTTTACCTGTGTCTGTCCGTAGTTCCGAGGTTTCGTAATTCCGTAGTTATATGTTATACTTGACAAAATTTTCTCAGATTTTGCACAATGATTGTGGGTTGTGGGTCCTAACTATTCTTCACGTGTAGGGCCCCAGGGGCCGAGCCACGCCCCTCCAGATATCTAAAAAATTGTACTATTTTTTGAATATGTCAAAACCCATTGAGATCCCATCCCTATAGCAATATGTATCCTTATTGTAAGACGAAATATTTGGTACCATAGAGGAGTCTAAAGGGTCATGTCACACCCTCTCAAACCTTTGAGATCCCCACCCTATAACCATATATATTCTCATTTCTTATGATAAAACGGTTCATCAGTTGCCATAGAGGGTTCTTAGGGGGTCATGCATCAAACACCTCCAAATGACAAAATACTTAATACTAAGTTTCGTGAAAACCATTGAGATTTCCACCCTATAACCTTGAATGTTCTTAGTCTTTATGGTAAGACAAATCATTTGGTACCACAGAGGGTTTTAAGGGGATCATGCCCATCCCTTCAAATGACAAATTACTAAATTAAAAACCATTGATATCCCCAACCTGTTACCATATGTATTCTTAGTCCTTATGGTAAGACAAATCATTTTTTACAATGAAGGGGTCAGAGGGGGGCATGCCTCACCCCCTAAAATGACATAATACTTAAAATCTTGAAAACCATTGATATCTCCATCCTTCCTCTTCCTGAAGATAGCGTTCGTCGATTTCCATCTTTATTAGAAAGACCCCCTAACACTGTAAGCAGACCAGCGTCTATCAATGGATATTGTGTACCCCCTCACATTGGTAAATCACGTGATTTGGCCAAGCGACCAATGTCTGCAGGGAGACAAAGGAAACTCCTCCCATCAATATAAAGATTCGTCCATTCTCTGTTTCCGGCGACGCTAAGTTGCCTCCCTTTTCAAGAAAGAAATAAGCTGTGTAAAAGTACGGATGAAATGAGCTGTACTTTTTCAATTTGTGATGAGCATTAAACAAAAAATCTGCATCGTTATGCTTTGTCTTCTAAAGTCTTCTGTTCACACTCTAGAGCAACGTTCTTAACATCATTCTCATTATTTTGAAATAAATTTAAAAGGGTGCTATTCATACATAGGTTTTAATTGCTTTATTTTCTTATATACACCGTATTCTTTAATAGGTTTCTGCTTCTATTTGAATTTTATATCAATAACGTTGTAAAAACTGTAGATATTTTTAAATAAAATGGTTTGATTTGTATTTGTTATGTGTTTTTATTAATTTTGTATTGCGGATATAAAAGTGTTATGTTGTTTATAAAACAAATAAATTCAAAAACAATCCTTAAGGAATGAAAAAAACTGGCTTCAAACTTTATTGAATAAAGGTTATGAAATGGAAATTTTAGTTAAATCTTTGAATTTAGTCTTTTTTTTTGGTAAACATATTGATAATTTGATACTAACTTTAAAATATTAATTGCCTGTTTATACTTATGTCATTTTTAAGCATTACAGCATTACATTACATCACCAAATCATTATTTGTTTGACGTGTTGTGTCGGATTTAAAATCTTTCGTTTTTTTAATACTTGATTTTTTACATCAGTCGATAGATCCTTCAGGAATCTACCAAAGCTTATGTTTGTATTTCGTCGAATTTATGTGAATTGTTTTTTGTTTTGTTTTTTAGCTCACTTGGCCGAAGGCCATGTGAGCTTATGCCATCACTATGCGTCCGACGTCGTCCGTCGTCGTCTGTTAATAAATTCAAAAATCTTCTTCTCTGAAACTACTGAACCAATTTGACTGAAACTTAGTAGGAATGATATTTGACACATTGGGTACAAACGATCCTCATTTTAAATTGAACAGATAAAAAACATGGCTGTCGTTGCTTAAAATAGAACAGGTGGGAAAAACAGCAGTTTTTTTGCAAATAACCCAAAAACAATGACAGATATTATCATTGGGCTGAATTAAATTGATCAGCGCGTCTAGATCTACCTACTACGAAAATTTGAAGAAATTCCAACAAACCATGTGGGATTTATTGTCCCATTTTCTTATTTTTTTTTTTTTGCTTTTTGCACTTATTTTGTCTTATATCTCAAGAACTATATAAGATATTGAAGTAGTTTTAATTGCATATTGTTCAACTAATTAAGCTCTTCAAAATTGTCCAATATGTCGAAATTGTCAGATGACCTCTTATAGGAGTTACGTCCCCTTAAAGGCCAAAATAATGGTTCTAGTCTTGTAGATTGTGAAATATAGAAGAAAGAAAAAAGGTTTGCTTGCTTAAATAATCAGCCAATTGAGCTCTGCAAAATTGTCAGTTTGGTTGAAATTTTCAAATGACTCCTAATAGGGGTTATGGTCCTATATACACAAAAAATGTGGTTTAAGCCTTAAAGATTGTGAACTATAGAAGATAGAGAAAAAGGTTTTGCTTGCTTAAATGTTCAGATGAATGAGATATACAAAATTGTCCATTAGGTCGAAATTGTCAGATGACCCCTTATAGGGGTCATGGCCCCTTTAACGCCAAAAATAGTGGTTTAAGCCTTATAGATTGTGAACGTTTGTAGAAAGAGAAAAGGTGTTGCTTGCTAAAATGTTTAGTTAATTGAGCTCTTCAAAAGTCTTCATAAGGTCGAAGTTGTCAGAGAACCCCTAAATTTGCATTTTATCATGTTTTTGGCCTATAGAATGAAACTATTGCAGATAGAAAAAGTTGTTGCTTGCTTAAATGTTCAGCTGATTGAGATCTACAAAATTGTTCATTAGGCCAATATGAACCTTATAAGAGTTATGGCCCGTTAAATGACAAAAAGTAGATTGTACGTAATATTAAGGTGATAGGTACGTAAATCAGCACCCCTATCGGAAAACGGGAAAATGACGTCGTTTTAGAGAGAGTTATCCCTCTTACCACAGAAAAAAAATGTCCGTCGATGAGCCATTCCGGTCAAAAAATGGACAGTTTTTTGGTAACACCCAAAAAACAGGTTAAAAAACCGAAATTCATACAATTCAGCTGAAAACGTTAAAATTTCGCAAACCAATGAACCTATGATCGTTGAAAATGATATTTTTAATCAAGACAAACTCGGAAATTTGGAGCCGAGACCTCAATGTGTCAAAGACAGAAATGGCTGGATTTCGTTTAACAGGAAGTAGATGAACGACAGACCTGAAAAGGAATCCCACATTATGGGACCCACCCTGATGCTGTATAACAAATATCAAGTGGCTGTGATAAGTAGTTGCTGAGAAAACTGTTACGAAAATTTTCTACTTTTGACTATTAATGTAAAAAAATAACAAAGTCGGTTAACAGGAAGTAGATGAGCTGCAGACCTGAAATCGAATCCCACGTTATGGGACCCCCCCCCTTGAGGCCGTATACCAAATATCAAGTGGCATTGATGAGTAGTTGCAGAGAAAACTAATACGAAAAATTTCTTCCCCGCCCGCC
This sequence comes from Arcuatula senhousia, assembly GCA_963971305.1. Classification (NCBI taxonomy): domain Eukaryota; kingdom Metazoa; phylum Mollusca; class Bivalvia; order Mytilida; family Mytilidae; genus Arcuatula; species Arcuatula senhousia. The sequence goes on along the minus strand of OZ020305.1, from coordinate 18,235,105 downwards.
GCCCGCGAGTTTCCGAGATGAGAATCATTCTTTTGACATATTCTTTTTTTTCTAATTAAAAATTTTTCTTAGATTCAACTTTTATTGTCATTGTATTTTTTTTCCTGGAAGACACATTTTCATGTAACATGGACTGGGGAAGCATGCCTGAGAAATGGTTTATTGAATCTGTTAGCCAGAATTTGCTACATGCAGGAACTGCTTACTCTTTCGGAGCATCTGAGTTCACTGTCAACGACTTGAGTTGGCGTTTTTGATTGCTATTCAGTTGTTTTTATATTTTGATCTGTTTTTTACGTGGTTTGTTTCTTTGTCTGTCGCTTTATGGGGACCCGGGTGAAGTTTTGTCACTATAGACACTTTTTGAGGGTTTTTTTTCTGGTTCTTTGGAATTTGAAATTTTGTAATGAGTTGAGTTAAATATGCGACAACATTCTTCTTATCAAAATTTTTAATCTCGGAACATTCTTTTTTATATCTAATGTGTGTGTTTTATGCCCTTTTCGATGAACTTTAGCCATGAAGGGCGGTCCTGTTGTTGTCTAATCGCTAATTGTCAGCCCCGCATATTCGGTTTTTTTTTCATTGTAAGTAGTATAATGATTCTATGGCCCCCAAGCCTCTAAAGGATGACTCTACGACCCCCAAGCCTCTAAAGGATGACTCTACGACCCCCAAGCCTCTAAAGGATGACTCTACGACCCCCAAGCCTCCAACGGATGACTCTACGACCCCCCCAAGCCTCCATATGATGACTTTTTGTCCCCCAGACTCCAATATGATGACTATGACCTCAGACCTTCATATGATGACTCTATGACCCCCAGACTCCAATATCAGGTCTCAGATCATCTAAGTACAAAAATGTATGTGCAATTCCTTTCATGGGAATTTTTTATGGTATCACATAAATCATTAAACATCAAAAGAAATGTTATCACATAAATCATGAAAGAAGATATGGTTTTTTTTTCTCACATGAAACATCAAAAGAACTTTTTTCACATAAATAAAAAAAAGAAGACGTGTTTTTTTTTTGGTTTCACATAACAAAGGAAAATGCATTTTTACGCCCACATCTTTCCTAATTAATGGGAAATACATCAAAAGAAAATCATGAGAACCAGGAAATATAAAATTCCCACGTCGACGTATGAGAAGCCTTGTTTGAGGGGAGGGGTATAAAAACCTATGATCTTGAACTAACAACCAACATTTTCGAGAAGAAGCCCGTCTACGTAAGTTAACAAAATAATTTAAGTTCTTGATCTTATAGAGTTGTTTGTCAATGAAGATTCCAGCACTATGTCCTTATCTTACTTCTTAGTATGTACTCATGAAATGTTTGATATATACGGTTCACCAAAAAGTTAAGCATCACCTATATTTTTCTTGAATTCTTAAATACAGCATTTGTGTAATGAATCAATCAATATCTTTGTTAGGTAACCATGTTTCTACAATGATACATATTGCGCTTTTTTGTACAAGTAGCTATATCATCTTATATGTTTAAATGATATCAGATTAAACCTGAAAAAAAAGATGATACTTAACTAATGGTATATAAATGAAAAAAAAGTGTGAAAATGTCCACTGATGCATTTAAGGTATAGTACATATAGTTTGAATCAATATGCAAGACCAAATCAGTTTTTTATTAATGTTTCTAAGAGGGTAAAACATTTGACATTTCAATTAAAAAATAGGTATTCAGTTGATTTTTTTTATTTTAAACAAACATTTTTATTTCAACTCCACTCGGCCTGGTTTAAGTTTTTTCAGTTGCGCTATTGAGTAGTTGATTGTCTCCAGCGCCTTAGTGAGATCCTCCCTCACGTCCTCTAGGTTACGTATTTGGCTGGAGGTGTCCCCCCAACAGATCATCTGCCGCCTCTCTGTCATCGCCTTGTCCCTAAAATCGAAAACATTATGTTAGTGTAATATAAAGATAAAGTGAGATTCTTAATTTGTTTGCTTATTTGTTCAACTGTACATGAAATTTTTAATAACCGTATATACACTTCTATAGGTACGTGTATTGAGTTCAATATTTTCTACTTGGCAGTCATGTAATATTTTTTTTCGTAGATTCTTTGTTTCATGTTCATTTGTGAGTTTGTTTTTTTTTCACTTAAAAAAAATGTATTGTAAAGTTGTAGGCAGCTGTTTTTTTTATGTTAAAAGAACGGTAACTCAAATTCATTTTTCCGTAAAATAATTGTAAAATCGAAACTTACATCTTCCATTTATTTGTGTCATCTTCATTTTCTCTGTAAAAATATTAAAGCTCCATTATTAATAAGTAAAATGGCAGGTAGAAAACTTAGTTTATTATTACAAAAATAAAAAATCTACTTTTTTAAATGGACTGTAGTAAACATTGATACTCTGGTTTTATTCTAAAAATGGAATGAAAATAATGTCATGAATGTACATAATAAAATTTTTCTTCAATATTTTTTTGGGGGTCTTTTTTTCTGAAATAAGATAAATACTTACTTTTTAAACAGTCCCTCAAAACTCAGGGGACGTTCATCAGACTGTGAGATTACTTTCTGACTATAATTAAAGAATATTGGTGTAATAGCATTAAAATCTGAACATTTAAAACAATATCGTTTTCATATCGAAAAAAAAGGGAATTGTAAAAGCTGTCTCCGTTCGTTTGTTATCTGTTTTGTGGTGTATGAAATATTAAGTTTTAAGAGCAAGCGCTTTCGTTGATTATAGATAAAGAAATAAATGAGTTATCAAAAATAAAAAAGTTACAAAAACAACATACAACACGATATGATAACTAGCAAATTAGCATACAGTGAAAAACCCCCGAAATTTAAGAAAACTTGTACAGCTCTGAACACTATGACGATAAAAAAATACATACGGGCACCCTCCACGGCCCGCTTCCTGGCTATTTGTTTTTTTTTCCTGACTGAAAATAAAAGTTGTATACTCTTAAAAAAATATTGTCAATTTCATCCATCATAACAATTTAAAACGATAGGTATCTGCTTTAAAAAGAAGAAAATATTATTTTATTTTAAAAACTTTTAAATTACACGGAATACAGAAATGGTAAAACAATGAAAATTTCCACTTCTAGATTTTTTTCTCTTCCGATCAGTCGAAATTTTCTCATTTTCCTTATAATGGATTTAAACTGATTCCCAAATTTGTTAAATGGCCTAGAGTTCGGCACTTTTTAACTGTTTTTTTTAGTCAAGGTTACAAGTGAGCATTAACAAATCCCGGTTACCCAACATAAAGCGTAGGAGAAAATACAGAAATGAATTAAATTGGTTGATATATTTGTTTTTTTCTAAATAAAGCATTGGGCAAGCTTTCGAATGATACTAGCAAAGAGATTATGAAGTTACCTATGTGCTCACGATAACGCAAAAATAGGCAATTAAAATAACGTTAAAAAAGCCCCCAAATTTAGAAAATGTATTATAAATCAATGTGCATTTATAACCTACAAGACTTCAGTAAAATTCTTTAAAAAGTAGAGAAAATAACAAAAACGCACAAAATTTTAATTTGGCGTGATTCATTAAATAATTTGAAACTTAGTATTTTGGCAGAAATTGCATGGATTCACCTCTCATTTGGTCATCGTTAATTTTAGAAATGAAATATCTACAAAATAACCAATCGCTTAATGGATCGGAGTCGTAGATCTTAATCTTTTAAATTATTTAATTCCATTAACAAAGGAGTGACATTTTCCATCAAGACTTGAAATATAACATCTCGATTAAAATTAATTAATAAAAATAATAAAATAAAGAACTGTACCTGTCATCGTTAATCCATCCGCTAAACAGCTCCCCGTAGTTTGATTGTGAACTGAAAAAAAAAACAATGAAACAATGTTTATCCGTAGATTAGATATTTATTGAAAACAGTATAGCTTTTATTTAAACAATTTGAAAATTCTGATCGAAGGTGTATTTTTTTAATCGAATTCATGTACTTACTTAGTGGCCATTGCAGCGTCTTTAAAAATGGGTACACGAGGCTTGCTTATTTTATACGATGAGCGGAGAATTTGATCTCTAGAATCATGCCACCTTTGACTTATGGTAAACATATTATCTAATGGTAAACATATTATCTAGTGGGAACGCATCTCATTCCGTTTGATATTCTAAATTAGGAACATTTATCTACTAGTATTCAAGGGTGCGTATCTCCAAAAAGAAAAATTTCTTTTAAAGAAACTGATTTTGATCCGATTACAACCCTTTGCAGATTAAAACTTAAACATATAAGTCATTGCAGTGTCTTTAGAAATTTAGACTTACTTATTTCACACGTTGATTTATAGTAAGATATTATCAACGTGGGAACTGTCAAATTCTGTTTGATATTCCAAAAATAAGGAATATCATTGAATTACTGTTTGATATTCCAAAAATAAGGAATATCATTGAATTATAGTAAGATATTATCAACGTGGGAACTGTCAAATTCTGTTTGATATTCCAAAACTAAGGAATATTCAATTGCTGTTATTTAAGATGCGTATCTCCTTAAAAAAAGTTCCCCAAATCTCTTATTCATTTTACATTATAAAAAAAACAGTGATATGGTTAGTAAAAAAAATACTGATTTAATTTTGATCCGTTTACACCCCTTTTACAGATTAAATACTTGAAATCAAAAATAAATAAATTTCTATTATAAATTAGTATCAAATTAAAACAAATTGAAACAAACATATCATATGCTTACTTTCTCAATGAATGCAGAAATAAAATTGGAAAAAGAGATATTAGAAATTTTAACACCTTTTTATGTCAACCTCCTGTCCATTCATTCCAACCCCTATTGTTTTATACCCTTAAATTAAAAAAATGGACACGCGCTATCTTTGCCTTGCCATCGTCGTGGGCATCATAACTAGCGGAAAAGCTAAAGAAGACAAGTGCCATGCTTTCAGCAGTCGCTGCGAGGTATTGGAAGGGGCACTCTATCAGTGTAGAGGGGGTGGATGTGTAGAAGCACCCCTCTACGCAAGGAGGATCAAATGTGACAGGCCCATGGGGATCGTGGCCGACCATACCCTGATCCTCATGGGTCAATGCTACCTAAAGCATGGTAAGTTTTTATAAGTTAAAAGTTCAGGTTTCATAGTTAAATGTATTCGAAATGGAAAGTTTATGTTATTAGATAAGTTATATTTTTAATTTTTTGTTTATCTATTTCAATGTCGAGGCTGTGTTTTAATTTAATCAAAAAACTTGAGAGGCTGTCATCGACTACGACCATGGAAAAGTGTGAGGTGTTAAAAAAGGGGGGATAACTGAAAGCATAATGATTCACATTTTATATATTTTTTATTTCTCAAGTGAATTTGTACTAAATTTTTAAATACCGTATGATATGAAAAAAAAGGGGGTGGAATAATGAAAAAATAACTGTCTTAGTTCTCTGATTTTATTTTCATATCATAATCATTGTTTTACAGAGCTAGCTATGGTACCAGTGGGGCCCCGAGAGGTGGTGCCCGTGGTTCCCTTTGAGAAGAGAGGGGGTGGTGTTGATGATGGAGACCACACCCCCAACACCGCCAACAATTGTCCATCTGTACCCCAATGTGAGCATTGGGGGGATGTTGTCGGTGAGAATAGACTACGTTTATCAATATCTGATCCGTTTAAAATTACAATTTTCTTTAATACATCAGGATAATTTGAAAAAAATCGAAGTTGACTTATAATTTGTTAAAAATAAAAGAATTAATTTTATTTGAATACAGTTAAAAATACTAAGTAGTAAGGAGTAACCTTTCATCAGCAGCCCGTCAATCCAAAAAAAGAATAGTTAGAGGATTGTAGTTCAAAGTGTCGAAAGAAATTTGCTAAAGTAAACCAAAACCAGTATAGATTTTAGAGATATTTGAATTTTTCATTGATTGATTTTATTTACATGTCTTTTTCAGGAAAGCTGGTGAGTGGTATCGGCGGTGTGCTGATAACCCTCCTTACCTTGTACATTACATACAGAGTAAGGAGGATCAGCAGGAGAAGAATGATAGAGACCCCTGCATCAACAGGACGGATGATTCGTTCTGCAACATCCCCTGACCTATCCTATATGGGGTAGGGGGTGTTGCAGTGTAATTTCTATCTAAATTACGTGTATGTTTAAAGTTTTTTAATCCTTTTTTTTTAAATATCCGCTGTAACTATGTTATTTTTTGTCTTGAAAATAATATTTTATATATGTATTTGAAAGGTTTTTTTTTATTTTGAGTTGTTATGAAATAAAACTTTAAGCATACATTATTTTAGGTAGAAACTTTTTCGCTGTTTTTTTTTCTTGAATGTTTGCCATTACTTTACACCTTTCGTCATGCTGTGTGTTTGTTTATTTGTATAAAAGCCTAATATTATAATTAAAATTACAGTTTTCCAAAAGATTTTTTCTATTTTACTGTGACTGATTTTTTATGTTAATGATTCATAGAATTGATAAAAACTATTATAAAATCCATAAACTCTGGTGAGTGATAGACTTGTGGTTTTGTATGTGTCAGTAAGACAAGTATAATGGTTTTTTTTATGTGATGTCTTTATTATGTAATACCTGTACAACTCAATAATAATTAAACCATTAATAATGTTACTTTTTCCATTTTCATGCACGCTGTGATTTTATTATATTAATTAAATGTGATTAAAATGTTGTATAGTTTTGAGGATGTAATTTCTCCGTCCAATGTCAGGTTTTTTTTTCTGTTAGTTCTTGTTTAAGTAATACATGTGGATTCTCTATCCCATGTTTTTTTTTCATTGTATTTTTTAAAGACTAAATATTTAAAGCACTCTGCTCTCTTTTGTCGTTTCTATTGGTGTTATTTACAGTTTAAAGCTATAATTGTTTTGTTATGAAAATGTAAAGATAAAATATAGTGTTTTTTTTTGTAAATGGAGATGAAGTTGTAAACTTTTTTGTATTGTTTTTAATGTCTTTTTTTTTTAAATATGTTTAATTATGTGAATATAAATAAAACTTTAAATTCATATAGTTGATGTGGTTTTTTTTTTATCGTAATAAGATTTAAATAGGAAAAAAGTACAAAATGAATCCCTCATGTGTTTAAGAGATTTAACAGAGAGTATTTTTTTATAGAAGACGTTTCATGACATACAGAAAATGAACTTCTATTACAATGCAAGGACAAAAGAATTTAAGATGTTCACCTTTGAACAGATTAGTGCCTTTTTTAAATTCTTTTTCATTTTTTGTTTTATCTTTCTCACCCTCAGATGATGGATAGCCCATATATTATTGAAGAGATAGTCGATTGTTTTACCTCATTGGAACAATTGTTAAATTTTGCAAGAACTTATGGAATAGTGGAAGACCCTTATGTTCAATTTAGAATCGAACAGTTGAGTAAAATCAGATGCCCCATATGCAACCAATTATTTACGATAGGAGAGCAATATGAGCTACATCAAAAGACTCACGAGACCATCATGGATTTTGACTTAAGTTTCTTTGATGCTGCAACAACGTCTAGTCATGTGCCCCAGGCATCGAAAAGAAACATACATTTAAGTTCAGACGACAATGAAACAAACGTAACTCAAGGTAAAAAGGCAAGAACAAATTGTAGTTCATTGGACCAGCTGGGTACAGGAAAGGGTAGTATGCATACTTTGCTAAAAAAAAGGGAGCGAACTTATGCCAAAAACGCAGCCGTTGATACTACGTTTGAAGTAACACTGTCTGAGCAACTGAAAAACAAAAAGCTGACAGAAATATCAAAAGATCTCCATAATATTTTTGATCAAGTTCTCGATGGAGTCAGGGAAGGGTCCAAAGACAATACCCTTGCACGAATCATCATTGAACATAATGGCCTGACAGACCCCATTGTCGTCCCTCTTCAGGAACTAGGCAAGATGAACAGCTCTACGGTTATGGGGGAAATAGAAAAGGTTCTACAAAGTAACGACGAACTTTCTGTAGATGATAGCTTTTCACTGACCATTGGACGCATAGATCTACCTTCAGGTGGAGGCAGAAAACCCATCACTAAACTGTTCGGGGAAAACAATAGTTTACTACAGAAGCGTTCTATTGTAAGCCGACCAAGTAAAACAATGTGTATGCCGATGGCGATTTCCATTTGTTTTCTGAAATTTTGCCGTATAGTTTCCCCAGAAGAATGGAACACTCTGACAACTGCTGATACAGGAGATATGTTTGATAGAATATTGAAGCATAAAGCAACGCCGAAATGGTTCTATAAACATTTTATGGATACAAAAAGAAAAGAATGTCTAACGTTTGCCAATCGACTTTGTCAACTCGCCTCAGTCAGAACAGATAAAAACTGTAACATCAGTGAAATTACCCACTTCGAACAAATCTTAGACATGAACATACTTGTTATTTCGGCAAAACTAGGTAATAAATTCATTCGAATAGGTGAGAACGGATCAAAAAGAAAAAATGCCTTTCTGTACTTGATAGACTTGGACGAAGCAGACCATCATTTTGCAGCAATCACTAGTATAACTGGTTTTTTTTCTTGTGGCTATTTTTGCAGTAGTTGTTTAAAGGCATTTAGCAACAAGGAAAGGCATAATTGCGAGACATACTGCAACGTCTGTTGTAGCGACAAATGCCTCATCACTGACAATAAAATGTCATGTCGTAGTTGTTACAGAATATGTAGATCTCCAAAATGTTTTCAGAGACATATCAAGCAAAATATAAGTAAGAAAAGAGTAGTACTATCTTCAGAATGCGAGCAACGATACCAATGCAAAACATGTAAAAAAACAATACCAAGATGTGAACGTCAACCCGCACTTCATCAATGCGGAGAATGGATATGTCCTTGTTGTCAAGAGTATTGTCCAGAGGATCATCTATGCTATCAGAGGGCCATTCATAAAGAAAACAAGGAGAAGGTCATGATCTTTTTTGATTGTGAAACAAAACAAGATTCGCTCTTAGAATGTAACGAAGGGTATTGTCCACAAGCATGCACTACAAGTACCGGAATAAGTGCACCATGTTCAAACTGTCACAAATCATGGTGTGGAACAAAGGAACACAAAGTGAATTTCATCTGTTTGCAAACAGCCTGTGATCGCTGCAAGCACAAACCTTTAGCCACAGAACCAAAATGCAACTACTGCGGTCCTCGTTGCTCTACTTGCAGCAAAAAGGAGAAACATGAATTCAAAACGGATCCTTGTCCGAACACCTGTGGGTTTAGAGAACAATTATTTCGAGGTGATACTGCCACTGATGCATTCTGTAGAACAGTGTTTTCTGAACAATTCAAGAATGCTGTGGTGTTATCTCATAATGGATCTGGTTACGATAATTATTTTCTCATTAACTGGCTGATCTCCAATTCCATCCGTCCTGAAATAATTTTCAATGGGACAAAAATCATGTACATGTTGATAGAACGCGGGTTAAATATTAAAGTATTGGACTCCCTGAATTTCTTACCGATGAAGCTATCGAAGATCCCAAAAGCATTCGGACTGAAGGAGCTGAAGAAGGGATATTTTCCACACTTTTTCAACCGTGATGAAAATCAGCATTATAAAGGCCCATACCCCGATATATCTTATTACGGTTGTGATTACATGAGTAAAGAAGATCGGACAGACTTCCTGAAATGGTACGACGATAACAAAGACCAGCTGTTTGATTTTGATAAAGAAATGAGAGAGTATTGCTGCAGCGACACGTCGATATTAAGAGAAGGCATACTTCGTTTTCGAGACCTGGTACTGGAAGTGACGGGGAAAGACACTCCTGGTGTTGACGTGCTGGATTATATCACCATAGCCAGTGTGTGTATGGGAATCTATAAATCTAAATTTCTGGAAGAGCAATACGAAATCGAAGTATTGGACCAGTACGGCCAAATACAACTTAAACCAATAAAATCGACAAAGCCGGGATTTGCGGTTTTAGAAGATAATGAATGGAAATCTTCAGAAGATTTTTTATCAGAACATCCACAGACCAAATTTGGTAAAAGAAAATTTGTCAAGAGTCCTTTAGCCCACGTTCCATCCGATGGATATATCAAACGATATAACCACAGCTGGAGTTCAATTGCATGGCTGGAATGGATCATGAAGAATGAAAAAACCTCAATTCAGCATGCCCTTAATGGAGGAGAATATCGAATTCCTGGTACACAATTCCATGTGGATGGCTTTTGTTCCAGGAACAATGAAGTGTTTGAATTTTTAGGGGTATGTTTATTACATTTATTTTGAATAACCAATGGCACCGCCGCCGCCGCCGCCGCCACCGCCGCGCGGTACAGAAAAACGCAATCCTTATAATAACGCGTTAATGAATCACGCGATACTAATTATAACGCGTTACATAATTGCGCGATCCTTATATCATTTCGTGTTACTGAATCACGCGATACTAATCATGACGCGTTACGTTATCTCGTGATACTAACCATGAGATTCATATAATTCTATTTTTCGCGTCAAAAAAAAAAAGCCAAAAAAAAACCAAAAAAAAACAAAAAACATTGTGATATAACGTTTAAAATTTTAAGTGTTGTGTATTTTTTCAGTGCGTTTGGCATGGTTGTAAAGTTTGTTTTCCAAATGATAGAGGAAATACTAAAACACAACTGACCAAACAGTCCATGGACGAATTGTATGTCATCACAAAAAAGAGAGAAAACACCATTAGACAACTTGGGTACGGATACAGAAAGATATGGGAACACGATTTCAATTCACAACGGTTGAAAAATCCAATTCTCAAGCTGTTTTGTGAACAACAGGATATTCAAGAACGGCTAGATCCACGGGATGCCTTTCAGGTACTTAAAAAATCTGCTGGTGAATTTTAAATATGCAAATTACAGCAAGAATGATAATTTCTTTAATACGGCTCTATCACGAAAATTATTAGAATGATGAATTTATTTTTAGCAATTCATTAATATTCAATTTTATTATAATTGTAAGAGGTTGCATACTTATTTTTAAGCATATTGCAAAAACAGTTTTCTTTGTTATTTTGCAGGGTGGGCGCACAGATGCTTCCAAGCTATACTACAAGGTAAAAGATGACGAAAAAATAAAATATGTGGATTTCACTTCCTTGTATCCTTGGACGAATAAATACTGCAGGTATCCACTTTATCATCCAGAAATTATCACCGATAATTTCAAAGATCTGAGTCAATACTTTGGACTTTGTCGGTTGAAAATCCTTCCACCCAGAAACCTATACCATGCAGTTCTTGGATACCGCTGCAATGGTAAACTCACATTTCCCTTGTGTAGAACATGTGTCGAAACAACACATCAAGGTCAATGTACCCATAATACTGAACAAAGATGTATCATCGGTACTTATGCCACCCCAGAGATTCACAAAGCAAGAGAAAAGGGCTACCAGATCCTTAAAGTGTACGAAGTGTGGCACTTCAGCGAAAGTACACAGTACGACAAAACATGTAATTCTGGTGGATTGTTTGCAGACTACGTACAAATGTTTCTAAAACTGAAACAAGAGGCGAGCGGGTTTCCATCCGATTGTGTTTCTGAAACGGATAAACAAATCTATATTCAGCTTTACAAAGAAAACGAGGGAATCGACCTTCAGTACGACAATATAAAACCTAACCCTGGTTTGCGTAGTATTGCTAAGTTGTGTCTGAACAGCTTCTGGGGAAAGTTTGGACAACGACTCATTTTGAAAAAACATAGTTTTTTTCACGACACGGAAGTTGAAAAGTTCTTTCAGACACTCTCGGATCCTACTAAAGTAGTAGAAAATTTCCACATCATCTCTGAAGATACAGTTCAATTGGTTTGGACACAAAATGCAGCCTTTCCGCCAGTTGATGTTAAAACCAACATTTTCATTGCTATATTCACCACAATGTGGGCTCGGTTAAAACTGTATGACATATTGGACATGTTAGGTGATCGAGTCATCTATACAGATACAGATAGCTGTATATATGTTAGTCGTGACAATGAACCGGAACCCTCTCTAGGGAATTACTTGGGTGAGCTAACATCCGAAATTCCACCCGACGAAGGATATATCACAGAGTTTGTGTCAGGCGGACCAAAGAATTATGCATATAGGACACTGGTATCTTCTGAAACGTGTAAAGTTAAAGGTTTTACCTTGAATTATAAAAATTCGAATATAATTAACTTTCAGGCTGTCAAAGACATGATTACGAGTGACATGTCTACAACTAGAACATTGACGAATCCAAATAAAATTTGTCGTCTACCTCACCAGAGAAAAATTTACAGCAGAATGGAGGAAAAGAAATACACTTTTAACTATGACAAGCGTGTCGTTCTAGACAATTTTGACACCGTACCGTATGGATATTGATAAATGACAAGAACAATAATGCAAATTATATGTTTTTTATTATTATTACCTTGTACATAAAACAAATTACATCTAAATAAAATTTGTACTCTATTAAATGTTAATATTTTATCCAAGAACCATGTAACTTATTTTCCATGCCGGGCAAGACGTCACGTTTTCCATTTCGAATTACGAATAAACCTCCCGTCTGACTTGCTGGAGTTTTCCGTTTTTTGACTGTTGTACTTTGAGTTAATAGTTCATGTTTTGATACCTTTTGTGGTTGTTCAGTCTGATCGGTGTTGGTGGATTTATCCTCAAGATTCTCAATCGTTTTTATTTGTTGAACAAAACGCTCGTAACGTTCTTTCGATATCAACACAAGTTCTTGAGCCATTATTGTTCGTCCAAAAGGTTCAAAATTGGTTTGATCAGAAGTGACACAAGTATGTGGTTTTTTATCAGTATGTTCTTTTTCCTTTTATGTGCCACTGTTCTAGAAGCCAAAGCACGGATGTTGAACTCGTATGGGCGCAACCTTCTTATTTGATGACTGGTTAATTCCAACACTCCTCTATATACGTTTAATGCAATTTCTGACAAAACGTCAATTTGATTGTTGGAGGCAGACTGAATCAATACTTTACGTTGACGTGGCTCGGCCGCATACAAGTATTTTAAAAATGCACTCTGTGTCGTAATCCTCGACGTCATAATCAACTATGAAAGACCTTTCATTGATCTCCTCCTTTTATTACTTTGGAGCGTACACAATCGTGACGTCATCATTTGGAAATATCGATGTTCGAAGACGATATTTCTTATCTGTATAGGGCGATAGATCGCATAAAAGATAACCACCAAGCTGTGTACGGCTTAAAGCTTTATCGTAAGCGTCCATGAAATATTTTCCCTGGCCTGGAAAGACCTGACTTGCAAAAGCAAGAAGCTGTTTTTTGTCCCTGTTATTTGCCATTAGAACAAAAATATGAACATTCAAACTTATCGATCTAAAGTAGGGAGATCTGTCGTAAAGGTTGTGTGAAATGTATAAAATCGAACAGGTACGGTGGTGTGAAAGGACTGTGAAAAGATCTAATGATTCTTCACTTTTTCCAATTAATCTCATCATGTCATCTAAAACTATGAGTGTATGAGTTCCAGGAGAAGTCCAATCCATTATATCCTGTCGGCTAGGTAAACCCTCATGTAATGTAAAATTTGATAGTTCTTGTTCAGCTTTTTCTAATGCAGGCTGAAATGCTGTATAACAATACACCATTTTCTCTGGTGGAATTTTGAACATTATTGAAGAGTGTTGAAGTAAATTCATTACGAAAGTTGTTTTTCCACTCTGTGTGGCTCCCGATATCATAACAGTGCATGGGCTAGGAAAGGGTACTACTGTGGAAGTGTTCATCTTGACGTTATAACAACAACTAAATGATTAAAATAGTTTTATTACTTTATATTCATAGTTTAATCACACAAATTGTAATATGTATTTACAAAATTTGTTACAATACGATCGTTAATCATTAAATTTGTATCAAAAAACTGCACAATAAAATTTAAAGAACATTCCAAACATACAGAGAGCATTACAAAGGTTAACACAAAATATCCACAAAGTCGAGAGGTGTTTGACTGGACCTGACAAGCCATGTGTGTGAAGTGTTTAACGTTTGTGGTTAAAAACCCATACATCTCTTCACCATAATAGGCAGGTGTTTTCCCGAAACTGTCAAAAAATAAACCATGGGTTTTACTCTTCAGCACTATAGCTACCCAGTGTTCGCCAGGCCCATCGTCTGTATCAGTATTAACAATGAAGACACTAGGATATTCTATCGAATGGTTAGGTAGATTATTTCTAGAATAGATTCCTGAGAATGATTTAAAAGTACAAAGATTCGATTCGATGGCACACTCTAGCTCGTATCCATTCATGGTTGAACGTATCGAACGTTACGTGAATGGTCTATTTCCAGATAAGAATCGAATGCTCCAAAGGCAATGCAGGTGGCGGCAGTTGGAAGACCTTTACTAAATTTTATTTCTAGTCTCAGGTTACCGTGCTGAACCAAGTTTATATAGTCACTGACAACCAATCCATTCGGTGATAGGGTAAAAGCATACAGTGTATACCCTTTAGCAAAGTCCTTTCGGGAAATGGTCAATCCTGAGTCTCTGTTGAGCTTTTCACAGGCTTCAAATAAATTCGTATATGCAGAGGTAAACTGTCCGTTTTCCCCAAAGTCTAACTTCATTGGTCTACCAGGTACACTTTCACCGTTTAAATACAATCCCACGTCAGTGGCATCGTAATGAGCAAAATTGAAAGGGTTAGAACCATAAGTGCCGTTTCCGCTATCCTGAGAAATCAAACCAATCACTAAAATGTTTGGACGAAGAGTGTAAATATTATCCCAGATAAATTCACTTGATCCCTTGTTGATGGTGTTTCTTTTAACTTCGGTCTTCTGAAAATAGTAACGAGCAGGTCTTGTCTCTATCTGTTTCATGTGGTTGACTAACAGGCCGGGATCCACCTTAATTTTACAGGCCTTAAACACACATTCTTTTATCTTCAACTGGTATGAGGCATTTTCCTCTCCCGAAATGGTGAAAAATGGAGTAGTATTTCGATAAAGTTTTATAGAGATGTTCACGCCTTGAATTAGGTGGTGATCGAGCAAAAATACGTCTTCTAACAGTGGGCCTTCCATTTCAAACTCCCTGCTGTTTTTCATATAATCCCGCCTTAAAACTAATCCGGTGTTTTCTCCATCCTTTCCATCGGTAGCTGACAGATTTCCAGAATCCTTCATAAACAGTTGTGATTGAAGTTGTGATTTCTGTTCATCTGCGCCGCTGTTGAGTATCGTCTTGATATATGCTTTCCAGGGGTAGTTCGATGTATTAGCGGAAACAAGTTTATTATTCATGTAAACATCAATTTGAGACCACATGGATTGTAGAGGTAAATTTACAATGCTTGAGGTATCTTTATCATCAAAGGCAGATCCGTCACCTTTTAAGAGTTGTGCACGAACATACAATCTACTTCTTCTGAGATCCAGGTATTCAGGTCCTTGTCCAGGTATACAGAACTCTACAGTGGAAACATCCGGTGAAGAAAAGTTTGAAAGAGGTCGCGTCTCAGCATAATATATCCTGTCTATTGCCACCTGGTTTTTTGGTTCATCAAACAAATCAAGCTCCATAGGAATGTTAATGTCCTTGTTTTCATCGTTTAAGTAAGCCATTTCAAGTCTACTTTTTTCTGTTAAAAATAGTTGACCCTGGAAAGAGATTTACTTTGACTTTTCTGATGCTCTTTTTCGGTTTCCGTCGAATGTTTGCAGCCTTTGGTCTTCGTCCTTTGGATGCTTGCAATCGAATGGGATTTTTTTTGTGTTTCTTTGTTTTTATACCTGCAGGTCTGTTTTTTGGGCTTCTAGTAGGTTTTACAAAGGGAACCTTATCTTCTTTTTGTTGCTGCAAGTCAGATTCTGCACGGTTTTCAACTGCGACAGTTGGAGCCACTTGTTCTATCTTTACTTCTTTTTTTGAAAGTTTAGAACTTGGAAATATAAAACGACGTTTTTTTAAAACGACGACTCAATCCTCCGCCACCCGTCTGTGATCGTTTCCTCTGTCTTGCTTTTTTCAAAGCGTCCTCCCACGCCAGTACATCGCTCACATAGGGCGTATTTGTCATTACTGCAGAAAAGGGTATTTTTTTAGATGAAGTGTTACACACGTCTCTCCGTTGGTAAATGAGCTTGCTTCCCCAGAGGCGTCCTTTATATAGATGTTGATTTGATTCAATGATCCTGACCGCACGGGGATATAATAAGGCGTATCAAATATCAAAGTTGATGTGAAGTATTTCTTTTTATTCCTTGCGAATCCTTCAGTCCCATCTTTGCCAATATGAACTTTTCGAAGAAGTGGTTTTTCTGACGCTCCAACAAAGCTGTCGACACAAATGTTTGAAAAAATGTAAATGTCACCACTCATCCTAGAAGACGTCTGATATACAATAGTTATTTCCGTTAAAGCCACAACCCAATATCCCTCAAGATCTACTTCTTTGTTGAGTTGCACGGTGAAGTTGTTGGATACATTGTTTTCGAACAAGGAAATGCAGTCGGTTGAGTTTAGAACCATACGCACACTCATCTTGATTAGTTGTGACGATAGTTCATCGTGTCAATTCAATTTATTCACTCTGAATGTCTGAAAGGGGCACCCAAGAATCAAACTTTGTAGGATACCCTAGCCAGCGAACCAAACCCTGTTGCACTCCATTTTTCTTTCTTTTGTTGATAATTTTCTCTATTTTCCACATCGTGTTTTTCTCGTCCTTTCTTACTCTCTGTAGCTCAGGTTGATAAAACGAACCCTGAATATCTTCATTCATCAAATCTTTCAGTAAATATACAGGAAGGTTATCCCTCATATATCGTCTTCGTATTTTGAATAACTCTTCGGTCCATTTTTGTTGATACCCACGTTGAAAAGGATGACGCTTGTACGTGATCCTTACAAGATCGTTTAGCTTAAATCTGAATTTCTTTGGCTTCGTTTTTGATTGTTTGAGCAAAGATTTTTTATCTTTTTTCCTAGATTTCTTTTTGATTGGATTTCTTTTTAGATACGCACTCAGTCTGACCTCGTCTGCATTTTCTTTGTTTACTTGAACAGGTGCGTAACTCCCTAGTGAACGATGAGGTCGTTTGTTGTAACTTTTAACCATATCTTGTAGAACATCCGTGTACTTGTATGTTTGTTTATGTCTGAAATATGTGTACATAACGTTTTTAATTGTTCTTATACTTCTTTCAACCACAGCTGACTTGGTCTCATTCTGAGAGTAGTAAGTGTGAATCCCCTTCTTTGCTAAATAGTCACGTACATACTTGTTCACAAATTCTTTGCCCAAGTCTGAACGAATAGAAACAGGTTTTCGTTTACCACTTAAAATCCTCTTTAATGCTTTTAACACACTTGTGTGTGTCTTGTCTTTTAATGGTTCTATCCATAAGTATTTGGAAAAGACATCAATAACAAACAACAAGAATCTAAAGCCTGTATTGTCACTCTGGATATTGTCTAATTGTGCAAGATCTATTTCCCATAAACTGTCAATTGTGTTCACAACATATCTGTTTCTTTTAAACTTCCGAACTATATTTCTTGAAACACTATGCGAATCCTGGTCTTGTAACCATTGTTTTATTTTGTACCTCCCAATCTTAAATTTTCCCTCTTTTTTCACTATTTGGTATAATTTGTCCGAGCCGGTAAATGATGCAGGATGTTTGGGGTCGTGCCAGATTGATTGTAGATAGTCCTCATAGTTTAAAGGCTTCATGTTGACTAAGAAAGATAAAGAAAAACCTTACATTTAAATGTCATTGAATATAATTTTGGAACTTGATCAGATGTGTGTGTGTGTGTGTGTGTGTGGGGGTGCTTGTGTGTGTGTGTGTGGTTTCTTTATAAACCAGAACAAAGTAAATATGGTATACGTATATTTTATTTACAAAATAAAATACAAGCTTAATACAAAACACAGTAACTGTCCATAGATATTGTATGTTATGATATCATTGAATTGTCAGCTTTTGATATAGCACGGTTTATTTTCTTCTGTAGTCTCAGGAGGTTGGTCCATTGCCTTTTATTTAGAGTGATACCATTTCGTTTTTCCTTAAATGTCGAATGTTGAATAGCAATCTTGACATGTTTTTCAAATAAACACACTGCCACCGAATACTGGTCGGGTAAATCAAACTGTTTATTATAATCACAAATTGTGTTGTTCATGTTCTGATACTGTGGTATTAAATTGATGCAGTCAGTCTGATGCATTTTTTCACTCCTGTTCATGTCACTAGTCAATGCAACACTTGCTGATGTCAAAACAAGTAGTGTCAACACTCCTATCCATTTGAATAATGGAGCATGAGCTGCATAATTTTCATAAATTGACGAGACAATACTGGTTTGCGTGTGGATTTCACTTCCTGTTGTAAGTGCCAACTGAGGGTCTCGCTCTAACATGGCAGTTTCACACGTTATTGTTTCTGCTACCATCTTCATATAAAATAGTTATACACTGACAAATAAACTCAATAGTCACCTCTTTTTATACGAAAATTGTTTAGAACAGATCACCAAATGGGTTACAGAATGTACATCTCATCATTCCCTCTTGATTCTGGTGATCATCGTCGTAAATACATGGAACGCACTTCTCTAAATCTGGAACTGATTGTCTAACTTCAGAAAAAGTCTCTTTTAAGGCTTCCCATTTATCGTATGTCAGTGATATACCTTTTTTAGTCGGAACTACAGCACCGGTGTCTGGTATTTTCCAGCGCTGTCTTACATCAACAGTTGGATACAATTTATTGACAGTTACATAAACTCCTTTTCCTAAGTGCGATGTCGTTTCAGATAAACCATTTTCATCATCAATTATTTTTCCAATGGCCTCATCTATCTCTTTGGCATACATTTCTAACAATGACCACTGGATCATGGATAGGGTGATTCCTTTCTTAGTTGGAATATAGCAATCGGATGAATTCTTTTCATATTTACGAATATGAATGGAGATTGTATCACGCCACTCACAAGCAACTACGAATATGTCACCTCCAACTGGTAACATACAGAGATTTTTTGAAGTCTTGGTTTCCATTTCAGGGTCTAACAAATTAACCAAAGAAGCTTTTCCCGCAGCTTTCAGTGCTAAACAAAAATTTCCAAAGGCTTTATTTCCTCTTCTATGGAGTGTAGAAATCAGTTGTCTTACTTTTGAATATGAATTGTTGTTCTGTAGAATGTCTTCCCTCAATTCATCTGTTAATGTCCCGTTCTGGTATAAATGATCTACAACAACTTCGACTGGCGTTTCTTTAATTAACGTCACGTAATTACGACGAAGGATGTCTCTGTGTTCTTGTTGCATCTTTACAGTAGACGTGTTGTAATAGAAGTGATAAAATTCAAAAGGTTGACTGTTGAATTTATACTAAAATCTAGTGGAAATTTTCTTTTTAAATATCTTAAAAGGTCAGACAATATGGGGGTCATAAAATTTGGGCCCTTGTGGGCGTGGGAATTTTTGAATATCCTGAAAGGTGATGAAATTTGGGGGTCATAAACTTTTAAAATATCCTTTAAAGTCGTAAAATTTGGAGAGGGGGTCATAATTTTTATTGTGGGATTAAATACTGTCATCTTTAAAAAGTCGTTTGTAAGATAATTCTCTGTGCTCCCTTGATAAGATAGGCGATAATACTATGCTTATCGTTTCTATACGCCGTTTAAACCGGTGATGATCAATTGCGTATTGCATCCAACAACCTTTCCTTGCTTCTCGGTAGGCATGAGACCAAGCTATCATCAGATGGGTCTTTGGCACCCCTTCATCAAAGTGAACCTGCAAATAGGCATACAAACATGTTAACACATATCATTTAGTGAAAGGATTGGAAGTCAAACTTATATTTTTAAAATATTTTTTCCCCTCACCTTTTTCATTTCCTTTTAAAGAATGTTGGACATTTCTATAACTTTGGCATTTATAAAATATTTCCTGAAAGATCTTTTGATCTTTTGAAGGGGTTTCTCACCTGTTACAGTTTGAGAATGATAGAGATTAAGGGATGGAATCATAATATTGCAGTCTAGGGGGTCATAGAGTCATCATATCTGGAATTTGAGGTAAAGAGTCATCATATGAAGGTCTGAGGTCATTGTCATCAAATTGGAGTCTGGGGGACAAAGAGTCATCATATGGAGGCTTGGGGGTCGTAGAGTCATCCGTTGGAGGCTTGGGGGTCGTAGAGTCATCCTTTAGAGACTTGGGGGTCGTAGAGTCATCCTTTAGAGGCTTGGGGGTTGTAGAGTCATCCTTTAGAGGCTTGGGGGTCGTAGAGTCATCCTTTAGAGGCTTGGGGGTCGTAGAGTCATCCTTTAGAGGCTTGGGGGCCATAGAATCATTATACTACTATTGTAATAGAACATGAAAAGTTAATGCAGATTGGGCGGCCAGTTTTAATGGTGGAGAAAATTGGAGAGCATGGAGAAAACTATCGACCTAAGAAAGTAACAGACAAATCTAATCAAATACATGTGCCAAAGCGCCTTGCCTTCGAGAAGTCGGCTATGTCGGACCCTACTAATTTGTAATTTAATATATATAAACAAAACAAAACAAAATGACACGGTGGTAAAAACGAGATACGGGTCTAATATTATCTATATTTGACAGTTTCATATTCTATGTAACATAATATATTTTGAGAACATCAACATAACTAAGCAACTGTGTTATACCTTGATACAATGAACGGGAATATTTGTAACAAGCAGAATCCAAAGTGAAAAAAAAAGTCACTTTTGGCTTATTTGCATCGTTTTGGACACCGTGAAACGTTTTGACGTTAACGTCAATTATAACGTCGCAGGTTTTTCGCTTTTTTGGTCTGATATTGAAGATTTCAACAGCTTATAACGAAAAAACCAAGTCGGTGACCCCCAAATATGTTTACATTAATAGAAAGGAAAATTAAATGGGAATCATATATATATATATATTTTAAATTGTTGGATAGGTTTTTTCTCGGGAATATTAAAAGTGAAAACCGCACGCTTTTTGTTGTCTTTTTTAACGTTATTTCAATATAAATCATATATCTGACATTCTATTTTCAATTAACCATATCTTTTAAAGTATATCGGTGACCTATATATTTTTTTCGATATTTTGAGAGGAAAGAACAAAATCAATCTACATGCCAAAAATAAGAAAAATTGTTGGATACATCATTTACGTACCTATCACCTTAAGATTGTGTTTCATAGAAGATTGTGCCACCCATTTTCTTGATTAAATGCTTAGCTTAATAGAGCTTTCCAATGGTTCAAACGTTATGATGGGATGTTGGCAAAGTGAAATATTGTTACATTGTCATTGAAACCAGGTGAGCGATTCAGGCTCCTGGAAGTCTCTTGTTTTGTCGTGAAAAGGGTCTTTCATTGCACTTTAGGATTGGACTTGAATCATTTGTGGTTTATTTTCAATCCAGGGTCAACTGAATAACTGCGAGCAGCGACCACTGGGCACATTGAAGGCTGCTGGCTGTTTTCCATTTTGGATTTTTTTAAATTGTCGTTTATATTGTAGGCTGTCTCGTGTACACTTACTCCACATTTCATCATCTTCTATTGGTCCGATTCTTTTCATAGTTGTGAACAGTATAACTAAAATCTTCGCAAATGACACTTGAATTTATGCACCAGCTTTTCAATCTGACGTTCTGTAACATGTCTTTGATGTGCCCTATACATTTGGTCACAGCTATGGGGTATAAAATTCAATAGACGATATTGAGATGTGGAATAAGTGTACGCGACGCAACAAACATAAACAAACAGCAATTTAAAAAATCACAACGGAAATCAGCAAGCAGTCTTCAACATGACCATAGGTCACTGCTTACCGTCTTGCATTGGCCCAAGACTTATAATACAAAACAAAAGTATCAAAACCAATCCCTAAATCATCAACGAAAGGCCCAATTCTTGACATAAAACAGTTAACACAGAATGACAAGGACAAACAAAGGCTTTGGCAAAGTTTCCTGGCTTAGGACAGGCACATATAAAATGTGGCGGGGTTAAACTAGTCCTTTGGATCCAACCTTCCCCCTGATGATAAGCTTGCACACAGCATACATTTAAAACACACTGTAAAACTCAATCGACAAAAGTTCAATGCAACAAGAGAGAACCTAAGAAAAAATACTGTACGAAAACAACAAGACAAGGAGGAACTCTCTTGGGAACACTCGAAGTTACTGACAACTAGCTAAGAAACATTTATCGATTGATGTAAAAGAATCAAATACATCAGTTCTAAATCCAACACCCCACGTCAAAACAATGAATGATTTAGAGTTGTATCACCACACAGAACCGACATACTTGATCGCTGTGGTGCTTATAAATAATACAGTGGATACAAAGTGAAAATTTAACATTTTAAAGTTACTATCAAGCTATCAATATTTCTGCCAAAACATACCAAATGCAAAGATTTTACTAAAACATTGAATTCGTATCCTTTTTTCAAAATGTTTTTAAGCCAGTTTTTAATTTCCATAAGGTTGTTTTTGAATTTTTGTGCTTTATAAACTACATTGCTATAAAAATCAGGATGAGATATTCCTTTAACAATCAGAAATCTACGTGTACAATCAAATTTTTCGATAAGATTTCCATATTTATGTGCAAATTTTGTAAAAGATTTGACTAATTTGTGGAAACGGTAACCTTGTTTTAGCAATTTTTCTGTAATAAAACGGGTTTTATCATTAAAATCAGACACATCACTGCAAATGCGAGCATACCTGACTAATTGTGAAATGTATACCCCGTAAGCTGGAGCTAATAGTACGACTCCTTCAAGAAACGGAAAATTAACTATTGGGAATGAAAAGTCATCCCGTTTATCATATACTTTAGTGTGTAATCTACCATTGATAATGCTTAAATCCAAATCTAGAAATGGACATCTACTGTCGGTCGAGTTTGCTTTATTTAGGGTTAATTCTTTAGGATATATATCATTTATTAAATTTGAGAATGTGGGGTTGTTTAGAGCAAGTATGTCATCTAAGTACCTATATGTATTGTTAAAAGATTCGATAAGGTGGTTTTTGTTTGGATCTTTTTGTAGCTTGGCCATAAACTGTGATTCGTAACAATATAAAAAAAGATCAGCTATGAGTGGAGCACAATTGGTTCCCATTGGAATACCAATGACTTGGCGATATATTTGTTTACCGAACCGGATGTAAATATTATCTAAAAGAAAGTTTAATGCAGTAATAACTTCTATGTCGGTCCAATTAACATAACCTTTGTGGGTTTCGTTACTAAAACACGATTTACTAAATACTTGTGACACTTTAGAACAGATGTAGTCACTTTTAGATTTGTCAAAGCACCATTTAATTAAATATTCAAATTTCTTTTTGATAAGATTGTGAGGTAGATTAGTATATAAAGTGGAAAAGTCATAGCTGTCTACGGATTAAAAAGTATTTTCAAATGCCCGAAGTTTGTCTAAAACATCAAGATAATTTTTAACACTCCAAAAATGATTTATTCCACTATTTTCGAAAATTTTATCACAGTATCGGATGATGAATTCTTTCATTGTAGTTAAAGCAAGAGACAAGACTTTAGAAATATTGGTTAAGGAACATTTACTTGATGCAGAGATAAAACGGGATTTATATGGGTTTTTGTGTAATTTAGGTATCCAGTACATAGTAGGTAATTTATTGTATGTAGGGGCTGCTCGAAGTGCTGTGGTTTCTATGACATGATCGTCAATAATACTGGTTTCTGTAGCTTGCACGGGAACGAAAGTACATGAGCCTTTAATTTCATGCATTAAAACATCCAGATAATATTTACGACATACCACAACAACATTGTTAGCCGCTTTATCCACAGGAACAAAAACATATCGTGAACCTAATAATTGTAGTTTTGATTTAATTCTGTTTATATAAGTATGGGGTTGATATTCTACAAAGGTGTTTTGAAAATTATGGCTTATTCGTAATTTTACAATGGATATGAATTTATTCTTAAACTTGTCTAAAGATTTGGAATCTGCTCCTTCTCGTCTAATCCAGGTCTTACAGTACGATTGAAGGGCAGTATTTAAACAATCAAAACAAGAACTCCAATTAATTTTCGAAGGAGGTCTGAATTTTGGTCCCTTTTTCAAGAATTTAATAACCTCTGGGTCATCGACAATGTTTAGGCCGCCAGTAACAATATGGCCACAAGGAACATATCTAAAGTCCGAATTAGCACAGTCGCATGATACAGGAATATTCGAGTCTAGGTCTTCATCTGTAGTGATGGACGTATATTTAAAAATAATGTTACGTGTTGGTTTTTTTATATTTATAAGATATGATTGGAGGTTCAGTATTTGTAAAATATGGTGGTATTAACGCTTTAATAGTAGGATCCATAAAAATACTAGAAATGTTTATGAAGTCTAGTCCTCTATTGGTGTACGTTAATTTTATAAAATGTCAACAAATGTAAATGCATTCACTATGGGAAACAAAGCCCGAATGATATGTATTTAATAAAAAAAACATTCAATCATCTGATTAAGTACTAGTGAAACGAACACATGTTTGGAATAATACGGCCAAAGAGCCATGAAAAGCCATTAATTAAAGACTCAATAATTTGGCGCATAAATATTGAGACAAACATATAAAATGGCTAATTACGGCCACAGCTAGCTGCAAGAGAGGAATTGACAAGATAGGGAAACAGAATGCCAATCACTAGGATATACGGACAAATCTGTGCACCATTGGTAGGCAATGGATGCTCACATTCCTCTCAGGTTCCTGGAGAGAACGAGGGACACAATATTCCAGTACGCCAGCCCATATTTTGTCACCCCATGGTTTATCATGGGAGTAAAATTAATATTATTTTTGATTTAGATTTACCATGGATTTACTTTTATTATACTGTACACAGTGCCTGAAATGGCCACTTGCCCACTGGCCAATTGCGAGTAGATTTTTGACACATATAAGAACACTGGCCCAAAAATTTTCTTTGGGCCACCAGATTGGGTTTTCCTATTTCAGGCACTGTATACCCTGGCCAAATTCAATCTGGTGACTGCAGATCAGAACCGACCACTCATGGGAGGCATGAGATGGTCTAGACCAACTTCCAACGGTAAAGCGTTGGAAAGTTTTAAATGGTAATATGACCCGACGTACAATTAAGGAAAGAATAGTGTCCCCTTATCTTGCCAAATTCCGCCCTAGTAGACTGTGACAGGAATTTTTATTAAAAATAATTAAGCATATACACACGAACACAAAAATAATTAAAAATTGAATGAAAGCTGGTAATTAGAACTTTAAAAAGTCTGTATTTGGTATACTCGCGATATGCAGGTAGAAAATAATAAATATATATTAAGTAACATTTTAAAAAAGTCATTCAAATACTAGCAAAATGAACATTGACACGGATATTTTTGTAAAATCCAAGTGTATTTCAACTTGACTGCATCGTCCGCAAATTTGTAGATATGTCGATTCTAAGCTCAAAATTGTAAGATCCTCGGAAGCTCCTGTTGTCATATTTGAAGAGCCTGAAAAGAGAAAATAAAACAACAGCAGCAAAAATGTTGGACGGTGAAAAGGGGGTGGATGGAGGGATTTTGTTTCCTTCGTCCATCACATGTCAATTCGTGAATAAAATTATAAAACCCGGAACAAATACGGATATTAAATTACGGAGAGAGAATAGAAAATTTATTAATCTCGCTTTCATTAAACTGGTTTATCTTATAAATAGATAAACCTCATTAATTAAAGACTCAATAATTTGGCGCATAAATATTGAGACAAACATATTAAATGGCTAATTACGGCCACAGCTAGCTGCAAGAGAGGCATTGACAAGATAGGGAAACAGAATGCCAATCACTAGGATATACGGACAAATCTGTGCACCATTGGTAGGCAATGGATGCTCACATTCCTCTCAGGTTCCTGGAGAGAACGAGGGACACAATATTCCAGTACGCCAGCCCATATTTTGTCACCCCATGGTTTATCATGGGAGTAAAATTAATATTATTTTTGATTTAGATTTACCATGGATTTACTTTTATTATACTGTACACAGTGCCTGAAATGGCCACTTGCCCACTGGCCAATTGCGAGTAGATTTTTGACACATATAAGAACACTGGCCCAAAAATTTTCTTTGGGCCACCAGATTGGGTTTTCCTATTTCAGGCACTGTATACCCTGGCCAAATTCAATCTGGTGACTGCAGATCAGAACCGACCACTCATGGGAGGCATGAGATGGTCTAGACCAACTTCCAACGGTAAAGCGTTGGAAAGTTTTAAATGGTAATATGACCCGACGTACAATTAAGGAAAGAATAGTGTCCCCTTATCTTGCCAAATTCCGCCCTAGTAGACTGTGACAGGAATTTTTATTAAAAATAATTAAGCATATACACACGAACACAAAAATAATTAAAAATTGAATGAAAGCTGGTAATTAGAACTTTAAAAAGTCTGTATTTGGTATACTCGCGATATGCAGGTAGAAAATAATAAATATATATTAAGTAACATTTTAAAAAAGTCATTCAAATACTAGCAAAATGAACATTGACACGGATATTTTTGTAAAATCCAAGTGTATTTCAACTTGACTGCATCGTCCGCAAATTTGTAGATATGTCGATTCTAAGCTCAAAATTGTAAGATCCTCGGAAGCTCCTGTTGTCATATTTGAAGAGCCTGAAAAGAGAAAATAAAACAACAGCAGCAAAAATGTTGGACGGTGAAAAGGGGGTGGATGGAGGGATTTTGTTTCCTTCGTCCATCACATGTCAATTCGTGAATAAAATTATAAAACCCGGAACAAATACGGATATTAAATTACGGAGAGAGAATAGAAAATTTATTAATCTCGCTTTCATTAAACTGGTTTATCTTATAAATAGATAAACCTCATTAATTAAAGACTCAATAATTTGGCGCATAAATATTGAGACAAACATATTAAATGGCTAATTACGGCCACAGCTAGCTGCAAGAGAGGCATTGACAAGATAGGGAAACAGAATGCCAATCACTAGGATATACGGACAAATCTGTGCACCATTGGTAGGCAATGGATGCTCACATTCCTCTCAGGTTCCTGGAGAGAACGAGGGACACAATATTCCAGTACGCCAGCCCATATTTTGTCACCCCATGGTTTATCATGGGAGTAAAATTAATATTATTTTTGATTTAGATTTACCATGGATTTACTTTTATTATACTGTACACAGTGCCTGAAATGGCCACTTGCCCACTGGCCAATTGCGAGTAGATTTTTGACACATATAAGAACACTGGCCCAAAAATTTTCTTTGGGCCACCAGATTGGGTTTTCCTATTTCAGGCACTGTATACCCTGGCCAAATTCAATCTGGTGACTGCAGATCAGAACCGACCACTCATGGGAGGCATGAGATGGTCTAGACCAACTTCCAACGGTAAAGCGTTGGAAAGTTTTAAATGGTAATATGACCCGACGTACAATTAAGGAAAGAATAGTGTCCCCTTATCGCCAAATGAGCGTGTCTATACACGTTCAAAAATACATCCCGGCCCCCTTTTGGGACACACTTTCTTTTGTTTAATTTGTAGTTGGTTTTTATTTTTTAGTATGCACTGGCCAAATTCAATCCGGAAACAGATCAGAACCGACCACTCATGGAGGCATGAGATGATCTAGACCAAATTTCAACGGTAAAGCGTTGAAAATTTTTAATTGATATTTATGGAGCAAAACAGTGTTTCCCCTTTTTATTGCCAAATGAGAGTGTCTATACACGCTCAAACTTTAGCCAACCGGCCCACTTTATCTACCATTCTTTCAATCTGAGTGAATAAGGGCCAATAGGTAACCGTATAATTGAATTATTCAATATAGTAGAAACCATAAATATAATTTTGTATTTCCCACCTAAGTAGGTATTGCTTGGCTGTTCATGTTTAATAAGGTATTGAATAACTTAAATTCTTCATTCAATCACGGTCTAAACTGAGCATATATAAGATGAGAATAATTGCCTTTTTTAATGTGATAAAACAAGGCACTTCTTAATGTATGAAAAATTAAACAACATAAATTATCAATCATCGCCTGAACGAATCTCTATAACGTATCTAGTGACTTCATGTTGTTAAGTAATCATGCCCTGATTGAAACATGTTGTGTTCTTATTGAGCCACTAGTTTAATTTGGCATGCCTATAGTTTCAATCTCAGAAGCACGAGTACATGTGAATGTTTAGTGTCTGCATTCTTAAATGTTTTAATTGTCAACATGTACAATAAGGCATGCGAATAATAAGAAACTAGACAGTAATCAATACTTACGCAATCAATTGACTATCGAGAAAAACTATGTAGAATACAAAGTTTATAAATTGAATAAAAGTTAAAGGGGAGTATGTCTACGAAAATAATTTTATACTAACAAAAAGGCCAAAAGAAAAATTTTGGCATTGTCTAATTTCAAACTTTAACATGTATTAAACAACAAAATTAATCTAAAAACCGGAAAAACATTAATCATGAAAAGTTTTACAAAAATTCACATTCATGAGCTCTAATCCCGCCTTTAACATGCACACTGTATCCAACTTTGCTTAAAACTTTTACGGTTCATACACGCTGCAAGCATCCGTCTCCAGTCCCAAACCTCAGTCCGTGTAGAAACAAATGTCGGCGAAAAACGCCAAAGTCTCCAAACAAAGAAAATGATTATATAAATGAACCTGTTCAATTCGTCACCACATTAAAGCTTTCTGAGATCCCGACTGATGGCTGCAACAAATACATTTAAAATATATTTGTCGTCACGAAGGCAAAACAAAATCAACCACGTTGGTCTAACAATTGTGAGCGAAAAAACCCAGTCTAATGCAGTTTTGGTACTAAATATAAACATGATATATTTTCAAAGGTTTCCCCTAATTACATTTCGTATGACGTTCAAAATGACATCAAAAGATTGGAGAGCCATGCGAAAAAAAAGGAATTTGGCAGACAAAACGCCTTCAAATGATGCCGAAATGGTATAAAATAAAAATGCATATACACAGATAAAAAGATTTTAAGTCTCGGCTGTGGAGAATTCTGCCACAGCAACCATAAAAATATTTGATCTGCAATTTCAAATAAACTAGGACAACAAGAGGGGGGCAATGCCCACAAGAAAAATTCTAACGTGACATGCATGTTGTGACTGTGTACGCTTATGTCGCTTATCAGAGGATCAGCACGTTAAATGCAGGAAATCATCTAAAGATATCATCTTTATTATTCAATATACTGTCAAGCCGGAAACATATAAAATGTAGCTAGCGATTCGAGTATTTCTTAATATTTGAAAGCCGTGTTCAAAGACGGACGGGCAGACACAGTGATTTGACCTGTCACTCCATGCACCAGCCTAGGCTAGCAAGTACGATATGGAAGTATAAGTAAAACAAAGGCAAAGGAAGTTGAAATGCAATAAAGCAAACGAATAAACATATAAGAGAACACAACAGAAAAGTTAACTGAAATATAACATTACAAGCAGTACTCGATTTAAATTTGAAATAAATATAATAACTCCGTTCGATGTTAAGTTTGTTAGTACGACATGTTTTATGCAGTGGTTTGTTTTCGTGAACATGACATCAATGATTTGATTTGGATGTGACGTAACGTCGGTTAACAGGTGCCCGTCGTGTGATTTGGTTGACGTACAAATGCAAACAAGATGTGATTAATTTTATCATTGACAAGAACATTTACTTCAGGAAGTAATAAATATCGTGTATTTGAAATTTAATGGTCAATAAATTATATATACTGTCCTGGTATAAGCTGGGTATAAGCTGAGTTTAAGCTTTACTTTTCATGTAATAGAAAATAAAGAGATGTGGAATAAGTGTACGCGACACAGCCCACAATTAAACGGCAATTTAGAAAAACCACAATGGTGTTTGGTGTCAAAGGTGTCAACAAGAGGGGGGGGGCAATGCCCACAAGACAAATTCTAACGTGACATGTTGTGACTGTCAATATACTGTCAAGCCGGAAACATATAAATTTATTTATGTGTAGCTGCTATTTTGAATTAAACATAAACATGTACCTTGAATTATAATCTGATCTCGGAAATGTGCAAGCCTACGTGTACAATGATCCTGCTTTATCCTGATTCCTTGAAGCACCAGATGGCCCTATCAGCATCGTCCTGTATTTGACATCACGCGTTCTTAGTAACTTAGAGTTCAATCTTTCTTCTTTTATCGTTTTTCCTTAGTAAGTTCTGTTTTTCGACAAAAAGATATGTACCGACAGAGTTAAATCTTTCTTCTTTTATCGTTTTTCCTCCGGGTCAAGTTGTATAAACGATTCAAGTCCAGGAAAGAACGTTAGTTCCTTTGGTTTTACGATGGTTCAAACAGATGGGTTCAAATTATTTAACAAATATTTAAGGCAAAGTTGTTGACAATTTTTGTTGATTCGTTGGCTGGATTACTTTCAAATTTCCTCCAATTATGTAAAAACAACTGTCCTAATTTTTCACGAGAATGGTGCGCCATATACATGCTTCTCAAATTCGGCAAATTTGTCATCTAATTATAGGGTAGAATGAAGGATTGCTTAGATTAAATACACATATTTTGTTTCCTTCGTCCATCACATGTCAATTCGTGAATAAAATTATAAAACCCGGAACAAATACGGATATTAAATTACGGAGAGAGAATAGAAAATTTATTAATCTCGCTTTCATTAAACTGGTTTATCTTATAAATAGATAAACCTCATTATCTGGTAAGATACGACAGAAATGCCGATTGTATTTACATTATTTGACAAAACTGTGCCCCATTGGTATCAATGGAGGCTCAAGTCCCTCCCGGTTTGATCTGAGAGAGAACGAAAGGATCCCGATACCCCACTACGCCGAAACACACTCGCCCAATTACCCCATGGTTGTAGATTCACTTTTTATTCCATTGTTTGATTAACTTTTTATTCCATTGTTGGATTTACTTTTTATTCCATTGTTGGATTTTAAATTATACTATATATCTACTTCATGGTAGTAAATACACCATTCAAACTGGTATCAGATTAGAAAGGGCCACTCCTGGTATCAGAAGATGACCAATGAAAAACTTCAAGCGGTATCGCAAGGAAGTAAAAATGGAATGTGGTTCGACGTAGAATTTTAGGGAACGTATCGTGACCCCTCAATCTAGCCATATGAGTGGATCTATATACACTCACTTAACACCCCCCTCGTTTCACATACTGTTAATTAATTATCTGTTTTGATCAATAATAAAACTGAAATCTTTAAAAAAAATTATTGAGGAAAAGACCGGGTAAGATCAGAAAGGAAGACAAGACTCCACACCACCTTGGAGATTGTTCAAGTAAATGTTATTTCAGACAGATGGGTCCCGTCATATCTATAAAGGTCTTTTTCAGTAGCACGAATGTTTGGATGTTTTATACAATAATGATATTCTGCATTTATAAAATTGATAATTGCAGAATTAACCCGTTTACGGGATGCTTCAAGGGATTTCCCAAGTTTTGCACAATGCCAATATCTCCTCATCAAAATCTCACTCCATATTAATATGGTGTTTGGAATTAGTAACTTAAGTCGAAGTACATGTAAGTCTTTTTAATATCCGCATTGCGTGACACCAATGTCATTTGAGCCTACTTGTATGACAATAATGAGAGATGGAGGATACTTCCTCAATAAATCTTCGATAGTTGGGCATACATCGGTCCATAACATACCCCTCTTTCCGACCCAATGGGTGGAAAACCCCTTTTACTGTAAGCCAAGGTCCCTGCGACGACTGGCAATAACCCTCCTCTCAGCCCAATAGACAATTGAAGAACCAACAATTCATATCAATCTTGAACCTGATGTGAAATGTATCGTTATAAAGTAACAAGGAAATAATAATCAAAGGCGAATGTAACGTAAATAAGAGTTAGAGGACCATCTACCACGTTCTTTTATAACTTCGTGACTATACCCTTCTTTAGCTAAGTCCTTAGTTCTACCTTTCCTAAATGAATATGAACGAAAATGGCCACTAATTTTTCAAAAATTAAGGGCTTTACGTAAGACCAAGTTAAACTGATAGTTAAAGGGGTTTCATTTAAATGCACAAAAAGATTGTTTGTCCCCTTTGGTGACGATGGAGGTAAATTTAGGTAAGACTGGGCATATAACAACATCATGGTGCTAAGGGACAACTAGAGTACAAGAGTTTTGTTTTTGGTCTGTTTTCAAGCTACAAATTCTATTGGCCGTCGCGATCATTGGACGAGAAAGATACGTCCTCAAACTTTATAATATGCCCGGTTTCGTCATCACGGTTCGAGTTAACAGACACTTCACTTACTCTTAGTAAAGCGAAATCACACAAGGAAAAAACGACAGAGAACATACAACCCTCAAAGGCAGAATGACAAATACTCTTCAAACTTATAACCAAAAGTTTAAGCTTATCAATGGCCATAGGCATTCTAATATCGGGCTTATTAGGTTTTTTCTCCTAAAACCGTCTAACATTTTATCAAAAATGATTTAGTGATATCGGGAAAGTTTAAAGATTTATGAGCAAAACTCAAACCAGAAATATAGATAGCAATAGATGAAGCGCTAAGGTCCTTAAAAGAAAGAAAAGTGATAAAGTTAGCAATCACGTCAGAGGCAACAGGCCAGGAGTTTTCTGGATTATAACTCAATCGAAAAGCATTGAATGTGTTTACTGCTGTTTATAAGTTTTCAAAGAGTTAGGGGCCATTGAACTTTCTAATATTTTGTCTCTTTCACCTTTCAAACTGTTTTTTCTTCGGCTGATGGACACAGTCGTCGGAATTTCTGAAAATCGCAACGAGACAATGAGTCACAAATTGAATTTAAACGACCTGAAATATGTTCGGCCTTAAGTAGAATATTGAAACTTAGAAAAGCCCAAAACCACGATTGTAGCAGAGCGTAAACTTTTACCATAAAAGCCAATAAAAAATCCTGATTTGAAACCATCTACTAATTCTTTAGCTATAAATTGATCGGGATATGTTTTTGATATGAGAGACTGTTCAAATACAGCAACCTTTATTGGGGAATAACCTAATGAATACAACCCAGTATCTGAAAATGAAAGTTCATATTAGAAAAAATAACATATGATTACTGATTACACAATGTTATAGGGTGATCCTTCTTACAATGATAACAAATGTGTTTAAATTTGCAAAGCTTTCCAAATTTACACTTTAACCCTCTGTTAAAGATACGACAAAACGAAGGCCTTGTTTCAAAGTTGTTCGTTTCTAATACATGATCATGTGCTGAGTTTTCTTTTTCGGGTACAAATTCACTATTAGTTTGTGGTGATTGACGGAAAGGTGGGGTAGTTTTAGGAGATGAAATACAAAGAAGCCACAACTCCATATCCACCTTTGCCCAACTTGAACTTGGATAACGAGACTTCTTTAGCCGAAACTGTTCATCGTAAGAAATCCATCCCCCTTCATGACCCCGAGAGGCTGCAAGCCGAATGGACTGCATGTATTTTAACATTTCTTGACCCTTAAGTGGCCATTTTTCAAGCATTACATCAATATATATCATAATGGCGGATGTCCATAAATGTATGCTTCCTATAGACATTTTTTGTTCCACAAATGTTAACGCTCCCCCTCTTATGGCTAAATGTCCACGAATATTAGACTCATTTGAAAGCTCTTTTGCAGATTTTAAGAGAAGGTTTAGATCAATAAACTCCCCATTCCAAATCTTATCTGTTATTTTGATCGGAATGTGAGCCGAGATGGGATCGTCTACGCAAATATGGGAGGGGGGTTGATAATTGACTTGCAGTCTGTTATCGACAGGAACCCCGGACCCTTGTTCGTTCAAGTTAGTGTTGATTATTGATTGGTTTGTAAACATACCAGATGTTGCAGACCCGGGAAACAAGGATGGAGCAGCTTGAAAATGGCTTTGGGCAGGAACACCGGGAACCATGACTGGGTGTTGTTGCTGGCCATGAAGTTGAGCAGGTTGATGGTTGCCTACATGCTCTCTGGGTGCAGCTGTTGATGTGGATGGTACAACATCATCAATTGTGCATAATGAATTGTCTGTATTTCGTGTCGAAACAGGTTGGTTGGTCAAACTCGTGTCAACTGACGGCGAAGCAGCACGGCTTCTTCCTTTCCCATTTTTGGCTTTCGGGCGTTTTGCAGAGGATGGCCCACTTTGTTTACTGGGTGGCCGCCGACTTCTTTTAGGTGGTTTCATCTTTTATCGAGCTAATACAGATCAGGATTCCTCGGATTGAAAAATAAATTTTGACGATGACAAAAATGTCTGCCTGATTGAATTTATAAAGAACGATAACTCTTATAGTTGGAAATATAAAAGTGAGGCCCATAACGGAGATACAAAAAGGGGGGATTTCAGTTTTATTAAATTATCGATAAACGTTATTAATGAACAGCACAGAAATAATTGGAGACAATCATGGAAAATGTCTATGAATCATTTTATTCAAGTCTACAATATATATACTCAGCATATTTCTAGTAAAATCAATAAATCCAAGTATACTCGGACTGATTAGTAGAAGCTTCAGCCATTTGGATCAAAAAACATTTTTCGGATTTCATGGAGTGAAAAATCCGGGTTATAAAATGGTGAATGTCGAGCGGCGGGCAGGCGGGGAAGAAATATTCGTAACAGTTTTCTCGGCAACTACTTATCATAGCCACTTCATATTTTGTATACAGCATCAGGGTGGGTCCAAATACGTTAGTTTCTATTTCGGGTCTGTCGCTCGTCTACTTCCTGTTAAACGAAATCCGATCATTTCTGACCTTGACAGATTTTTAAGTCTATATACTGCACTTGTCCGTTCTCATCTGGAGTATTAAAATACAATATGGAATCTTCATCAAAAGAAAGATATTATCTCTGTGTTCAGAAACAAAGAATCACAAAATTAGTGCAAAATTTATGACATCTATCATATTAAGAAAGACTTAAAGTTCTACAACTACCATCAGATACACAGGAGGCGCCGAGGTGATATGATTCAGGCTTTATAAAAAAAGAAAAAGGTGTTGAAGACGTTCCTTCAGAAAGATTTATTTACGATTCCCTGGACACATTAACAAGTTATTGAAACCCAGCTGTATTACCCCTTTTCGATTAAGGCAAATTTCACAGTGTGTCCATCCTCGGAAACCCAGGGGTTCTTCTCTCGCCTACTTGTTCATCACCCCTGGAACATAACGCATGAAATACTTCGTTTTTGATAGTTTTGTATCGAGCTTTCTGATTCGTCGCTTAAGATTTATTTAATGCAATTTAAACATGTTTAATTTCTTTATATCAATAATATCAAGTTCAATATCAGATCCTGAACTCGAAACGAACAATTTCATACCAAATGTCCCAGGGGTGATGAATGAGTACGCAAGAAAAGAAACCCTGGGTTTTCAGAGGATGCAGTGCGTCATAAATGATCGGAATAACCTACCTAGAGATGTACATTTAATTTCCTAAAAAACTGTCGCTGCATTCAATTTCAAAGTAAACCTTGACCGTAATGCACGAGTAAATAATCAACAGCTAGACACCAACAATACTGACCATGGACCGAAAGACAAAACGACGACAACGCATTACATAACTGTTACTACAATACTGTATCATGCTAGATTTTTGCTTGTTTTAGTAAAATAAACTGCAAAATTGCTGTAGACGGTTGGACTTAAAAGGATTGTTTTCCTTCCCGACAACCATCATATAGGTATCATACAGGTAAAATGTAAAACTTATTTGTTTAGACATATTTCAAGGTTTTGCATTTTGACCATGGAAATAAATCTGATGTGTGTTTATGTCATGAAAGAAACATAATCTAGCCAAAACATTTGAATCTAAAATGATTAAATGATACTGTAATTCTGTTTTTGATTAACCTTTTGATATTGTATGAACGGGTTTTACCTTTAAAACTTTCAACTATCATTTGATTATTTTATTTGCCTATTTTTGAACTACAAAGCAACATCAATTTTTATTTTAAATAAAAGAGAAAAAGTATATACTATTTAAACCAAAAATACACTATCATTGCTATTTAACTTTATCGGAATGCTTGTAACAAGTCAGGACCGTTGTGGTCTTCAATTTTTCTCATGTGTGTCATTGCCTTACTTTGTCTTTTCTTCTTGGACATTTGACGTTAAAACCAAGATCAAAATACAATACCAAAAACAAAAACGGGTATATACGGCTAAGGATGAGGGACATTAAGACCCATAATCGGCCCAAGAAAATGTTGTTAGTTCAAGTATTATGATATTTATAAGAAATATTAACATATATGTGGTTACAAAGAAAACACACAATATAAGGCAAATTCCGTTCATCGTGATGTAACAATGACATCACATTTAGTGGTCTTATTTGACAAAATAGAGAAAATCTGCAATTTTGAATGGTTTCAGTGCATATTTTCCTTTGAAAAAACATTGGGCGCAAGAAATCAACAGCTTCAAACTTTCAGAAAAGCTGGATTTCATCATTTTACACATTTTATCCAAGTATGAAGTTGTTGTTTAGATGCGCCCACCTTTTTTCAAGACCAAAACTTGTGTGAAAATCAGCAAAAACCAATTAAATCAGGACAATTTCTTCACTTCATAGCTTTTTCAGTTAACGAATTAGCATTACAACAAAACTTATATGGCACAAGCTTATCATTTTATATTTAAGCTTAATATGTGATCAATGTTTCAGCAACTTTAGACATCTGTATGCTCAGTTTTAATTTCATGGTTAATTTGGGGCCAAAAAGTGGTCTTATTGCCACTCATCCAATGGTTTTGCTGTAATTCGATATTTCAAGGAATAACTTTTCATCAGTAGCATTTGAATCAAAACATAGAAAACCCAAATGTGGATATGAGCATCTGAAGGAATGCGGCAAATTTTATAAGTATCGCAATTTAATGAAAACTATGATGCTTTTATTTTAAAAAAGACATAAAAACAGAAACTATAAAAAATAAAATAAAAAGATCTTGGAAACAAAGCGATAAAGTAATGATGAGTACATGCACGTGAAATTATCCTAGCGCCTAGAACGTTGCTAAGAAGATAAAACAAACATATAAAGAAATTTTAAGAAGAAACATTAAGTGCTGCATGTTGCATCATTATATGGGACCAAGAAATAACTTGTTTTAAATCAAAAATCCCGAAAAAGTCGAGTAGTTCGAACCGTCGCTATACACTTTAGCGTAATTCCAATTTGATTTGATATAAACTCTGTCTCCGACGGCAAGATCCAGAACCACATCTATGACACCACTCGTAACGCCATGCTCATCAGTAGAATAAACTGCGTGCGCTCGACTTCCTTGTTTTGCTTGATTATTTTGCCAAATATGAAAATACAAGTCGTCTCCGGTGTTGCACATCAAAACGACCGAGAAATGATACAAACCGGCATGTCTTGCGATGAAAGTGCCACTGTTTGGGTTGTAGGCGTTTCCAATGTTGGTCCATGTCTTGTCAAATTTCAGAATTCCGTGGCTATGGACGGTCACCGTAGAAGAACGATAAGCTGTAAAACCCGTTGCCGTTGCTACAGAGCTTGTATCTTTGGTCCCTAAAAAAAAGTAAATTTACAACTTAAAATATATGCATTATGCATAATTTTTAATGCGGACAGATAACTAGAAGGAAGTGAGGTTTTAATCAAGAAAGCTTTGAAATAGATTGCAATAGAAGGATGATCGGTTTCACAACCCCTTATCTTGTGTTGTTAATGGACATATAAGATTGATCATCCCACTTTGGTAGTTTTATTATTTTTATTTATATCATGTATAAATGCTACAATGCTTATAAGGTTTGATCAGAAGAAACATATAAAAAAAGGTATTTTAATTTTGAAAAATAAATCATAGCCCGAACATACATGACATGCTATAGACGATATTGAGATGTGGAATAAGTGTACGCGACACAACAAACATAAACAAACAGCAATTCAAAAAATCACAACGGAAAACAGCAAGCAGTCTTCAACATGACCATAGGTCACTGCTTACCGTCTTGCATTGGCCCAAGACTTATAATACAATACAAAAGTATCAAAACCAATCCCTAAATTATCAACGAAAGACCCAATTCTTGACATAAAACAGTTAACATAGAATGACAAGGACAAACAAAGGCTTTGGCAAAGTTTCCTGGCTTAGGACAGGCACATATAAAATGTGGCGGGGTTAAACTAGTTTTTTGGATCCAACCTTCCCCCTATTGATAAGCTTGCACAAAGCTACATATAAAACACACTGTAAAACTCAATCGACAAAAGTTCAATTCAACAAGAGAGAACCTAAGACAAAATACTGTACGAAAACAACAAGACAAGGAGGAACTCTCTTGAGAACACTCGAAGTTACTGACAACTAGCTAAGAAACATTTATCGATTGATGTAAAAGAATCAAATACATCAGTTCTAAATCCAACATCCCACGTCAAACAAATGAATGATAAAGAGTTGCATCACCATACAGAACCGACATACTTGATCGCTGTGGTGCTTATAAATAATACAGTGGATACAAAGTGAAAATTTAACGTTTTAAAGTTACCATCAAGCTATCAATATTTCTGCCAAAACATACCAAATGCAAAGATTTTACTCAAACATTGAATTCGTATCCTTTTTTCAAAAGGTTTTTAAGCCAGTTTTTAATTCCCATAAGGTTGTTTTTTGAATTTTTGTGCTTTATAAACTACATTGCTATAAAAATCAGGATGAGATATTCCTTTAACAATCAGAAATCTACGTGTACAATCAAATTTTTCGATGAGATGTCCATATTTATGTGCAAATTTTGTAAAAGATTTGACTAATTTGTGGTAACGGTAACCTTGTTTTAGCAATTTTTTGTAATAAAACGGTTTTTATCATTAAAATCAGACACATCACTGCAAATGCGAGCATACCTGACTAATTGTGAAATGTATACCCCGTAGTATATTTGAGATTTGATAAATCATCTGTTTTTTGTGTTTTGGAAAAAGCAAATTAATATTATGCAAGAATATTTTTTACCTTGAGTATGTGCTGAGATGTTATTAATTTGAACTTGAAGAGAATTAAGCGTGAAGTTGTGCAACGCCTGTGTCTTGTTGAATTTGGTTTGTATTTCTGCAACAGAAAGTCTAAACATTTCATTCATCCGAGAACTGTTTTTTGCCATTACGTCGATCAGATTGTGCAACGATTGAAATTCTTGTTGTCTGTTTCTTTCTAATTTGAAAAAAGCTGTAGTAGTTAGTGTCAAATTGTTAACAGTATCTTCCAAATCTTGGACTTCTTGTTTTAATTTTGACATTTCTAAGTTGCCAGAGTTCGGTAAAATGTTCTCGTCAATATTAGTATTATTTTGCAATACTGGTTCCTTTTTCAAGATTTCGTTTTCTGCCTTCAGATCAGTGTAACATTTCATAAGAGACTGAAATAACGTTTGCAAAGATGAGAATTCTTTTTCTAAATCCATATGCTTTTGTTCCACAGATTTTAACTGGTTCTCGGTTTGTTCTTGAAATTGAAGAGCCATTTCTGATAAACGTTGATCTATATAAACACGAAGCGCTTTATTATCTACCAGCGAAGCTCCTGCGTTCAAAGGGTCAACAGTATTGTCTTTCCTAATAGTATCATTTTGCCTGTCCAGCAGAAATGCACACAAGGAATTCAACAACATCAACACAATTAGAAAACTGAGATGGTTCATGTTAGATTGTTTTTAGATAGAGAAAATGTAGACTGGTTTCCAATCGCAATTTTAAGCACTTTAATGTTTCACGCAATCTTAGTGTTTATATGCCTAGGGCTAATTATACTTGGAAAAATAGACCAGATACCACCGAATAGGTAGTCGTTATCTTAACGACAAATAAATCTGAAGATTTGTATATAAGAACAGTTCGATTTCGTTTGTCTTTTTATAAGTTTGATGCACGTATCTATAATTTATCATTGTCAAAAATCGTTCTAATGAATTATTGTTGTTTTTCATGCTTGTTGCGAATTTCTTTTGAAGATGGCAATTTTTCGATGCCACGGGTTCATGTTTTGATAAGAGCGTACCGTTTTTTTTTTATTTTAATTGCAATATGTTTAACATTTACCAAAGTATTCTTTATATGAAAGCAAATAAAATATTCAATGTGTTTATGGTTTTTGATGCGTGTCACACTTGAAAAATCATAAACAAATGTCAAAAAAGTATAATTGAACTTAATTTAATTCATGCAAACTTTCAGTAGTCGCGTGCAATTCCAGTATATGATATTCAAAATCATATTCAGGTTTAATATGATAATAGGTGCAACCTAGAATGGGACGCAGCTTTAGAAAATAGTTGTCAAAAATGTCATTGATCAATAACTAATAATTACAAATATCGAATTATTTGTGCAAATTACAAAACAAAACTACCGAACTTGAATGATCAATTTCATAATCCAGAGAAAATGACAAAAACGAATCAGTCATACCAGAGAATTGGTGGATCGCAATGGTCCTGACGAAATATAATAGGATGACGTTGACGGGGCGAAATAACCTTTTTTGGTGTTACGTTATCCATGACGTCATTTCCCGGTCAGAGTATTTTGCGCTCCAGCAGAAGTAAACAAAGCAACGTTTTTTCTGCCAGGTT
This sequence comes from Arcuatula senhousia, assembly GCA_963971305.1. Taxonomy (NCBI): domain Eukaryota; kingdom Metazoa; phylum Mollusca; class Bivalvia; order Mytilida; family Mytilidae; genus Arcuatula; species Arcuatula senhousia. The sequence goes on along the minus strand of OZ020305.1, from coordinate 18,194,249 downwards.
TTGGACGATTTTCTTTATACCAATTTATCTTTTTAGAAGTATTGGTTGCAGAATATTGATATAAAAACCTGGCAGATAATGACGACTTGTTTCTATCAGGAATTTGGAAAAAAAAACCTCTGAAACATGCAAATGACATGCATGCACAGGATTGATTTAAAATCTTCATGATCAGCTAAGGTAACACCATCTTTTTTATTATTCAGTGTTGTTATTAAGCTTTGTGTGTTATTGTCTTAAACATCGCCATTTATTGGTTGAATAATAACTAGTAAACAATCACTGATCACAACTGTTCCTAACGCACCTGTTTACAATGACAACTATCGCGAGAACTTGGCGAGATCATTTCATCTCTTTCAGTTCTGTTGACTTCAATACTTACGGCAATAAAATCCGGCCTCCAGAAATATTACGATTGTTGTTATTCTAGAAAAGGTGTCAATCAAATGTGGATCCTGAAGAATTCGAAAGACCTGATGGAGATTCTTAACTCTAAATCAGTTTCATCTTGTAACAACATCAAAACATTCGATTTCTCCACACTTTATACTTCTATTCCACATGAACAACTGAAATCGTGATTGGCACAGCTGATTAAACGCAGCTTTTTCAAAAAGAATGGAAAACGCAGGTATAAATATCTTGTAGTCGATTATACCATGTATACCAAGACTTATTATTTCACTACAGAAGTTTTGTGGTCGCCATCAGCAGTTGGTTGATCGCTACGGTATTTCAATTTCTCAAATTAAATCTGATATCTTTCCATGACCATATAAAGCAATTGTCTCTACCCGATTTTGACCTTACCATGGGCAGCATGGCGGGTGACCATATAGTGGCAGTCATCGTTCACTCTTCCGGGGCATCTAGATGTACCCCTTTTGTGTTTTATGTGTGGGGTTCGTGTAAAAAATGCTCATTTTGATTTTGTTGTATGTGTTTGTATTTTTGTAGTTTTTTGTTTTCGCTTCTTTATCCGAATATGTCTGTCGATTTACTTTTGATTTTTGTAATAATGGGATTTCACAGTGAAGTTTGGTTTTTCGTGCCCTTTCTTCACTTGGCGAGTTTATGGACATGTTATTAAAAGAAATATTTCTGTTTTATTTTTCTAATGCAAGACAATATATTTTGCGCTATTTATTTTGTGATATTTATAAGAAAAATAAAACTTTTATAGCACTGTTTTTAGTACAGAATAATGTAGTACAAGTGTACAGACTATTTACATGTCCACTAAAAGATATAAAAGTTATGCATTTGTTATATTTCTATGTTGTTCTATACATGTATAATATATATATATTTTTTAATTTTATGTTGTTGGTTTTTTTTAATTGTCATATGTCATACAGTCAATACAGTACATAAATCACAAATGAATATTAACTTTTGAGATCAGTACATTTTCGTAATGCAGTTATCGGCACTATTATCACATATCTTAATTGTAGCCTGAGCGTCAGCTTTAACTCGCACTCTACTGCAAATAACAGTGATCATGATACATTTATTAACAGCAAATGAAAGTCGCCATCTGATTTACATTTTTGCACTTTTGCCACGTTTAAGCGCATTTCTATGAATATTTGGTTAAGTTTGCAATGAATAAAGAATAATACTTCAAAATTTGAATTTCAAATAAACACTCGGCTGTAAAAGACCTTTTCTCTTTTGACTGAAGAATTTTCAAATTCCTGGTAATTAAAGTATAAACAAGTTAAAATAATACGATGCACTGGTTCGGACAAAATGAGGCTACGCATAGGTAAGAAAAAACGTAATTTACGATTCAAATATTCAATTTTTGGTACAAAATGTACATATTTTGTGGGAAAAGGAAAAAAAAAGAGCGTCAGTTAATACTTATTATTAACAGCAATTGAGAATTTCTCTATTAGCACTTTAATAGGGGTGCGAAAAAATTTTCAGGTATTTATTTTGATTTCAGAGATGAAAGTGTTATATATAAATAGAAGAGGATTACTTTTTGTGGAAATACTGGAATTCAAATTCATGATAGAGGTTAGTTCATGCATTTTATCCAACGAAATATTTATAATATTCTAATTATCTAATCTTTGCATTGTTTTTAAAGAAGTTTGTAGTGTTAATACATAATAAGCTTGTTCTGTTGGCGTTTTCACATAGGTTACCGTCAAGTTATTTCTTATCGAAAACTGTTTCGTTAGTTGCTAAAACTATCATCAGAATTCATCAAGAAAAGAAAATTAAACATGTTATATGAAACACCTTATAGTAATCAGAATATAGTATTGTTCATTTCAGAGTAACATAAGGCACGGAATCGCAAGTAAAGGAAAAAGTGATCCCGTTACTCTGAAAAAGCATTAAAATAGTGATGGGGAGGACAGAAATCACAGACAATGCCGTGAATAATATAGCAATATATATATCAACAGACTTAAGGGATCGTTATTTCATGTCACACAAAAAAAGAAATATCAAAATGTGTACTTTGTTGTTAAAATGGTTTAAACAAAATGCCCTAACGCTTGTTCGGTGTTGTTCTTTCGTTAGCAACTCAAGGGACACTGATGCCATAGTGGGTTAGCTCACGTGAGTTGCAAACAAAGTGATTTTCTCCTTTAGGTGTTACAAAATTGGTATGTACTAGAATTTGAATTAAACTTGTCTTTTGTAAAGAATGCTTTTTATGTCATTTATTTTTCTTTAATGTTCTAGTTAGAAATGGTTTTCATCTAAAAAGATAATAACAGGGAGTCTCAAGAACTAGTTTACACTTGAAAGAGAGATCCCTTTGTTTTGCACTCACGTGCAGATCGGAAAAGATACTTGAAATAATATACCTTTGCATGTGTCAGACCTAGATTTGTGTTGGTGCTTAATACGAGATTGTTGTATAATGACCACAATGCCAATACAATTAAGTTTTTTGATGCAGGTTTTTTAATAAACTCATGTCCTTGTCATATCTGTGATCGTGTTCATATGAATATCTGTACTTGTGGTGTTTTATTTTGTTTTTGAGTTTTGGGAAGAGAGCTAAAGGTTTTTTATTGTCGTCTCGTAAATGAAATTTGCATCTTGTAAGCTGTCGAGTTTTACTTCCCATAACTTAACATGAAGTGAAAGCATACATATAGCAGACACTGAGGATATTGGTATAGTCTCATTGTCTGATGACGTAGGCGGAAGTTCATGTTACTCATTCTCATTATTTTGATATCCATCCTTATGGATAGACAGTAGAAGTGATGATGGTCATACTTCAGATACCAAAATTACTCACTAAAAGTGTCACTCAGCTTTCATGAGGTGGTTCCTTACTCTTCCTTTAAAATCAATAGATGGATACATTTATGGTTTTAGACCGAGATACACCAAATGTGGATACTTTGTTAATATATTACATGTGTAGCAAGATACTGACTTTGCTGTTAAGAATTTTTTTATTGACGGAGAAGTAAAATATATGACATCGAACAAGAATGGGGGTAAATTGTCCAGATTTTGGTATACGTATCTTTATGTTTTCAGTTCTAACGAGTCGAGTTTTACTTCCCATAACTTAACATGAACTGAAGGCTTGAAGATACCAGACACTGAGGATATTGGTATAGTCCAATTGTCTGATAACGTAGGCGGAAGTTAATGTTACTCATTCTCATTATTTTGATATCCATCCTTATGGATAGACAGTAGAAGTGATGATGGTCATACTTCAGATACATGTACCAAAATTACTCACTAAAAGTGTCACTCAGCTTATATGAGGTGGTTTCCTTACTCTCCCTTTAAAATCAATAGATGGATACATTTATGGTTTTAGACCGAGATACACCAAATGTGGATACTTTGTTAATATATTACATGTGTAGCAAGATACAGACTTTGCTGTTAAGAATTTTTTTATTGACGGAGAAGTAAAATATATGACATCGAACAAGAATGGGGGTAAATTGTCCAGATTTTGGTATACGTATCTTTATGTTTTCAGTTCTAACGAGTCGAGTTTTACTTCCCATAACTTAACATGAACTGAAGGCTTGAAGATACCAGACACTGAGGATATTGGTATAGTCCAATTGTCTGATAACGTATGCGGAAGTTAATGTTACTCATTCTCATTATTTTGATATCCATCCTTATGGATAGACAGTAGAAGTGATGATGGTCATACTTCAGATACATGTACCAAAATTACTCACTAAAAGTGTCACTCAGCTTATATGAGGTGGTTTCCTTACTCTCCTTTTAAAATCAATAGATGGATACATTTATGGTTTTAGACCGAGATACACCAAAATGTGGACACTTTGTTAATATATTACATGTGTAGCATACAGACAGACTTTGCCGTTAAGATTTTTTTTTATTGACGGAGAAGTAAAATATATGACATCGAACAAGAATGGGGATAAATTGTCCACATTTTGGTATACGTATCTTTATGTTTTCAGTTCTAACGCGTCGAGTTATAACTTAACATGAACTGAAATCATAAAGATATCAGACACTGAGGATATTTGTATAATCGAATCGAATTTATCTTGGTGTTTAATCTATAACAATAAAAATCTATCTCTTGCAGAAGAAATAAATACTTCGTACATGTTCTTTATAGGAAACCAGCTCAAATGTTGCTCGATTTTTGTTTGTTTAATTTTAATAGGAGTCTTTGGTTCGTTTTACAACTCACGAAAGATCGAAATATTACATATCTGCTGAAAGATCAGCCGGTCTTTCCCATGGACTCATATAAACTAGTCTTAAGTGTAAAAATCTCCCATTAGGTTAAGAAAATTGATCCGTCCATCAAATAAATGGAAACATTTAAAGCAAGTGGCTCCCAGGTGCCCAAAATACTTCCATAGTCTTCAATGTTCATAGAACCAATGAAACTTAAAAGTATATGTTTAGTTTCGGTGGCCATTGGTATATAGATATCTAAATCCCTTTACCGATTCTGTGCAAAATATCTATAAAAGCTAAGACTAAGTTTGGCTCCACTTTTTGCAGTGGTTTTAGAGAATGTATATAGATAAAAGGAAACAACGGCTGTTGCCATATGATAAAATATATTTAGCTCACTATGTCAGGACAAATTAAGCTTACAAGAGTAGTATTACATGCATATAATTCTTTTTAATAAATTGCTTCTTTTCGTTAATATTTACACATCGAATAAAATTGCTCATATTTAATCCTTTTGTAGCTTGCCCGTTTTTTTATTAATCAAAATATAGACAAATTGTAACATAGCTTGCTGTTGTTAATTTGTAAAATGTTTTATCTTTTCAAAGTGCTTGAAAAATAATTCTATTTTAAAAAATTAATGAAAAATTAATAAAAATTATGGAATTCTGTTTTTTATTCATATTAATTCTAGAGACAATTCATATCCTGTGCATTACTAGTATATGTTTTTGGGAAAAACACAAAACCGTAATTATTACACGATTGCTTTTAAAAAAAAAGTGAGCAGGATCGAAAATGTCATATGACTAATTTTTGAAATTATGGTTCCTTTGAAACTAGACACGATATTGCAAAGAAACATTGCAAGTTTCAAAATTACCAATACCAAAACGTGGGTATAAACGGTTAATTTGGCTATGCTATATATCGATATTTCAAGGAGTTACCTCTCATCAGTAGCATTTGAATCAAAACATTGGAAGGTCGTATTCATAAACTATTGAAAACGAAAAGTGCTCAAAATTTATTAAAGAAACGTTAAAGGTATTGTAAACGTTTCATTCAACTCAATAATTCCCATGCCATTGATTCAAAATAACAAGCCATTTTTGTTTTGTTTTTCAAAACGAATTATATGTACGCATTTCTTTCATGACTTTATTCAAGAATTATATAGATGCCTGATAATCAAAGATCCCGGATAGCGGATAGAGCAGAAGCGAAAACAAATATTCTAATTCATTCTAAAGTCTACATTATTTCAGAATTAGAAAATTTACATTATGCTATTTTAAACGTCAATTAATGATCAGAAAATTAAAACTCGTAATTTAACTAAAGGTCATATATTCATACTCTGCTTTATATAGAAAATCCCGAAAAGGTCGAGTAGTTGGAATCGTCGCTATAAACTTTAGCATTATTCCAATTAGATTTGATATAAACTCTGTCTCCGACGGCAAGATCCAGGACCACATCTATGACGCCGGTTGTAACACCATAATGATGAGAAGTGCTTCCATCATTAAAAGAAAGCACGGAATGAACCGCATGAGCTCGACTTCCTTGCTTTGGCTCATTATTTTGCCAAATATGAAAATACAAGTCGTCGCCGGTGTTGCACATCAAAACAGCCGAGAAGTGATACAAACCGGCATCTTTTGCGATAAATATGCCACTGTTTGGGTCATAGGCGTTTCCAATGTTAGTCCATGTGTTGTCGAACTCCAGTATGGCACCGTTACTGACAGTCACTGCGGACGAACGATACGCTGTGAATCCTGTCCGGCCATGTTTGTATTCTGAAATATATAACATTTATTTCTCATTTGTATGCTTTTCGTTTATTTTAGGGTTGGTAGTGAAACATACATATATCTATCATTTTTTTTTATATCGGGGCATTGCAAGAATATGAGCAACGAAAAAGCGATAGCAATTCTAGATGAAGCTGAATCAAAAACTGAAAAAAAAAATGATACAAAGTGACTTATCTCGATTATTTTGTTGTTTGAAACTGAGGATATCTATATAATTGAAAACAAATTATTTGTAAAACTTTGAGGAGCCGTTAGACGATTTGCTTGATTATATGCTAGTAGATTATAGGTTAATTCGCGTAATTTGTACAAAATTTAAAAAATTGAAGGAAGCAATATTAGATAAAGGGACCAGGACTGGATCTCTAAACTACGGAAGCTGAATGAGGCCATGTGAAAAAATATCTTACGTCGTTCCCACAAGATAAGTATATCGTTCCCACAACATATAAGTATCTCGTTCCCAAAAAATATAAGTATCTCGTTCCCACAACTTTTTACATGTATGTGGTTCACACAACCATAAATGTCGTTCCCACAAGACCAGAATCTAGGGAGTGAGATACTTATCTTGTGGGAACGAAATAATATCTTGAGGGAACGACATATTAAGTTGTGGGAACGAGAAACTATCTTGTGGGAACGACATATTATAATAAGGTGTGGGAAAGAGATACTTATATCTTTTGAGCGGGGTACTTATATGTTGTGGGAAAAAGATACTGAACTAGTGGGAACGAGATACTTACCTTGTGGAAACAAGATACTTATCTTATGGGAACGATAGAGTATCTTGTGGGAACGACATTTTTCGTTGTGGAAACGACATACTATTTTGTTGGTACGACATAAAATAAATTTTCGCATGACATCATTCAGCTTCCGTATTAAACAGCTATCTTGGCACACTGTTTGAATTTGAAAGTACCTTATTTACCCCAAAAATAACAAAGTTTGTAAAATGCCTTTTATAGCTTCTTGTTTTAAAACTAATACTTATATAATAAAGGTAACAACAAAACTACCAAACTGGGATGATCACTATCATAACCAAGGCAAATAAATATCAATGAAATTGAAGACCGCAATGGTCCTGACTTGGTAAAGGCATTTCCAAAAGAAAAGTTGGGTTTGACCTGGTTTTACGGCACCAAACCTCCCTTATTATATTTTTTATACGGTTACTGTATTATAATCATAGCATACATAGACGAAATAGAATGTTATATTTACCTTGTAGTGAGCTTAGTGTTCCCTCTATTTGTTGAATTTTATTTGCAATATTTACTGTCATGGTTTGTAGTCCATAAAAGTCTTGATGCCTTTGGGACAGAGCATCAGTAGTTTTTGTTAAATTATTTACAGTATTCTTCAGACGCTGGACATCTTGAACTAACTGATACACTTGTATTATTTCGGGATCCGATAACACATCTTCGTCAATAGTATCAGCTTTATTTTTCAGTGCCAATTCATTTATCAAGACTTCGTTTTCTGTCCTCAAATCTGTGTAATTTTGCACCAGAGCATGAACTAAATTTTGCAAAGATTCAAACTGTTTTTCCATATTTAAAGATTTTTGTTCAACAATGTTCAACTGCTGTTCTGTCTTGTTGCTCTTACAGGTTGCCTCAATGGTCTCTATTCGAGCTTGAAGTTGAGAAACCACGACTGAAGATATCGTAGTCTCAGTGTTGGAGTTGTCCGACTGAGTAGTAGTATTTGTTTCGTCCAGTCGAAATCCACTTATACCATTTAACATTATAACAAACACCGCTATTAGGCTTAGGCGGTCCATGTTGGCTTCTGTTCAGGATAACGACTAAACTGATCTTTGATTTCAATAAATAGTACTGTTAAAGATACGTAAAGTAAATCACATTATCTCTAGGTTCTTAGAACGAAGTGTAGAAAATTGGAAATGTTGATCAGGAAGTTTTGAGTTTTGACCAATAAAACCAAGCAAAACAGTTATATTGATTTTAAAATGACAATTACTTTTTAACACCTTGTATCTATGCTTTACCTTCAAAGTATCAAACAAATCTCAAGGATAAATAAATCTTTTATTAGTTGTCAATATTGCTTACCGAAACTTACGTGATTTGCGTTTTATCAGAATATTAGCATTTCGATATCATTATGTTGATATCTTAAGACAAATACAAATATGATTTAATTCGGTATAAAAAGCCCCCCCTAGATTAATTTGGTTCCTGTCTGAATTAGTTTCACAAGGACAAGATACGGTAAAGGTTAAATTTAGCAACCAAATTCAGCAAATTAAAAAAAAAACCTATTTGTTAGCACAACACAAAGGTTGTTTTAGGTTTCACCATCACACTTTAAACCCTACATAACTTTTTTATTAATTCACCACTTTTAATATATCAGACATTGGGAATAGGAAATGTAACCCTTTATGAAGGTACTAACATAAATATATCAAAGTACCGTTGGTACTAATAACTCGGAAGTCAGAATGTTTTCTAAATGTTAGCGTATGCTGATTTACAAATGTTCAGTTGAGTTCTGAAACTAGCGTTTTCTATAAAATATCACCTATGTTAATTTTGTCGTCTTCTGAGCAATCCCCCACTCAAAGACTGTATACTGTTTACACTGTAAATTCGTCCGTCCGTCCGTCCGTCCAAAATAATACCGGTATACTGTAAAAATATAAAGTACATCACGGTTTTCTAACATGCAACTACATAAGATAGTGGTCTTATATTTTGTATGATTAGCTTTATCCTATAGTATACTGGTTTAATAAACTTTTTGTATACTTTTGTGAAAAAATTAATAACATGAAAAGTATAATATACATACCTTAACATTTGGTAAACTGACAGTTGGGGATGTGGTCTACGCAACTGTCTCAATGCCATGTGACCATGATCCATTTTTACGCTTCAACGACTCTTATATGAAATAGGGTATTTTTTAGACATATCAAGAATCTTTGTTTAATTACATGAAAAGTATAAAACCTAGGCATCTGATAATTCTTAGACGGTTGGGGTTGTGGTTTACGCTAATCACACCATGCTGTGTAACCATGAACTAATTTTCACGCTTCAACAACTCTGGTTTTTTTTCTTAGCCGTAAACTTTTTGTAAGACTTTGTGGAAAATGAAAAAACATGAAATTTTGTTTTACAGTGTTTTTTATCATAAAAATTATGGTCTGTATCTGATTTTTTATGAAAAAATATTTTGGCACATTTTTTTTTTTTTTTGCTATAAACAGAAATTTGATATCTGTAAAATTTCTTAGTTATTTGCGAATAAAAATTTTCGCCGAGTGCAGCATGATATGCATGAAAGTTGTATATTTGAGGCAAATTATGCCCATGGTAGACTGATAAAGTTGTTTTAACACATGCCACCTTTGGTGAACTTTCCACCCACCTCTTACAAGGAATTCAAAACTTTTTTTGCAAAAGCAGACCCCAAAAAATTGCTGCTTCAAAAATACTTGCTGCTTTCACTTTCCCCTCTTATGGTCCCTAATTAAGTAACGGAAAATATGGGGTTGCAATTATAAATATTTCAATTTGCATCCACTGCTTGATAAGACTGAAATTGCAAAAAAAAATCGGACCAGAAATAAAATGGAACATTTCTGCCTATTTAATGGCCATTAATTTCTTATTGAAACAAGAGGCTCCCAGGAGCCTGAATCGCTCACCTGGTCTTGATGTCAACCCTATGAAGACTTCTGTATAGCTAAATGAGCTGAATGATTAAGCATGAAAAAGCTTTTCTCTATCTGCAATAGTTTTCCTTCTAAATAATAAAAAAACACTATTATTCACCTTTTAAGGGGCTGTAACCCCTATAAGGAGTTATCAGACAACTTCAACCCTATGGAGACTTTTGTAGAGCTAAATGAGCTGAACATCTAAGCAAGCAACAGCTTTTCTCTATCTGCAATAGTTTTCATTCTTTAAGCCAAAAACACTATTTTTGCCTTTAAGGGGCTGTAACCCCTATAAGGGGTCATCTGACAACTTCGACCCTATGAAGACTTTTGTAGAGCTAAATGGGCTGAACATTTCAGCAAGCAACAGCTTTTCTCTATCTGCAATAGTTTGCATTCTATAGGCCAAAAACACTATTTTTTGCCTTTAAGGGGCTGTAACCCTTATAAGGGGTCATTTGACAACTTTGACCCTATGAAAACTTTCGTAGAGCTAAATGAGCTGAACATTTAAGCAAGCAACAGCTTTTCTCTATCTGCAATTGTTTTCATTCTATAGGCCAAAAACATGCAAAAACGCTATTTTTCACCTTTAAGGGGCTGTAACCCCTATAAGGGATCATCTGACAACTTCGACCTTGTGGAGACTTTTGTAGAGCTAAATGAGCTGAACATTTAAGCAAGCAACAGCTTTTCTCTATTTGCAATATATATGTTTTAATTCTTTAGGCCAAAAACACTATTTTTCGCCTTTAAGGGGCTTTCACCCCTATAAAGGGTCATCTCACAACTTCGACCCTATGGAGACTTTTGTAGAACTAAATAAGCTGAACATTTTAGCAAGCAATCTGCAATAGTTTTCATTCTATAGGCCAAAAACACTATTTTTCGCCTTAAAGGGGCTGCAACCCCTATAAAAGGGTCATCTGACAACTTTGACCCTATGGAGACTTTTGTAGAGCTAAATGAGCTGAACATTTAAGCAAGCAACACCTTTTCTCTATCTACAATAGTTTTCATTCTATTATAGGCAAAAAAAAACATGCAAAAACGCTATTTTTCACATTTAAAGGGCTGTAACCCTTATTAGGGATCATCTGACAACTTTGACCTTATGGAGACTTTTGTAGAGCTAAATGAGCTGAACATTTAAGCAAGCAACAGCTTTTCTCTATCTGCAATAGTTTTCATTCTTTAAGCCAAAAACACTATTTTTGCCTTTAAGGGGCTGTAACCCCTATAAGGGGTCATCTGACAACTTCGACCCTATGAAGACTTTTGTAGAGCTAAATGAGCTGAACATTTCAGCAAGCAACAGCTTTTCTCTATCTGCAATAGTTTGCATTCTATAGGCCAAAAACACTATTTTTTGCCTTTAAGGGGCTGTAACCCTTATAAGGGGTCATTTGACAACTTTGACCCTATGAAAACTTTCGTAGAGCTAAATGAGCTGAACATTTAAGCAAGCAACAGCTTTTCTCTATCTGCAATTGTTTTCATTCTATAGGCCAAAAACATGCAAAAACGCTATTTTTCACCTTTAAGGGGCTGTAACCCCTATAAGGGATCATCTGACAACTTCGACCTTGTGGAGACTTTTGTAGAGCTAAATGAGCTGAACATTTAAGCAAGCAACAGCTTTTCTCTATTTGCAATATATATGTTTTAATTCTTTAGGCCAAAAACACTATTTTTCGCCTTTAAGGGGCTTTCACCCCTATAAAGGGTCATCTCACAACTTCGACCCTATGGAGACTTTTGTAGAGCTAAATAAGCTGAACATTTTAGCAAGCAACAGCTTTTCTCTATCTGCAATAGTTTTCATTCTATGGGCCAAAAACACTATTTTTCGCCTTAAAGGGGCTGCAACCCCTATAAAAGGGTCATCTGACAACTTTGACCCTATGGAGACTTTTGTAGAGCTAAATGAGCTGAACATTTAAGCAAGCAACACCTTTTCTCTATCTACAATAGTTTTCATTCTATTATAGGCAAAAAAAAACATGCAAAAACGCTATTTTTCACATTTAAAGGGCTGTAACCCTTATTAGGGATCATCTGACAACTTTGACCTTATGGAGACTTTTGTAGAGCTAAATGAGCTGAACATTTGAGCAAGCAACAGCTTTTCTCTATCTGCAATAGTTTTCATTCTATAGGCCAAAAACACTATTTTTCGCCTTTAAGGGGCTGTAACCCCTATAAGGAGTCATCTGACAACTTCGACCCTATGAAGACTTTTGTAGAGCTAAATGAGCTGAACATTTTAGCAAGCAACAGCTTTTCTCTATCTGCAATAGTTTTCATTCTATAGGCCAAAAACATGCAAAAACGCTATTATTCACCTTTAAAGGGCTGTAACCCCTATAAGGGATCATCTGACAACTTCGACAAATTTGAGACTTTTGTAGAACTTTTGATGCTGAAGCAGTAGGCTGGCATCAGATTTCCTCTATCTCTTATACTTTTTGATTTACAAGCCAAAAACAGTAGTCTGACCCCCCTGGTCTATTTTTGGTAACGGTGGCCATGTTTTTTGAGGGATCAAAAATTGAAACACAAGTTTGGTGCAGGACACCCTAAGGATCATTCATACCAAGTTTCATTAAATTCTGTTAAGTAGTTTCAGAGGAGAAGATTTTTGAAAAATTGTTAACAGACGACGACGACGGACGCCAAGTAATAGCTCACATGGACCTTCGGTTCAGGTGAGCTAAAAAGGGGGCCCCATAATCAATCCCATCTATGGTGTAATGGTAAGACATATCATAACAATTGACCAACCAGAACCAAAGTTATTGTGGGAACAAATATAATACTTTACCCATACTTGTAAGAGAGGGAGCTGTATTGCAATCACATTATCCATCTGTTTGCCCGTCCGTAACAAACTTTTGTAACAGATTTCTCGGCTTCAACTGAAGGGATTGATTTCAAATTCAGTAAACAGCTTAAGCATGATGCATTGTACCGTGTCTTCCCTTTCTATGTAAGTTACGCATCTACATCCTGTTTTTTAGAGCCGAGTTAAGACTTTTTAAGTACCAAAAATAGACAATGTTCCCTAACAGATTTCTCGGCTTCTACTAAAGGGATTTATCTTAAATTTGGTATAAAGCTTAACTGGCTTTTAAGCATGATGAGTTGGGCCGTGCCTCCCCTTTCCAGGTCATTTGATCGGTCATCTACTATACCTGTTTTCTAAATGGTCGATCGGCTGCACGACTTAATGCAACCCCTTGTTTGAATTTTTTGCCCTTTTAGGGCCCCTAGTTTATAAACGAATAAAAGGGGGACCCCAAAATATAAAATTTCACAGCATTTGGTGAACCAGAATAAAAGTCATTGTGGGAACAACCAAGAATGTAACTTGTTACATAAAATATGGTCAATAATTGAATTTGATGTATCTGTAACCCTGGTTGGTTCTTCAATAATTTGAGTTAAATCAAACATCTTAAGGATCGTAGAGTAGGCAGAAAATAAAAGTCCATTCTTGCTTCTGTAGCAGATGTTAAAGTCTCCAAGTAGCACAGTCTCATGTTCTGGTTTGAACTGGGCAATGATAGCTTGAAATTGTTCGTTAAAGTTACTTTGATTGGGTGGACGATAGCAGACTCCTACTGTAATGGGTTTCGTTTTTGGCAGGAACAGTTCTATACAAAGAATTTCACTGTCTTTCTGTTGGTTTTCAATGTTCATTGGTGTAAAGGCTATATCTTCACGGACATACAGACACACGCCGCCTCCTGAGCGGTTTCGGTCTCTACGGAGTATCACATAACCATTTAAGTTAACTTCCGAGTCAGTTATTGATTCATCGAGCCACGTTTCTGTAATAGAGATCACAGCGGCTTTGCTCTTATAGGCTAGCATCTGAAGTTCTGCGATTTTGGGGAGAAGGAATCTGGCGTTCAGGCATATAAAATGTAGTCCTTTTTTCTCAAAACATTTCAAATTATGGGTCTGGTCATTAAGTGTCCTGTTACTCACATTTTTAGGTTTGGTACAGTTGTCATAGCTGTTCAAATTGTCCTCAACAATGTTTTCTAGAAATGAGTATGAAAAAGCTGTAGACATCAAGCATTTGGAACAATACCAGCTTTCATCCGAGTTTGAGAGACGTCTGTATTCAGTAACGCTCATTTTGATACATTTTCTATGAAACCAAAAGTTGCATTCAGTACCCTCACACTGTAGACCATTTTGGTTGTCTTTGACTGGTTTAGAGCAAGTTCCACAAGGGCATTTGACTGGCCCGGTATTCTGGGATACATCTCCGCTTATTAATAGTAAAATAAAGTAAATAGTAGTATTTTGGGCATTGTTGTTCTTGTAAAGTCTATTTTCAATGGCAGAAGCGGCTTGAATGTTTGTTGTGGGAGCGAGTTTTTCAATAACAAAATCACTATTTCCCTCTGTCGAGACTCCTCGGCATGCATACAAACCGAGATCGTCTGGTTTTAATTCAGTTCCTATAGTTGTTATGTCGATATTTTAGGTATCAGTCTCAGATAGATTGTTAAAATAAGGCTGCCGTCGCCATGATGGCCGCTTACGACTTTTGAAGCCATCGCTTTTTCTAATCTGGTCCTATTTTGACCTATATTCTATTTCTACGAGAGTTAGCGAGGTGACAACGAATTGTAACAGTTTGGCGCGCCTTCTTCCATTTATCTTTTCTCCGACAAGACTCGGAAGCCGAAGACTGTAGTAACTATAAAAAAACAGAAAATTCAACATTTCAAATAGCTCAGACATTTATATATTACCTGAGTTTCATTCAATTTTCCAATAAAACAATATTTTTATACAAAGCATTATTGCATAGGGGTCACTAAATCATATGTGTCATCAAACATTTTAAAACGTAAATCTTAAATCTGAGACACGGTTTTGTTGATAATAGATCTTGAAATAGCATATCCAAAAACCCACCACATTCGGCATGTTTGGGTACCCATTTGGAAGCTAAATTCGATCAAACGATACCATGTATACATTTCTCATTAAAGTCCATTAAAATTGAAAGTGGAAAAATAAAAAAAAATCAATTTTACTTCTTAGTTCAAATGGCATGTTACTACAATGGGAGCACTGTATGATGCTTAGATCGCCATAAATCAACATTTATTTGACCCTGTTAACCAAATTTCATCCACACAAACATTAAATATAGCCCAAAAGTACAACCCCCAAACTTATTTCAAAATTTGCGGGAAATATTACATCATGTTGACCTTTTGTAAGTTCAGTTGTTTACTGTCAAGGGCAAGACTCCTCCTTTCCTGACCAGATAATTCATTGTCCATCTTATCATTTCTCAAATGACTTGTCAACGGTCAACGGTCATAAGATTTTCCAGCTGTTATAGATACTTTCATGGTCTATATTGACAGCTAAAATTACATGTGCATTTGTTTTTATCTATTTTTTACCATAGCTCATAAATTATAAGGTGTACTGATTTTTTTTGGCGCCATTTGAAAAGGGGGAATTAAAGTATTTGAACAAAATTATAAATAAGAATTTTAATATTAGTACTTTTGTATTTATATGTAACCTTAATTGAGCTGAAAATATCATAGATCAGTTCTTAGATGAAAAGTTTTTAAAAGTAAGACAAAATCTCATCTTTGACGTCACAATGCAATGACGTCATAATATAATGTGCGAAAATTGCATTTTTGTGAAAAAGTATCAAAATCATTAAGATTTTGAGTGTTTTTTTAAGGATGTTCGCTACTATAATTGAAAATAAATAGGTTCCGAATTTAATGCCTTTAATAAAAAGACGATAGACTAGTGAAAGGTATTAGATAGGCAAAATGTTTTGAAAGGTTCGAAACCTCGTTTTTAAGATATAATTGTCGTTAACTGTTCAGGCAGGACATTGATAAAAAGAAAATAGGGGGTTCGTTGGCAAAAAAAAAATTAACTCTATTTTGATGGTAATAACCAGGAGATTTCAAAAAAATGACAGTAATCCCAAAACAAGACCAGCGAGCATCCTTAAGCATTTAATAATACATGTATGAGCATAATAAGTACCCAAAAAAACTGTTCAAAGGTATTAGTGTATTTGTTATAAATGACCATATACAGAAATCATTGTAGTGGTATACCCTCTATGGCTCATTTGTCCAAAACCACTAAAAAATTGATGGTTTCACACTTTAAAAGCCATTCTCGGTATTTATTTAAGCTTCACAAAGGACCGTGATTTTTAGAAAAAAGTTTATTTTCACAGTTTATGCGTAAAAAGATAACTGAAAATTAACAAGTACAGCAATAGACAGTGGGGGACTGACCATTTAACTTCAATGGGGGCCTTTGTGTTTTCCTAAAATATTCTGGATCTGATTTTTTTCTGAAAAATAAAATATTCTGAAGAAGGGATAGGTCTATGTTCTTCTTCAGTACCAAATGTACTCTGACGACCACAAGTCAGATCAAACAAGTACATGTAAACATTTGAAAAATATTACTTTGATAGATTTAGGTTTATTTTATATGTTAAACTGATTAGATAAATTTGTTTTGATAATATATATTGCTTTTGGTTTGCTGAAAATGTTTATTTGTAAACAGGTAAGAATTGACTTAATGGGCTTTTGTAACAGTGCTTAAATTGATATTTTTATCTTTTGGACATATTAAATTGTGTTTAAAATTTACTTTACTAAAAATTCGCATTGTAAGATTGTTTATTTTGTTTTAATTTTATTTATTTTAATCTTTTGGTTCATTTTAATTTTGTATTGTTCATTTTAATCTCTCAGATGTCAACAGATCAAAGTGACAATAAGCTAATCTACCTTTTAGTGATATTTTGAGCTCATTTAATTGACACTTGTTCCTTAAATCATAAAAGTACTCATAAGGTTTTAATGATGTAAGATTATCTAATTCATAAAAGTATATATTGCAAGACAAACTTAAGAAAGATAGAAAGTTTTGGATTCAGTGTTCGAACTGAAGTTTACCAAAGCCGAAATTGGAGTCAAACTTATTGACGTTTTCCATATTCGAATTTGTTACTGTGATTTATGTACATTTTGTTATTGTTGTTATATATTTGGGACTTCACCTTAATACAAGTTAAAATCTACCAGTGTTTTATTCAACGAAAGTTGCAATAGTAAGAATTGACAATATATAGGTTCTCACGGTCAGCCCAAACCTCTGTCACAGTTTGGTCGAGAAACCGCGGGCAGTTCGCCAATCGTAAGTCGAGCTGCAGAAACATCTTGTTCCGGAGCCTGAACGTTCCCCGGGACAGCAAAGGATCGACCGTGATGGAACCCGTCTATGGATGTTATTTCGTGCCACAGTGGAGACAACTTAACGAACATTGTCGCAGTCCAGTGTGCGTAAGATGTGGAAAAGTTCACTTAAGAAGACCGTGCTTTGCTTTAAGTCAAACGTGTTTTAAATGCTACAAAGTAGGCCATTATTCAAGGATGTGCTACACCAGACCACAAATAAACTTAATAAATTCTACAACCGTGAGTACAGTTACTTCAAATTCTAAACCGAAATCAAAGAAACAAAAGGAAAGGGACAGTGCAAGAATTTCAAAGTACATTTCGAAACGTAAACTGTTGCAAGAATTCCCGTTTCATAAATTAGGAATAAGAGCGTTCATGGATTGTATTGATTCCACAAGAAACACCCGGGAAGAACTTCGACTGGCAAAAGACGAAATTCATGACCTAAACTTGACTGTTGCTGAGGAGATGGTCAAGACACTGGACAAACAAATCAAACTGGAAGAAGCGACTAGAGAATTGAAAAAGATCCGCTCAGAAAATGAAGATCTGAAAAGGCAACTTGAAAAATCGAAAGCTGAATTGTCAAAATTAAAGAAGAAACCAGAAGCTAAGGAGAAATCAGCAAAGGAAATTCAGTGTCTTGAAGCCAACGGAAATACAACACAAAGAGGAAATCGCGGCCGAAAACACCAGAAACCAAGAAACAATTCCAACAACCATCAAGCAAGTACAAGACAAACTGACAACAAAGAATATATTGGGATTCAGAAATACAACACAGTTCCAGCCAGTATATCTTGCTACGATGATTTGCGTTTAATCCATTCAAGACTCTTCAAAGGCGCTCTTCCATAAGATGGAAAATGAAAAACACTGGTTTAGGGAACTTTTACCTAATAAAGTGTATAAATTTTCAACAACTAGAAGACCAAGTTTTCAGGGACGACAAAGGTGAAACACGGGGACGTGTTTCTTTTCGAGCGGGAAGGAAAATGTAACAGTGCTTAAATTGATATTTTTATCTTTTGGACATATTAAATTGTGTTTAAAATAAAATTTACTTTACTAAAAATTCGCATTGTAAGATTGTTTATTTTGTTTTAATTTTATTTATTTTAATCTTTTGGTTCATTTTAATTTTGTATTGTTCATTTTAATCTCTCAGATGTCAACAGATCAAAGTGACAATAAGCTAATCTACCTTTTAGTGATATTTTGAGCTCATTTAATTGACACTTGTTCCTTAAATCATAAAAGTACTCATAAGGTTTTAATGATGTAAGATTATCTAATTCATAAAAGTATATATTGCAAGACAAACTTAAGAAAGATAGAAAGTTTTGGATTCAGTGTTCGAACTGAAGTTTACCAAAGCCGAAATTGGAGTCAAACTTATTGACGTTTTCCATATTCGAATTTGTTACTGTGATTTATGTACATTTTGTTATTGTTGTTATATATTTGGGACTTCACCTTAATACAAGTTAAAATCTACCAGTGTTTTATTCAACGAAAGTTGCAATAGTAAGAATTGACAATATATAGGTTCTCACGGTCGGCCCAAACCTCTGTCACACTTTTTACATACACTAAAATATGTTTTGGTAGAACGCAAAAAAATATATATATAGAAATCAGGGTATCATCATGAAGATTTGTCTTAACTCGGCTTTACAGTGTCTTTCGTAACACTATCTGATGCAAAAAATATAGATCACAGTGACCTAATTTTTATTGGATGGTGTTATGTTACCCAAGACACATCTAGTGGTGAAATACCATTGACCATCAATATGTAGTATCTGAGATATGGAACTTAACCAAGTTCATTCATGCGTAAAATATAGGTCACAGTGACCTAATTTCTAGTGGGTCGTGTCACCTTACCTAAGACACATCTAGTAGTGAAATATCATAGACCCCCAAAATCTAGTATCCAAGTTATGGACCTTAACCAAGAACTTAACCGAAGCCATTCATGCGTAAAATATAGGTGACAGTGACCTAATTACTAGTGGGTGGTGTCACCTTACCAAAGACACATCTAGTAGTGAAATATCATTGACCCACAACACTTAGTTTCCGAGTAATGGACCTTAACCAAGAACTTAACCAAAGTGTTACGGACGGACAAGGGTAAAACTATATGTCCGATCCACATACGTGGTCGGGCTATAATAAAATATGTTTGTAATTATTCGATTATTAATCCAAAACCGTCCTTGACTATAACAAAAAGGATGATTTTAAATCATTATCAATTATAGTTCAAAGTAATTTCCTAAAATGAAAAATCTCAAAAAATTACCTTTTGAATTATATGTGACATTTTGAAATATACTACAGATATGTCTTCTAAAACGCGAAAGTTTGAGTTGGACTAATGGAATTTAACTTTTTAAATCGTTCTATAATTATCTGGCGGCCGCCATTTATTAAGTGGCGGTCTACTGATAAATAAAAACTGTTTCAGTCTTATTTGGCACTAATAGGCTTCCATAATCTGAAACAGGAAAACACAAAAATTAATGTAATTTTGATAATTAATTTATCCTTATGCACTTGTTTTGAATTTTATTATTTTTTAAAGATAATCATCTATCCAACGGTCAATATAGTCACGATAGTGTTACTTTAATGCAGTCTAATATAATAGTCTGGGCGACTGTTCATATCGCATTAATGATTGCAGACGCATACTATTAATGAGACTAGATTCTATATATTAAGTGCAATTATAATTGGGTGTCAAAAGTGTCCTTTTTCACGCCAATTATTATGATATGAGCATAATATTCAAAGGATAAGGTACTTAAGATGTATCCTAAATTAGTTGAATTCAATAATTTTCAAAGAGATAACACCTTTACTGAGGTATATGTGGATAAAAATTTTATCAGAAAGTTCTTATAAAATGGAAAAGGAATAGCATTATTTATCTATGGTAACATTTTTATTCAACCATACAAAGATACTAGTATTATTTTGTTTGTTATTATTCCACAAATAAGTTTAATAGAAGAACGTAAAGGTAAGTTAAGTTCGACAATTTGTCTCATTTTATTTGTGATATCGTGTTGTAAAATTTGTTTAAACAATGATTATTCAGAGTTTGGAATTGTGATTTTCTATTTTATCCATTTATTTTTTTTTCTTATTCTTTCAGATAGCATGCAAAAATGTCTCAAACAACTCTGAACAGATCTTATTTCTTTGACCAGGAGGCAGGATGGGGAAACAGATCTTATTTTACATTTTTCTCTGAGTTCAACAGGCCATGGGAAGGATATGGTTACTTTGAAGCAGTTGCTTTCATAGTCATTTTTGTGCTATCAATTTTTGTGAATATTTGGATAATTTATCAAATAATTAAAACACAGAGCATAAGAACAGTAACTAACTATTTCATCTGTAATTTAGCATTTGGAGATTTGTTTTTTACTCTGACATGCCCTCTCATAGCTGTAGAGCGAGTTGTAGAAACGTGGGTGCTTGGAGAATTTCTATGTCACGTGATGGTTTTTAGTCTGTTCGTTTCCGGTTTCGTCATCATGTGGACGATGACCTTGATCAGTATAGATCGATATATATGTATTAATAGACCAAGCACAAGAAAAGTAACTCCAAGAATGGCTCTTGTTTGTATCGCAATTCTTTGGATTTTTGCATTTGCCTGTTCTTCTCCCATCGCTGTGTTCTTTGTCGTACGTGAATTTCCTTATGGAGCTTCAAGCGTTGAAATATGCACATTGATATGGCCTGCAACAAAAGTTCGGATTTCGACAGTTTTTACAACTATCCTTTGTATATTTGGATTTTTAATGCCATTAACAATAATTGGCGTCAACTACTTCTTGATAATAAAAAGATTCATAAAATCAAAAAGAACGATTGCACAAATTAAAAGTAATGGCGCTAAATCGAAAAAGCGTCAGAGAGAACTTAGAGAATTCAGAGTCATTCAGACACTTGTTCTCGTAGTTGTTCTCTTTATTGTTATGTGGTTGCCGATATTTATAGTATTCGTTTTAATCCAATTGGATGGAATGGCAGATAAAATGAAACTCTCGTCTCAAATATTCATTGCTGCATTAGCTGTTGCCTTATGTAACGCTTGGATGAATCCATTTGTTTATGGGATCCGTAACAATCGAATAAAGCGAACAGCATTGAAATGCTTATTCTGCCGTCGAAGAACTGTCAAAGTCAACAATACTCCACACAAAACCAATGACCAATCTGTCTATGCTTTGAGCTTCAGTCAAAATTCAAGTTCAATGTATTGAGGAATATATAGCTTTTATACGCATACATTACTTTTCATTTTAGTATACAAATTAGTACATTGATAATACATTTATAGACATACATTCTCTGCTTTATTCCTAGTGTACACATCATTTTTGTTGTACATCTTCTTAAATGTTTTTATTCACATCTATATTCTCGTTTATGTCCTACATATTTTGTTGAGAGAGTGAGAGAGATGTGATATGCAAAATGAATTGGATAATACGATACCATAACAAGAATATGTATCCAAAAAGACATGATGTTCCGCTTTGCAACATTTAGAGTAACTTCAATCTTAAAGTTTACCTGATTTGGGATGTACGAAAGGACGAACTAACAGAATGAATACTATATATGCGCCTTTACTTTCATAGTAGGACCATAATGAGATCTATACAGCTATCATCATTTCTTTATAAGGGACTGTTCAATATTTATCAAAATACTGGGCCGGTGCAAATTTTTTTTCATCGTCAAAATTTCTATTTGCCCAGCAAAGCTTAATCAAGAAAAAAGTATAGACCCAGTCACTTAACAGTAAAAAAAATCTTGTTGCCCAGCAATATTCTTACCATATTTTAATAACAAAAAAGTAACAGCTAAAAAGCCTATCAAGAGCCTTTTCAAATTCAAATATTATATTGGATAAAGCATAGACAAGTCATGAATAAAAACCTAGTTACATAATGTCATAAGTTATGTAATCAAATACAGCACAAACATCAATAAATGTACATGTACATAAATATGATAATATATATGAATGTGAGTCATCACATAAAAAATGCAACAATTTTATTATTGTGTAGCATCGTTTTGCGTGCATTTTTTTTTGTATAAAAAAATAAAAACATATCTAAATCCTACGTTTTTTCTTTGAGATATAAGCAAATGCTTTTTAAATTTTGTATAGAACAAAGGTTCAGGAGGCGATTGACTGAATGAATTGAAATTTCATGTTGGATCATAAAGCGAGGACTGATGCAACATGAACCTGAAAGCAATTGCTCTATTCTTTCTCTGAATTCACTCTCCCTTGGAAGAAGCAAAGAGACACCATTGGGCATGCGCATGTCAAAAGTCCGAGAGAGCAACGACAAAACCGGTAAACACGAACAAGAACAGCACGAAGAAACACAAAACACAAAATCAACGGAACGGAAATCAGCTAAGCGAACTAATGTCGTAACAAGAGTGAACTCAGGTGCTCCGGAAGAGGTTCCTAACTGCTAAAGCATACCCGTCATGTTGCTAATTTCCAATCTGACTTGAGTTTACGTTGCTGAATGCAGTTTGGTTGTATATGTTTTTTTTCTGTATACTTTGTAGTTTGTGTTGTGGCGATTTTGTATTGGCCTTTTTGGACATTCGATTGTCCCATTACACCTTGTCCTTTCTCAATAAATAGACGATCTTCCAAAAGTGCCGTTCCGGAACATTCCGGATGTTAGAATAGGGGTCACATGAGGTCAATGGGGGTAAAATGGCGGCTGTTTTAGAAGAGAGCACGTACAGGGACTGAATTATTCTATCAATCTATTAAATGTGTTTTCTAATGGAAAACATTCAAACATGAAATGAATAAATTTGTTTCACTTGGAGGGTCCTTTCAAACCAATTCATTTACACTTAAATAATGAAATTTAAAAATTCCCTTTTAAGCGCAATTGACGTCGGCAACCAGTTATCTAGACTTGTGTTACCGCCCCTGATTTTCCCGCGCACGTCCAAATCTTCGGAAAGTATTTGGTTGAGGCCGGAAATGCCAGCCTACCAGTTATCCAGTAATTTGAGGTAAGATTTCGACAATTACCAAAAAAATCAAAATTGGAAGATCGTCTATAGTATGAACAATATACATGTATAGTGTCAGACTAGTCCTTTATACATTTATTTGCCATGTAAATGAGAAAAAAATATTGTGGTGAAGCATTTATTGGTTGAAAGACATATTTGTAAATAAATAAAATATCACATTTTAATAACCCGTACATAAGCTAAATGTAAACATAAATATATAATAATATAATTGAAATATTGAAAAGCTTAACATATCTATAATCATTTTTTAAACAATACAATACTTTAATAATATTGACATCTTTTTATCTAAAAATAACCCTTTGAACACTTTAAACCTAACTAACAGTTTCGTAACTGCACGCGATGAATGCAAAGATAGTCGTACTTTAAAAACAAAAGACAAACAGCAAAGTCACCGTGATTTGATTATTGTTTCTTTCTGATCATTATTCAAAAGCAACAACTACAAAAAGACACATTACCTAATGTTTCTTTCTCATTTAAGATTTACTATGCTGTGAGATAATGTTTATACCAAATTTATGTTAAACATGGAATAGGATAATTTTTTGGCCAATTGCTATTTCTATTTGTTCTTTTAAATTTTGGTTCGTGTTATATGTCCTGGTCTTAGGACACATCCTACCGTAGTCCTAATTAATGTTTCCAAAGCCACCCCTTAAGACATGTAAGAAGGATACGTCCCAATATATGTCCTATATTTAGGGTGTGAAAATTGGTTTCCTATGACCATTCTAGTGAATTCAACACAAGAAAGAAGCGTATAAAATTTGTATTTTGTAAAATTTGGTTCACTCATGCGCGCTTGACAATACATTAAATGTTTTAGCTTCAAAATCTAGAAATGCAAATTTCATTGAAAATCATAAATGACTGATTTAAAACCTGCCCATCTATTCATTTTATAATGATTTTTTAAGGAAACCTGGCATTAAGTCTGACATTCAATATAAATTATTTCCAAATGACAAAACATACAACAATGAGAAAAAATACAATGTAAGATTTGACACATTGTTATTTTGGCATTTATTAAGCAACTGAAGTTTCTTTGGTAAATAACGCATTTATCAACATTAAACACAAATAATAGTTTAAGACAAAACAAACATAGCATAAAGCTTGGTTGTTGCAACAATTTGTTTTAACTAAATTGACAAGTATGACTTATTTTACACTACTATTCAACTTTAAACAAACAACAATAATAACAATACTTAAAAAAAAAAAAGGAAGCTGAAGTAAAATGTTTTACATGATTTAGACCTTTTTTCTATTTTATCAAAAGAATGGAATAAAATATGGTTGTAGGCGATATGATAATGATATGAAAGTTACATGCAATATTTGGATTTATGCATTTTGAACTACTTTTGAATTGTGGATTTCCTTTGTTTGGGTTCTAGTACTGCTGATGAGCAATAATTTTCCGAAATGGCCATACAGCTCATGAAAATCAATTACAGTTGGAGTTAACATATGTGTTGTGGTCTCATGTTCATTTACCCCATATTCTTTCATAAACTATACAAGTGTGTTTTTTTTTTCAATTGTGTAGTACATGGTATTTTTGATATAATAAAATATCCTTAAAATAACATTTTGTGATTTCAAAAAGGTTTTCAAAAGTTTGACATCAGTTTAACAATAATTCACTTGTGTTATTCTGAAATCATTTTAAATCTTTCGTAATTTCCAAAATGGAAAATATTTTTTAAACAGTTACCAGGTCCTTCAATTAGATAAAACAAAAGTTTGGTTATCAATAGCATGGGCTGTATGAATGAATTAATGTCTGGTGTATGATTCATAAGCTTGTTCGTTTCAGTTAATTTGTACTCTTACAATTTACCAGGCGCGGATTTATAAAGGGCGTGAAGGACGTGCACCCCTAAAACTTGCAAAACTTTGGTGGTTTTTATTTTGCATAAAATCCACGTAACAACATTAAAGAAATGTCGCGCCTCGCTTTGCTCGGCGGTACAAAATTTTCTCCCCTAACCTAAATCCTGGATACGCACCTGTTTTCTTACCAAATACGCACAAAATATCATTTGGGAAGCCAATGTGAAGTGTCAGAACAATTATGATGATTAGTGATAGACAACTCAAGCTAAACATTCAGCAGTGACATAAATAGAAAATATATTCTTTATCATTTCTTTATCATTTCGACAATAATTAACAAATTATAACAGTAATCTCATCGTCTAAGCTTGTCTTTGGAATGTCAGCAGTACGACATGTAACAATTAGCAATAACAACGATGAATACTTTATAACAAATGCGTTTTGAAAAGCTTTTTTAAACAAAATCCTTTTTGTTTCTTGTCTTTGAGTGTTCTTTATGATATTCTTTATCTCTGTTTGTAACTAGATAGAAGTATCCTTGCTTACTGTATTATAAGTTTTTGGTGTAGAATATAAAGTACCATTCTGATTTCAAGAGGGAGCAACCGTAATGACAAAATACAATATCTAACGTTAATGCTTACGATAATTTAAGTCAGCCCATATAAGTTTCTAGACACATGTTTCCGGAGCATACGCAACAAGTCGAACATTCCTTACTCTCCGAACGAGACCTCCAATATCCGGTCTCATGCAAGTCACGTGTCTTGGTGATTTGGGCGATGGCGGTCCTTCCCAACTCTCTGGGTGAAACCTCTTTGGTGACCTTGGCCTTTCATATTCCTCTATTGCTATGGCACGTGACTGTACTTGTGGTTTTGGTGAGTAAAGAAAACCGCTTTGGACTAGATTTTCATCTCTGATTGTGTAAATGACGTTGTTTTTTACTTCGTCTACTTCTTTCTCATTGGTTGGCGTTTTAATGGTCTTGTTGAGAATTTTACTATAATAAGAAAAGAAAACTTGTTACAAGATATTCTACATTTATATTTCATAAACATTTGTTCAAAAACTAGTTCAAAAACCATAACATTGAAAAGAAGATTGAGTGAACTTTTGAGTTCCAGCTATTATAGCACTAACTAAATAATTGTACTAGGGTATTGTCAATTTAGTACAGAATTCTTATTTTAATTTCAACAAAACTTTGTAATTGAGGTTACCCAATCTAGTGCTAAACGATTTAAGAAATAACACAAAACTGTTGGTGAACAATTGCTTTACAAGCAAAGCAAATCCAAACTTTCAGGTCTGCTTACTTCAATAAAAAAAACCTATTACGATAATCAGTAAAAGACTTTTAAAAAATATGATAAATGAAGCGTGTGTCCATAAATCCATAAGACTTATGCTGAAAGTAGTGTTACGCCTGACACTCGTTACCGTCCTCGTAAAGGTGATCTAGCAAAAAAGGTTCAAAATGCATTTTGTAACACAATATGGAAACCAAAGATTGCTAAATTGAAGCTCATGTCAACAGACATGACCGTGGACTGTGAACTCAGATAAAAGGGTAGGCAGTTCCTGATTGTAATAACACACCCGTAATGTTTCCAACTAATAATTAATTGGTCAAATCAAAAACAACAATGCCAACTTTCTGACACACCAATATCTGTACACTGATGAGATAAAAATCCCTTCCTTTTCAATAAAACTAGAAAATATGTCTATGAGTCACAGATGTCTCTCTCGTTTTTGATTTATCATTGACCCCCGGCATACTAGTATATATAACATGGAATATGGACCTTTACCAAAAAGTTAATCGAAGTTTTTCATCTGCAAAAATAGGTCGGAATGACTTTCTTTCTAATGGGTGTTGTTGTGTTACCCAAGACACATCTATTGGTGAAATAGCACTGACCTCCAACATGTAGTATCCGAAATATTGACCCTAACCAAGAACCAAACCAAAGTCATTCATGCGTAAAATATAGGTCACAGTGACTTAATTTCTAGTGGGTGATGTAGCACTATCCAAGACACATCTAGTGCATGGTGAAATATCATAGACCTCGACAACTAGTATCCAACTTATGGACCTTAATCAAAGTGTTACGGACGTACGGACGGATGCACAATTAAGGTTAAAACAATATATAGAAAATAATGAGATGTGGAATAAGTGTACGCGACACAGTCCACAATCAGGCGGCAATTCAGAAAAACACAATGGACAACCGCCAGAAGCCGCAGTTACGATCATTACGTTGATGACAGTGAAATTTGGCCCATGGTCTAAATATATTGCATATAATTCAAATCCAGTCCTGAAATAATCTCAGATAGACCCCCTTCTTAAACAAAGAACCAAAAAAAAACATCAAAAGACAAGTACAAACGAAAGCTTTGTCAAAGATTTCTAGCTTAGGACAGGCACATATGATATGTGGTCGGGCCATAATAAAATATTGATGTAAGTTGCCTAGTAATGAAACACCGGTCGCAAGAGCAGTCCAAATGGAAAACGCTACAAGTATTGATCAACGCGTGAGGAACAAAAGCAATGATAATATCGAATCCAAAACAAATGAAACTGAAACGGTCATAAAATCTACAACAGAAAATGACACAAATCAAAGTAAGACCAAAATCGATGCTACACATGATACTTTTGATTTACTGATTATTGGCTCGTAGATCATAAAGGACCTAAACGGAAAAAAGATGTACAAAAACAAAAAAGTGAAAGTGTCTGTTTTGGACGACAAGACCGTGAACGGAGCAATAAAGTACATAAAAACTTGCAAAGTAAAAGCTAAAAATGTCATGTTTCAAATCGGCTCAAACGACATCGAGAACAAAAACGTAGATAGAATAATTGAAGAAGTAGAAGATCTGGTGCGATCCACTAAACGAGCCTTCCCAGATGCTACAATTACTTTTGGAGAGCTTCTACCTAGGTTCTACAGCGACAGATACCGTGCCAAATGTTTCAATGAGAATAGGCATCTTTTCAATATTCAGATGTATGATTTATGTAAATTTTATAATTTCCATTTTGTCAATTATGATTTTATTGATCCTAAATATTTTTATGATGGAATACATATTAAGGGATATGGTATAGCAATTCTTGTCACATCAATCAAAAGAGTTATGAATACAATTTTGAATGTAAAGTTTTGGGAAAAATCTGAGCCTATGGTAGAAAGAAATGCAAATTCTTCACAACATGCAAGAGTTTCAAATTTTTCAAATGTAAACAAACATCAAACATATCCACCAAAATTTTATGCGAACAGCTCTGGTAGGAATAATCAAAGAAATTCTGGCAAAGCTAAAGTTATGAATATGCTCACACTAATGTTAGAAGAAATGAGAAATAATGAATGGTAGTTGTAAATTCTATTAGTGTATTTTACTGGACATGTTGTAATATCAAATTATGTTTTTAAGTATGTGAAATTGAAGTTTTCATGTAAATGTGTATTTGATATCTTTAATGAATAGTCAAATGTTATATTACCCTAAATGTGTATTTGATATCTTTAATGAATAGTCAAATGTTATATTAATGTTAGATAGCATAACTATTATGATACAAAAAACTGTTTTTGAACTAATATGAACATTTTGCTACAAACCTGTACATTAGAAATGTAAATTGTTGGTTAGTTGTAATATTGAACTAGTAGTGAAATTTAACCCACAAACTAAGCATTTTACATATTATGCAATATATACTGATTTCTTACTTTTAATTTTTAAACTTTTTGGGACGAAAGGAAATAATCCAGGAATTCAGATGTACTGCACATCAGTATAATTGAGAAAATTAAAAAAAAAAAATTCTCTTATGATTGAATTTAAGAACCATTTGTCAAATTAGAGTTACTTCCCTTTGTACATAAATAAAAGAAATAAATAAAAAAGATTCCCATAATTGATGATTTCAGGCTTACATAGAGCAAATATAGATACTTTGATTTTTGATATAAGTTCATGCATACAAGCAATTTATCTATTTCATCGTGGAACATACACGGCCTTGGAGATAAACTTAAAGATGAATTATTTATAGAAAATTTAAAGAATGACATTAATATCCTCCTAGAAACTTGGAAGGGGGAATCAGATGAATTTAAATTAGATGGTCATTGTATCATTTCTAAAACTCGCAAACCTAGAAAAAAAGCTAAAAGAAACAGTGGAGGCATCATAGTTACTATAAAAAAGCCTTATTTTAAAGGAATTTCATATCTTAAAAAAGCCACTGCTTCCTCGAATAGGTTATGGCTTAAATTAGATAAACACTTCTTTGGCTTTGATAAGGATGTTTACTTGTGTGCAGTTTATATCCCCCCCTTCTCTTCAAATCACTATGATAATGACCTAGAAAACCTAGAAAATGAAATTTCTTCCTTTTCCAATATTGGAGAAATCTTATTGGTAGGAGATATGAATGCCCGAACAGGAGACAGGGCAGATTTTATTATAAATGATTCAAATCGAATCAATTCTTTTGATGGCATAGATTTGCTTCCTGAAAATTATATTACTGACAAAGAGATGAAAAGGTCTAATCAAGATAATACAATTAACACTGTAGGTATCAAATTATTAGATTTGTGTTTATCTTCAAGGCTTCGTATTTTAAATGGTCGTTTCTTAGGCGATTCGCTTGGATATTTCACCTATATGTCCAATAATGGATTTAGTACTATTGATTATGCAGTTGTTAGTGAGAGTCTCCTGTCCTCAGTCAAATATTTCAAAACAAACAACTTTACTTATCTTTCAGATCATGTTCAGATTACATTATATATGAAATGTTCTATTAACTATGAGAAAGAGTTTAGACTCAATGAAGAAAAATGGCATCAAATTAAATCATACAAATGGTCAGAAGATTCTCAAGTAAAACTTATTGATGCTTTATTAACTGAAAATATCAAAAATGACATTTTAGACTTTGAATTGAAAAATTTTGATGAAAACCAGAAAGATGTTGATGGGGCAGCGGAAATGTTAACAAATATATTCACCAATATATCAAATTTATCATGCAAAACTTGTCCAAAATTTAAAAAAAGGAAGAAAAAATTCAAACAAGTCTGGTCTGACTCTACTGTATATGAAACTAAACAACAAATAAACAATTTAGGTAATAAAATAAAAAATAACCCAAACAATGGTCCTCTAAAACAAAAAAATTTTGAACTAAAAAAGTTGCTCAAAAAAATGGTAAAGAGGAAAAAGATGGAATATCAACAAAAAATATATAATTCTTTAAATGAAAGTCTTGGTAAAAATCCAAAAGATTATTGGAAAATTTTGAAGTCTTTGAAAACTAAACCAGATGACGGAGAGATTCCTGATATATTAAAAGATGATGATGCCCTGAAAAAGCATTTCCAAGATCAAGGAAAACCTACCTCAGAAATAAATAATGAGTTTGTTAGAAATATTAAATCTGAATTAAAACTATTAGAAAGTGATTTAGATTTTAAGGCAGAAACTGACTCTGCAATTTCATGTGCTGAAGTAAAAAAAGTTATTAGAGGACTTAAACTCAATAAATCGGCCGGGCCAGACAGAATTCTCAACGAAATAATAAAATTTTCTAGTAATGCTGTAATCAAAGCAATTGTAAAAGTATTCAACATTATTCTAAAATCTGGGATATATCCAACCTCTTGGAGTGATTCATTTATTATAGCACTACATAAAAAAGGAGACAAGTCGGATCCTCACAACTATAGAGGTGTCTCTCTAATAAGTAACCTTCCTAAAATATTTAATGCTGTACTTAATAATAGACTAATAAAAGCTATTAATGGACAACTAAATAACTGTCAGTTTGGTTTCAGAGAAAACCATAGAACAGGTGACAGTATCTTTATACTAAAATCTTTAATAGATAAATATTTACATAAATATAACAAAAAAATATATGCATGCTTTATTGACCTTAGAAAGGCTTTTGATTCAGTATGGAGAACAGGCCTTCTCTACAAACTATGTAAAATGGGGATAGGAAAATCTCTATATACTATAATAAAACAACAATACTTAGAAACTAAGTCATCATTAAAATTTCAAAATTTCATTTCTGACAGTTTCAACATTTCAAGGGGTGTCAAACAAGGAGACTCACTGAGTCCCACTTTGTTTAACATTTTTATAAATGATATAACAGCTGAATTGGATAGTAACATGTCAAATCCGCTAAATATTGTAAATAGTAAATTAGGGTGCCTTCTTTTTGCTGATGACCTACTTTTACTCTCAGAAACCAAAGAGGGTCTTCAAACCAGTATTGATAAGGTTGCCTCTTTTTGTGAAAACTGGCAACTTTCTTTAAATGTTAATAAAACTAAAAGCATGATATTCTCAAAAAGGAAACATAAATCTGATCCTTTTGTAGTAAAATTTAAAAATGAAAACATTGAAAATGTGGAAGAATACCGCTATCTAGGACTACTCATTAGATCGAATGGCAATCTCAGTCATAGCATAAATGACCTAACCAATAAAGCTAGGAAGGTTATGTTTTCTATTAAATCCTATACAAACTCTTTGAATAACCTACCTGTAAATGTATCAAATAATCTATTTGATAATATGGTAAAGCCTATCTTGACTTACAATTCTGAAGTAACTTACTCAGATTCATATTCAGCATATTTCAAAGCAAAAAAAAGAGCTTTGATTTCAGGAAAATACATAGATCCATTTGATTTCATTGACAAAATTCACCTAGAAAGATTACACCTAGGATATTGCAAATATGTCCTTGGTGTCAATAAGAATTCCTCAAATTTTGGAGTGAGAACTGAACTTGGAAGACTTCCAATAGATTGCCATATAAAAGTACAATCATTAATGTACTTGGCACGTTTATTTACATCTGATTTAAACCCTCTTTTAGAAGAATCATTTCAACTATCAGAATCTTTAGATGCTAGTGGCATATACACATGGGTCTCATATGCAAAAGATATCCTTTCAGAATCTGAAATCGATATAGAGAGACTGAAACTTTGCAGAGACCAGAAAAGTCTAAACAATATTAAAAAGTACATCAAATGCCAAATGCATACATATTACATAAAACTTTTTAAAGATAAATTAAACAGTATAGATGAAAAAAGCAAACTTTTTTTTCTATAAAAAACTAAATATTAACTTTCTAACTAAACCTTATTTATCCATTTCAGATTTTGAATTTAGGAGGTTAATTACTAAATTAAGAATAAGTGATCATGTATTGTTAATTGAAAAGGGAAGGCATTTTAAAATACCCAGGGAAGAAAGACTTTGCCAAAAATGTAAATTATTAGATGATGAGATCCACTTTTTATTACACTGTAATATTAATTCAAACTTAAGAAAAGAATATTTTGAGTTTCTTTCTTTAAATAGCTTTTTTAAAGACCTAAACATCAGTGAAAAAATTATATGCATATTAAACCCATCAACACCAACAGAGGTAAATAAATTAGGATCCTTTATTAAAAAGTCTATAGAACTGAGGACAGGGGAACCTTAAACATTTGCTTCATAATGTATATATATATATATTTTTTCAACTTGTTACATGTGTATTTGTATGTATGTCTGTTTATGTCTATGTTATACTGTCACAAACTGTATATATAGTTTATATGACAATAAAGATTGAATTGAATTGAATTGAATTATTGAGGAACCACAAAAGCTAATTGTCCCGTGCAGGGCCCGGTTGGCGAATAGGCCCGCAGAAGAGCCTAGCTTGTCGTAAGACGCGACTAAGGTTCTCGGGATTCTGACGTTGGGTAAGTGCTCAGCCCACATAGCGACCAAGTGTGTACCCTAGGTGGCTGAATAGGGTGGCCCTCGTCCGCGGGGGTTGTCACGTCTATAATACGGTTACCCTGACCGCCGACCATGGTGGGCCAACGTATGTGGAGAGTGCCACGCTTCATGCACATAAAAGACCCCTTTGTGGACCGCCAAGTAGTGCACCACATA
Organism: Arcuatula senhousia; assembly: GCA_963971305.1. Taxonomy (NCBI): domain Eukaryota; kingdom Metazoa; phylum Mollusca; class Bivalvia; order Mytilida; family Mytilidae; genus Arcuatula; species Arcuatula senhousia. The sequence goes on along the minus strand of OZ020305.1, from coordinate 18,160,773 downwards.
GGCTAAATGCTTTGCCCCTACCCACCTCTCCCCTTTTCTTGTGATTCTTCAAAATTTACTGTTTCTTTGTTTCCCATCCCACCCCCATATTTCATTTTTATCATTATCATCATTTCATGTTCATTTTATCACCCTTATCATGTTCATCGCCTGTAAATAACCTATATAGCGTTGCACGGGCGTAATACACAAATTCACTCACTCAAGATAAAATTTGTTACAAACTGGAACAAGTTTGCAGTATGCTTGATTTCCTCATTGACAACATATTTGTCACCTTCGGAGGAGAGATTTTTCAACAACAAATCGGCATTCCAATGGGCACAAACTGTGTTCCTCTCCTCGCCGATTTGTTTTTATACTCTTACGAGACTGAATTTCTTCAGGGACTCGTAAAGAACAAGAAGATGAAAGAGGCAAGGTCATTTAATCTTACATTCAGATATATTGATGATGTCCTTTCTGTCAATAACACTTCATTTGGTAGATGGATTCCTTCAATATATCCTCCAGAATTGAAGATTAAAGAGACCAACGAATCAAATTGCTTCACGTCTTTCTTGGATTTGCACCTCGATTTGACCCAGGTGGTCATCTCAGTACAAAAATTTACGATAAACGAGACGATTTTAATTTTCAAATTATTAATTTTCCTAATCTACAGGGCAATATACCTACTTCCCCTGCATACGGTGTTTATATTTCACGACTTATTCGATATGCCAGAGCTTGCACACATTTCACAGATTTTTTTTTATCAGACACCGATCGTGACCGACTTTTGGAGCAGGGCTATAAGAAAATACGTCTCATACGATCTCTAAAAAAATTCTTTCTTCGTTATCAGCCCCTAGTAGAAAAGTTCAAAATTGAGTTAAAAGATATGGTAGTTAATTGTTTTAATTAAGTGTTTGACTGGTCTGCTGTACTGAGATGATCACCTCAATATCCCTATTGTGTCTCACAACTATGCTGTGTTCTATGGTCATTACCGGATCCTAAGATCGCAATGGAAGAGGGAGGTTTGGGGCCATAAAATCTGGTTTAACCCACCATTTCTTTTAAAATGCCTCAGGACCATTGCGATCCACCCATTCTCCGGTGTGACTATTCGTTTTTGTCATTTTCTCTGGACTATGAGATTGATCATTCAAGTTCGGTAGTTTTGTTATTACCTTTATTCACTCACTCACCCAAAAGCTTATTGCAATTGATTACGTGTAAAGATGGCAAGGCTACATGCTTGCACCAGTCAGTGATATTTTTTTTTCTAATATTGAAATATATACTATACGGATATTTTAATATTGATATCCTACTGAAACAAAATACGAACATTCTAATATTTAAATCTCATTAAGGCAGAATAATCTTTTTTTTTTTAAATAAAATATTCACTCTAATACTTTGATCGGTTTTCAAATTATCAAACAAATTACTTTTTCGGGGACAGAGCAAGTTTACCAAACCAATAAACAAAATGGACATTTTTTTCTTCTCAAGTGAAAACAGAGGCGGAAACTTAATATACCAATGATTAGCCAAGGCAAAAAAACCAGAATGAATACCAAGTTCCAGACGATGACTCTTTTTCTGTTTCAACGAAAGCATGGAATAAAATTTGGTTGTAGATGATATGATAATGTTTAGCAAGATATTTAAAAGAGTTAAGAACAACACTCCCAAATACGGTAAAGCTCAACAGTTGAAGAAACAACCCACACCCCTTTATTTCTTAATTTTGTGGAAAGAAATTTGATAGTACGTATAAACTTCTGAAAAAACAGTGACAATATTTTGGAAAATATTCTCTCTTATATTTAGCTTTACATCATGTTACGTCCACCGCCAGGTATGTCCATGTACGTCGTAATGGTGTTAGCCCTATGTCTCCATAGGCGGATCCAGGGGGGGCTGGGGGCCCGCCCCCCCCCTTTTGGCGGAAAAATTCGGTTCAATATATAGGAAATCATTGAAGCGTGACCAAAGCGGGGCCCCCTCTTAGGCCAGTCAGTGGGCCCCCTCTTTTCAGAATCTCTGGATCCGCCTCTGGTCTCCAACCAAATGCGTTTTGGTACAGAATTTTTTTTAATAAAGTGTATATAAAAATTTTCATACTCGTCTTTTTAATTATTACTATTTCCACGAGTATAAAAAATTTTATATGCACATAATTGATAATACAAAACCAAATCGAAAAAAACAATGTACAACCAAATACAAATTGAACAAGAGTTAACACTAAAGTATGTCTCGCCTGCCGGTACCATCAGAAACAATCATTCTTTCTTACTTCCACTATATTTTGAATTTACATGGATTTTCAGTTTCTGAGATCAAAAGATGTTTATAGAACTTGAACATTGCAAATATATGCAATAAAAATAATCAAAGTCATTCAACCGGAAAATCAAGGTCAAAGCCAAAAGATGAGGATGAAACTGTGCTAAGCTACTACTGGGGCATATGCATACAAAGTTTCATCAACCTAGGACCTATAGTTCTTGAGATATGGAGGTGCTCGCAAAACTTTTCCATCGCTATTATATATATTGAAAATTGTCAAAGTCACTCAACCAGAAAATCAATTTCAAGGTCAAAAGATGGAGATGCAACGGTGCTAAGCTACTACTAGGGCATATGCATACCAAGTTTCGTCAACCTAGGACCTATAGTTCTTGAGATATGGAGGTGCTCGCAAAACTTTTCCATTGCTATTATATGTATTTAAAATTGTCAAAGTCACTTCACCGAAAAATCAAGGTCAAGTCAAAAGATGGGGTTGCAACTGTGCTAAGCTACTACTGGGGCATATGCATACCAAGTTTCGTCAACCTAGGACCTATAGTTCTAGAGATATGGAGGTGCTCGCAAAACTTTTCCATTGCTATTATATGTATTAAAAATTGTCAAAGTCACTCAACCAGAAAATCAAGGTCAAGGTCAAAAGATGGGGATGCAACTGTGCTAAGCTACTACTGGGTTATATGCATACAAAGTTTCATCAACCTAGGACCTATAGTTCTTGAGATATGGAGATGCTCGCAAAACTTTTCCGTTGCTATTATATGTATTGAAAATTGTCAAAGTCACTTCACCGAAAAATCAAGGTCAAGTCAAAAGATGGGGTTGCAACTGTGCTAAGCTACTACTGGGGCATATGCATACCAAGTTTCATCAACCTTTGACTTATAGTTCTTGAGATATGGAGGTGCTCATAAAACTTTTCCAAAAAGATAACGCCGCCGCCGCCGGTAAAGTAACACATATATCCCGCTCTGCTTCGCAGGCGAATAAAAACGGATGATTTGGTTATGCTGTATATATATATTTCAAGGAGTAACTTATCATCAGCAGCATTTAAATCAAATATTGGTAGGCAAAAAAAAAATTAAAAGTATTCAACCAAAAAAAGTTCGTACAGGAAAGCCAAATCAATCACCGATGATATCGACCATGTGCAGTACAAGGAAAGAAACCTGGTGTTTTAACAGACAATTTAAAAAATTTTAAATTTAAATTCAGAAATTTCAACGACAAATAAAAAATAAAAATTTATGGTAAATCCGTGTCCGAAAAGTCTGACGACCAGGCTTTGATTACCCTCGGGGACCTCTAGTCCACCAGCAGCATTAATAGCAAAAAAGTGGTCGAGCAAAGAGGCACCAATGGGGCATCCGAGTGTCAAAAGTTCTAAAGGACAACACCAAAACCGGTTAACACGAACAAGAACAGCTCAAAGAAACACGGAACACAAAATCAACCGATCGGAAATCAACAACGCGAACTCAAGTCGTAACAAAAGTGTATTCAGGTGCTCCGAAAAGAGAAAGCAGTTCCTGCTTGCTATAGCACACCCGTCATGCTTCCAATTTCCAATTCAGTGTGCCTAATCCGGTAAAGGAAGACAAAACAAAACTCTACGACAAACCTACATCTTCACTCATTTGGGAGATAGAAATCCCATAATTGTCTACGAATGCACGGTGTCTACCGTCAAATTTCTTTAGTGAAGACAGACACCGTGGAGCAACATAACCCGGTGTTAGCTCTTTCTCTCTGACGCTCTGCCATGGAAATCGATGTAGTTCCCGCAAGCTCTGGAGTAACAGATCAACTGTGCTACGAAAATCCCATAAGCTGGACCGGGCGGAATGTTGCTACAAAAGAAGGGAAAGTTGACGATTGGAAAGTAAAAGTCATCATGGTTGTCATAGAGCTTTGTTGAAAGTCTTCCTTGGGGGTCTAAATATGAAGCATACTTTGTCCTTTATCTCAAGTTGGGCTATATGAGATGGTGAGTCACAAAATCGAGAATTGTTCAGTGAAAAGAAATCATCAATATAACGGAACAGAAGGTTAAAAGGGAGAGCAAGTCTACGAACTTTTTTGTCTAGAAGAGATTGTAAAAATGTATGAATAAAGCAAAGGTGCACAATTAGTGCCCATTGGAATCCCAATTGTTTGCTGAAAAAACACGTCCACCAAACTGAACAAATATGATGTCGATAAAAATATTGAGCATGTCGATTATTTGGTCTTCTGTATATTTGTTTTCTTAGACTCATTGATGACAAAGTAAGTCTTAGTCAAAGTAATCACTTACACCATATTTGTACCTGCGTTTTCCATTCTTTTTGAAAATGTTGCGTTTAATCAGCTGTGCAATAGAAGTGGAAGAGTTGAGAAATCGAAAGTTTTGAATCGTAATATTTCTGGAGGCCGAATTTTATCGCCGTTAGTATTGAAGTCAACAGAACTGAAAGAAGTTTAGTGGTATATTTTGATAACCCTGCAATGAAGAGCTGTTGGTATGGATTTTTATGCAATTTAGGAATCCAATACAGGGATGGAATATCATCATTGGTAGCACCAACAGGGAGCCCAAAGAAGCAAATAACAAATTTGTGATTGTCAGATATATCTGAAAAGAACATTTCTTATGTTGTTTTCTAATTTCAATAATGCTACATAGGTAGACAACGAACTTCACACAAAGGAAAGTGGTGTGTTTCTTATGTCGTTTACCATATATTCGGTCTAACATAGGTTGACCTTGATAAGAAATGTACGAGAATGTCATGTAGTTTTTCCGTTAAAGGGGATACCCAACACTTCGGCTAAAATAAAACTGTGTCGTTTAATTTTCCCAAATATTTGCTTAAATATGTAATTAAGTCAAATTATTTTAAGAAAATCAAACCATAGGTTTCTTGGGAAAATTTTCATTGAACATAAAAGAGTTTCAACATTTCATATTTTGATCGTTGGGAAGCTTGATTTCTTTGAATAAATGTGCTTGACTAAAACATTCAAGTGAAATTTAGGAGTTATTTCCCTTAGGTGTTCTGTACCTTTGCATATCGGCACTCTTATATTTTCTTAGCCTTGTTCGAGTTATTTAAGAATGCTGGGCCCTGCATGTACCTGACAATAGTGAATCACAACAATTGGAATCGAAGAGTTTATTTATAAAAATAAAAGAGTAAACATATTAACAAAAAAGATACAATACTAAAACAGAAAACATATCACAGAAAACAAATTAAAGCAAATAAAAATAACAACATATTATAACAGAGAAAACAAGAATGCTGGATGTTTTAATTTCAATTTTTTTTTCGATCATCATAATGTGTGTTAATTAAGTCATGATAGTCATTCATAAAACTGAAAGACCAAGGTCGTGACTGTTGAGGAGCGCCATTTTCTATACCGTTTGTTTAATTTACAATAATTTGCTATAATTAATCAATTTTTAGCTTAAACAGTAGTGAAGAAATTCATTTAAGAAAAAAAGTTACATGAACAAGAATGTCAACTTATTCCTTTTATTTCCAAAAATTAAATATGAATTTGTCTGGCAGTATCACAAAGAACAACACTTGAAGGCAAATTTTCAAGTACGTCGTTTCTTTACACGTTTTTCTACCCTTGAAGATTCTGATATATTGTCTTCGGAAACTTTCCACATCTTTTTGGTCTTTGATAAATTTCTGAGAGTTGATTCCGTTTTTCTGAAAATATTAAAATCAGTGTATGAGTTTTATTTTTTTCGTCTTCAAATCTACATATTTCTTCAGAACTGAGTTATACGTATATGATGTAGTGTTCACTGTCTGTTAGTACTTTCATCGATGGAATGTACTGCCTTCGTAATGAAAGAATTGGAATACTCAATTTCTAGAAATTATTTTATTTTGTGTCTTTCCGGTTCTAAAGTTGAAATATTTTAACAACGAATTACAACTGTATAAATTTAGATATGAATGATGTAATTTATATTTTTCGTTTCAAATTTTGTTTTTTTTTTGTGCATCTTGTGTGTCAAACTAGTATATGTTGTTGTCATTGTCATATTGTTGTGGCATGTATTTTCTGCTTTTTTGGTTTTACTTATTGTGCTTGTTTTTTTAAGGATGTATGCAAAAATTAGTAGAAAGATTTAAAGTGGCTGAGAGTATACATTGTTATAGGATATTACTTACAATAAAAGAAGTTAAGAATTAGAAACAAGATATAATAATAAACGAGCTTTATAACAATAACAAAAATATAAACGAAAAACCAACAATAAAACACTGGTAAAATAATCAAACTTAATAAAATATCTTCACATGTGCGATATAAAAAATTGCCCTTTTCCCTGTTAAAGCATTTATTTGTATAGAAACCACGACTTCAATCATCATGTGCCTGGTTGCTCAGAGTTTTCGGTGTGTTAAAGCAACCAGGCCGCTTATAATGGTATAGCATTAATCGATATTTATTTAATATAAAGGTCAGAAAACAATAAGGCAATTTTTCGTATCGCACATTGTACTTGTGTAAACTTATAAATACAAACATAATCGTTGTACATGAAAAAAAAAACTCGGACTACATTTTGCGTTTTAGTAAGTTATGTTAGATGTACTTGTATTTATTTTATGACAACAGAAATAACCAAAAGAATAAGGAAAATAAAGTAAGATGCAACATGTATGCCTTTTTCGGCAAGATATAGTACGTTTATTATTGAGGCTAGAGGCTGGAAGAAGCACAAACAGCTCACCTGATCTTTAGACCTTAAGACTATCAAATTCATTTGAAGAACAGAGGCGGATCCAGAGATTCTGAAAAGAGGGGGCCCACTGACTGGCCTAAGAGGGGGCCCGCTTTGGTCACGCTTCAACGATTTCCTATATATTCAACCAAATTTTTCCGCCAAAAGGGGGGGCCCGGGCCCCCCAGGGCCCCCCCCTGGATCCGCCTATGAAGAATGACATAATCCCTTATAAATGTCTGTCTACGATCATAATTAATGGCACCTTTGAACAAAACAGTCCCAAATTAAAAAAATAATGTCAAAGTCTTGAAGGGTGTCTTTCATGGGGCATAACACCTAAAAGGAATTGTCTGACTTCAACTCAACGGAATCTTTTATGAGTTTATTAATTAAGCTCAACCACAGGGGTCTGCTCCCGGCATTTGGGGTCAAGAGTCAAAGAGCTATCAGCTAGAAAAGTGTTTTTTCTAGCTGATGGCACTTTGACTCTCGACCCCTCAGTGATTTTTCTAGCTGATGGCTCTTTGACTCTCGACGACCCAAAAAACAACTTTTCTGATAGTTTTCAATTTATGGGCGGAAACATTAAGGGGCAAAACCCCTAAAGCGAGACTTCTAATTACTTCGGCTCAAGTGCTTCTTGGGCTAAGCGTTTAACAAGCCAATAACTTTTTTTCTGTTTTTATTTTGTTTTCTATTAGCAAAAAGATATTTTTTTACCTACAAGCCCTTTTTCCTTAAATGGTGATTTTGGAACTTCTTTAAATGAACATTTTAGCAAGCAACAGCTTTTCAATATCTGCATTGGTTTTCGTTCTCTAAGACAAAATAGTTTAAAAATGGGTAATAGGGGTTCTCTGAAAACTTCTGACTTGTAAAACTTTTGATTCTAATGAGCCTATTAAAGATGGTCTCGTATGGATGCAACTGTAAAGCATTAGCCACTAATGTATAAGCTACCAAGTTTCATTAAGGTGAAAACTTGTAATTACTGGGATATGAAGTTGTCTTTTATTATATTCTAATGCATTAAAAGTTGTAAAAGTCACTCCAAAAAGATGGGATTAGCTTCTACTGAGACATATGTATACCAAGTTTCATAAACCTGGGACCTATAGTTCCTGAGCTATGTCACTTACAAGAAACCAAGATCGTGATGCAACTGTTCTAAGCTACTACTGGGGCAACTGCAGTTTTATAGTTCTTGAGTTATGTTGGTGTGCCCTCTATTCTGTATTCTTTAAATTTTTGGCACTTTATTCTCTATTATTATTAAATATTTTGTCACTTTTCTCAGAATTATTTTTTATACTTTAAGGGGTCATTATTTTCTATAATTTAATTTTGAGGACATATTTTTTTACTTTTAATTTTTTGGCAATTCTTCTTTATTCTTTTAACTCAAACCTTGTCGTCATATATGCAGATGCCTTTTTACTTCAATATTGTTATTGTATGTAAGAGGTAAGGATGCAACTGTGCTTAGCTTTTTCTTGTGCATATGCATACCAAGTTTCATCAATCTATGACTTAAAGTTCCTGGGATATTAACAAGATAAAGGCACTTATAACTAGAAAATGTGTTTAAGAGCCACAGGATGGCCCTCCTGTTCTTAAAACATCAGACCTTCAACATGAACTACCTGAGAAATGGACCTTAACCTAACTTGTTTATGTATAAAATATAGGTTGCAGTGACAAAATTTCTGGTGTATGGTGTCGTTTTCCCAAAGGCACATCCAGTGGTGTATATCATTGACCCCTAACATGCAGTATCTAAAATATGGACCTTAACCAAGAACTTAACCAATATCATCCATGAATAAAATAAATGTCACAGTGACCTTATTTAATGGATAGTGTCGTGTTACCCAAGACACATCGAGTGGTGAAATATCATTGATCCCCCTAGATCTAGTATCCAAGTTATGGACCTTCACCAAGAACTTAACCAAAATCCTTCATGCGTAAAATAGGTCACAGTGACCAAATTTCTATTAGGTGGTGAAGCTCTATTGAAGACACATCTAGTGGTAAAATATCATTGACCCCCAACATCTAGTGTCCGATTAATATACCTCAACCAAGAACTTAACCAAAATGTTACAGACGGACGGACAAGGGTAAAACTATAAGTCCGATCCACATATGTGGCTTAAAAAATTTTCATTGATAGTCATGCCATCACAACTGCCTGTAAAGCAGTTCCTCTTGGCAATTGAGACATAAATTGTGTGTCTACTCTAGAAGCAATCTTGAAAACAAATGTTTTTTTCACCCAGTTCATAAATGAATTGTAAAGCTGCTTCATTATGACTTACTGACATATTGAGGTTTTGCTTGTTAACATATCCTAGAATCTAAGTACTTTATATACATACCTTCTTTAGCCAGGAATCATTGACAAAGCTTTTGTTTGAACTTGTCGTTTAATTTTTTCTGTTCCTTGTTTCAGAAGGAGGTCTTTGACTATTTAAGGACTTGATTTCAATTGTATGCAATTTATTTTTGATTTGGGCCAATGCAAAAAGCCAAGCAGTGCCTTCTTAATTGCAATGTTGAAGGCTGCTAGCTGTTTTTCATTGTGTTTTTTTTTAAATTGCCACTTGTTTATGTTGGCTCTGTCAAGTACACTGATTACACATTTTATTATCTTCTATCTATGAACATTGATATGTAAAATAATAATTCCAAACTATAATCCACAATGCAATGTTAGAATACATACATTCTCTTCCAATAGAAATCTAGACTCAAACTTTAGATGTACAGACAGATAAAAAGATGCTATATATGGCAAACCAATTGAAGATACATACATTTTTCAAAATATTAGTCAAGATGCCAAATATTTTTTTAAGGTATGGACCGAGCAATATACTCACTTTGAACCACACATGAGTATGGTCACATAATTGCCTGCTAAAATAATAAGGACTTTTATATGCACTAAAAGCAAATTATTATGCTGCCCTGTGCTTGAACTTGAATTCAAATTAAACTTTTAACCAAGTTTAAGAAATATTGACATTTCAAAAAATTTTGGTCCTCAAGCACAACACAGTTATAAGGTATCAACTTTTTTCATTAGCCTAAAAGTAAAGCAGAATGGGTCCAAGGAAAAAGGATGCTGTCAAGCATTATTTCACACAATGTCATATGTTTCATATATATTTCATAGAAAAAAGATATAACGCTTCAACAAAATGTTGAGACTATTTATACACAATGTGTGACAAATTTTAAGATTTCAAATTCTTTAATCAGGTACTTTGGTCCAATTCATTAAGAATAAATTAGTAAGAAATTATTTTATGTGTAAACATGGTATAAAATCAGACAAAACTTTATAAATGATAAAATAGTCAAATATAATAAGTTAATTGCATATACAAGTAATTCAGTTTTTTATTACATTAGCATATGATAAATCTGTTTTGTCAATAGCAATTCAAATAATAGTGTCATTATTTTACATAAATTATTTCCATTTATTAAAATATGAGATCTTTTAAATATAAGCCATGGTCTCTTTTCATTTATGGCATACATAATTCTTAGATAATTACATAGTCTGGTTTTCTTTATCACGCATCTACATGAATTATCACGTAATTATGGTTTTGCATAAATTCATATAAGAAAGCATTTACATGCACTTACTAAATTATTAAACCTAAAAACAAATACATGTATATATTTTTTCTAATGGAATATGTTCGTGCAATGACTTTTCTATGAAATAATACTTTTTGGTTTCATGCAAGACAAATGCATGCATAATACTGCAACATGTGTAGACATATAATTATTATTTTATTAAGTTCCGCTGACGATTCTTCTGGTCGCTGGGTTAAAAAAAAACCCATGATCTCATTTTCGTTGGTAACCACTGACTAGCACAACAATACTACATGTAGTTTTAATACAATTGTACATTGAAAATTGGAAAGTTTATCCACCTCGCGATAACAAGCAAAGTAAGCTAGACAAATCCTGATTTCAAATTGAACAAAATAACAAAACATGCTAAAACAAAATAAAAACTTAACTTAAAAAATATATTAAAATTTAATAGCAAATTCTTCATAAATAAAAATACAAGATGATCTGAGCAGAAGTCCATGCTAAAATCAAAGGACAATGATGAGAAGATGAGGGTTGGACGACATTTCTTACTTGTCTAAACTCGTCCCATACAGTCCATGTTTTTGTATATAGTCTATTACACAGTCTTGTAATAAATATTTCACACTCTCATTCCGTCTTAAAGATCGCCTGAAAAAGAAGTGAATAAAATATTATACTTTTTTACAAATAACAATCACTTGTCAAATGTACACACATATGTTACAGCTTTGCATTCAAGGGATTCAAGGGAGAACTGCAAAAAAGCAGGTCACATTGAAGGCTGTGGGTTGTTTTTTATTGTGGATATTTAAATTGCCCATGTCATCTGTAGCTTGTGTCGTGTACATTTATTCCGCATATTATTATCTTCTAGCTATTAATAGAATAACCAATAACCATTAAGGTTAAAACCTGCAAAAACAATGTCTTCCCTTTTTCCCCAAAAGTTCTTAGTTCAAAGGTGTTACTCCCACAAAAAATTGTGTATGATAACTTCCTGATACTAGCACAATTACAAATGGCATACTAGCTATATACCAAGTTTCATAAAATTCTGTACAGTAGTTTCAGAGAAGTTTTGCTGACAAAATGAAAAGTTAGGATTTCAGCAAATTTTTAACTTCAAAGGGCCACAAATATTTGAGAATCAAAATTCCATGGTTATATGCACAACTACATAAGATGTATGTCCTACATACCAAGTTTTGTTATATTCTGTTCACCAGTTTTAGAAGAGATGCTCTTAAAAACTTTGTGAGGGAGAGGGACATGACAAAAACAATATATCTCCCCACTATTGTGGGGAAGACATAATTGTCCTACATTAAGGAATGCTGATTGTTTTCTATGATTTAATGGTGTTCTTGGATATTTTGTCAAATATTTTTTGAAATAAAATTGTGAATAATTCTCACTTTGCCACTTTAATCTGTAAAAGCAGATACCATAAAATTTGAAGTCATTTACAAAAGTTTTTATTTATCTCTATTATGGTACATCTATTGCCATGGTTGCAATAGGTAAATCCCCCCTCTTTTTTTTTAATCATGATATCTAACCTAATTTTAGTAGAACTTATATCATTGTGTATCCATTCTGTAACTATATGAATATTGTCCTGAAAAAAGAAAAAATACAAATAAAATTTACAAAGTAACATAAAAATATATCTTACATGTATAATATGAGAATGGCTCTGCCCTAAAAGCTCGCGAAGATACAAAATTACCACAAATTATGTTGATGCAACGTGATAAATAAGATAATAGGTTCAGCCTAATCTGGGTCAAACCCTAATTTGGATATGGAAAATATTGTCAAAATACTCTCAGCTGGACCAATATCTAAGAGGGTCCGCTAGTGATTACACATTGATTAATTTGTTCGAAAAAAAATTAATGTATTATCCTAAAAAAAAACACGTCAAAATATGGTTCGCGGCCGGGACGATATTATCCATAATTTATCCATAAATATTGATCGTCCATTTGTGACGTCACATATCCAGCAGACTGTAAACACGAAGACATCAAAATGTCAATGTTCTTCTGCCAGGTTTTGTGAGATTTTCTGTATACCCGTATCTAATTCTTACTAGTACTGGCTGCAAAAGATTGAATAACCTGGTGGAAAATGACGACGGACCCATGATTGCATTGATCATTTAACTATGTCAGTTTGACTTTGAAGGACCACGACACGGCACACGTCATGAGGATGGATTAGGACTATATTTTCAGATCAGGTAGGACCAAATTTATTTATCATACATATGCAGAAAAAGAAAAGTTGCTGGTCACGCTTTTATAATGAATCTGTTTATGTTAAAAGTTCCGATAATTGATTGGCAGTACTTAGTTTTAACTACCCTTGTTAGGGACGATGTGATGTGATATTTCCCGCCATTTTTCTGCGCATGACTGTGCACTCTGTGTTAAAGGTCACTAGTGTATTGAAATCTCGCGAGAAGGGGGCCATATTTAAAAAAAACAACAACAAGCATTCGTTCGTTAGATAGTTATTATTTATTGAGAAAGTTCTTGCCATTAACAACAACAAAAGGTTTAGTTTTGTAACCGTTTGCAAATAAATAATGGAAAACACCGGGTCTCGCGTTAGGGTCTCGCTAACGCGAGACCCGGTTTTTTCGTAAATTCCCAATGCATTCCGAGTAGCAGACAGAATTTATTTTCAACCATCGTATTTTGAGTCTCGTGCAATTTGGCAGACTCTCTATAATAGTGAGCTTCGCTTCACTCGCATATAAAAGCTGGAAAGAAGGAACGGAGAAATCAAATAATATTGTTAAACATTTCAATGTTATGTTTGTATTGGGTTAAACACTGGGAAAAAATGTTATTATATCTGTGCAGACTTGTCTAGTTTTGAGAAAATTGCATGAGACTTGCATATACCGGTATATACAATTTCATGGCAAATTTCTCTTTTTTTCCCTTTGATCTTTCAATTTTTTGGCAAATATCATGACAATGGCTCATCAAAACTTAACAGCTCTGATCTGCAACAATAGACTTTTAAAACTTCCTTACTTTTAATAGATAATGGCTTTGAACATGTTGAAATGTATGTACAGTTTTTATACATATTCGAAAAGTTGTTTAATCAATTTAATTGATTCTAAAGCTACAAGTCTGCTATTACCTCATATTTGGTTAAAACATCTGATTCGTATATAAATTTTCTAGGATCGGAGCCTTCCCTTGTAATGCACACTAGCCCATGTTGACTGACAATATACTCTATCTAAAATGAAATAAAAATGTATTTAACTGTAGCCATAGAAAAATGTCTGGCATTACTGCACCCAAATGGTCATTATTGAAAATCATAGTCAGAAAATGCTCAGGACACTGTTCTTTACCTGCAACCTAAATATGAATGCAAATGTAGTTTCTGTAAAACAGATGCAGTGATGCTTCCGAAGATACAGCAAATGTTTAATTTTTTGTAAGCTAAAATATATCTTTATAATGCAATGAATTGAAATAATCTATATTCAAAAATAATAAAAACTAGTTAGCTTTTCCTGTGGGTAATATGTGCGTTTAAGGATGTCTGAAATTTTCAAAGAAAAAATGTTTAAACGACGCTAAAAGTTCAGGAAGACAAGCCTGTTACACTGGACGTTGAAGGAAAATACAGCTCATAGCACTACAAATATATTGACATTCCTACCATCATTGTCCCCCTCAGGAGCATATAAACCTTTATGTCCTAGTTTACAAACAAGTGCCTACGTTTTGCTGCATTTTCCCCCAATACATGCATAATAACGTCAGTCTAATAAAACTTACATCTTCTGGGGCCCAGAGACCTGGTGTACCAAAGGATTCCAAGAGATCAGCTCCACAGAGTAATCTTAAGTTAACAGAATTATCTGGCCGATTTTTCCGATTATAATTAGCATTCTTGTCATCTGATAAAAGAAAGCAAATGCAAGATTTATACACAATAAACTTAGTTTTTTCACAGTCTAAACCTGTCTCATATTAAATGGCATATGCCTGAATTTATTAGAAATAACTTTCAATTTTCTGTTTCTCAATCAAAAGTCTACTTATGTAAGACTTCAAAACATTACAAAAGGTTCCAACATGGTCAGGGTAACTTGGGCCGAGAGATAGCAAGGTTGGTTCTAAACCATTATAATGTTGTTTTTGAGAAATATTTTCATTAGGGTGGTGAGCTATTTTCAATTTATCTATCATGTAAATGTAGGCCATTTTTACCAAATTGAGGTGGAAAGTTGCCACTAAAAACCTTCAGGTCATGTGAGTCAATAAAACCCTGCAGGAGCCTTGTTAATTATAATAATAAACAGCCAATCTGATTCATTCTGACTAGAGACTGTGGTGCCAATTTCTAAATGAGTGCCACTGAATTAAACTTTAAATTTTTATATTGGCAATGGGCTTTTTTCATAAATCTTGAACATACAAAACTTACATCTGCTAAACAGTTATGACAGTTGTGGTATACTGTTTAGCAGATGTAGGCATAAAGTTGAATTAAATGTGTATTTGCTGATCCATGTTCTCTGTAACAAGCCTTAGTGTAAAGTGTAAACAGAAAAATAGTTCTTTTGTCTTAAGTACAATATTTTTATTGACACATGTACAATAAATATCCAAATCAACATTTTGATAAATTACTCATGATCTTAATGTTAAAAAACTATAACCAAAACACAACATTGAACAGAAAGTACATGATTTACATACCTTCATTTATAAAATCACTATTTACAACATCTTTTCGTCGTCTTTTATTTGGAGCAGGATTAATATTAGATATAGTACCGTCTAAATTGGCCTGGTGATGCCTTAATACTTTGGCTGTAGGTGACCAAGATGGCAATTCTGACTCCCAGGTATCCATGCTTAAAAAATCAATTACACTCAAAATACATATTCTGTGGTTCCATTTTTATTTGTAGGGTACCAATTTTCATGATTGTAATGGGCAAAAGCAACCACAAAAATAAGAATCCAATGTAGTGTAATTTCTACATCGATTCCTTTTCTAGATATAGCTAAACGGCTGACAAGCAAATTGTTAACACAGGGGTACGTTGCTCCCAGGTTGTTGTCATCACTCAAGAAATTTTACAGAAGACATCATTTGCTTGTATACAAATACCGGATTTCTATCTCTCAGATGAGCACAGATGTTGGTTTGACATAGAGTTTGGTAATGTCATCCATTCCGGATTTGACCAACACTAAATCGATCTTTGGCAATGTGACGGGTGTGCTATAGTAAGCAGGAACTGCTTACTCTTCCGGAGCACCTGAGTTCACTCTCGTTTCAACTTGAGTTCACGTTGCTGAATGCGGTTTTGTTGTTATTTGTGTGTGTGTTTTATGTTGTTGTGTGGTTTGTTTCTTTATGATGATTTTTTGTCTACCAGTTTTGTCTTAACTTTACGGTTTTATGATGTTGATTACCCCTTTGGTACACCTTTGCTTCTTTCTAGAGCAGCATGTACAAACCACAAAATTTACCTTCAAACCAAATCCACAAACATTGATACCCATGAAAATAAATGAATCCACAGTATTCAAAATTCAATAAAGCTACACTTTTATCATGTTTATTCTATTTCATTCATAATTTCTCAGCATCATTTGCTCATAGAAAGAAATTGTCTATAATTTTTGTCCATGTTGATGCCTTCATTGCAGGTCTTAAAAATGATGTTGTTTTTTAGATAATTTATCACTTATAGCGAGCACAGCTGGTAGGGGACACAAAGTGCCAACAAGAGCGCAGAGCTCTACTGCAAGTTCCGGCGAAAAATTTGCCTAATGCTGATATTGATCTTTTTATTCGTTCATTAAAAATGTTTAAAATGGCACTTGAAACACTTTAACTTTATATGTCTTCTGTTCAAAATTAATCAATCAAAATATTTCATTCGGGTAACTCGGATATTTACCAAAACCACCTCACACATGTTTTTACTTATATGTAAACAAATGACTAGTAAACAAATGTTTCAGTATCTAAGTGTCCACCTCTTTGCGGGAATGTGGTTCTTAAGATATTAAGATATTTTGATTTCTTAAAGATTTTATTACTCAACTGAGGTGTGGGACTCCGTCATATGAGAGCAAAAAGAGGATCCATCTGTTCTGTTTCATGTTGTAATGTGAAGAGGTTTTTTTTCTCATGTATTAACAAAAATATTTGTCAACCTTTAATTATCAGAATTATGCTGTGCTTGCAGTTAGACTTTGCCTATTTCATATTATTTTTTCCATCTACTCAACACATTGTTAAGAAAAATCAATTTTTCAACAAGTTTAGCTTTATAATCATTCATTTGCAAATAGATATAATGCATTCTGTAAATTTCATACATGATACAGTCTAAATCATTAGTGATAGTTCTGGTAGCGAGACACTTTAATTCGTCTACACAAGATTAAAAACTTTACTCTTCTTACAATTAATAGAATGCAGTTATTACTGTTATAATTATTTTATTTTATTTTTTAAGTCAACACTCCACACATTTTTCTTTTACTTTACTAACCTTATCCAATCACTTGTTTTTAGTGCTTCTCGTAACATATTGCATCTATGCTTAGATGGCTGTAGGTCCTGAAACAAGAAGTGCATAAATATTCTGTACATAAACATGTCATTTTTCTTTTTTCATTCAATGAATACGTACATGCCTAGGAAACTCGAAAGTCACAACCAAAATTCCAGGACCCGGAATTTAGTGATTTACATTTAATGTTATAAATTTGAGAAATCGAATTATTTCACTCCATGTATATTTGTCGAATAATTGTAAATCAAGCAAAAACAGTTTATCTTATTCAATTAATAATGTTAAGTTACATTTTTTTCTTAAATCCGAACGTGTCCTGGTTGATAGAATCGCCTTAAAAATATAAAAACTATTTCTGGCTTAAAATACAGGCTTAACTATTATTTTTGGTATATTAATTTAAGATCTGTGACAAATTTCTCATGGAGTGACATTCTCTGATTCTTGCAAAAAGTGTTCTTTCACTTAGTATCAATTAACTTCTAGGTAACAATACATGTATTTGTTTGCAACTTGCGTGATGTAGTATATCATGTATGTAGTATACATGTACTGGTATTTTTTGCCAAACAGCATATTATTAAAAATTATTACATAGATAGTAGTGAAATATCGAGATTTCTGAGTGAACAGAAATCGTTTATCTCACTCAGTGAAATAACTAAAAACGCGGGAAATTTTAATCAACTGTTATTCATCGTTACCTATAACGCCGTCTATGACGTCGGATATCATTGTGCCTACATGAAAATAGTCCAACCGGAAATTTCCGTAATTTAACCATAAATGAAGCCTTAATTGAAGATTTATCTACGCAATAAATAGTATAACTAACTCAAGATTCCGAATATTGGAAATATTCAACTTGTGACCAAACAACCTTTATGATTCACTCGTGCGCTTGGCGCACTTGTGAATTATTGGGTTGTTCAGTCACTCGTTGAATATTTCCTCATATTCGGAATCATTTGTTAGTTATACTATAAATATCTCCTTTTTCAAAGCGTGTATTAAAAATAACTTTAAAACATACACTCTAGGATTTCTTTGAATGTGAATTGCCAAATTCTATTTATTGCAGAAAAACATTTATATGTAATTTATAATACCAGTACATGAAGATTCCTACCTTTTTCTCGTACTGATCTCCAACAGGGGAGATAATCCCTCCAACAACTTTGAACCTCCCTGTACGATGTAAAGAATCTCTAGCAAGTTCTGAAAAAGACAATCTAAGTTTACATGTATGTCCAATCTTTAAAATTTTTAATTAAATGCTGAATAATTTTCAAACATGATTTTACAGCATAGAGAAGAATATTCATGGTGTTTATTCAAAACCTACAGTGTAAACCTGACAGACCTTGCTCAAATGTTTTTGAGTAGGCCAGACCTTTGATTTGACAACATATTTTAACTCAACCAAAGCACCATCAGCCCAAAATTTTCTTGAAATTAGTTATTACTGTAAAATTCTGAAAATCCGTCATGTGTCAACACAACATATTTCACTATTTCTGCTGATTTGCACATGTGCATCAAATTTTGTTAACAGTTTCATCAATTTGTCATGTTTGTCATAAATGCATGTAATAAAGCAAAATATACTGGCTGCCTCAAATTAGAGAGATAAATTGCAATATTTATCTCAAGCAACCAAGAAAGATTTAAATAAAGATTAACAATGAAAAACATGGCAACCCCAAGATATGGCAGACATCTAGTCAGTCTATCTTCATCAGGCTTGTGGATAGGAGAAAGTCATATTTCAAGCATAGAAATCTGTGAAACCAACCAAAATGGTTTGCTGTTTTGAAAACTTTTCACTACTTACAACATGTAACTTGAAACCCACAGACGTAAGGCACATGTAAAGGTAAGGTAGGTAAGGTTAGATTTATTTAACATCAGTGAATACACATCAATGATGTGTACACAGTCAAACAATCAATATTAGCTCTGAAGCGCTTTTGACCGATGGCAAGATTAACAACTGTGTGGCTAATACAGTTAGAGCTCCAATTGAATATAGTGAAATCTGTTTACCTACTTAAGTCAGTAAAAAGGCCTTTTCACCTATTCAGATTTACAGTCCAGTGCCTTAACCACTCGGTCATGGCATTCAGTTGTGACAACATGATGATTAAAACTGAACATGCTAAATAGAAAGATATAAGATCTATAACTAATCAACATAGGAGGCTGGACAGCATGCTAATCTTTAGCCTTGTAGTCAATGTATGAGACCTATTATATGCCAGCATAGCAAAGCTACTAACAATCTAAACTCTGCCAAATGACTCAAAATATGATGGAGAAAAAAAAAACAGTCTGTCCAGATCAGATCTACTCAAGTTTTCAACAACAAAAATCTGTGCATCTGTTAAAAACAGCATGAAATAATAGCACATCCTCCCTTATCTCATCCCATCGATCCATCATGTCCATATTTGATTGATCTAAACAGGTTGGAGCAAATGCCTGAAAACGGGTATAATACCCGATTTCAGGGATAGTCCTTGAAATCAGGTATACTGTGATCCCTGAAATCGGGGATAGCAAACTTTGAATCAATTTTTCTGACTTCAACAAAATAAAGGCATTCTCTAAATATATCATTCATAAGAAATATTGCTATATATTTTAGCATCTTTCAAATCAAAATGATGTCTTGTTAAATGCCTCTGCAGTGACAAAGCTTTTTCTATTGTATCACCTGACCTTTAATTGAATGGTTAACACTTGTGCAACCAGGTGTGACTTGAGCACATTTCACTCTCCATTGATGATATAATTGGCATGTGACCAAGTAACAGGAATGGTGACAACTTCTTTGAAAACAAATTGAATGTCCAATGGGTCAATTTACACAAAAGGAAATGATAAAAGGAATCAAAGTCTAGATTTGAATTTAGATTATTTTCATTAATTCAAGATTGCTTTAAGAGTGCACTTTTATATGCATTGTGATAAAAAAAAAGGGTTTTATTAATTCCTCAAATAAGCTTTAAATCCTGTAGAAAGTCTGCTATCCCTGAAATCGGGTATTATTTTCAGGCATTTGCTCCAACCTGCTAAATGGTGGATTTTGACAAGCTTTTAAGGCCATGCTTTTTTCCTGAAAAAAAACCATAATCCTTATTCGGTTTTACAGAGATAAATGGAGTAAGGATTATATTACATAACTAATATTAATGTGATCCTGAAGGTACTATGAGCTGAATTTTCCTTCAACATCCAGCTCAGTTTAGCAAGCTTGTTTTCCTGAACTTTTGGCGTCTTTAAAACATTTTTTTCTTCAATCCTTATTAAAGACACACATAACCCATAAGAAAAGCTAGTTTGTTGGATATTAAGTGATTTAGAAAAACAAAAATGTTTAAACTGGTCTGATGTGGATATATGGGCGGATTTCAAAAAATGTCCAATTTTGTGTCCACGATGTACAGTGATGTTAAAATTAGATATTGCATATATTTTTAAGAGTCATTGTTTTCGTTGTACTTTTAAGCTGGGAAAGCAATAAGGTAAAGTTCAATATGTAATAAGAAAATCTTAAAAATTGAAACAAAATGACACAAAATAGCCTCAAAGATCGTGTCCATATGAATAATTTCAGTTATCTCTTTATAATTCCAACCAATTTTGATCAATTTTTAAAGTATTTAATGTTGGATATATGCTGACTTACATTCACAATTTAAAACAAATGTCTTTACTTTCAGCTAGTCTCTCCTTAAACGTTGTTATTAGCAATTTAGTGTTTGTCCGTGAAAAACATATCCACTTCGCAACAACAACAATAATTGATGAAAATCAAATCTTTCATGTATCTTGATTTTAATATTTTTATTTTTCGTTATAACTAAAGCCACTAAGATTTATATGGCGGCAAAAAATAATCGAGGATGCTGTTTTTGTGTATGTTTGAAGGCAGTTAGTATGACCTTTCACTATAATATTTTTGGTTTTGTCCACTTCGCAACGGGTATTTTTTTTAAGAATTTGAGTAGAAAGGCACCAGATTCTTCGATATTTATAAAGAAAACCAAATGATCTGACCAAATTAAGAAAAAATATATTAGTATGGCATTCAAATAAAACAAAAAGTTGACGTATGTGTAAATATGTCCACTTTGCAACGGTCCACTGTGAAACGTTTCGTTGCGAAGTGGACAAATATCATTGCACAGTGGACACATTTCGTTGCATAGGGAACAGTGCGTTGCGAAGTGGACAACTGGCACAAAAACTTAAATTTCCCAGAAAAAGATCATAAGCAGCACATAATAATGTATTTCACAGCCTATTCTAATCAATATTAAAATCGTTTAAATGAACCAAACAATTTACAGAGCGCCTTGAAGTCTAAAAAAAAACAGAAGTTTATGCAATAATGTCCACTTCGCAACATACGTATGTCCATTATGCAACGTGCCTCACTTTTTTAAATTATCGAAAAACTATTATTTAAAAAGTATATCTTTTTTCATTGGTCCTTTATAGATTGATTTGAAGAATCATTTAACTTTATTAGAACAATATTAAAACTATATGCCTCAAATTGCTTTCAGTCTAAAGGTACAATTTTCTTAACGTTTCAAAAATCACGCCTTTGAATAATAGTTTTAGTTTATTTTTTTGCACTAAAATTTTCAAATTTAACAGTCGCATTGCATGCGTAGTGCTGAATTTTACATATAATGTCAAGAAATTTTATTTAAGATGCCTTTGTTAAAAAATAATGTCTTAAAATAATGTTGGGAAGTGGACTTTTTCGTAACCCATGTCCCAAGTTGTGTAAATTTTATCCACATTACACTTGGATTTAAGGTTGCATATTTTGTATTCTGTCACTATAAAGGTTGATGAAAATGTAGTTCAAATTAAAAGGATATTTCATCAACATTGCATTTTTTTGTTTTGCCATGTTAAAAAGTGGACATATACAGTAAATTATTTGTCAAATAGTGAAAAAATAAATTTTGTTTTTACCAAACATTCTCAAATGCATATTTGTCACGGGGTTGTAGGATCCACAGGCGATGAGAACAACTCTTGTTGGTGAACCCATGGTGTGAGAAAGGAGTGTTCTTCTTTCCTTTTGAATTAATTCCTGTTTCTTTACGTCTTGTTTCGTTTAGACATGATGACAACACTTCGCATAAATTATCGAAATGATCAACTTCCTGTTTACGTTCATTCGGAAACTCTTGGGTGTCATCAACTGATCAATTACCAGGGCCATGTGCTGTGTGTAGTCAAATTGTGATCTTTGTAACAGAGGTATTATGTTATCGATGGGTTAATTAAATTTATCCCATGCAAATATTTTCAAGGAATTTATACCAAAGGTCATTTCATTATTGATTTTTGGCTATACACTTTAAAGCATTTCATTTGTTGACTTAGATATATAAAATTCCACAACCATCAATGACATTTGACAAAACTCAAACTCTGATTCTTTAAAAACTCATTCACACTCACAGTCAGAACAACTAATATGAGATGGGCATTGCCTAAATACAAGCACAGCACATGCAGCATAAATTTAAGTTGATCCTCCTTTTTCCTCATATGATGGAGGTGGTGCCTAATATGTGTAACCCGTACCTGTACCCAGATTTGTCAAAATTTAACAAATTCGCTTCGACTGTAGAGAAAACGATGTCAATCATTGTGATATTTGACAATAACCTTTTAAGTATAACAAGTATTGTTTATATATCTCCAAACATCAAAATTAACATTCATATTTTGATATATTTAATTTTTTTACTCGATACCAACATTGAAAATTTACCCGTACCCGATGAAATACAGGGCCTTTTCTAATCAAATAAGAAACAGCTTTGTTTTAAACCTGACTTAAAAGTTGCAAAAATATATATATGCAATTAGTGTATGAAAGTTTTATTTACGAACAATAACTACCCGTTTCACAATTTTATTTTATACTGAGGTACATATCGCGATTTTATCCAATGTTTACAAATTACCCGTACCCAGCGAAAATCCGGGCCAAAGTTTTGATAATTTCTAATGTAAAAATTAAGATTGAACAGATTCATATAAGAGTCAATTTACAAAATATTCGTTAGAAATATTAAATTTAACATTAAACAATTAAAAGAAACCAATTTATGGTTAAATAGTAGAATTTTGAAGAAGATAAAATTTATCATTTCTTTGGCACTTTCGTCTTAGTGTAAACTTCCAGTTACCATGGTTACACATTTTAGGCACCAAAAATTTCTAACATCAATGATTTTTGAAAATTAGAATAACGATTTGAAAACAAATAATACCAGTTCATGGAATAACTTATCATAATGCTTCCAGCACAATTTCAGAAAGTTTCATCACGTTTTCGCTGTTTACGAGTCAAAATTGAAAACAGGTACGGGTACGGGTAAATGAGCCGAAAATGGTACAGGTTACACATTTTAGGCACCACCTATGATGGAGTTCCTCAACTCAATTGAGCAATAAAACCGTTATTCAGAACATACATGTAAGATCAAAATAAGGACCCCATTCCCCAAAAAAGATAAAAATAAGGACCCCATTCCCAAAAAGTCGTGGTGGACACTTTTGATGCAATGTTAACCGTTGTGATCACTTCTTCAAACTTGAGCGATGTTAGTTTTTGTTAAATAAGTTCAGAGTCACATGATTGAAATGTTTAGATTGATTATTGATCATTTTTTTTAAGCTGAAGACACATCTTTAATATTTATTGTCTTTGTCTTTGCTAGCATAGTTTTTCATGAACGAATAAAAATTTGATTTTGAATCGAAACAGTCAAATTAGAGTGATCAGCAGTGGCAGATTCAGGGGGAGGCGGAGGGAGCGTAAGCCCCCCCCTTTAATTGAGAAATTTTTAATTTTTCTGTTTAAAATTGACCAAACAACTACAAATTTTCATCAAAATCTGACATTTTTAGCAGTTACTTGCTGTAGAGCTCTCCGCTCTCACATACACTTTGTGCCCGCTATGAGCTGTGCTAGCTATTAAGAAAAAAGCATGGCCTTAAAAGCTTGCATAGATGAAATTTAATTGATAGAATGAGATATTTAGGGACAATATGCTAGCCCTATTTTCTGTTGCATTTTAGACTTTTGGAAAACTTCAGAAAAAAAATTATCTGAGCACGTAGATCCAGGCAGACAGTTTTTTTTTATCCATGATATTATGAGTCGCTCACAAAATTAATTTGGGGTGTGATGATTAGAGACAGCATGCTTTTATATACTGCCTGTTTCAGCACCAGACAAACTTGAATAACACCTTACTGAGTTTCAGATATATACATGTATGTGAAATCACATTTAAGATTAGTTAAATTATTTTTTTTTTAAGGAACAGGCATGGGCAAGTCTAAGCAGAAAAAGAAGAATATTTCTGACAAAGTGAGAAACAAGCGCAAAGATGCTGACAAAAAGATCAACCCTTTTGAAGTGAAAATAAACAGACAAAAGCATGATGTCCTTGGAAGAAAAATCTCCAAACATGATCGAGGCATGCCAGGACTATCAAGATCAAAAGCTATCAAGAAGGTAAGGACCTAGACCTATTTTAAAACCAGTCTTTGTCTAAAACAAAATAACTAGTGTTCTTTACTTTGAATTTTATTTTTTCAAAATAAAGTTTTTACCATGTACATGTATTCATTATAGTACATTTGTAGGAAGGATTGTAAATCTTTCTTTAGAGAATACCAAATTAGAACCATTTCAGTTTAGATCATGATTTTGCAAGTTTGTTTCTAAAATAAACAAAGTAAAGCTTAAATGTGTAGCTTATTTTTGTATTATACATGTACATGTATGTATTGAATGCAGCATCTGAACAAAATAAAACAAAATTTAGATCTGAAAGAATGGAAGAAAAAAATGTATGATAGCATATTTCTATGATTAAAATTATAAGATAATGATGACATGTGGACAACCTGTGCATGACATCTTAAAAAAATGGCAATGTAAATGGAAAATATAAAAACCCAGCAATATGCAAAGTTTACGTTTACATTTCACCTTATTTTGAATGTTTATTTCTATTTTTAGAGGAAAGCCACCCTGTTACAAGAATACAGCCAGAGAAATAAGAGTAACAAATTCTTAGACAAACGTTTTGGAGAGAGTGACACTACATTAAGTGTAGAAGATAAAATGATGAAAAGATTTGCTCTGGAAAGAGCTGTAAGTAGAATTAGTTGACCAAGTTACTGTTAACATACTTATTTTAGCCATATATTAATTTTTATTATTTACTAGTTGGTAGACATGCATTTTTCTTCTAAAAACCTCAAAAAGAAATAATGTGCTTGAATTGTATAGATTATTGAAGAGAGAGCCCATGAACTAGGTTTGTAAAATATAAGTATGTTTACCTTAAATTTGAAGCAAAATGATTTCTAACATTACAGACTCATTTATTTCTCTAAGATTGACCGAACAGGAACATGATTATATCACCTTCTTCATAATCATTTTCTTCCAAAGAATTTTCATCACCAGAATTTTCATCAACAATTGCTTCAAATTGAGAAATATTGACAAAAAGGTACAAAGAACACTCTTTTAAAAAAGTTTTGCTGTTCATTTGAAAAAAAAAAACAAGTAAAATGTTCTAGTGTGAATAAATTATATTTTGTCAATGAGTAAAATAAATTTTATTTTATTTGGTAAATTTAAAAAAAACTTTATTACTGTAATAAATTAAGTGTACATTTATTATATTTCTTCATTTGGATTTTTTTCTTGATTTTGACAGAGAGGTGACAAGACAAACAAGTACAGTTTGAACGATAACGATGAGGAGTTGACACATTACGGACAGTCGCTTTCAGAGATAGAAAAGTTTGACAATCCTGACATTAGTGATGAGGATGATGACGACAAGGGCAGAATTGATGGTAAAAATTGTTCAAATCAAACCCCTAGATGTATTTAAATCCTGAGAAAACCAAACACCTGTCCAAACCGAACAAATCCCAAAGTCCTATTGCTGTTTGGTTTGGACAAGTTTACCTGTATAGTACTTTATGTGAATATTTCATCTTGATTTTGACAGAATTCACTTGTCATTAACTCACTTTCAAATATTTGAATGGAAATTGAGGCTTATTTATCTGTGCAGTAGTCATATTCACACTTGACTTACATGTACAAGGGAGGTACCAGAAACTTTCTCAAAAGATGGTTCCACCTACAACTCAGAGAGGACAATAAGGGCTGTCCAGACCAATTTTGGTGTAAATCTTTACAAAAATAACAAAATTTTCCAGTTATATGAAAAAGGGGGAATTCCAACTCCAGATCTGCCTCTGACCTATTAAAAGAACAAAGTAAGATAGTACCAGTAAGTTAACAAAGTATTGAATTACATGTACATTACACCTGTAAATGTTAGAGTAGATGATTTTCACAAATAACTGTTATTCTTCAATTTGAAAGCAATTTGTATAAGTGTATCAATATTAATTGAAATTGTCTTTCACAGGTAAAATGGTATCCCAGGAACATTTTGGAGGATTTTTAGAAAACAGTAATTATGAGGCACTTGGCGGTGAGAAAAAGTCATGGAAAGAAAGAATGGAGGAGCTTATTACCAAGTCCAAAAGAGAAAAGGTATATAAACTCAGTACCTTCCATTAATGAAAGGGTAAATTGTTTGGAAAACCTGCATGTCATTATCAGAACATTTACTTGCTTAAAAGAATTTTAATTTACAAAAAAAATGATTTAGAAGACTACCTTTTTTCCAGTTTTGAATAAAGTTTGAGCCAAATAAAAACATTAAAAAATCTGACAGAATTTAGACAAGTTAGAGGATACTTTGTTCCCAATTGATTGTTAAAAAAATAGGCACATAAACTATGAATAATTGTACACTAAATAAAATGTAAACATGTTTATGCTTCACTGTTAATCAACTAAATGTACTTAAAAGCTAAATACAAATGTACAATTCAGCCAATTACATGAAACAATTTTACTAAATTTTGCTTTTAAGTTTTTGATAAAAGTACAAGAACAAGTTGTCCACTGAAGATTGTTCCTGGTGGGAGTTTAGTCACAAGCGCAGCAAATCCTGTTAATGTACAGAGTCTGGCAAATTGCATGTTACCCAAAATATGATCTGAGAAAAATTGTTCTGTGTCAATCAGATTTTCGAAGGTTTTGAAAAAGTCTGCATATGCGCAGAAAAATGGCAGGAAATTCTATAATCCCCAAATTATCTTGCTCCATCGACCCGTGGAATGGATTTAATTTATTTTCATAACTTTTTATACCCAGCCACAGGAAGTGGCAGGGTATTATGTTACACCCTCAGTTTTTTTTTTGGTGTCTGTCGGTCCATCCGTCTGTCTGTCCATCCCCTGGAGGTTTCCGACCAATAACTTGAAAACGCGTCAAGGGATCCAAATGATATTTTGTACAGCTATTAAGTACATGTACAATAAAATACAGGTCAAATTAGATTTCCAGCATGATCCAAAAAATGGTTTTCGAGATAGGCCACTTAAAAAAAAAATCAAATTTCATGAGTTTGCGACTGATCACTTGAAAACATGTCAAGGGATTTGAATGATATTTTGCACAGCTGTTTAGTACAATTAAATACAGGTCAAGATCAATTTCCAGCATGATCTGAAAAATTGTTTTTGAGATTGGCCACTTTGAAAAATCAGATTTTATGAACTTTCAATATAATATCGTGGAGGGGTATCATTTAATGTCCCATTGTATGCCCTATTTTTGAGCTTTTAGGACAATGCCATTACATATTTCATTGTAGAATTCAATAGATATTAACAGCATTGTTTTATATGATTTCAGTATGAGAGACAAATGGAGAAGGAAAAATCAGTTCAACTGACTCAGCAACTTGATGATGAATGGAAGGATATCAGATTTCTCATGGCAGCTGGAAGGGTAAGTTTTACTTGCAGGCTAGGGGAGGGTAGGTGAAATAAGATTTCTGATGTCAGTCATGTCAGCAGGGACAGTAGGTTTAACTTTAGGGACAGACCAATAAATTTTGAAATGGTTCCAGCAATTAATTTAGAAAATAAAATAAAGAAGACAGATATTTGTGTCTTTATTCCAAAATTTTGCAATTGAATAAAGAACAAAACATAAAGAAAGGGGGGCATAAGAATTTTAAATCAGCTTTCATCCTTATTTAGGACTTATTCAGCAATGCTTAGAATAAATTGAGGGTATTGAAGGTCATTATTTAGGTCAATGATATAAAAAAAATTATCTGGATCTAGATAAGTATGATGCAGGAACAAAATTGTGTCAATGGCAACAAGGAGAGAGATCAGTCAGGTTTAATAATGCGAAGGGAGAGCTGCCTTGAAGCTCTCAACTTTTGATGCTCAGGCTACAGAATTCGGTAGCTTGTCCCAGTCAAAAGTTGTACAAAAGAAAGAGTTTTTTTATTGTTCTCTCTTGCCTATTATCATGTTGAAGCACTTAGTATTGTAAAGTTAAAATTTGTTGACGGTACATGTATTGTCAAATTTAAAGACACAATATTGTTGCACTAGACACAAATTTATTTTCATTTCTCTTATCAATGGATATTTTATTTTCATGGCTCATCAGAATAAAGACGAGGAGGCAATAAAACAGAAGGATGACTATGATATGACCGTTAGGGAATTACAGTTTGAGATGAAATCTAAGGTAGGTTTTAAGCTACGGTCAGATGAGCTATTGCCATTATTTGGCCCCTTTCATCAGGCTTTTATCATAAGCTGATAAAACTCCATACATATCCAGAAATAGCCATATTAGATCTTTTTGAACTATATACACACTGCTACAAACATGTGTATCAAGTCCAATAATCTTAACTACTTTCGATATATATATTTCTTATTAATCAACTGCATTTTCTCTACCAGACAGACACGTATCAAGTAAAATAATTTTTCTTTTGAGATTTAGGGCTGGAGCCTGTATGAAATTGAGTATGAAAAAATCAGTAACAAGTATAAAAAACAAAATTGGGCTCGATTGGCCTATCCATATAGTAGTAGTAAAAATTATTAAACTTGAAATGTGTGTTCTTAGCAGTGAAACAGATATAAGTCAAAGCTTTTGTTTCTTGAAATAGTCCGATGTCAGTGTTTAATACCCTCAATCAGCAGCTTGTAATTATATTATTGGTTGTTGAAGCCAGGTCCTGTGGCCTTCCTGTTAATGTTTTCATTGTCAGTTAAGAAATTTCTGTTTATTTTATGCAATTTCATGGCAGAAATGTTCTGAAAGAACTCTTATGGAACCAGCTTAGATTGATTATTTGACTATTAGTTTACACCTTTGCATGAACATGTTTTCCATGCTTATTGTACAGTCTCATTTAATGTGTATTCAACTAAATGTTCCACTTCATATGTATTTTTTAGTTCAAAATATGCTATCATTGGTTTAATAATAAATGGAATGTTCCATTCGATGTTTACTCCCTGAGCTCAAAGGCTACTAGCATTCCCCCTATTCAATGGAATGTTTTATTTTATTATGTGTATTCCCTGAGCCCAACCTATAAGATTCTCCTATTAAATGGAATGGTCCACAAGATGTGCATTCCCTGTGCCCAATTGCTATTAAATGAAATGGTCCACTTGATGTGTATTCCCTGAGTCCAATGTTTATTAACATTCCCCTATTGAATGGAATGGTCCACTTTATGTGTATTTCCTTGGCCCAATATTTACTATGATTCCCCTATTAAATGGAACGGTCCACTTGATGTGTAATCCCTGAGCTCAAAGTTTACAAGGATTATCCCTACTTGAAGTAATGGTCCACTTGATGTGTATTCCCTGAGCCCAATGTTTACTAATATTCCCTTAATCAGTTGAATGGTCCACTAAATGTGTATTCCCTGGGCCCAATGATTACTAAGATTCCCCTATGGAATGGTCCACTTGATGTGTATTCCTTGAGCCCAATGTTTTCTAAGATTCCCTTATTTAATGGAATGGTCCCGAAGATGTGTATTCCATGAGCTCATAATGAAATGATTACCGGTACAATTTGCTGATCAGTAATGTTTAAATCATGTTGTAACTGTAACTTTGAATGTGAGTTGGTTTGATAATAACTCAGATATGAACTGTGCTTACTAATGTGAGTTAATTCAGTAATTCAGATTCTACTCAACATGTAATCATTTGTTAGTTGATAACAGTACTTATTATATGAGTTAACATTGAACAGTATGTGCTTTTTACTCAATTTTGATTGCTAGTATCAACAGGATCATGATTTGAGTTCAGTTGTGAATTGTATTCTACTGATGCTTGGTTGAACTAAGTTCCTTTTAAAAAAAGTCAATTAATTAATCTGTTACATATTGAAATTTGTTCACTTAGAAATTTAACTGTAGCTCATTAATGAACTGGTCTAAAGTATATCTTATGACAAATGAGCTAATCCAAATTGCAACTGTGGACTGGTCCATGTCATAATTGTTTCTAGCACGTTTGGACTGGTCCATGGCATAACTGTTTTTGTCACTTTTGGACTGGTCCACATTGTAACTGTTCTATCACTTTAGGACTGGTCCACATCATAATAGTTTTATCACTTTTAGACTGTTCCACATTGTATGGAGTAGATACTACATTAGACATTGATGCTAATGTGCAAAATCACTTTCAAGTCTAAACAAGAGTTAACACTAAAGTATGTCTCACCTGCCGGCACCATCATAAACAATTATTCTTTCTTACTTCCACTATATTTTGAATTTATGTGGATTTTCAGTTTCCGAGATCAAAAGATGTTTATAAAACTCAAACATTGCAAATAAATGCAATAAAAATAATCAAAGTCACTCAACCGGAAAACCAAGGTCAAGGTAAAAAAATGGGGATGTAATTGTGCTAAGCTACTACTGGGGCATATGCATACCAAGTTTCATCAACTTAGGACCTATAGTTCTTGAGATATAAAGGTGCTCGCAAAACTTTCCATTGCTATTATATGTATTGAAAATTGTCAAAGTCACTCAACCAGAAAATCAAGGTCAAGGTCAAAAGATGGGGATGCAACTGTGCTAAGCTAGTACTAGGGCATATGCATACCAAGTTTCATCAACCTAGGACCTATAGTTCTTGAGATATGGAGGTGCTCGCAAAACTTTCCTTTGCTATTATATGTATTGAAAATTGTCAAAGTCACTCAACCGGAAAATCAAGGTCAAGGTCAAAAGATGGGGATGCAACTGTGCTAAGCTAGTACTGGGGCATATGCATACCAAGTTTCATCAACCTAGGACCTATAGTTCTTGAGATATGAAGGTGCTCGCAAAACTTTTCCATTGCTTTTATATGTATTGAAAATTGTCAAAGTCACTCAACCGGAAAATCAAGGTCAAAGTCAAAAGATGGGGATGCAACTGTGCTAAGCTACTACTGGGGCATATGCATACCAAGTTTCATTAACCTAGGACTTATAGTTCTTGAGATATGGAGGTGCTCATAAAACTTTTTCAAAAAGTTAACGCTGCCGCCGCCGCCGCCGGTAAAGTAACACCTATGTCCCGCTCTGCTTCGCAGGCGAGACAAAAACTATTCCCTCACTGTTTGAAATAACACACAAGCATAAAGTAAAGGTTTTTTTTTCAAATATTAAAAAGTGTATTTACATCCCAGCTCCTTTGTTCTAACAGGGGTGATCTGAGCCGGATCATCCCTCGGAATACCCTGTTCTACTTTTTCAACTCTATTGTTCCTTTTCTTTTGTTTTTCAAAGCATGTTTTTTGTTAAATGTTCACTAAGTTGAACATAGGCAAATTATAAAATCAACAACAAAGTTTTTTTGAAGATTGAAAAATAACATTGTTTCCACCAGGATTTGAACATCGGATCTCACTGTTCCAAGTCTACCTTCATATCCACTAGACCACGAAACCGATGGAAAATCTACACTAAAAAATGTACATAAAGAATATTGAAGGGGCCCAATAACACATGAATAAGGATACTCTATAATATATATTATAAAAATGTTTTCTATTTGATTCTAAATGCACAGAATGTATTCTAATGTTTGTATTTAAATTTTACATGACATATTTTGAAGGCTGGGATGTAAAATAGTTATTACATTTGGACTTAGTGTGTCAGTAAGATCACCCCCCCGGGCCTCTGGTCGTCGGGGTGATCTTTTACTGACACACCGTGTCCTCATGTAATAACTATTACAGAAAATATACCATCAGAGCACTTCAGAATTAACTTTATCTAAATTAGAATTGTTAGTTGACCTTTCTAAGGTTTGTGGTCCCTACTAAGGCTAAAATGTAAAAACATTACATGTAATATTTGTTTGCTCATGAAAAAATAATGATGAAAGATTATCCTTGCATCAATGCTCATTTGGTTGATGTCTATGCAAAACACTCTAATTGGTCACAGAGCAAAGGGTACAGAATTTATCAATTGGTTCTAAATGGGGCTTCAATGGGTCTGTAAAAGGCTTTTTAGATGACTCATCCAGCCTCCATTCACCTTTAAAATTAATTTTCAACTTTTGATAGAATTTTTTAAAAACTTACTTACATTTAAAGTTATGAGGAAAGCTATTGATTTTGAAGGGTCTATAATCTATATGTAACGCTCAAGGTCACATTGTAATGTGTACTGTGATTATCAACCATTTATAAATCGCAAAACTTAAAAATCAGTTGTCTGGAACTTTATTGTCATTTTAATTTACAACAAAGATTTTAACATGTTTATATTTTTTAAACAGCCAACAGATAGATTGAAAACTGAAGAAGAACTTGCCAAAGAAGAAAAAGAAAGACTTGAAAAACAGGAGGTTATTATCGACACTTTATTTTAAATTTTATCTTGGTTTTACATTAGAATTTTATTAATATTTTGGAGTTCAATTTTGTCCAGATTATGGCTGAAATGACATTGACAGGGCATAACATAGACAACAATAAATCACTCAATCAATCAAAGCAGAACATTTAATATGGAAATGTAAACAATCTTTTAATGATTCTTAGTGATTGTAGAATACTTGTAGTTTTTGGAATAATTGATCAAGTTCTAAAATGTTGTCTTAACCAAGCCTGTTTCTGAGTGAACTTTGCTTTTTATTCATGTAGCTATACATGTTGTAGGTTCAAATGTATAGAAACATAAAAATGTTGGAGAAGAATCTTAAAAAAATTAGAATTCACATAATTTAAAGATCTCTTAGCTTTTGGAATGATTTTCATGCATTATTTTTTTTTGTATTTAAGGCTGACAGAATGAAAAGAATGAGGGGTATAGTTGAGGAAGATAAACCCACCCACATGTCTGCTGATGATTTAAATGATGGGTAACTAATTTATGATTACACATCTTCTCCTCACAACTCTTCATAAACCATTTATACAATTCAATGAGAACTTAAAGGAATAGCATAGTATGACAGATATCTCCGAAGCTCAAAATTTCATTGGTCAAAGATATTATTCAGGGGAGATAATTTTCCAATATATATCCTGTGTGAAGTTGCTCAAATGTTTTAGTTATGTTCTTTGCATGATATGTGCCTGACTTATTTCTGTATAGTACCGGTAGTTACAACCCAAAACATCCTATGAACATCTTTTTATAAAATACATTTTGTTTCTGTTGTCTGTGGGCCTGCTCTTCATTCTCTCGTTCACCAGTTTCTTCACTTTCCTTTGTGGGCTTAAATCAATTTCAAGAAAATTTCATCTTTTGTTGACATAAAAAGTACATGTTTGTATACCACTACAGCTTCAAAGGATAAGGCACGGAGATGTCTTCTTTACACATTCACTTGTTGATCCCTTTTGCCATGGGGAGCAAGGCTATAGAAATGCAAAGCATTTACGGTACTCTTTATTTCTTTTACCAAGAACCTGCATGAAATTTTTCTTCAACTTACTAGATTTGGGTTAGAGTATAAAGAAGAATCTATCAAGGATTCTGATGATGAAAACAATGATGATGAGGAGGAGGAAGGGGAGGACGAGGAGGAGGACAACAATGTTGATGAAGAGGGAGAGGAAAACTCAGATAACAACGAAGATGAAAATGTTGATAATTCTGATGATGAAGAAGGGGCAGATGAAAAGGAAGGATCTGATGATGATGAAGGTTATGTTATAGTTATAAAGGGTTTTTTGTGGGTGGGGGGGTGGTTAAAATGTAAAGAATGAACAATGAATGTCATAAAAAGATTCAAAGCAAGTCTTTGTATGTTAATTCTCTCACAAAACAGCATATATATTGTAAGATACTTGGACTTAAGATTTTTTAAATATAGACTCCAATATGTATTTGAGAGATGCCCTTGTTGAGTTTTCTTTAAGTTCTTAAATGTATTTAAACAAAATTTGTATTACATGATTTTAAGAAGATGCAAAAAGACACTAGTCAGTAGAGAATAACTGAGATGTGTTTTTAAGCAGTATCTGTGTAAAATGTAGTTTTTACTGAAGAATATTTTTTTTTCTATTTATAGACAGTGACAGTGAAGACAGTTATAGAGATATAGAGTCAGAAGAAGAGGACTCTGAACTAGAAACCGAGGAACAGAAACCTACAGTGGACCTCAAGGTTCGTGTTTAACTTTCTCAGACAAGGGTGGGGGGATGGGGATGTTAAAATGCATTCTGATGTGAGTGTGATGTTTTTTTGTTTTTTTTTTACATCTGTTAGGGGGAGGTCTTTAACAATGTCTGTCCTTGCTTCTATGCAAATATTGATGGACCACTCTTAATATATTTGTTATAATATCTTCTGACAAACCAATTTCAGTACTTAAATAGTTATAGAAAAAGTCATTGAAAATATAATACTGTGGTTTTATTATTATTGGTGGGGTACCAATTTTTGTGCTATTCGTAGGTAACAGTCAACCACGAAAACTAAAAATCCAAGGAAGGTTTATTTTTACATTGATTCCTATAAGCATTATGAACAAACCACGAATTTAAGATTCCAACGGAATGTCTTTTATGAGTAAACCACGAAAATTGATACCCACGAAAATAAATGAATCCACAGTACCTCTTTATTTTGATAGAAGAAAAAGAAAGTCATGGAAGAAGCCAGGAAAGAGCTACCATACACATTCAAAGGTAATAGAAGATAATTAGATGGGGAATAGGTGTACAGGACATAACCTTCATTGATTAGTGACAATTAAAAAAATTGACAATGGAAAACTGCTGGCAACCTTCAACATTACCATGGTTGCTGTTATATTATTTATCTATGACGGTCTCATGTTGCATCTATTAAGTGGATGTCTTTGAAACTGAGTTATTTGCATAAAATTTTGTGACCTGTAATCCAAAGTAGCAAAATGTAGATTTCAGTACATATGTTACCTTGTGGTGTTGCATGTTGTATGTTCTAAGTAATATAATTGAAAACAGTGAAAATTAATACATGTACCCTCATAATAGATATTTGGGTTGAATGGGCCAAAATTAGCATCCCCGAAAATTAATACATTTACAGTAGGTTTATCTTGTATCTTTCTTTCCTATAGCACCAGAAAATTATGAAGAACTTCTTGAGATGTTACAGAACCACACAGAAGCTGATCAGTTGATAATTATAGACCGAGTGAGAAAATGTCACCATGCAAGTCTCAGTGAGGGAAATAAGCAGAAACTTGAGGTATGTCATGGGCCTTTAAGGCTGATATAAAACATATCCTGAATTGTCATCTCCTTCCGGCCTGATTTTTTCAGCTTCCTGAAAAAAAAAAATAATTTGGATTTTTTGGCAGATTATTCTCATTTTTTGGTCAATTTCCTTGAAAATGACAGAATATTTAATCAAAATGGATAAAAACTAAGATTCTCAAATTTGGATATGTAATTGTGCATATGACCAGGAAATTTTGATCCTCAAATTTTTGTGGGAGTTATGGCCCTTTGAACTTAGAACTGATTGGGGAAACGGGTGGAGACATCTTTTTTGCAGGCAAAAACAAACTTTAATTTTAAAATGTTCTTTTCACTGGTCTTGGCAAATTAACAGCTTTGTTCATGCTGTGTGGCATTTTGTTTTGATTTCTCTAAACCATCTTAGTCCTTTTAGTAATTTCTTCCCCGTGTAAGCTGGGTCCCTCACTAAGAACCAATCATACTAAAAATAAATAGTACACATTTTAATAACTTTTACACGCTCTCCCTCTGAATGAACTACATTATCAACCAATAGTAGTGACTTTCTAAGTAAGACAAGTTTGTGATTGGACAATTTTAGATCATAACTAGAAAGTTGTGTAATGACATGACTTTGAATAAAAGTTCTAGTAAAATTTAATATTTCTAGTAAAATTAGTTGGTTCACAGCATTCTTTTGAGCATTGTTTAGTGCCTTATTAAGATTTTATAGTCAGTGTTCTAGTTTCTGCTTGTATTTTTTTAGACATTATTAACACTGCTGGTACAGTATTATACTGACCTACCTCTTCAGGAGCCTCCCAGCCTCTCTTTGGCAGATAAACTGGTACCTGTTCTTTATGAAATGACCCAGCAGTTTCCAGTCACAGCTGCCAGGGCGATGCTTGATCAGGTCAAGGAAAGACAGGAAGAATACAAACAGATCTGTGATCGTAAGGCTGGTAGGGGACTGTATCCAGGTCTAGATGCTGTTAGTACCTGTTTTTTTTCTTTCATCCATCAGAAATTTTATGCGATTACTTCAGCTGTATTTTCATGTGTTAAAAAGGGAAAATTTTAAAGCAAATTTCATTTCATCAATATATTCATGAAAATAAAACTATTTCTTCGTTAAATGCTGATAAAAGATCAGACACCAATCTTGGAAGTTAATCAAACCTCACATATGTATATAGAAATAGAAAATGTGAAATTAGATCCAAGCATAAAATAAGGCCACATAAAAAAAATCATTAGCTTCTCAGGCCACTTTTCAAATTTTTTGATGAGGCAGGGAGGAACCTTTTTTTTATTTTCTTTGTTTTTTTCTTAAAAAAATTGTTGCTTCTCAGGCCATTTTTAAAAATTTTTGACGAGGCAGGGCGGCTCCTTTTTTTTTTTTTGCAATTTGACAAAGGCTGCTGCATTGTCGGCTTTAATTGAATTTAACAAATCCCCAAGCGTACTCTCTGTCATATAATCGCAATGAATTGTCCAAGGTATTATTGTTTTTCCTCCCGAGAGGACTTGACATGACACCAAAGACGATGCCATGAGGCGGAAGTAAAAAAACTATGTAGATTTAAATCACCACGCAACGTGCTAAAGCGTGTTCATGAAAACGTTTTGCTGATTAAGATCGCAATCATAAATTTTACCGGTAACGGAAACAGACGCGAAAAATTTCCGGGCGGGACTCGGAACTGTGGATTTTTTTTTTTTTTTATATATGATAAAAAACAACGAATGCGGCGGGTTTTAGGGAGACGCGGCGGGGCCTGAGAAGCTAATGATATTTTTTTTTGGCCTAAGTTGCATGTTATTTGAGTGAATCTCTTGCATTTAAAACATAACTCATATGATGATTATATATTCCAACTGCTTTGACAAAAAATATTTTAAATTTATAAATATTTGTATAAATAAGTTGTGGAATAAGTCTACATTGCACATACTATATAGATAAGCAGCAATTCAAAAATTCAGAATTAAATAACAACCAACAGCCTTCAATGTGACACGTGGTCACTGCTTGCCTGTCTGCTATTTTGTAGTGATTCCTTCTAGCATTTTGACATAAATAACCACCAGAAAAAAAAACATGCACATCTGTCTCCATAGAGTTCTTCCATCTCTCTGACATTATCAAATCGGTGATAAAAATAATGGTTATATTTTCAGCTGCTGTTATTGAAGTTGATATCAGTTCTGTTTCCGACGTCAGATTTTAGACACCCTGTCACAACACCAACATTGTTGTTTATTTGTCAGATGCTTTCACAGGTTAGTTACAATACTATTGAAGCTTAGATGTAACAAGCTTCCTGATTGGTTACAATCTTTGTCTCTAACATCGTACTTGGCTTGCAAATTTTCACTTTTGATATGAAATTTTTTTGTCAATTTACTTAATTTTGCTTGAAAATTTAAGCACTTTTGAAAGACTAATCTTCTAATGCTGCTGTCTGCCAACCAGCATGTGTTTGTGAGTTTTTATTGATCATTGGGGTCTGTTTGCCTGAGTGGTCTAAGGCGCTGATTGAATACCATGCATGCTATTGATTACTAGCCGATCACCTCTCATGTGGTGTTCGAGTCTGCTTGTAATTAACATAAACAAGACTTCCCAACTTAATGTGATTAGTTACCTGCAAAAGGTCATGGTTTCCTCCATCATTTAAACTGAATGCAGTGTATGGCCAAGGTGCGTCGGAAAGGGTGTTTCTCCTAAACACGAACACATACGTGATTAATCATTTTGTGTTTTTTAGACGCCTATCAATCATGAGAGAGATATAGCTGTTGGATTGTTTCTTTGTAATTTATGTTTAGAGGTAAATATGAAGTAGATCAATTTTGGAAACTTTTGCTAAGGCAATAGCTATTACTTACGAAACACCGGTAGTGCCATCGGTTCTGTCACATTTCTCCATTGATGTGAGAAATTTCTCATTTCCAAGTTGACATTTCGCACTTCCAAGCTGACATTTTGCACGTCCAAGTTGGAACTGAGAAATGTCAACTTGGAAGTGCGAAATGTAAAGTTGGAACTGCGAAATGTCAACTTGGAATTGAGAAATGTCAAGTTGGAACTGAGAAATGTCAACTTGGAACTGAGAAATTTCTCTGCTTCAATCAGAAATGTGACAGAACCAATGGCACTGCTGGTCTTTCATATATACTTCATTAAGAGTTTATGTTCAAACACAATTATAACCTGCTCTGAAGGAGACAGGGTACTAAGGATGCAATTGAAATATTTAACATTGATTTGTGTGCTGTAGACTTCAGAACCATGTATAGAAGAATGTACAAAATGGTCCTATTTCATCAACCCATGAAAATTTGTACCTAATAAAATAAATGAATCCACAGTAGTTAAGTTAATACACAAGGCATAGTTTTGAGAGTGTTGGTATCACTAGTGAGGATAAGCTCACAGATTTACTTGTTCATTGTGTTTTTTTTTTTTCAATATATATTTAAATTGTGTTACCAAAGAAAAATTAGTTTTCACAATGGAACACAAAAAAACACTCATTAAATTTTTTGCTAACACTTGTTTTGTCAATATTTCAGAATATTTTTATGTCCAGAAGATATGTACCAGAGGCCATTAACTTTCTCTCTGGATTACTGTTCCTGGCTTCCAAGAAACAACCTAACAAAAGTATGTGAACTAGTAATACTTTAAGCTTGCAGTCAAGAAGAAGATTCGGTTATAACCAAAATCGGCCCGAAATTTCAACACAGAGTAAACATTCTGAAATAAATACTATATATGTTTTGAAATGCTGTTATTTAAGAAATAACTTAAACTAGGTTTATAATATTCAGCAGTTTGGAGAAAACTTGCCTAGAAATCATGATTTGATGAGATTTATAGAATTTTGGCAATTTTAGAGCATTTTTGGATAGAAATCAAATAAATTAACATGGAGGGCATGCATCGACAAAAACAATTTTGTGATGATTTTTGGAAGACAAATAGACAAAGAATAAATGTTGTTGACAAATGCGCTCTATACTAATTTCAAGATAAACCTCTTGTAAACCCTAAAAAAATGAAGCAGTATTCATATTTTTGGATTTTTCAGCATGTTTATGATGTCATAATACCACGCATTATGTCATCAGCATGTAAAATGGATTAAATAATAAGCTTGGTTATCAAACGACTGAATTACATATAATTCATTGAGATGGTACAAAGTTGAAAATTTGTGCAATTCAGTCCTTCCTGAACATACTCCTTTGTGCAAAGAAACTATGATTAAGAAATTTATTGTAATCCATGTTGAAATTTAGTTAAGTTTTTAAAGTTTTCAAGTTTTGGTAATATCAAACTTGCAGCCATCTGCTTTTAAAAGTTAGTTTGTATGCATGTAAATTGATTTGATCTGTCATTTACAACATTCTGGCTTTATGAATCTTATTAACCATAAATTTATGTCAGAGTTTGCCAAAAATATTTTCCACTGCCAGTCCCAGGGTGGGCAGAACAAAATAATTTCATTCTTAAAGATCTTCAGTTGGTCCTTTTCAATAAGGTCATTAAAAAATGCAGTACTTTCTAAAATGATGCTAATGTTATAACTGTATTTCCTACACCATTTTCACTAGTCTAGACTGGTGGATTTGGTGAAACCTGTCTATGTTAATATGTTGTTAATCTTTGTTAATATGTTGTTAACATTTGTTAATATTTCATTAACCTTGATTTGTTAATTTTTTGATAACTGTTGTTAATATTTTGTGAACCTTTGTTAATATGTTGTTAACATTTGTTAATATTTTATTAACCTTGATTTGTTAATTTTTTGATAACTTTTGTTAATATTTTGTGAACCTTTGTTAATATTTTGTTAACCTTTGTTAATATTTGTTAACTTTTGTTAATATTTGTTAACTTTTGTATATTAAGTTAACTTTTGTATATTAAGTTATATTTTGTTAATATTTTGTTAACCTTTGTTAATATTTTGTTAACTTTTGTTAGTATTTTGTTAACGTTTGTTAATATTTTGTTAACTTTTTAAAATATTTTTTTAACCTTTCTCATTATAGTTGAACCTGTGATACCTCCATTCAAACCCATAGGAAAATCTATCAACCTGTTAGAAATAAAGAAACCAGTCAAGTAAGTACAGTAAAACTTGTCTTAACCTGAACACTAATCCTAACTAGTTTAGACAGGTGTCATAATACACATACATGTATAAGAATGTTGATTTTGTTTGAGGATTTCTTTTTTCTAATTTCCAACAGCTTATGTTTCATAATGTGCATACATGCATATGTATAAGAACATTGTTTTTGTTGGATAAATCTTCTTTTATAATTTGACTAATTTTCTTTTCAATTAGAAACTTTGACAACTATTCATTTCCATTTGTTGTAAAAACACAAAGTTCTGGTTCGGTACTTTTATACTCAGGTCACTTTATCATGTTTATATTTCATTGGATTTTAGCAAAATTATCTGGGTATCATAAACAGGCAGTCATTCAAAGCATTCAACGAACTGAATTGTCTCCTCTTTAATTCTCAGATGAAATTTCTAAATTGTTAATATCCTAAGAGTCTTTCACTATTTTAGTTTTTGGCATAGATCTGTCTTAGCATAAGTTAAAAACCATGTTTGATAGATTTATTTTTTATTACATGATCCTTAAATTCCAGGTTACTTTAACAGTACCTTTAGACTCTAGGCCAAAGCATCTCCAATGAATTTAAGAAGAAAAAATGTTTGTCTTACAGTCTTTGTCTTAAATGCAACTTTATTGAAGTTTTTTCTTAAGTTTTGAAAACTTAGCTATTGGACGTGAAAAAAATGAAAAATTAAGAACAAGTTATTCAAAATCTGTTTTAACATGTCTACATTTTTAGCTCACCTGACCCGAAGGGTCATGTGAGCTATTGTCATCACTTGGCGTCCGTCGTCCGTAAACTTTTTAAAACGTTAACTCCTCTGACACCATAAGTCCAATTGCAACCAAACTTGGTATGGTTGTTTATTAGCATTCGGTGCTTAGAACTGATGTGGGGATTTTTGATTCGTCGTAAAACATGGCCGCCATGGCTAAAAATAGAACATAGGGGTAAAATGCAGTTTTTTGCAAATAACTCAAAAACGGCTACAGATATCAAAATTCTGGCAAGGGTAAAAGTGATCAGCACCTTAAGATCTACCTACCCTGAAATTTTGAAGAAAATCCAACGACCCATGTAGGAGTTATTGCCCTTTTTGTGGATTTTTTGCAAATTTTCGTCTGTTTAGCTCAATATCTTGAAAACTATACTAGATATTTGAGAAATTTAACTTGCATATTGTTAAGCACATCAAGATCTACAAAATATGTAAAAGGGTCAACGTTGTAGGACCTTTCCTTTTAGGAGTTATTGCCCTTAGAACGTCAAAATTGAGCATTTTAACAGCATTTCCTCATTACATTGAAAATGTTAACTCCTCTGACACTTTAAGTCCAAATGGAACCAAACTTGGTATAGTTGTTTATTAGCATTAGGTGTATAGAACTGATGTGGGGATTTTTGATTGGTCGTAAAACATGGCCGCTGTGGCTAAAAATAGAACACAGGGGTAAATGGCAGTTTTTGTCTCGCCTGCGACGAATAGTCGCGGAAGGCGAGACATAGGTATTACTTTCCGGCGACGGCGGCGGCGGCGACGGCGGCGGCGTAAACTTTTTTGTAAGACTTTTGTGGACAATGAATTGCTTGAAAAGTATAATAGCTAGGCATCTGATATTTGGTATACAGATAGTTCAGGTTATGGTCTACGCAACTGTCACCATGCCGTTTGACCCTGACCCCATTTTCACGCTCCAGTGACTCTGTGAACTTAGGTCTTTTTTCAGGCCGTAAACTTTTTTGTAAGACTTTTGTGGACGATGAATTGCTTGAAAAGTATAATAGCTAGGCATCTGATATTTGGTATACAGACAGTTCAGGTTATGGTCTACGCAACTGTCACCATGCCATGTGACCCTGACCTCATTTCACGCTCCAGTGACTCTGTGAACTTAGGTCTTTTTTCAGGCTGTAAACTTTTTTGTAAGACTTTTGTGGACGATGAATTGCTTGAAAAGTATAATAGCTAGGCATCTGATATTTGGTATACAGACAGTTCAGGTTATGGTCTATGCAACTGTCACCATGCCGTGTGACCCTGACCTCATTTTCACGCTCCAGTGAATCTGTGAACTTAGGTATTTTTCAGGCCGAAAAACTTTTTTGTAAGACTTTTATGGACGATGAATTGCTGGAAAGTTATGATAGCTAGGCATCTGATATTGGGTAAACAGACAGTTGCGGTTATGAACAACGCAACTGTCACCATGCCGTGTGACCATGACCCCACTTTTACGCTCCAGTGACTCTGTGAACTTGGGTCTTTTTTTCAGACAGAAAACTTTTTGTAATACTTGTGTGGACAATGGATTGCTTGAATAGTATAATAATTAGGCATCTGTTATAAGGTATACTGACACTTTTTGTGTTTATATCAAGAAATGAAAGCTTAGGTAGTTGATTTTAGCGATGGTGCCGGCAGGCGAGACATACTTTTAGTGGCCACACTTGTTTGCAAATAACTCTAAAACAGTGACAGATTTCAAAATTTTGAATGGGAACAAAAGTGATCAGCACCTCAAGATCTACCTACCCTGAAATTTTGAAGAAAATCCAACGACCCATGTAGGAGTTATTGCCCTTTTTGTGGATTTTTTGCAAATTTTGCACCTGTTAAGCTCAATATCTTGAAAACTATACTAGATATTTGAGAAATTTAAATTGCATATTGTTAAGCACGTCAAGATCTACAAAATAAGTAATAGGGTCAACGTTGTAGGACCTTTCCTTTTAGGAGTTATTGCCCTTAGAACGTCAAAATTTAGCATTTTAACAGCATTTCCTCATTACATTGAAAACGTTAACTCCTCTAAC
Organism: Arcuatula senhousia; assembly: GCA_963971305.1. Lineage (NCBI taxonomy): Eukaryota > Metazoa > Mollusca > Bivalvia > Mytilida > Mytilidae > Arcuatula > Arcuatula senhousia. The sequence goes on along the minus strand of OZ020305.1, from coordinate 18,116,854 downwards.
ACTTTAAGTCCAAATGGAACCAAACTTGGTATAGTTATTTATTAGCATTAGGTGTATAGAACTGATGTGGGGATTTTTGATTGGTCGTAAAACATGGCCGCTGTGGCTAAAAATAGAACACAGGGGTAAATGGCAGTTTTTTGCAAATAACTCTAAAACAGTGCCAGATTTCAAAATTTTGAATGGGAACAAAAGTGATCAGCACCTCAAGATCTACCTACCCTGAAATTTTGAAGAAAATCCAACGACCCATGTAGGAGTTATTGCCCTTTTTGTGGATTTTTTGCAAATTTTGCACCTGTTAAGCTCAATATCTTGAAAACTATACTAGATATTTGAGAAATTTAAATTGCATATTGTTAAGCACGTCAAGATCTACAAAACATGTAACAGGGTCAACGTTGTAGGACCTTTCCTTTTAGGAGTTATTGCCCTTAGAACGTCAAAATTTAGCATTTTAACAGCATTTCCTCATTACATTGAAAACGTTTACTCCTCTAACACTTTAAGTCCAAATGGAACCAAACTTGGTATAGTTATTTATTAGCATTAGGTGTATAGAACTGATGTGGGAATTTTTGATTGGTCGTAAAACATGGCCGCTGTGGCTAAAAATAGAACATAGGGGTAAATGGCAGTTTTTTGCAAATAACTCTAAAACGGTGACAGATTTCAAAATTTTGAAGAAAACTATCAAGATCTACCTACCCTGAAATTTTGAAGAAAATCCAACGACCCATGTAGGAGTTATTGCCCTTTTTGTGGATTTTTTGCAAATTTTGCACCTGTTAAGCTCAATATCTTGAAAACTATACTAGATATTTGAGAAATTTAAATTGCATATTGTTAAGCACGTCAAGATCTACAAAACATGTAATAGGGTCAACGTTGTAGGACCTTTCCTTTTAGGAGTTATTGCCCTTAGAACGTCAAAATTTAGCATTTTAACAGCATTTCCTCATTACATTGAAAACGTTAACTCCTCTAACACTTTAAGTCCAAATGGAACCAAACTTGGTATAGTTATTTATTAGCATTAGGTGTATAGAACTGATGTGGGAATTTTTGATTGGTCGTAAAACATGGCCGCTGTGGCTAAAAATAGAACATAGGGGTAAATGGCAGTTTTTTGCAAATAACTCTAAAACGGTGACAGATTTCAAAATTTTGAATGGGAACAAAAGTGATCAGCACCTCAAGATCTACCACCTCTGAAATTTTGAAGAAAATCCAACGACCCATGTAGGAGTTATTGCCCTTTTTAGCTCACCTGACCCGAAGGGTCATGTGAGCTATTGTCATCACTTGGCGTCCGTCGTCCGTCCGTCGTCCGTCGTCCGTCCGTAAACTTTTTAAAACGTTAATTCCTCTGACACCATAAGTCCAATTGAAACCAAACTTGGTATGGTTGTTCATTAGCATTCGGTGCTTAGAACTGATGTGGGGATTTTTTATTCGTCGTAAAACATGGCCGCCGTGGCTAAAAATAGAACATAGGGGTAAAATGCAGTTTTTTGCAAATAACTCAAAAACGGCTACAGATATCAAAATTCTGGCATGGGTAAAAGTGATCAGCACCTCAAGATCTACCTATCCTGAAATTTTGAAGAAAATCCAACGACCCATGTAGGAGTTATTGCCCTTTTTGTGGATTTTTTGCAAATTTTGCACCTGTTTAGCTCAATATCTTGAAAACTATACTAGATATTTGAGAAATTTAAATTGCATATTGTTAAGCACATCAAGATCTACAAAATATGTAACAGGGTCAACGTTGTAGGACCTTTCCTTTTAGGAGTTATTGCCCTTAGAACGTCAAAATTTAGCATTTTAATAGCATTTCCTCATTACATTAAAAACGTTAACTCCTCTGACACTTTAAGTCCAAATGGAACCAAACTTGGTATACATGTTTATTAGCATTAGGTGTATAGAACTGATGTGGGGATTTTTGATTGGTCGTAAAACATGGCCGCTGTGGCTAAAAATAGACCATAGGGGTAAATGGTAGTTTTTTTGCAAATAACTCTAAAACGGTGACAGATTTCAAAATTTTGATTGGGAACAAAAGTGATCAGCACCTCAAGATCTACCTACCCTGAAATTTTGAAGAAAATCCAACAACCCATGTAGGAGTTATTGCCCTTTTTGTGTATTTTTTGCAAATTTTGCACTTGTTTAGCTCAATATCTTGAAAACTATACTAGATATTTGAGAAATTTAAATTGCATATTGTTAAGCACATCAAGATCTACAAAACATGTAACAGGGTCAACGTTGTAGGACCTTTCCTTTTAGGAGTTATTGCCCTTAGAACGTCAAAATTTAGCATTTTAACAGCATTTCCTCATTACATTGAAAACGTTAACTCCTCTGACACTTTAAGTCCAAATGGAACTAAACTTGGTATAATTGTTTATTAGCATTAGGTGTATAGAACTGATGTGGGGATTTTTGATTGGTTGTAAAACATGGCTGCTGTGGCTAAAAATAGAACATAGGGGTAAATGGCAGTTTTTTGAAAATAACTCTAAAACGGTGACAGATTTTAAAATTTTGATTGGGAACAAAAGTGATCAGCACCTGAAGATCTACCAGCTCTGAATTTTTGAAGAAAATCCAACAACCCATGTAGGAGTTATTGCCCTTTTTGTGGATTTTTTGCAAATTTTGCACCTGTTTAGCTCAATATCTTGAAAACTATACAAGATATTTGAGAAATTTAAATTGCATATAGTTAAGCGCATCAAGATCTACAAAATTTGTAACAGGGGACCTTTCCTTTGAGGAGTTATTGCCCTTGGAACTTCAAAATTTAGCATTTTAACTGCATTTCCTTATATTGAAAATGTTAACTCCTCTGACACTTTAAGTCCAAATGGAACCAAACTTGGTATTATTGTTTATTATTATTAGGTGTATAGAACTGTTGTGGGGATTATTGATTGGTTGTAAAACATGGCCGCTGTGGCTAAAAATAGAACATTAGGTTAAACTGCATTTTTTGCAAATAACTCAAAAAGGGTGACAGATTTTTAGATTTTGATTGAGAACAAAAGTGATCAGCACCTTTAGATCCACCATATTGTCAGATGACCTCCTTATTAATCTTATGACCCTTTCAACGTTAAATAGATTTTGACTTATAACCTTTACTTCAGGCACATATATATGTCAGGTGAGCGATTCAGGCTCCTGGGAGCCTCTTGTTGTGTTTTTTTTTGCAAATTTTGCACATGTTTAGCTCAATATCTTGAAAACTATGCAAGATATTTGAGAAATTTAAATTGCATATTGTTAAGCACATCAAGATCTACAAATTTGTAACAGGGTCAACGTTGTAGGACCTTTCCTTTGAGGAGTTATTGCCCTTGGAACGTCGAAATTGAGCATTTTAACTACATTTCCTTATATTGAAAATGTTATCTCCTCTGACACTTTGAGTCCAAATGGAACCAAACTTGGCATTATTGTTTATTATTATTAGGTGTATAGAACTGAGGTGGGGATTTTTGATTGGTCGTAAAACATGGCCGCTGTGGCTAAAAATAGAACATTAGGTTAAACTGCATTTTTTTGCAAATAACTCAAAAAGGTTGACAGATTTTAGATTTTGATTGAAAACAAAAGTGATCAGCACCTTTAGATCCACCATATTGTCAGATGACCCCCTTATTAATTTTTTGACCCGTTCAACGTTAAATAGATTTTGCCTTATAACCTTTACTTTAGGCACATATGTCAGGTGAGCGATTTAGGCTCCTGGGAGCCTCTTGTTTTTTGTTTTAAATACAATAATGTATATTTTCTGTAATAAAGTTTTCCTTATCTTTTACAGAGAGAAGATAAAAAGCACATTGAAGATGTCAGAAGTATTAACATCAGATATGGACAGGGATGCATTAAATAATGATAGCTTTAGGTATAGCAATTTTAATATGAGATAGGCATTGCCTAGATGCGAGCACAGCACATGCAGCTTATATATAAGTTGATCAGTTTTGTATCTCAAATACATAGGCTTCCCCCATACAACATAAAAAAGCACAGATGGATACTTTTTTTTGCCCTCATATGACGAAGTTCCGCGTATATCAATTGTGGAATAAATTGTTTAAAATTAATAATATAAGGTATAAAAGTCCCCATTCCCGAAAAGACGCTGACACTTTTCAATTTTGATGCAAATTTTAAACGTTGTGACCTCTTCCTAAAAATGAGTGATATGTGTTTCAGAGTCACCCGAATGAAATGTTTTGATTGATGATTGATCATTATTTTGAGCTGAAGACACAATGCCAATATTAGGCGTCTTTGTCTTGTTAACATAGTTTTTATGAATGAATAAACAGTTTGATTTTGATTGAAGTAGTCAAATAAGATCTGAAGTCATCGTTGTTATTTTTATTTTGATCAGTTCATTTTCTAGAACGATCAGTTTGGGACAAGGTGCTTGGGAGGAATAAGTATAAACTATGAGAAGCATATTGGTACGAAAAAAAATCAATATCAGCATTAGGCAAAATTTTTGCGGGAACTTGCTGTAGAGCTCTTCGCTCTCGTGGGCACTTTGTGCCCGCTACAAGCTGTGCTCGTTTATATGCAGCTTTAATATATTTCTTTTTTTCGAAAAATTGTAATGCAAAAATGTTTCACCTGTTGTTAGTATAAATTACATACAATTAGTTGCTGAAACTGTTTTGAAATTTTTATGTTTAAACAACAAAAGTGCCCACAGCATGATTATTAATGTTAAGCCATTATAAAGTAATTCAATTCAGATTTTGGATTTCAGACAATTTATCCTTAAATTTCAATCTTGGCAAAGAACAGTAGTGCATTTGTTGATAGTGTTTATGGTATAAATTTTAATCAAAGATATGCTTTTTCACCAATGATTAACATGTTTGCATATTATTGATTTTTTTCATGCACCACTTGTCTATCTCTGTCCTTTGTCTGCAACATAATATTTGCAACAGTTCCCAACATTACTTATCACAGCCACTTGACATTTTGTATATAACTTCAGTATGAAATCCTTTATCCCTGGGGTCTTATATAGGTCTGTCAGATAGCTACACCCTGTTTACCAACTGAGTCAATTTTCTACATAAATAAGTGGTCAATAGTTGAAAAATTTCCTAACAGTTTTCTCAGCAACATTAGATTTTTTTTCACTTCAGTATGAGATCCTTTATCCTAAATACTGAATTAAGGTCTGTCAGATATCTTTTTCCAGGATACCAACTTTGGCAAATTGTGGTCAATGATTAAAAGTTTTTGTAACATTGGTCCTGACCATAACTTTTAACACCCTCTACTAATTTAAAGTCTGTTGCAGATCAACTTCCTGTTTAGCAAGTTAGCCATTACAAGTAAGTGAGTGAGAACTGTAAACCAACTAATTTTCGCAAGCGATTTATATTCGCGTATTTCGCGAGGAACAGAAATTCGTGAAAATAAATTGTCAGGAACTCTTTATTTTCAAAGCAATATTATAGTTTTTCACGAAGAATCCCAAAGATAAATAGCCGTGAAATTGCCCTCTGAAACAAAGACGCGAAATATTCTAGTCGCGAAAATAAATTGGTTTACAGTAATTGCTCATAGAGTTATTTTGGTTTTTGTTCAGATTGTACTTTTGTGTTAAATCCGTGTTTCTTCCATTACAGGTTGTCTGTGATATCATCAACTTTTGTTTTACTTGAACAGTTTTCCTCTGTTTACAATGATAACCCATCATACCCTGAAATATTTCAACCAATCAGATGTCAGTGTGGTAAACTTCCTGTGGAAAATTACCCAGAATCCTTAGTCAAACAAATTGACAGGTTATCAAAAACTATTACAAACAATTGTAAAGTTCAGAAGAGGAAATCTCTTGTCATGCAGAAGAAGAAACCTCCTCCACTGAAAATGTTTGAGCCTAAGATTGAAGAAGTGTAAGTCTAATTGGTTGTGAATTGATATAAAAAAGGCATTGCCTTAAAAGTTTGTGAAGATGCCAAAATACATACAATTTCTCCATTCCATTGAATGGGGTAATTTAGATCCATGGTATGAGATCTTTAAAAGCAATGTAATAATATTTTGTACCGTTTTTCAGGGTGTGCACACTTTTTTGTAAACTTCACAGAAATCTGAGTAAATGAGAGAACATTTTTTTTTGTCATACTTTGAGTCTTGTTGCATTTGGCAGACTTGTTGTAGTAAAGAGCTTCAATATGCTGGCTTAAAAAAAAACAAAAATGTCATGGCAAATGAACATCAATACCATTACAATTGGTTAAACTTAACATTTTACAAACAAATTCGTTTTAACAGTAGTTAAGTATAGTTATCCTTAACAGAAACAAATATTTTGTTTTAAAAGAACATGATTTATCTTTTAATTTACTTGGTATTAAATTTTTCCATGTAACTTATGAAATTCTGTCTACAGGTTTGATGACAGAAAGAAAAGAAAGGGGCTATCTAAAGAAATAAATGAACAGCAGAAGCTACAACATAAATACAAGAAAGAATTGAAAGGAGCCATGAGAGAAATCAGGAAGGATGCTTACACATTAGCACAAGTCCAGCACAAGGAACAGAAAGATTTGTAAGATAATATACTGTAATAGTGGAAATTTTTAGAGTTTTTTTTTTTATTCGCTTAATTCACGATAACAAAATATCCAAAAAAATATCCCCCAAGCAAATGATTTATTCTTTAAGTATAGAATATGAATTGTTAGTAAATTTTCCCCCACATGAATGGTTAACTTAACAAAAATGTGAAAAATTTACCTTGTCAAAATAGCCACGTTAACAGTACTGTGTTGAAAAAAACAATACTGGGGAAAAGGCCTTTTAAAAGTTTTTATACGACCACAAAAAATTTGCGGACTTATAATGGTATGATGCTGTCGTCATCCTCGTTGTCATTGTCGTTGTCGTCTGTTAACTTTAGTGTATACACGATAACTTTAGTTCTAGTAATCCAAATGCAATGAAATGTCACAATGATATACCTTACCATTAAAGGATGGATGGGATTGATTTTTGGGGTCCCACCTGTTTTGGTTTCGAAATTAGGGGCCAAAAAGGGGGCAAAAATGCTACTTTTATGTTTGTTGCCATGAGAACTTAAGTTCTAGTTATCCTATTGCTTTGTACTTTGGCAATAATGTTCCTTACCATAAAAGGGTGAATGGGATTGATTTTGGGGGTCTCCCCTTTTTTGTTTCAAAATTTGGGGCCCAAAAGGGACAAAAAATTCAAATATTTTATTGTTTCCACAATAACTTCCGTCCTAGTTTGCTTATTGCTGTGAAGTTTGTGAAAAATGTTTCAATTATAAAAGAATGAACTGGATGAACTTTCCCACGCCCCCTTTTCCCTGTTAAGTAATTAAGGGCCAAAAGAGGCCAAAATCGAAACATTTTTATTAGTGGACCGATTTTGAAAATTTGTTGGCATGTTTGTTCTTGTCAAAAAGCAGATGCAAAATTGAGAATTAATTTTTGCTACCCCATCTTCTTCCCCTTATTATGTAATTAGGGGCCAAAAGGGACCAAAATCGAAATTGTTTTACTTGTGATCCGATTTTGAAATTTTTTTTTTGCATGTTTGTTCTTGTCAAATAGTGGATACAAAATTGAGAATTAATTTTTGCTACCCTCCTTCCCCCTATTATGAAATAAGGGGCCAAAATTGAAACTTATTTATTTGTGGTCTGATTTTGATCTCCTTTGGAAAAAAAATATGTGAATTTAGAAAGTCCACCAAAAGCTGCATGTGTCAAAAACCTTTGTCAGTCCACCATGGGCTGCATATGTCCAGAGCAATTGACTATCCATATTGGGCCTAAAACGTACAGGGTTCAACATGTTGCGGTCGTATCATGCTACGCTCGGCAAAGCTTTTTATTAAGTGATATAGACCATATCAAAGGTCAATTTCTTTTCTATGATTAAGTTTTGCCTACTTTGCGCTTTAACATGGTTTTTGACGGCATTTTATGAAGTGAAAGTATAAAAATGTGGTAAATGTCAGACAGGTGGGGAAATATTTTCCTAACAGTTTTCAGCAACAAGACCTATCAAAAACATATCATTGTTTCTTAATATGTGATATTTAGCATTGGGATGTGGTTTCATATTGTGGAATTGAATTTCAAGTTCGTCCCCTACCTTCCTCCTGTTGTTAAATGTCTTTTACCAATTTGTCTGTTTCTTAATAAGTAATATTTTTCCAGAGGCAGATCCAGAGATTCTGAAAAGAGGGGGCCCGCTTTGGTCATGCTTCATTGATTCCTATATATTCAACCAAATTTTTTCTGCCAAAAGGGGGGGCCAGGCCCCCCAGCCCCAGCTCCTGGATCCGCCTATGTTTTCATACCTAAGAACCAGAACTTCGATTTTTATGTTATATCTATAAGTAGCAGCAAGAGATCAATTATAATAGCTTTGCAGAAAAATTGGTTCTTTGTTGAAAAAAATGTTATAAAACACAATTTTAGTTTTTGTGGTATTACAATGTAAGTTATTATGCCCCTTTATGAAAGTAAGGAGCATATAGTGTTTGAGTCTGTCCGTCCATCCCAAATGTTGCGAGCTGGGACATTATGTCTTTTTGACATATTTTTGAATTTTTTCATAAGCCTTGGAATGTTTTATGTTATTCTTATATAACAAACTCTAAAGAATCTTGTCTTTAGTTTTAAGAAAAACAAATATAAAAAATCCTTTTCATTTTCTATTTTTAGGGATGATGAAAGAAAGAGGAAAGTGAAACAGATTTATGGAATGTTGGCCAACCAGGAAGGTGATTACAGAGCAATGAAGAGAAATAAAAAACATATACACTGATTAATTGTGTTACTTTAGAGTTAGTTCTAAGAAAGAAAAAAATGTTTGAACATGAAGTGAAGTTGCGTTTAAATGTAAAGGGGTTGCTCCCCTTTGTACATTAATTAGTAGGTTTAATAGCCAGAATTTACTGTTTAGCTCAGTGGTAGAGTGGTCCGACTACAAACCTTGAGGTCCTAGTTTCAAGTCCCGGTCAGGACATGTCGATTTTGTGAAGTAATTTGTGCTCTCTGGTTACATAAAATTGAAATATACACTGGCAATTTTTATGCTCCAACTATGAAAGTAGTGGGGCATATACTGTTCGTTCATTTGTCTTTTGGAGATAAATTCTTGTTGTTTTTGGTATTAAAGCCCCTGTTGGGCTACTCCTATATAATCATTGGTATGAGTGTGTCCCAATAAAGGGTCTGTATCCCCCCATCATGTTTTGATCAATTGTAGATATATATATTTAGACAAAATGATACTCTGTTTTATACAAGAACAAATCATCTAACTGTTAGAATTACTAGGAGTATTTTCAGCTAAGTCTCAAAGTGACACCCTGCTTTATTTTGAACCGTTAATTAGAGAAAACAATATTTATGTACAATTATCTCCCCCTTAACAGAATTCAAAAGAAATTTCTTCAATGGCATCTCTGTAAACCCACTTTTTTCATGACCCTTTATCATAGTTTTATCCAGTGAGATATCCACCAAGATGATTTAGAATGATTTGTGCATGAGATATGTGGACAGACAGACAAGATAAATCTTATGTACCCAATAAAGTTTGTTTCGACTTTAAAACTCATCAGAGATGCTTAAAAAGCTGGTCAAAATGGTGAAACTAGTCAAGCCAACCATTTCAAGCAAATGGAGAGTATGTGTTGAAATGGTCATTGTGTTGGACAACTATAAACACCAAGTTTTGTAATAAGGTCTTCATTAGAAGTGAAAGTTTCATTGACCTCTACCTTGAGTCTATTTGTAAGGATGGTCTCATTGACCAATTTTGCTTCTCTACCTTGAGTCTATTGGTAAGGATGGTCTCATTGACCAATTTTGCTTCTCTACCTTGAGTCTATTGGTAAGGATGGTCTCATTGACAAATTTTGCTTCTCTACCTTGAGTCTATTGGTAAGGATGGTCTCATTGACCAATTTTGCTTCTCTTCCTTGAGTCTATTGGTAAGGATGGTCTGGAGAAGGGAAAAAAATCTTGTTCCAAGTACAGGGAGAGCAATATATATATATGTTGTGTACAAGTTGCAATAGTGTACATGTTGCAACATGTACAGATAAATTGTAAAGTTAAGACAAAATATGAAATTGTTGTCTTTCATCAAGTACATGCAATCCCAAGGAAGACATATGAGATTTTAAACTTTTTGTTGCAAATCTGCATAGCATTTGTAAGAAATATTCACCAAAATGTTTAATAAATAGTATTATTGAAGTGCCAAACAAAAACATTTAAAGGGTTGTTGCTGAAATCGAGACATCAAAGTCTGGGAACTTTTATTGCCAACATTATGCAATGGATGTTCGTAAAACTTGTTGTATTTTATAGACTTGATTGTGAACTTCATGATACACTTTTTCTTTAATATTCCAATCTCATTTATGATTACAAAAAAATAAGTTGTTTCTAATAATGTAGAGGGCATTCAATATTTTTATTAACTTGTACAATTTTTATGTACATGTTGCAACTTGTACACTACATATACACCGAAGTCCATTAGTAGAGTTAAATTATGGTAGGCATAATGACGGACATCAACAAAGGCTAAATTATAGTAGGCATAATGAGGGACATCAACAAAGGCTAAATTATAGTAGGCATAATGAGGGACATCAACAAAGGCCACACCTAAATATAACAACCTGGAGAAAAATAGGCTTACAGCTTATTTTAAAATCCAATATGATGAAATAAGGTTAAACATGTTAAAGAAACCCAAGATATTTAAAATTAATGGATTTGCCTACATTGTGTCTTCATCCAATGTTTATCTGCATCACTGGTTAGATCATTCTATCAATATGTAAGGCCTTTGCTTTATATGGATAGTTAATCATTCTTTTATAGATACAAGTGCCATTTGGGGTTTTCACAAAGAGATTAAACATTGCATAAAAAATAGGGAGTAAATATGCATGACACGAAACCACAATTGATGGGTATTTTGAAATGTAAAAAGTAAAAAGTAAAAGACAAAAAAATGACTACATAATGAATAGACAAAATGGTTGAATTTCGTTAAGTTTTTATTTGCTATCCAATCACTGGTGCTTGTAGATTCCTAAAAAAGAAAATGTGAATGGTGAAATAATCATTTCACCATCTTATCTTTAACTAGTATCTCAAACTTGAAATGAAAGAAAAATAATCTATAAAAAATTTCTGTCTTGAAATGTCATTTAATCTTGATAAGCTTGTCATTTAAACTCCTTATAGGAGGTTACATCCCTTTAAGCATACAATATGCAAGTTTGTAGACTGCTTTATTAAAAACTTGATCTGCAGCAAAAAGTGGCTGAAAATTTTCGAAAGAAATTTCTCAACAACTGTTTATCACATAGACTTGATATATAATTTCAATATGAGGCCCTTTCCTGAGAGTGTCGATTAATAGTCTTTTAAATATCTACTTCCTGTTTACAATCTTTAACCGACAATCTTGACATTTGTCCTCCATGGTTCGATTTTAGTTTTGTTGCATATACTTTAGTATTTTTCGTATTTAGAGTTGACTTGTTAGTGGCCATTGGTTCAAAATTTTGCAACTGCTTTCACAGCAACTACAAATTACAATGGTATTATTCTTAATGTCTGGGATTAATTAAAATAAGTAAATCATGTTTATTGAGTATTCTGAGGTAATTGACTTTCTGATTTGGTCCATTAAGAATACCTGTTTCGTTGGGATTGTAGTAACAGCGGTACACTTGAGTAAGAAGTGACTCACAGATTCTTTGTTTATTTTTTGTATACTTACGGAAGTTCACAAACAAAGTTAAGTTTGTTCTGGCAGTCATTATCATTCCATTTGAAGTTGGTAGAGAAGTCAAACTCCATGCAATTTTCTTTCCCGCCAGAATTATTTGGCTCGCCTGCTTGCCAGTTGGTGTAAACCACGGCGTCGTGGCCCCGTGTCCAAGACCAGATACCCTCAGTCTGTATATCTGAAGCGCCAAGCCAAAACTTTCCCGGAGCAAAAGAATCTTAAAAATATTATAATATCTACGTTGGACGGTACTTGAAAACCACTATTGGCTTTTTGTCGTTTACTTTTATTTGCACTAAAGCTTTAAATTTTTCATGGTCCGGACGTCTGTCCTCAGTTTTGTGAACGGTAAATCTCAAAAACTAAGGGTTGCAGATCTGAAACTTTACATTTACCATTTGAGGATTTTGCATGCTACTGTAAAATATCATGCAAATGTCTAGTATTAGGCATACATTTTAAAATTGACGTACGTTTCATAATATTTTTTTGTATTTGAAAAGGCTATGATTTTGATTCATTAATGAGTCTGACCGAAGGCAAGTTGCAGAAAATTTGAAAAATTAAGTTGAACATCTACGAGAAAATCCTCAAAAATGACACCGGTTATCTATTTTGCCAAATCTGAAAAAGCTTGTAAATTTATTCATGTACAAGTATTTGGAATATTTCAAATTTTAAATTAGTGTAATGGATAAATCATAGTCAAAAATATGTAATATTTTCTACCTTTTCCAAGTCTTGCTAAATAACTGGCCACATACAACTGTTCTGGGTCTGAATCTATATTGGCCAAGTATCCTCCGTATGCTCGGCATATCATCTGAAAATATTTATATTTTTATCCAATAATGTATTCGTTGCAGGCTTTATGTTCATATGCATAATTTGAAGAGGCGAATTTAGAATTTTCTGAAAGGGGACTCAATCAATAGATAACTAAGGTGAAAAGGGGGTCCAAGTTAATTTTACCGAAAAATTTTCTGAAAAAAAAAAGAAATGTTTAGCGAAAGAGGGATTTCAACCTACCAACCCTCCCTCCTTTCTTTAATGATTTGTTCTGACAATATAAGTCTCCGTCTCGCCGCCTTAATTTTCACCCCTAGTAAGGTGAATTCACGACGATCAGGAAAGTCCAGTGAAGGATTCACGTAATGTTGTATTTGGTGGGTTGAATTCGTCCCTTTTTCGATCGATATTGTTTACAAAACGCACATAAAATGCACACCTGAGCATTGTAAATAAACATAAACCTATGTATTATTTATATTTCTTTATAATTTACATTTTTTATTGATTTCAAAAAAATGTGAAAGTTTGGTTAATTTATGATTAATGGTTTAAAAGTTATGATTAAAAACGTTATACATTTTATAACTCTAAATTAAAAGTAAACAACACATTTCAAACTTATGATAAAGCATGCAATGTGTGCCCACGTTCTTTTAAAATCATTTTAAATTAAAACATGCAAGGAGAGTACTGCCAACTGTTTAAGAAAATCAAATTAGTAGACACATCAAACCGGTAATTTTTATCACCATTTTAGAGGATTCAGTTTTGTTCAGTTATAGACTTCTGTTTTGGTAAATTGTGGATACTGTTTTGTCGGGTTATATCATTCATTTTTATGGTTATTTACAAAAGATTGCGTAATTATAAGTTGCATATATGACCTCAAACCCATTTCGTGTTATCCAGGAACTAACAGAACTCGTTGATTCGGATATCATGCATGCTTACATTCCAAAAAAAGATAATTTGTACTTGTTATATGCTTACAACCTTTTGGGTAAAATTCGCATTAATAAAGCTATAATAGATTAATGTCTTCATTCATATGAAGCAGACTCAGTTACAGTAGCGTAGCTTCCATTGAGGCAATGAGGCAAATGCCTCACTAAATGGAAATTAAAAAAAAATAAAAATGTGAGAAAAAAAAAGAGAGAGAGAGAGAGAGAGAGAGAGAGAGAGAGAGAGAGAGAGAGAGAGAGAGAGAGAGAGAGAGAGAGAGAGAGAGAGAGAGAGAGAGAGAGGGGGGTAGGTACAACAGGTAGTCCCCCCCAAAAGACAGTCACACTTCAAAATCTCCGTCAGAGTCCAAGGCCGAAACTATTGAAATGCGGTGTCATATATAGTTTTCGCCTTATTGTTTGTCTGTCTGTCCGTCCAAAATTCGCAATTTCGTGTGAACAATTAAACAAACAAAAACTATATTAAGAAGGGATTGCCTTGTTTGTCCGTCCAGGTAAACACTAAAACTAACATAAATTATATGAAGTAGGGATTGCCTTGTCGGTTTGTCTGCCTGTCCGTCCAGGACCACAATTTCGTGTGAACACTAAAACTAAAAACTCAATACCATTAATTTGAAGATTCGTACAGCATATTTTACACTTCCGTTAAGAACATATACATGTATAAACTTAAATTTTTCACAAACGGGAACATTCTGACTTTTACCGCATAGACTTTGTTATTTTTATTTGAAGATTCGTACAGCATATTTTACACTTCCGTTAAGAACATATACATGTATAAACTTAAATTTTTCACAAACGGGAACATTCTGACTTTGACCGCATAGAGTTTGTTATTTTTTTCTCCCATACGGCCAATTTCGCTTACAGTTTTAGAGTGGTCTAAAATTGACTCAAGAGAGTTCCTCTATGTCTCGTTTGTTTTCTTGTTGTCTTTGTCCCAGTTTCACTCCTCAGATTATTTCCCAAATGTATATGTAATTTTTCGACTTTTGCTCACGATGCCAGTAGGGTCCGTCCTAAGCGAGAGGTCGTTTTCGGCAATAAGACGACTTAAACACTGGAGCCGTTCCATCATGAAAGACGACAGGCTCGCAGGTCTAGCCTGCTTATACATACACCGGGATATTTCCATTTCCAAAAGAGAACGTTTTGAAAAAACATGACAGCGCCAAGAAACGTAGGCTGGGGCCTCTTCACTTCTTCTGTTTTATACATGGTTACAAAGTTTGAAAGTCATGGTCACAACGTACAGTACTAAACTTTTAGAAAATATCACTTGTAAATAAAGTGAATATATTAGCATTCTCTTGATTTTGTCCGTCTGTCTGTCAACACAAACACAAAAGTTAGAAAAGAAGTTCAGAGATGAAATTCTACACGTCTCTTGATTTTGTCCGTCTGTCTGTCAACACAAACACAAAAGTTAGAAAAGAAGTGCAGAGATGAAATTTTACACGTCTCATGATTTTGTCCGTCTGTCTGTCAACACAAACACAAAAGTCAGAAAAGAAGTGCAGAGATGAAAATTTACACGGTCATTCACTCACTGTCATTTGAAGATTTGTATAAACAACTTTTATGCAAGCCCATTGAAATATTGCAATAAAAATTAAAAAATGCCAAGCGGATCATATAAATTTTTTTCAAAAGATTTACCTCATCATTTTCTTAAATTAAAGCCAGGAAAACGCGTCTCTGGCGTTCTAATAGAAAAAAAATTTATGGAGGGGGCAAACCCCCCAGACCCCCCCAAAAAAAATGTTCGCCTCGCTTCGCTCGGCGAATTGCCTCACTAAATATAAGAGGCAAGCTACGCCCCTGAGTTATCGTCAGAAACTTGAGATAAAGGACACAACAGATTCTCAAAAGTCTGCTTCATATTTAGATCTAAATCTGTGGAAATAAATTCCAAAGGAAAACTTGTTTAACAAATCTCTATAAAAACGTGATGACTTCAATAAATATTCAAATCGCAATTTTTATACTCCTTGTGTAGCAAAATTCCGTTTACTCCAGCTAATGGAGTTCAAGTTCCACAATAGATTATAACTCCAGAGCTTGCGGTAATATTATGTCGATTTCCTTGGCAGAGCGTCACACATATGACACAAAAAGTGCTAACACAGGGTTATGTTGGTCCTAGATTGCTGTCTTGACATAAAAAATTTTAAGGAAGACATCATGAGCTCATAGACAAATATGGGATTTCTATCTTACAGATGAGTGCAGATGTTGGTGTTTTATCTTCCTTTACTGGAATTGACACAGTGAATTTGAAATTGGCAGCGCGACGGGTGTTAAATAGCATGCATACAGGAACTGCTTACTTTTCCGGAGCACACGAGTTCACTTTCTGCGTCATTGATAACTGTTTTGTTGATTTTGTGTTTGTTTTATGTTTTGTGGTTCTTCGTGCTGTTCACGTTCATGTTAACAGGTTTTGTCTTTACCCTTTTTGACTTCTAACACTCGAATGCCTCACTTGATATTTGTCAAAATACTTGGAGTTTTTGTAGGAATTAAATCACTATGACCCTAAAATATCTTAAAATGCTCCTAAAACGTATCTCAATAACATGTTTGCATCAATTGGAATTAAATGCCTCATCTCACATTATTCTAGATCTTGGAGGGGGTGCATCTACATGCAGTCTCATTTTTGAAAACGAACTGCATTAGCAATGACTGTGAATTGGTTGCCTTTATATTCCTGCAAACAGGCACATTTCATTTCGTTACAGTATTTACTATTTTCGAATTGCAAAACCTCCATGCGGATCCCGGAGGGCAAATAGGCCCGCAGCAACGCTTTAGCTTATCGGTAAACGTCCACTTAAAATCGCACAGAGACCTTTCGTCGTGTCAGGCCGCTTTGCCCAAATAGCGACAGGGATGTGTGCCCCAAGTGGTTGCATGGCACAGACCTGTCATACTGAATGCCGGGGTCGTCAGGCTATAATGCGGAAAACCTGACCGCAAACCATAGTGGTGCACCGTGTTTGAAAAAAGAACCCAGCTGCAGAAGGATCCCCATATAGGAGGCTTAACTGTCCGTCCAAGCTACCTTTTTCCAATGGCAGTCAAAAACTATCCTCACTGATTGGCCCGATGTCCTCATTTCCTCCACTTCATCATCATTTCATGTTCATTGTATCACCCTTTTTATGTATATCTCCCGAATGTATCCGAAATCGTGCTGCTTGGAGTAAAGGCAAAACTAAATAACTAACTTACTAACGAATTAAAAAAAAACGAGATGGGGGATTTATTTATAGATAAATGGGTTGGTGCTTCCGTAATTTGAGACCGATGCTTAACATCTGAGGTGCACTTTTTCGGAGGGAGGGGTTTGGCCTGTGTGGCAGGGCGGGCAATAACTGTTACTTTGCCAGCGGCGGCGATTAATGCTATCAAAGTTTCAGTGTTGGAGTTATATGAGCACTTTATGCTGACGAAACTTGGTATGCATATGCTCCAGCTAGTAAAGTAGCTTTGGTTTTGTTTTAAAATTTAATAGAAGTTCTTGCACAAGATCGGGTTTACTTAAAACACAAAAGTTTATCCTCAAAACAAAGAGAGATTCTTTCTGTCCCTTCGACTAGTTGACCGTGACATTTAGGACCGTCCATAAACTACAAAAGCGCTCATGAAACAATTTTTAAAAAACTTACAAAACCTTAAGGTTTCCAGAAATTTGTATCTCATTTCTCATCAGGCGTAGCAAAATTTATTTTCTGGAACTTTACTGTAATTTTTGTTTCAGATGGATATGAGTAAGAGAAAACTCAACCAGGAGATGAGAAATGTATCAAAATCATTTTGCATTCGCTTGTAAGACAATAAATTTTAAGATGAAATGGTAGAATTTTAAAATTTTTCTTTAACCGTTGGTATAGGGATAATAAACACTTAATAATCTTCTTCGCTTTCGAGTATGTCTAGAAATTCAACCAAATATGCAAAGCCTTGATTGATGTATATTGATTGTATTATTTTTGCTAATAATAAGCATCCTATATTTAACAATAATTTAGTTTCTTAATGTGGATATTTAACTTAACATTTTAAGTATGACTATTTTTTTTACTATGATTATCTTTAGTTATACAGCATTTGCCCACAGATATTAATACATATAAATTTAAATGTTTTTTTAAACCGATACTGAACCGAACTCCGTGCATTACCAAAACAGAATCCTCTTATTACCAGAACATTATCCGCCAATTTTTACATCTATTTTTTTAAGGTATACTCATTTTTTTCAATACAAATTTTCAACTTGTCTCTAGTACGTATAATAGTCTTGCTTTGATGAAAAATATAGACACTTTAAGCAAACAAAAACACAACTATTTGATGTTATAGTTTTCGTCATGAACATAACTCAACCTTGACGTTTTTCGTGAATTGTAACTTTATTCTAAAACAGATTCGTATGTGCTTTTACGACTTTTTAGTTTTTTGTGGTACAAATAAAGAGACGGGATCAAATTGATCATTTACCTTTCGAAAGACATTAATTTTGCAACAAAACAAAGTTGTTTACTTTTTTATTTAACCCGACAAAACTGAATCGTCTTACCAAATACAACTTTACGTGAATCCTTCACTGGACTTTCCTGATCGTCGTGAATCCACCTTACTAGGGGTGATTTTGTACTATAATGAAAAAGTCCTCAGTGTGATCATTTGAACATGGAATAAAATGTCTTTGGCCTGTAAACTGGATTGGTTCATTTAGTATATCTGGTGTTTACATTTTGATTTTTTTTCTTAACATACTTATGTTATCGTTTTTGTATTGCTGTTATAAATACCAAAAAACATACAGACGCTTCTGCCCATGTTGCTCTGATCCCAAATTCTTTATAGCAGGATTCACGATGTACCAAGAATCCATCGGGACATTCGGCCAGCACTGTAAAAGATCGGATTCAACAAGTTTAATATGTATCTTTCCTATAAATTGTGGCCTCTATAGCTATCCAATCATGCTTATTTAAATGCGAAATTTTGTATAGAAATGGACGTTTCCCAAGTTATCTACTTTAAGCACATACAGATTTATTTGTTATTTCTTTTATTATCTATACGAATGTTTATGTATAATATAATACTTTGGCCTATTTCTTTATATATGAACACCTTTCTTATATTATTATTTTAAAACGAATCAAGCTATGGAAGTAAGATTAAAGATTGGTTGGAGAACCTTTATCAGCGAAAAGGCTTTTTCATTGTTCATACAGTGTTAAAAACGAAACAAAACTGCTTTATGGCCCTGTCACACTATAACGTTTTAGCCAACGTGTGCTGACGTTTTAGAATATATTTTCAACACGTTGGTGTGCGTTGCGTAAGTTTTGTACACGTTATAAACACGCTACAAACACGTTAGCGAACGTCAGCGTGCGTTGGTGATCGCTGAGCGCGTCGCAAATTTTTCAACATGCTTAAAATTTCCGACGTTCGCCAACGTGTTAGAAATAAATTATTCGAACGCTAGGCATAAGTTAGAAGGACGTTATACACATGCTGATGTACGCTATGTGGTCGTTGTGTGCACGTTGAAATGCGTTTGACGAACGCTAAGCTAACTGGAAACGAAGGAGTCTAGCGATAATGCAGCGCACGTCTAGCGTCAGTCTAACGACCAAGAAACCTATTCAACGTGTTCAAAACGTGTACAGAGCGCACAGATCGTCATTGTAACGAACGAGTAGCGTATCAACCCCAGAATTTTATAAGTTTGGTTGAATTACAAGGGAAAAAGTCAATTTCAAAAGCTTCAAATACTAATTCAAACCTGAAAAAAAATCTATTTACAAAAAACAATGAACAAAGCCAAAAAAATCTTGAATATAACAAAGATAACTTAGATGGTCTGGAATTGAAAGTTATTCTTGCAAATTGTAATACACCTGTCGTGTTTTCGGTGGACATTGTTTTGGTAGAAAAATACTCAAATACAACGAGTAAAGACAGTCTAACTTCAATACTCATTTGAAATAATGTGTATTTTAAATATTCAATAAGCACACGCGTTTTTCTCTATTAAGGACATCCGTCATGCTGTCTGCGATCATTTAGGATTAGTCAAGTGCTATAAAAAGAATGCTAGGCAAAATCTACAGACCGGTATTTCTTACATGTATATACTCATTTGAGATTTTGAGAGTTTGCTAACAAGCGCATGCATTCCTCTCTGTATATCTTTGACATATCAAAATATAAAATCTACACTATATTTTATTATTTTAGACTGAGTGCAAAAATCATCACTATTGGTTAAATAACAGCTTTAGAATAGTTATACATTCATATTACCAGAACGCTGAAAACCAATATTTTTAAAACGAAACTAAATTTCTATAATTATTAATTAATCCAGCAATACATTTAAGCCAGAAAATAGATTTATTTGGGCTTTTATGAAATATTGCTAAAGAAATTAACAGAAATCCTAGGACTCCCCACCGAGAGAAAAAAATATAAGTTAGACTAACGCTATGAATGCGTTCTGCAGTCGTCACACATGCGCTCTAGGCAAACGTCAAGTACGCCGGACAAACGCTATAGATAAGTTTTGAATTAGTTTGTCGTGCGTTGCAGGTAGTTAGTCTGACGCTTTGTGGTCGTTCACCGAGATATTTTTTGAAACTTTTTACAGCGACGGCCAACGTGTTCCAACGTTTTAGAAAATTATTCGAACGTTCGGCACACGTTGGCTAAAATGTTATAGTGTGACAGGGCCATTAGAAGCATACCAGAGGTCAATCCATTTATTGTGTGCGGAATATATAAAAAAAAGAAAATGAACTTGGTTTACGCAACTAAATACATGTAGGTATAATACACAAATGTATACTTAAGACTTACCATGAGCGACTACTGCCACCAAATATGAGAAGAATATGAATACATACATTTCTTAAGCTCCTTATCTTGCACATGTAGAATATGTCATATGAGGACCTTCAACTTGTATACCTTGGCCTTTGCTTTGACGTCTTTATTTGGTAAAAAAATAGGGCATCGAATGGGGATATTTTATGATACAGCGCCAACGGTTTTATTTATTCCAACCCCCAAAGCCGCAGTGGCTAATCCATAAGGGGTTTCCATCCCCTTCTTCCGTGAAAAATGTTAGTTTTGTTCAGATTTTATGCAAATTGACCTAAACACCCCTTTTTGTGCTCAGTAGACCCCTTTCCAAATTTCTGGATCCACCCCTGAAGCCCCGAAACAGTATCAGATTTTGATGAAATCAAAATTTAATATAAGAAAAAAATCAATTTAAATTATCTTTCTTTGATCAGGTATAATTCTGACACAGAAATGTATATTCCATGTGTGGCAGTGGCAGAACTCTTTGCATTCTTTCTGCTCAGATTTTTATTTTCGATTTGCAGACTAACGAAAAACATGAAGGACAGACTGACACCGAACAAACTGATGGTATCGTATAATGCCGCTCGGCTCCGTGTGGCGGAGAAAAATTCATACTTTTTATATGCGTCGTGGATGAATTCAAGCAAATGGCTTCTTTATTCATACAAAAAAGACTTGCATTTATTTTTTCGAATATTGTAAAAAATATATAGATTTTTAGTTTGGTTATCAAAATATTCTTACTAACCACTCGAAAAAAAGGGTTTTTATTTTAATTTATTACTTATAAAATATCTGCATTCGAAAGTGTTCGAATGAAACTTTTCACTACGTGTGCGTTTTTTGTTCTTCTGCAAATCGAAAATAAAAATCAATGAATTATGAGCAGAAAGAATGCAAAGTAAAACGATATTTTCAACAGTAAGTATTTATCTTAAACAAGAGGCTCCCAGGAGTCTGAATCGCTCACCTGGTTTTGATGTCAACCCTATGAAGAACTTTGTAGAGCCGAATAAGCTGAACATTTAAGCAAGCAACAGCTTTTCTCTTTCAGCAATAGTTTTCATTCTGTAGGCCAAAAACGTGCAAAAGTTATTTTAGGGCCGTCTGAACACTTTGACTCTTTAGAGACTTTTATTAAGAGCTTAATGAACTGAACATTTAAGCAAGCAACAACTTTTGTTTATCTGCTATAATAGTTTTCATTATATAGGCCAAAAACATGACAACATGATTATTTAGGGGCTGTTATCCCTATAAGGGGTCATCTGACAAATTCAACCCTATGGAGACTTTCGTAGAGCTAAATGAGCTGAACATTTAAGCAAGCAACAGCTTTTCTTTATCTGCAATAGTTTTCTTTTTATAGGCAAAAAAAACACTATTCTTCGCCTTTATGGGGCTGTGACCCCTATAAGGGGTTATCTGGCAACTTCGACCCTATGGAGACTTTTGTAGAGCTAAATGAGCTGAACATTCAAGCAAGCAACAGCTTTTCTCTATCTGCAATAGTTTACATTCTAAAGGCCAAAAACACTATTTTTCACCTTTAAGGAGCTGTAACCCCTATATGGGGTCATCTGACAACTTCAACCCTATGGAGACTTTTGTAGAGCTTAATGAGCTGAACATTTAAGCAAGCAACAGCTTTTCTCTATCTGCAATAATTTTCATTCTATAGGCCAAAAACACTATTTTTTGCCATTAAGGGGCTGTAACCCCTATAAGGGGGCATCTGACAACTTCAACCCTATGACGACTTTTGTAGAGCTAAATGAGCTGAACCTTTAAGCAAGCAACAGCTTTTCTTTATCTGCAATAGTTTTCATTCTATAGGACAAAAACATGAAAAAAGGCAATTTTTGACCTTTAAAGGGCCATAACCCCTATAAGGGTTCATCTGACAACTTCAACCCAATGAAGACTTTTGTAGAGTTTTTGATTCTGAAGAGCCTTTGATCCTACGGATTTTTTCTATCTGTTATGGTTGCTGAGTTATAAACCATTTTTAGTGGTTTTACCCTATGTTCTATTTTTAGTAACAGCAGCCATTTTTTTATCGAATCATTTCAAAATGAGGATCGTTTGTTGCCAACATGTCATATATCATTCCTGCAAAGTTTCAGTTGAATTGGTTTAGTGTTTTCAGAGGAGAAGATTTTTGAAATTGTTAACGGACGACGACAGACGACGAACGACGGACGACGGACGCATAGTGATGGCATAAGCTCACATAGCCTTTATCCAGGTGAGCTAAAAAGAGAAAATAGAAAATAGTGGCACTGGCATGCTTTAAAGTACATTCATCAAGCATTAGTCTACAAGTCATTTGAAACTTGCCGGTATAACACGATATTTCATCTATTTTAACCATTAATTTAAGCAATCGGAAGGAAGCAAAGAGGCACCAATTTGTCATTTGAGTGTCAGGAGTCCGAAAGGGAAACAACAAAAGCAGTAAACACGAAACACAAAACATAAAAACAAATCAACTGCATGAACAGAAATCAACAACGCGCAAACTCGTGTCGTAACGAGAGTGAACTTAGATGTTCCGGAAGAGTAAGCAGTTCCTGCCTTAATTCCCAGTGCCAACCTATTTCACGTTCCTTCTGAGTCTCTCCAGTAGGTTTATTTTGTTATATTTTGTAGAGTATAGTAACGAAACGTAAAAATACTGCTCCGGAAGACCAGGATATTCCTGCTACAAATGTAATCTGGGAACCTGTGTCAACCTCTTTCGCGTTCCTTTGGAGTCCTGCCTGCTATAGCACACCCTTCGCGCTGCCAATCTCCTATTCAGTGTTCTTCGTCTTTGTCTTTTCGGGCTTTTTATGTTCCATTTGAATCTCTCTGTTTCTTTCTACAGATTCACAAATCGTTCGTTGAAATCTTTCGTTTATACGTCTTCATTTATATTTTCTGAGTTTGCGCGTAGTAGTGGAACTTTTGGCATTATTAATTAAGTAGTTCAGGTCTGTTGCCTCTTTTAACTCATAATTGTTACAATCCGTTTCCAATTCCGGAAATGTAAAACTTTAAATGTCCCCTCATAGTCTTATACTTTCATTTGCTTTGGAATTATTTTTCTTCCGATAGTGAAAATAAGGCTTTTGATTTATGAACCGAGAGACTTTTCATCTTTCAAATATTGATTTAGACTATATGTTTCTCTCTATTTTTGAAATTCCACATGAACCTTTACTTCTTTAAGGTTGTCTGAAGTTAATGTAAATATTTGTGTTGGTTCGTAAAATTTTGAAGCTGGATTTTCGACGGAACCATTTTATTTTATCTCTTTGGTCTGACAGTCGTTGTTATGTTTTGAGCGCAAATCTTTTTTCCTATATAAATTATATCATAGGCTTTAAAACTCAAAGCTTCTTTTTTGTTTTTTTATATATCGCTCTCAAATAAGCTTATATGTCGTAAGTTAAGTTTGTTGGTTATTTATATTTTGTTTATGTATTTTTAATATCTTGTTTTCTATTTCTCGATTTGAACCCATTGACCATGTTGCCCGGGTCGCACTTGTGACTGACAGACTTCTAAAATAATAAATGTACCCAAAAGATATCCAATGTTTACGTATTACATTCCCTGTTTACACATTTTTCTTCCATTTCGTTATAAATTGGTAACCATTTTTTTCCAGTGCTACAGCACTAAGCGATTATATGTGTCTGCGACAAATATATTTTTATTTTATAACTAAAGCTATATTAATCTATTTTTATCAACTAGAGAATCTTTATCCAATAAGGCTGTGTCCACTGTCTTTCCTGTAAAATGTTTAAACAATAAATACTGATATTATACAACGATGGAATAATTTTTTATGGAAAATCAATGATTTATTGGAAGAAGCAGAGGTACCAATTGTACTTATAACGAATAACTAGGTTGTAGAAAAACATCGGCATGAATTTGTTTATTGCTATATACATGTAAAATATGCATAAAACATATCATAAATCATGAATGAGGATGTGGATTGGGTTTGATAGATAGAGAATAATGGTCTAAAAATTAACAGATAAGGAATAATGTCATAAAAATATTAAAAAATAGAAAATAATGGCCTTATTAATAATATAAAAAAATCTTAGACTAGAAAAATATAAAGAAATGTAAATAATACGACCGATTACAGAAAAAGTTGTCTTTTTATACACTATTACTGATGCCTAAAGTAGTACTGATTAAAAGGTCGTTCAAAAGAATCTGTCAGGACTGTGTAATTAAAAGGGGGGATTTTTCCCATAAAGCATTTACCTTTACTTAGTGATACTATTTTGGCAAATGACCCTTTTTTGTTGCTTCTTAAAGGTCAAGTATGCATTTGAAAAAAATAATTATGCACAGATTAAGAGAATAAAGCGAAAATTTACAGAATACAGAAAGGTTAAAAAAAAAGAATAAAAAATTCCCCATCCAAATGTTGAGTGACTATTCAAGGAGTAAAACCATTCTATTTTGATAATCTTTTATGTAAGTTCTTTATTGCAACCACAACATTCGAACTGTATGTACTTATTTAAAAGATTCCGGTACATGTTTACTAAGCAACTTCATATAATTAAAAACAATATAAACTGAAGATGTATTTTTAAAAGTACATATCAGTATTGATATTGTAACATTAAACTGACAGAGTTTATTTTTCTGGTGGGATTTTTTTAATCGTAGGTATTTTTGCAATTATATGTTAGTTTATTTGTGTTTTTTCTGTCTGTTGTCTTCATATGTCCTTTTTCTTTGGTGTTCGTTCGTAAAGTTATGTTTGGTTTCTTTTGCATAAACATGGTTTACAATTGTAAATGATTTTAGTTACACTTACATTGTTTCGCAAACAAAGTCAGCCTTTTGTTCACAGTTTGTTGAAATCCAACCAAAATTATGGCCCCTGTCCATTGCCACACAGTTCTGTTGTCCATTGAAGTCGTTAGGCTGACCTTGACCCCAGTTTGCATATGCCGGTTGACTTTTTGTTGTTACCCAAATGTAGGTTCCAGGTTGGAACATGTCCGTTAATCCAATCCAAAACTCTGTAAAAGATATTTATAAACCATAGGCTGTAAACGAATAAAGCTTGGAAAATTCACGATTTTGATGCACCAAGTGCTATCTCCGTTCCGTAAACTGGCATAACATTGATGATTCTTATGCAACCAAATTGAATAAAATCGTTTATAGCTGGGCTTCTTTCCTAAAGGTTACGGTTCACTCTTGAACGACTTACATCCATTCATTTGCATAATTTTACCTAGAAACTTGTGTCAGATCTTACATGCAGCGACCACACACACAAAACAAACAACTTGCAAAAGATTTTGCTCTTTTCATTGAATTACCCGCTTTGTATCCATCACTTACCTACAAGTAAACTTACTGCCTGGAAACCGTGACCTACTAGTAAACTTACTGCCTGGAAACCGTAACCTACTAGTAAACTTACTGCCTGGAAACCGTGACCTACTAGTAAACTTACTGCCTGGAAATTACCCGCTTTGTATCCACCACTGACCTACTAGTAAACTTACTGCCTGGAAACCGTGACAACATACTGGAGATCAACTTCTGTTCGTCTGCATCGTCAAGAGTAAGCAGGTGAGCGTCAAATAACGAACAATAGAACTGATATAAAGAAAAAAAAATGAAAATTTTATTGCTTAGATTCTACGTGTTTTTACACAAAATTTTTAAAAGAATCAAAAGCAAAAGGAAGGGCTGAGAGAAAAGGCAATGAAGGAAATATAATTTTATACGGTTTCATCGGATGAAAAGCGAATTTGTATACTATGAGTATGATCTCTATCCCCGATATGTGCTTTTGCTTGATGAATGTTATGTAATGGGTTTGTTCTTGATGTGATGGCATGTCATATTTTAAAAACAAAGTATGGTTTATATAGCGCTTTAATTTGTTGTGTTTCGGATTTAGGAGGTCGTGGCAGGTGGGCCCGGGCCCCTCCTAGTAAAATGACATTTTTGTTGTTGAATATGTAGGAAATCACTAAAGCGTAGCGATACACGAGTCCCTTTAGTCAATCCCTCCTGCAAATGTTGTGAAACCGCCATCGATTGTCCATTCTTTTGTGGTTTTTTTTGTGTTTTTTTGGTGCTTTTGGAATTCTTGATTATAGAGAATCCCATATATAGATATATCAAATAATCACGCCTGGCTTTGGAATTAAAGTACTGCTTGTTGTTCAAAAGTACACTTAACTGATGCTTCTGCCCACGTCGACGGTATATTGAGTTCCATATAGCATGATTGACCGTTCGCTATGAAACCATCAGGACAATTTGAGTATACACCACAAAGAAAGCCTGAAAAGTTAGAGGGATAAAGTATAAGATCACCTTGAAATGTTAATCTATCACCAGAGGGAGCGTCTATCAAATGACAGTGTTGATGGACGCTCCCTCTGGTGATAGATTGCTTGAAATGTTGGTACAACATACTAGCTGGTACAAACCGCATTTAAGAATCTGGTAGACTCTGTGATTGATTATATCAATCAATTCCATATCTTACAAATGTGTTTTTTCTTATCTAATTTGTTTGTCTTTCAACTTTGTTTGTTTTATTTGACAAAGGTCAGTGGCAAGGAAAGGACGTGATATTGAACACAAAAATGCCCGTAAGCATATTGTCAGCAAGATGTTGCGGAAACCATAATTTAAAAAAAATAGGAAATGTTTAAATCATAGGAAAAGAGAACGCTTAAATTGTGGTCGGATGTTTTTAAAGGGTTGGTCTAGACCGTTCCTGTTATCTGACTGTCAGGGTCAAGAACTAGCTGTACTTTCTTTTGTGTTTCTTTTCTTTTTCTTGGTTATCAACCAATCATTTGCTATTTAGTATTGTTCCAATTTTTTTAAGACAATTAATGTACGTAATTCGAAAACCACTTTTTTCCTGTTTTTATCAAATTTTTCATTTTTTTTTTGAATATCTAATTTCTATTTTTTATTGATATGAGATAAAACTGTTTCTTATTTATATCTGAAATCCATGTATACCATAAAAATGTAAATGCATTTAATTTATACAGAAACTTGCCATCCTTATCAATATATTTTGTTAGAGGGAAGAATATACAGTTTTGAAAATATATGTCTTGATCGCCTAAACTCTTTTCTCTCCAGTCGAAACATTTTAGTTTAAACATATTTATTTATCCTGGATTGGGAAACAAGCTTGATGCTTATATAAATCCCTCTCCAGCTAGCAGATTTCGAGTGTGGCCTTTGTAGCGGCCCCCATTGAGCCTACTCTTATCGAAATCTACAAAGGGGTCTTTAACGTGCATGGGGTATTGCTCTCCACATACACGGGACAACCTTTTTTCGTCCCTTCCGAAGGACTAGCATCGTTCCTTGAGACCATCCTCGCAAATGGTGTCAAGAGAGAGTCGGAAAATTGGTTCATGAAATTTTCACCCCGGACGAGGATCGAACCACGAACCTCGGTGTTAGTAGCAGTCGAAACATTTTAATGATAAAAATTTTACGTTTAGTTTTAGAAATTTGCTTTGCGTGCGGGCTCCAAATCACCGAATTGAAACGAATTCTAATAGCTAAAATAGAAATATTTCTTACCAAATAAGACCGAAATGGAAATCAAATTCGACATTTTATCTCTCTAAAGATAAGGTATGAAAATCATTGTGGCTTGTGTACACAAACGTTTGAAGTTGTTTCGCATGAAGTCTTCTTAGCACGGACGGGGAGATTCCAAGCCAATTTTTAGGAAAAATAGAAAGGAGGGACCAATCTCCGGTCTCCCGATCCCTCCTCTAAATCTTCCTATTAACTTTGCTACTTAAATTATACTTCTTTTAGACTGTTCATGTGACAACCGTGTACTTTGCAGGGTTCGGTTATTCAATGATGATGGCCACACAAATCAAGCAATATGTCTATGCTGGTATGAGATACCAAAATGGGCATTTTAATCTCAAAGAAAATAGGGGGTCACCAACTTCGTTTGGAATCTGTCTGACAGTGTAGAATCCTTTATATTTTGATGGCAATATTGTACATGGATTATCTCCCTTGATATTTTCAAAACAATGATTTATTAAGTTAATAGTCATGTATCTGTTTAAAAAATAACTATTATATGTTAAACACTTCTTTGATTAACTCATTTAATATTTTTGTTATATATTTAATGATATGATAGCATTTTCTTTGCATATATATATATATATGCAGATGACATTGTTTTACTATCCTCATCAGCAAAGGGTCTTCAACAAAAACTTGATATTTTAGAAAAGTACTGTGATGAGTGGTGTCTGACTGTAAATCTTGATAAATCAAAAATTCTTGTATTTAATAAAGCAGGTAGACACTTGAAATTTAACTTTACATATAAAGGTAAAAGTGTAGAATGTGTAGCAAAATATAAATATTTAGGATTAACCTTTTGTTCATCAGGATCATTCTCCTATGCTCAAAATGAACTTTATCAAAAGGGACTAAAGGCATATTTTAAGCTCTGCAAAGACTTCATCTCCTATGGTCCTTCACCTAAAATCTCTTTACATGTATTTGATCACACAATATTGCCAATCTTGCTATATGGTTGTGAAATATGGGGTTATTTTAACCCATACTCCAGAATTTTTGAAAGAAATAAGGATATTACAGTGAATGAAATATATAAAAAAATGACTTGTGAACAGGCCCATGTTAAATTTTGTAAATTTGTACTTGGATGTGGGAAAAAAAGTACCAACTTTGCAGTACTTTCAGAACTTGGAAGGCTTCCTTTACACTTCAATATTATAAAAACCCAAATGCTCTATTGGCATCGTTTAGAGAATCTACCAGATAATTTTTCTATTCTTAAAGATGCATTTAATTTATCCAAGGAATTATATCAAAATAAAAAACCTTCTTGGTATGGGTCAATTAACATTCTCAAAAAGTTACTTTTTGAAAAATATGATGGGTTAACAGACATGTCAGATTATATTTTCAAAAAGTCACTTAAGGTAATGATGAAGGATCACTATATAGATCTTTGGCATAAACAAAAGTCACTTCTTAGTGATGGTAAACTATCTGTTTATATAAATATTAAACATAATTTTGGATATGAAAATTATCTCTCACTTATATCAGATTTTGAGCAAAGGAGAAAACTTACTAAATTTAGAATATCTGCTCATAGACTAAGAATAGAGTTGGGAAGATATCAGGGTATTCACACACAGGATAGACTTTGTTTACATTGTGCTGCTGGGGTTATAGAAGATGAAAATCACTTTTTGTTCCACTGTTCATTTTTCAGTGAAGATCGCTTTCATCTTGATAACTGTATAGATAACATCTGCCCAAATTATAAACATCTCCAGACCTCAGAAAAACTTCTTTGGTTATTGAACTGTGAATATATTGGTATATTAAAGAGTCTATGTTTTTATTTAAGTAAACATTTTGTCCATAACAAATATTAACAACACTTGCACCTATTCAGTTGTCCAGGGTATAGTCCTCACCAGATATGTGCATTTGCTTCATAATAGTGTAAAAAATAATTATCTTAATTTTATATTTTGTATTTACTGCTTTTGTCTCTCTTTTATATATATTTATAACAATAATGGATTTACCACAATGCTTATAGGCAACGTCCCCTGGTGTCTTCTGCATAAAATTGATGCTTATATTGGCTTTGTGCATTTGACACAGGTAAGCTTGTTGGTAGATAACCATGCATAGAAGCGAACCAAACAAAATGAGAAAAGCATCAGAATTGAGATTATTTTGGTCAAAAGTAGACGTAATAAAAAAAAAAGTTAAAAAAAATTATATATACATGTACTTATAAACTAATATAAACCTAAAGTATAATCATATCATAGTGGATATACCACAGACATGATAGGCAACGTCCCCTGGTGACTTTTGCACAAAACTGATATTTAACAGATTAATTGGCTTTGTGAATCAGTCACGGGCAGGTCTGTTGGTATATAACCACTCTTTCAACCACATGTATATATAGCAAATAATTCCTTTAATTCAACTACCTACTAGTATATGCATAGTGTCTGGGGGACTGCTCTGGATAAATATTAATAAAAAAAAAACCAAAGTCTTGGAATTTGTAATGCCTATAATTATTATTTTTATTATTTTGTTATGATATTTTGTTTGGTAATAATGTGTGTTGTATGAATAATTATCTATATTGTATTGTCATTTTGTCCCATTGAGGGCCCTTTGATTGGAATAAAAAATACTTATACTTAAAAAAATACTTATACTTATAGATGTGCTTAGTCATTTAACACCTGTCCTCATTAACCATAATCATACAAGAATACAATACAAGAATACAAGTTTATTTGACCAATCATGGGCCCTCAAGGGGCAATAACAGTACAAGTATTTATTTATGACAGAATATACATGAAAACATATATGTGGCAATACAAAATAAAATAAACAAAGCAATTGTCATAGTTTAAGACAGATCAGTGCAGATACACTGTATTTTTTTAAAAACGACTCCAGACTCCAGGAGGAATTTACATAGGTTATTTAAAATTGTTTCATTGTCCAGAATAGTTTATTGAAAGAGGACATATTATTAAAATGTGAGTTAGTTTTAATTATTGTATCATATAGAGTTTCTCTAGATGTAGTAAAATGAGTACAGTTAGTAAAATAATGAATCTCATCATCAATTTCATTTATAGAACATCTTTCGCATAATCTTTCATTTAAAGGAGTTAAGGGTTTGGTATATCGACTCGATTCAATTTTTAATCTATGAGAACTAATTTTAAACTTTGTAATTGACCTTCTGTTTCTGAAATCTTTTATCAAATCAAGATATTTTTCAAAACCAAAATTTGTTTTGATCTTAACATATGTTCTGAGTTTTCCATTTTCATTAATTAAAAAATTCCTGTAACTGTTCCAGGCGTAAAAATATAATTTTCTTAAATCAGTCTTTACTGTAGTTTTACAAGCAGAATTCGAGCATAGTTTATATTTGTTTCCTCCTGGAGTTTTTAATATAGTGAACATATTTGATATTGCTGAGAACCATACAAATAAGATCATAGCCCTTGAAGTATAAAATACTAGTAGATTTTTCTTTGTCTTATGAAATGCAAACTAGTTCATGTAATTGTTGCTTATTTTCCCCATGAAAATGCAAGATCTGTCGAAGTATTTGGTACAAAATTTTATCAAATTTTATAGTTTAAACATATTTATTTACCCTGGATTGGGAAACAAGCTTAATGCTTATATTAATCCCTCTCCAGCTAGCAGATTACGACTTTGAGCCTACTCTTATCGAACTCTACACAGGGGTTTTTAACGTGCATGGGGTATTGCTCTCCCATACACGGGACAACATATTTTTCGTCCCTTCCGAAGGACTAGCATCGGTTCTTGAGACCATCCTCGCAAATGGTGTCAAGAGAGAGTCGGAAAATTGGTACATGAAATTTTCACCCCTGACGAGGATCGAACCACGAACCACGGTGTTAGTAGCCCGACGCGTTAACCACTACACCACCGGCTCTCTATATAAATAAATTTTATGGTCAAGGGTTTTACAGGAGGACGAACTGAAGTACGGTGTCAGAAATAAAGAAAAAAATATAAAAATGGCCTCCATGAGTGCATGTCAAATATGTGGCAATAGTCGAAATCTGCTGTAAACTGGACCACCTGTTGTTGATCGCTTATCAGCGCTACATTTTACAATGCAACAGAAGTTCAGTTTACATCTGCTGTTGCTCGCAATGACAATTCTTGTTCCTAATGGATGTTCTACATTTCGGCTTACTAAGACTATCACCTTTCAGTTTTAAGTATCGTTCTACTTTTTTTCGCCCTATACCTACGGTATGACCGTATGGTGTAAAGATCTTTATCTTAAATAAACGATCGTCTGACCAAATTCCAACGAGGCCTGGCAAATGAAACAAATCATGGCCACTTTACGGAGCTTTTCAGATTTTGTTTTGACTAGTTGAAAAAAAAAACTAAAGTAATGCTTGTTTCACATATTTTTGTGATTTTTTTTGTCCCACCAAACTTTTTGTCTGTGCGTTAAAATATGTTTGTCTGACAATTAGAATTTAGTTTTGATTCTTGTAAGAAAAAATATATGTCGGATTTGGGCGAAACTTTTGTTTGATGTTAGATAATGTACCATGGCATAAGATTTTGGCTTTTTGTCCTTTCCATACATTACTGGCTACGACTGCTATCAATTTGGCAGACTTTCCTACCAAAGAAAAATTAATGTACGTTTAAGTTGAATCACCCTAATATAAAGTACAAATTATATAATTTTCAAAATTCAGCTGCGTGTGTAGTTATGTGAAAGAAATCACTTTGATCATGAAGTTTTTAGTGCATCAATAGATACGCTCAAATAGCATCTAGCCGAAAAAATGGAAAAACATAACATCTTAGAAATGTGTCACGAAAGGTTGTGACAGACGGACAGATGGAAAGACTGACGGACAAGGTGATTGCAATACTAGCAGAGCATCTTCTCGTATGAAAAAAAAATATTGTTCAGAGTGAATCGTCTTTTTTTGTTGACAAGCTATTATCACTTCAGAAGGCGTGTGCATACCACCGTTTGGGAGACACCTTGAAGTTTTAGGAATGGCAGTTATTATCTGGAATATAATTGTATAAATAGAACTCAGTGGTGTACTAGAAAACAGATAGAACAATAAAACAACCATGAAGACACTGGTAGTTCTTTTGTGTATTTTCAGTGGCTCTATAGGATTTCTCTTTCCTCACAGTAAGTGATTTTTGATATTTTTCAACATTTTTTTCCATGATAAATCAAGTGATAAATCCATGATAAATCCATTCCATGTTTTGAATAAAAATAACAACAAAGTTCCAGACAGTAAATTTAGCTACGCCTGACGCGCGTTTCGTCTATTCAAACCCCATCAGAGGCGC
Organism: Arcuatula senhousia; assembly: GCA_963971305.1. Classification (NCBI taxonomy): domain Eukaryota; kingdom Metazoa; phylum Mollusca; class Bivalvia; order Mytilida; family Mytilidae; genus Arcuatula; species Arcuatula senhousia. The sequence continues at coordinate 18,083,370 of OZ020305.1, read as the reverse complement.
TCTACCAAAAATATTGAAAATGCCAAATACTTTATGATTACGAAGAGCATAAGTAAGGCTTGTGCCTTATAAACTATTGTTTCTATGAAGTATACATTTATACATTTTGAAGAACTAAGATTTAGGATTTCTTTTTCCTCACAGTAAGTGATTTTTGATATTTTTCAACATTTTTTTCCATTTCATGTTTTAAGTAAGGCTTGTACCTTATAAACTATTGTTTCTATGAAGTATACATTTGTACATTTTGAAGAATTGAAGATTAAAAATAGACATTTACAAAAAAAAAATGTTTAGCGATGGATCCTGTAATACGATTGAAGTTTTATTTTCAGTTGCAACTACATGTAACGAAATTTGATAAATATGATTTATGAGAGACACGGTGGGAAGAGTCCTTTTGTGCCACATATTTATTTTTTGATGGTTTGATATGTTCAAGTTTTCGGAACTTTTTTGTGCATATTTCCCTGTAAACTGAGGACTTAAAACATTTACGTATAAATAGCAATGGAATTACTATTAATGAATTAAAGAAAGTGAAAAAACAAGTGCTCATAAATTAGCCATTAATGATGGATATCACAATAAAAAAGAAAAAAAATAATCTAATAAAAGGAAAGCCTGTCACAATATATTGAAATATTAAATCAGTTATATGCATGTTTATTAATCTTTAATGTAAGAAGCTCAATTGGAATAATGAATAATTGGGGCAAATGATCCCCACCCTTTAAAAAATATGATGCCGCAAATGATACACTGGCGCAAAAGTTTTTTTTTTATTCTTAGCTGTATGAAGTGCATATCATTGCAAAATTGAATTTGAATTTGAAAAGAATGATAACATAACATAGACTTATTGGCACTTAACAAACAAAAAACAAAAATCGAAAATCTAAAATCAAGGACAACAAAAAACCAACTAAATATTACACCACCCTGTTGCATGCCTTGGTGTGGCTGAAATTCAACTTGAAGAGTTTTTACAATTTTAAAATTCTCTAATTTCCAGGTGCCAAGTGGAACAACCTCAAAGGTTTGTATTCAAATAGATTTCCTCTTGCCTTTTTAGAGTACTTTAAACAATTAATGGAAATGTAGATTCATGCTTAACATCGATGACTTGGTTAATTTACTCTTTTCAACATAGTTAGTCGAAGCTGGCAGTTATTGGAACATACTATTTTTTCATGATTCGTTTATAAACAAGACTTACATTTTTTTTAGATGTTGTATCACGTACTTTTCACATCTAGATTTATCATGTTAAAATAAGATAGTTCATTAAAAAAAAATGTCAAATTCTAAGGAAAACAGAAAGACACAGTGACGCGTTTCTTGTGTTGTTCAGTATTCGTGTTTCAATAGCATTTTGCTCAATCTGACTCGTTTTGTATGTTGTTCAGTATGCGTGTTTGAATGAAGCGTTTTGTTTAAAAAACTGTACATTATTTTTGATGTTTTTAGTAACATGGGGTAAATACACATCGATGCCTCTAACAGAGGCTGATGCCAAGTCACATGGGTACACAAAGATGTCGGATTGTGGAGGTAAGCAATTGAAATATAGATTTGATAATGAATCCTAACTACCGGTATTATATGCAAGTTTTGCTCACATACCATGATTAGAGGTTTATAGTTTCGCATCTCAATACTGCAATGGCAAAAGTAAACTGAACTTCTGTTGCATTGTAAAATACAACATATGAGGGGTAACGGATCTCCAATTTTGTTTGACTAGAAAAATATGTTACATATTATCCTGTCCCCGCAGTCTTTTAATTGATGTTAATTATAAGCTGAATAATTAAGTAGATCTTTCAGATGTTTGTAACTTAGTTAGTAAGAAAGACATGAGAAGAAGGTGTTAATGATGTGATAATGAATTTTATCTAAAGAAATCTCGCGATTTTCATACGAGTGATTCGGGCCTAAAATCATACCCGATTTATTACTCCTTTCCTGTTGTATGTAGCGCTGATAAGCGATCGACAACAGGTGGTCCAGTTTATGGCAAAAGTGGCATGCCGCCCAACCTCAAATGGTTTTTGAGTTTTTCATGGATGAAGTCAAAACGTGTCTGTAACTCGTTCTGTTGTGTTTTAGGATAAAGTCATTAAAATTTGCGAATAACATTAAATAAATAAACTGCTGAATGATAGCAAACCTGAGTTCATTGTTAAACCGAGCTAGCTGTCAGTGCCTTATTTAATTAATTCAATGTATTGTTTAACATGTATTCACTCAGCAACAAATTTTCAGTCCCAATTGGTTAAGTTTGTACCGGCTTCACAACATGAAGTACATGAAACTAATGCTTGAGTTTTAATTTTCTTTAATGAAGAATTTGGAATGTTTCGTTTTTATTTCGAAATCTTATTTCAGACTCCAGTGGTCTTCATGGGCGCCGGTACGTCAAGAACAACGACATGACCATCATCCTAATTTATGATGTACAAGGCCATATTGCTGGAATTTCTGCTGCAGTAAGTAGTATTCAGTTTAAAATTTGAGCTATAATTCCCTTTTCCATGAGTCTTCAAATTTTACTGTTCCTTTATAATATATATCTTAATTATAGTCTTTGCCGTAGCGAATCTAGGGTTGGTTTCCGGGGGCTAAACAATTTGTACTTTTCATGTAGATTTTCTGAAAAAAATTGGTCTGCAACCCCGGCCCTTTTCGTTCACAGTGGTCACTCCTTTCGAAAATTAATTTCTTGATCAGCCTCTGCTTTGCTATTTTTAGGCAATGATATTCTATTAAATTGTTAGTTGCGTCAGCACCCAAATAACCACTCTGATATTTACTTATTTCACAATTTGTAGGTTCCAAAATCCAGTAGTTTCCCGTCAGCTGAAATGCGGAACCATCCATTTGTATTATCTGGTAACAACTATCATATATCCGTGTATTTCGTAGATCCAGGTAAAAAAAATATTAACTTTTGAAAGCAGTTTGCTTACTCTCATAAAGCAAAGAATAAGACTATATATATCTATATGATTCCTTGCCTAGAGATACTTTCACATTTCAAAGTTCTTAAGGTACAATTTGACTAGAAAAGCTCGATATATACTGGTTTGAGAAAATAAACTGAAAAAAATTGTATAGGAAAGAACCCAATGTTTATTAGCAAAATTAATAGATTTCATAATTATGAGAAAAAAAATCTTGGCAAATGTTTTACCACTTACTAGGTATACTCTTACTTATAAATCAATTTTTATACCCCGCCACACGAAATCCCATTAGATACCCTATTTTTAAAGTTGTCACTGTTCAAGTTATATTTATGCTGCAAACGATAAAATTAAAAACGAAAGAATATGGAATATGTGCCAGAAAGACACAATCCACATATTGAAATGATTTTGATAAATTAACAATGCAAAATTTCACACGTTCAATCAATCAATCAATCAACCGATAATGTTTATTGCAGCCATCATTTGTACAACTGGGAGATCGAATTCCGTATACAATCACCAGGGAGTTGGGACGGACCTGTATTTACAGAATGGGACCGACCCAATAGCTCATTCTAAAGTCATTCCACACCAAGAAACCGGAATCAAGGGAACACAGTGGACTCTTGGAAAATGTTTCCCAACCATGGGTAGTTAATTTATGAATTACTAGAGGTCTTTGATGTCTAATGACTTTAATCAAATACTATTTAGACCTTCATTATAGGCTGTAGTATATTGAGACAAAACCAAACACAACACATAAAGCAATCAACGTACAAACGAAATAAAAGTCAGCAATAAAAGGAAATTCTTTCCTTAGTTTTTATGCTTGTCTGAAGATAGAGGAAACTATTTTGACTTCTTTTGGTGTTAAAGGCCAGGGTTAAAAATTTATTTAATTTCCTTTGTTTTGTCCTTTCTTCTTGGACATTTGAGATATGAGTATAGTCCGTTTGACAGTGGTTTACCAAGGGAAAATAATTAATTAAAAATCAGCTGATCAACTTATACAGAAAACAATTGCACCAAACATAATTAAATATGAATACATATCATGTCTGAATTTCCCATTTTTCAAATCTGGATATTAAAAAAGTTTTCCTTTACCCTTAATGGTAAAGAATTAAAGATAAAAACATGTTAAGGTGTAGGAGTAAGGGCATTTAAAAGAAAAGCCCTTTGCCCATAAATATATCTGACCTTCTATTGATAATGCATTGACAGGTTTTTAAAGAGATCAGAATATCTATTCAAGGAGATTTAATTGAATCAAAAGATGAGACAATCCAATTGTATATAAAAAGAAGTGTTACCTATAAGGCTTTTCATTCAATGGAGTTGTACTCCATAATTGAAATCAGTAGAAATTTACTATTAAGGTATATGGAAAACTTTTTTATTTTGAAGTTATGAAAGTTGGGAAATTTAGACAAGATATGTATTTGTATTTGATTATCTTCCATGTAATTATTTTTTGCGTAAACGAATCTAGTGATTTTTAATTAATTATTTTCCCTTGGTAAACCACTATCAAACGGACTATATCCCGGTTCGGTAATTTTGTTGTTGCCTTTATCATGCAAATATGGGTATCAGATTGAGAAAAATATAACTTACCAAAGGAAATCGTTAACAGGATCAAATTTAGCTTAGAAATTTAAAATAAGTTTATAACTTTGAAAGCAAGGCACAAGTAACCCAAAGATCTTTTCACGCATGCTTATAAATGACATTATAGATGGTGTGCCATGAACATTTATTCCACAACTTATTTCGTTCCAGGCGTACACTACTGGTACAACATCGGAAGAGATATGAGCTGTGACAACTTCTTCCCTATGTTTCTCCTATACAACGGAGGACAGCTTAACGCTTTCGGATGGGCCTTTGCAACACAGCTGACTTCAACACACGTAGAACACCCGCCTAAGTCAAGTATTGGAGTAAGTGTCGTACTTAATGTCAAAATTTAATGACGAAAATTGTCTCAAGAAACAATGCTAGTTTGATAAATGGTTGCCCATGTTCGAAAATGCACATTACAGACCTCTTTGGTTGAGTTCGACCAGAGTTGAATCAATAGTGTTCGCTACAAAGGACATATTCGCAAACTGCAACTAGTCCTAACTGGAGAGGGATTCGCTTAAGCTTATAGCTTGTTTTCCAATCCAGCATAAATAAATAAGTTTAAACTGAAACTGCAATTGACGATTCAAAAATCGAAAGTCATCCTTGTTGTTGGAAATATGTAAATGTATTTTTTATGGAACATTGTAGATTTCCTGATATCCCGAGCCACTTTAAAAGAAACGAAGTGTGGGCATGTACATAAATGAGCAATGGTTTGCTTGCTCACTTTAAAACTAGCATATATATGTTCAAACGACCCAAGTTGTGACATAACAATTACATGACATAAACATTACACTAGTTCATAAACTTGTTAATAGGCTCTATAATAGTTGGAAACAATTAAAAGGCAAAATTTCGATATACAGATACAAGTTCAATCAGAACACCTAACCAAAACTTGAGAAATCGTGTTGGAATAAGCAACTACCTACCCTTCCGGAACACCTGAGTTTACCCTCGTTACTACTTGTGTTCGTGCTGCAGGTTGCTATTTGGTTGCTTTTGTGTTGTCTTCTTCTTCATCTTCTTCTCTCTAAATAGAACTGGAGTCGTTTCCAATTGTCTAAAGTTTGCATTACTCGGACCTGCACAGCAGTTGTCTCATAAATTGACTTAAAACTGGCTATCTACAGTTAAAATATGTACATGGGGACGCTGACCTAGTTGCAGTCAGGGCTAGCCATAAGGTTAGCCCTGAGGTCCTCGATGGTGTCTGCTGTCGCTGTAGTACAATGTACTCGGTAGGTGATTCCAGTCTACAACTGTGCGTTTGAAGAATGAGTAGCGGTATACTGTGTTGTTGTCTGTTTTTGTTTGTGTTGAATGATTTTGTGTTTGCCCTTTCAGATTTGTTACATTTGAATACTCTATATCTAGGTACATTTGCTTCTGTATACAAAGTGATGAATGGTGATTATATTGTTTTTAAAGTGATATTTTTCCTTTCTTTTAGGGTTTCATGAAAGAGATACCACAATGTCTACTCAACCATGACCTATCAACGCAGCATATCTACTTGACAAACAATCCATTGACAGATACTTGTTAAATTATATGGAATAAAAGTTAAAAACCTAAATATTGTTGGTTTAAAGATCAAGGCATTTTTATGTTATAGTTTATTCAGTAATAAGATTATTAAGCGTTTTTCCTTTTTTTAAAAATGAATACTCTTATGGACTTTTGTTCTAATATTCCAGAAGAATTGAACTTTTACTAAGACCTCAAGCAAATCTGTGAGCAAATGCACATAAAGAATACTCTCACTTTTACCACACAAAAAATAAAATATTCAAAAACGAAAACAAAAACAAGAAAACCAAAAACGGGCACGTAACTATGCATGACAGACATAGGCTTAACACTTGACCAAATTTTCTTTGAAGCGGTGAAGGAACTACAGATGGACACTAACCCCCATTTAATTTGAGGCGAAGGTATAAAACCAACTTTCAAAAGAATTACGATATGTGTAATTACCAAATAAAAGCATGTTCAACTAGCCAATGCCATAGATGCAAAATAGGTCACTATTAACGTGCGATATCTTTGACACCTGATCCCAGGGGTGAAATTTTCGAAAGGGGCAGGGCTCTCGGCTTCAGTTCACCCAGGTCGAAAAGAGGGACTGGATTAAAGCCAATTTTGCCAAGCATCTATACAACAAAAAAAATCAAAATTTACCTATGTAAAGGAAAACTTTGTGTGTTTTTTTTTGTTTGTTTGTTTTTATTAGTTTGTATTTGTTTTTGTTGTGTTTTTTTTGGGGGGGTGGGGGGGGGGGGGTGGGGGTGGTAGATATTTTAGCTTTCTCGAATCCAGCAGTACACATTTAGCGAGCCATGAATGTCGACTACAGCACTGAAGCGAGCCAATCGGAACGACCTCGGCCTTTCTACAAAAAAACAGTTTTTTTGCAGGGAAAGGCCGAGTGATGTTCCGATTGTGTAGCGAGCCAAAATATTGGAAAGGTTAACGATTCTTCTACCTAAAACTTAGATTATTTTCTTATACTATCTACTAATGTCATTTCGCAATGAAAAGAAAATTCAGCTTACATCATTTTCAAAGATAAGTAGTCTTTATAAAAGTGACAGTGACCTTAAGATTAGACCACTATCATACAACTATGGCTAAGATTGTGGTGCTCGGTTTATTGGTCTGCCTTTCTGGCTCGGGACTAGGTTTCTTGTTTTCGCACAGTAAGTAAACTTTTTATACCATAGCCCACATAATCATTGGGATTTGTCATTTGGACATTGTTTAGATCCCAAGAGAAACGTCAAAAATTATAAAAAGGCTTCCATGGCGGCATAAGAATTTGGACTTATACCACAGAATGGCTAAAGAGATTTAAAGTATAAATGTTTTATTGTGTGAAGACGCGAACTTCAGATAAAGCTTTTAGTTTTGCAACGGTATCAATCAAAATTTGCCCAATTAAAATCTTTTACACGTATTAATTCTTAACACAGGGGAAAATCAGTATAGCGACGAAAATGATCGTGAATAATATCTGTATGGCGGTCAAGTATTGAGTTATGATTGTGAATGATAGCGAAGTAAAAATTTTGGGACAATTTATGGTTTGTTTACATGAACCCTCTGTATAGATATTAGGTAAAATACTTAGTTTAAACTATTTTTCAGGTGGAAAATGGGACAGTTTGAAAGGTGAGCATGTTCTTTCGTCTGTTTCTATAGCTCTGTTCTATTTTGAAGAAATTTAGCTCCTAATAACTTTCAATTACCGTTTCGAAGAAAGGAGCGACTGATATTCACAGCCAAACCAGTATCTTCCAAGGCAGGGGTCACCTCTAGTATGGTGAGGTCAAATAAAAATGGTTTTGGTAAATATCAATTTTGTGTTTCGATATGAAAAATAGGAAACCGAATACAATTATTTACTATTTCTTGACCAGACAAAACATATTCTATTTAGATGACTTACAAAAACCAGCTTAACGTGAATCTTGTTAAGCTTGGTTCATTTCTCCTCAATGTGAGGCTTACCAAAAAGAAACAGAGGTACCAATGAGGCATCCGAATGTCAAAGTCCGTAAGGGCAGAGACAAAACCAGCAAACACAAAAAAAAGGACAGAACAAAAAAAAAACAGACAACTTATAAAACACGGAAACACAAAAACCACTGAATATAAATCGCACGAGAGTGTACTCAGGTGCTCCGAAAGATTAAGCGGTTCCTGCTTGCTATAGCCTCGGCCGAGGCTATATCACACCCTTCGCACTGCCAATATCCAATTCAGTGGTCAAATTCGGTAAATGAAGACAAAACCAAACCCTATGACAAACCAACATCTGCACTCATCTGAGTGATAGAAATCCCATATTTGTCTATGAGTGCATGGTCTCTACCATAAAATTCCTAGAGTGACGACAGCAACCGAGGAGCAACATAACCCTGTGTCAACAATTTTTGTGTCAAACGTGATGCTCTGCCAAAGAAATCAATGTAATTCCCGCAAGCGCTGGAGTAACAAATCAATTGTGATACGGAATGTTGCTACTCAAGAAGGGAAAGTAGACAATTGGAAAGTTGAAGTCATCATGTTTGTCATAGAGCTTTGTTTAAGTTTTCCTTGAGAGTCTATTACGTGGTGAAGATATAAATATGAAGCAGACTTCCTAGAATCCGTTATGTCCATTATCTCAAGTTCCTAAGGGTATATGAGGTGTAGAAAGTCACCAAGTCGAGAATTGTTCAGTGAAATGACATCTTGAGACTTCAATATAACAGAAAGTGAGGTTAAAAGAGAGAGCCAGTCTATGGGGGTATAAGTACCCCCAAAAATTACAATGTTCAATATAGAGTCTGAGTTAAACTACCAGGATATTGGAATGTTATTTTGTTGAGTAAAAGTACGTAGTGAACATACATGTATATTGGAATGTTCCATGTTTTAAAATTAAGGGTTACTCAACAGTAACTGTAGTTTGGAATGTTCCATTGTTAAGTTATAATTCAGTGATTATTAATTGTTCAGGCCCCGGTTTCATAAAACTTACATCTCAAAATGATCGGTGATAAAGTTTTTTAACAGTATTTGGAATGTTCAATTGTTGAGTTAAAACTCTGTGATAAAGTGTTCAGAAGTGATTAAGTTTTGTAATAGTATTTGGAATGTTCCATTGCTGATTTAAAACTCAGTGTTGAAGTGTTCAGAGGTGATTAAATTTTATTAAAGTAATTTGGAATGTTCCATTGCTGATTTAAAACTCAGTGTTTTAGTGTTCAGATGTGATTAAGTTTTAAAATAGTATTTGGAATCTTCCATTGTTGATTAAAATTCAGTGATGAAGTGTTCAGAATTGACTAAGTTTTATTTTAATGATAGTAAGTTGGATTGTTCCATTGTTGAGTTAAAATTCATGGGTGAACAGCTTCTAGTATCCAACAGTAAAGGTTGAGTAAAAAGTGAATAGGCGTTTAACGGTAGATTTGAATGTTCCATTGGACTTTGAATAGGTACCACACATATGTAAAAGAAATAGAATGGACGATTCCAAACTGATTAAAGGAATCTTAAAGGAATAGTTCCATTTTTACGAAAATCTAGGAGTACAAGGGTTATGTTGTAACGAAAATAAACATAATGTTGCTGAGAAAAAATTAGTTAAACACGAGATAGACGAAATAAATAATCAATGAAAAAAATATGTTCTCTCTATAGGGTAACCAGGCATCATTTGACAATGCTTTTGTTTGTACTGGTCATTTTGGTGGGTTGTTTTTTTGTTCCTTGTTTAAGAAGGGTGTCTATCTTTGACTATTTCAGGACTGGATTTGAACTAAACGCGGAGGCTGCTGGCAGTTTTCCATTGTTTTTTTTCTAAATTATGTGAGCTGTGTCGCGAACACTTATTTCTTTTTTACATTACAGTTACTTGGGGAATTAATCCATTCAGTAGCTACAATTATGCTGCCATGCCCCTGACCGAAACAGAAGCCAAGGCCCAGGGATTCACTAAGATGTCTGACTGTGGCGGTAATACTTTATTCCCACTTTTAAGTACTGTAAATTAACCAGTTTAAAGTTTATATTATGTAAAATAACGATACTTATTATATTGAAACATGATAGACCTGTATATTAGAATATACAAGTCTATGATTGAACTCAGTAATGTACATGCATCACAAAATATACTAGTAAGACAAAAAACAACTGAAAAAAAATAGAATTGTCATTCATTTTTGCTTTAAATATATGTTTGTAGCCTAGTAAAGAAAAAAAATCGTAATAAACCGGATAAAGTGTCTTTCCAAGTCAAGGTTTCGTGATCTCTCCTCCCAACAACCTTGGTGAACGGTGTGGATCACAAACCTTGACTTTGTTCTGGGAAGATAAGAACAAGAAAGGGAAGTGCACATACCATAGACAGGAAAATATATGTTTAGTTTAAGCTGCATTTTGATGTCAACCATGTAAGTTTTTTGATTGAATTCAAGGTAAAATGTCTGGTTTAAGACCTTGACCTACAAAAATCCAATGCTGGTGTTAATTTTTGTCTTTTCCTAAGTTGCTATGCAAATTTTCAGCCAAAACCAACGTTTTCCAAATAAAATATCTAGAAAATCGGTTTGGACACAAACGTGTCACAACGCTAGTCTCCACTGAAGATAGTCTCCCTAAAGTTAAATATTTTGAAATGTTTGTCTGAAATTTGACAGAAAAAGGCAGGATGTCAAAAATCTGGATATAAAAAGGCAAGACAGTGCTTTGATTTAAGAATGGCAGGATGGTTTTTGGCTTTGAAATTTATAGAAAACTTTTTTTAACAAAAAGTTGAAAAATACGCGTTAGACCCCCCCCCCCCCCAAATAATCGTCTCCGATTTTTGTTTGTTTCAAAAGTAGACTTGCAGGACCAAAAAAAAAATCCCCCCAAAAAAGCAAGTAGTTGCTCTCTCATTCACATTGCAGATTTCAAATTGCAATCGTAATTCAACATTTATGGTCCTACATTTAGCTTTTAGAACTAATCGTTGCTAATGATTTTTACTTGTTTTCCGCTATAGATGCCAGTGGCCTTCATGGCAGACGTTATCTCAAGGACAATGATATGGCGGTTATCCTAATCTACGATGTTCAAGGCCATATTGCAGGAATATCGGCTGCCGTACGTATGGCTAACACACAAAAGGGTGCAATAGGGGGAATCAAAAAGGGGGGGGTATATCATCATAAAATAAAGAAGAAATAAAATCCATTGATATACTATATCATCCTTTAATGATCAGAATGTGAGGAAGCTGTCCGTAAGGGGTGTCACTGTGACAGGGGTAATAAAAAAGAAAGGGGGTTAGCTATGTGATATTTCAGAAAAGAGGAAGTGACATACTAGATCGTAATTTAACGATCAGAATGTAGGGGAAAATTGCAGTCTGCTCTGAATCTCAAGATACAGTTTGAAAAGACTTTATCATATGCCATCGAAAATAAGTTTTTCTTTGCGCCTATCGTTCTTGTAGCTGTTTCCTTATTTAGAAAAGCCTATTATTATTAAGCTAGCCTAATATCTTTAACAGATCCCTAGTAACTTGGCGAGCGGTTATCCACACAGCTTCCTGAAGAACCACCCCTATGTATTGTCTGGTGGACATTACCATATATCGGTCTATTTTACAAACCCAGGTAATTTATGGCGATGTTTAACCTTTTTTCATTCTCAAACAAGAAACAGACAATCTAAACAAGTGAATAAAATGCTTACCTCTCCTAGGCATATGAGTTCATCCCATTTTCGACTTGAGTTCGAGTTGCTAAATGCAATAAATAAGATGTTGTGTGCGGGTTTTATCATGTGCTTCGCGGTTCGTTTTCGTGAATGAACTTTTTGTCTGTGGGTGTTTTTTTCAAGATTCTTTACGCTGCATAGAAACACGGTTGTTTCGAAGTCTGTTACATTAATACAAGCAAATATGTTACAACTTTATAACTGCATTGTGGAATCTGGAATGCTTAAATGTTTCAAAAAGCAAGACCAACCATTTTTGTCTTATTAAAAATTACAAAAAAAATTCCAGACCTACCAGAGAAAAAAACAGCAGCTTTGAGTATCTCGGGAACTACTACTAGGGTTTTAGATGTGTCTAACGGGTGATCAAAAATGTTGGACGTTGGCAAAACATCAACATGAATAGAAGATAATGAGATGTGTAATAAGTGTACACGATACAACCTGCAATATAAATGACAATTTAGAAAAATCCAGAATGGAAAACAGCCAGCAGCCTTCAATGTGACCAGTGGTCGCTGCTCGCTGTTTTTCGACTCTTTTTCCATTTGCCCTGGATTGAAAATGAACTACCTATGATTCAAGCCCAATCCTAAAGTGCAATGAAAGACACTCTTCTAGACAACATAAAACAATCAACATAAATTCGACGAAATACAAACATTAGCTTTGATAAAGATTCCTAGCCTAGGACAGGCACATTTAGCATGTTTCTATTCTAGCTACGATCTGCACTACTGGAAGATCAAACGCGGAAGTCAAGCAACAGGGTGTTGGAACTGATTTGTACCTTCAGAACGGTACTGATCCTATAGCTCAGACCATTCTAATCCCACACATGGAATCTGGAATTCCCGCCACTCAATGGACCCGGGGCAAATGTTTCCCTTCAATGGGTAAGATGTTTACGGACTTCCTAACATGAAATCTCAATAGGGTATTCTGACATTCTTAATTTTATCACAATATATGGCCTAAAAACCGTTTTGAACTTTTGAGACCTTAAAAGTCAAGTTGATATGCTTGTCAATTTTATATTTTGGTCTATCTTTTATACCAAACTGATAGGCGATGAATAAAGTAAATGTTGCGGGAAAACAAAATAGCTCTGATGAGTCAGGTGTAGCAAATTTTTTATTGCCTGGAACTTTGTTGTATTTTTGTTCTTTTATTCATAACCTTCCAAATGAACCAAGTGCACCTCTTAGTTTTTTTTTTCTGCTGTTGCTAAAATGTGTTGTTATCTCGTTGAAAATTTTTCGTTTTCTTGTACTCCTATTTCATTCATTTTTCATTTTCGTTGATATTTTGAAGTACAATCATTAAACATTTCCTATTTCATATTTCAGTTTTGAATATAGCTCTTCATATGTGTCTTCATTGGCAAATATATATATCATATTATTGTCTCGTGTATTTTTACCAATGCCATTTGTCATGTTTGTATTGAAGGTGTTCATTATTGGTTCAACAGCAGAAAAGATATGAGCTGTGATGAATTCTTCCCCATGTTCTTGTTGTACAATGACGGGAAACTGAATGCCTTTGGCTGGGCTATTGAAGCACCAATAACCTCACCAAGAGTGGAACACCCACCAAAAGCAACAATATCTGTAAGTTGTAGTATAATAATGTGTATTTGTTACTTGACCCCTTTACCACTATTTCGTTCCGATGTGACTTTACATGTGTCACGCATATTAACTCCATATATTCCTTTCTTTGATAATAAGAATAAATGTTAGATTTAGAGTATTGGTTCTTACTAAACACATAGATCCATTTTGTGAATAGGCCTATGCTTAACTTTTCATGTATATTGACCCATAAATGACAAAAATCTAAAGTTATGGATGGCAACAAACTTTATATGCATTTTACTTTTACACTACTTCTCATTATTAGAAGTAAGACCATGGACAAAAACCTCGAATACTAGTTTTGTTTTAGCTTGAAATTGTGTTTAATATTATCTGCAAGCTGTCTCAGTCTTTTCTTACAAAATATATATATATATGTTTTATCTTCAGGCCTTCATGGACCCAGTACCCGATTGTATATACAATGCAGCTGATCTCTCAACATTACATATCTATCTGACCAGCAACCCAGCTCTGGACACATGTTAAATTTCTTAGTATTTAAGGAATAAAATTTATGGTTATACATGTATACCACCTTATTTTCTTAATAAACGGTCTTATCCTTGTTTGCTGTATACGTTTTTTCTCCTATTGTTCCCTTCTTTGTCAAAAACCATGTTCCGGGGTTTTTTTTTGACCGTCTTTAGTTTGCCAATGGTTATATATGATTTTGCCAATATCTAATAAAGATGAATAATAAATAAACAGGACACAAATTTTCTAATCAATTTAAGAAAAATGGTCCTGACTCCAGGCATTATCAGAAATTTAATGTCATTTTGAATTCTGGTACTTTCATAAAGCATTCCTTCCATACCAATATGGTAAATGTGGTACGTATCTGTAAGCTTAATGCACATGGTCGATATCCTCGGTGCTGGATTTGGCTTCCTTGTTCGAATGTTTTGGTTTTGAGTACTTTTCGTTTTCAACTGTTTTGGATTTTGACCTTCCAATGTTTTGGTTTAAATGCTACTGATGAGAGGTTACTCCTTGAAATATCGATATATAGCATATCCAAATTAACCGTTTATACTTGCGTTTTGGTATTTGTAATTTTAATGAATTCTAACCATAATTCTTGTTGTAAGTAGTCACTGATGTGGAAAATATAGGTCATATCAGCATTCACATCACTAGGTGTAACCTTCTTTACCAATATGGTTGATATGGCATTTATCTCTAATCGAGAATAGACCTAGCTGAACCATTATGTAAGTTTATGCGGATGCAGACGCTGGGGGGCATCACGTACATAAGATTATCCTCACTTTGAGAGGTAAGAAAGAAAACATTGTTAAAACTGTTGTAGAGACCTATAGTTAGCATATCGTCTTAAGGATCAAGTTGCATGGAGGAGTTCAAATACTTTATCAACTGCAAAAGTCAAAGGTAAGTTTGTGTGATGCAACTGTATAGGATTAGTATAAAGGTATATGCATACCAAGTTTCATCTATGTCTCACAGATTTTTTATAAGGCTTTAAGTGTTATATCCAACACATGAAATTACTCATCTCCATCATAATTTGTTAAAGAGTAAAAAAATCATAAGTTTATTTTAATGGCCTATTGACTCTTAAGCACGATTGGTAGAATTTGTACCAACATACAACTTTGACTCCTAACAAAATATAGGTGGAATGTGTACCAACTTTGATTGAATATAGTAAAATATTGATACAGAGGAATAAGTTCATGTGTGCCAAATACAACTAACTTTTGTTTTATTTTCTTTATTCAGTCAACAAAACATTTACATTGTACAATAATCACATGTACAAATGATAACAATTATTGAATTAATTAGTTAAGGATGTTAACAACCAAGCTGCTGAAAGACTTGTGGATTTCAAGGCATTAGAAGAAGGGAAGATGGTCTGTTCTACCAAATAGCTGAGTGTTCTCTTTATGTATCAGTTACAGATATTGTGATTTTAACTCTGTTGATCTTGTACTCCTTATCCTGTTCAATTTTGCTTATTCTCCAATTTTCATCCGATTTATCAACCTCTCAATCACTTTTGGAGAAATATTTTTCACCTGTAGAGAAAATTTTGTTCTCAGTGTAATTGCACGTGCAATTGATGAGCAACCTTTTGCAATTTAAAATAAACAACTTTATTTCCCTTGGTGTTAGAAATTCCATAATCAACTCAATCGCATTGTAGAAGCTATATTTATCTAAGTCGTTTTATATGGACTCATACATTTACTCTGCTGTTTAACTTGTAAGCAATCATTATTTCTCCTTTTACTTGTTTTTGTTTTGTTCAATTTGGCTAATATTTAATCAGTCATTTTTTTTATATGGGCTCAGAGAGAGTAAAGTAGTTATTGTTCAACTCCCTTCACAAATCACATGAGCCATACAGGGCTTAAGCTGTGGCAGAATTAAAAATATTCTTCTGGGACCTCTTGTTTCATACATTTCAGCTGTGGCGGATCAAGAAATTTTCAAAAGGGAAGGTGTGCGATTAAAAATATTCTTTTGGGACCTCCTGTTTCATACAGTTCCTATCCAAATTTGCCTGTCAAACAGGAGGCTGTACATCCGGCATGCCAGTTCTAATTCTGCCTTTTTTAACAGAGCCTTTCCTGAATAATTAATAACAATCATAAAGAGATTTCATGAAATGAGGTGGCAAAGATAGAAAATTGTCCAATTTATCAAATGCAAAAAAAAATTTATGTAATATTGTCAAAAATAAGACAAGAATGCAAAGTCGTTACAGCCGATCCTTTTTTCCACTGAACCATGAAGTTGAAGTTGATGGGATGAGATGCATGTGTTAAGTTTCATGAGGATAGGAAACTTCCTTCAAACTAACAACGCAAAGATGTGTACCATTGAAGATCTAGGTTTTCGGGTTTAAAATCTATACAATGAATTAATGTCGTAATAAAAAGCTTCGCCGAGCGCAGCATGATACGGCCTCAACATGTTGAACCCTGTACATTTTAGGCCAAATATGGATAGTCTATTGCTCTGGACACATGCAGCCCATGGTGGACTGACAAAGGTTTTTGACACATGCTTCTTTGATGGACTTTCGACCCAGGGGGTAAAAATATAAATTTTCAATTTTGAATTCTACTCTTGAAAAGAATAATGTTTGGGAAAAAAATTAAAAATCGAGCCAGAAATTTTTTTAAATTATGATTACAGCCCTTTAGGTAATGAGCAAAAAAAAGGTGGGGGTCGCAAAAATTTATTCTTAAATTTAGAATCGCTACTTGGAAAGGATGAACTTGTAAAAAAAAATTTTTAATTAGACCTGAAATAAAAAAGTCACGATTTTGGCCCCTTTTGGTCCCTAATAACATAACAGTAAACAAGAGGCTCCCAAGAGCCTGAATCGCTCACCTGAACTACACAGATACATATATTTGTAGATATTATTGTGTATAACCATATGCGATTTAAATTTATGAAATATCTTGGTTAGTTTTCAAGATATTGGGCTTAATTAGTGCAAATTTGTCAAAAATTAGGAAAAAGAACAATAACTCCCACATCAGCAGTCAGATCTTTTGCGAAATTTCAGTTCAGGTAGATCTTAATATGCTGATCACTTTTGATTCTTGCACAATTTTGATATCTGAAACCAGTTTAGAGTTATTAGCAAAAAAATGAAATTTGTCCCTATGTTCTATTTTTAGCCATGGTGGCCATGTTTTTTTATGAATCAAAAATATGAACGATAGAGTTGTAGCATATAAGCTATCAAACAGTGTGCCATGTTAAGATGCAGTTGGTCTTACCGTTTCAGACAAGTCAGGGGAAAAGTAATGAACAATTGTGAATATAGACGCTTTAAGGGCCATAACTCCTAAAAGAAATGGTTCTACAGCTTTGACCTAATTACATGAATTGTAGATCTTGATGTGCTTAATCATGTGCAATTTGAATTTTTGAAATATCTTGTGTAGTTTTCAAGATATAGGGCTAAATAAGTGAAAAATTTTGAAAAAATCCAGAAAAAGGGCAATAACTCCTATGTCGTTTGTTGGATCTGCTTGAAAATTTCAGAGCACGTAGATCTTAAGATGCTTATCACGTTTGTCTCCCATCAGAATTTTGATATCTGTTACCGTTTTTGAGTTATTTGCAAAAAACTGTAATTTGACCCCTATGTACTATTTTAAGCCATGGAGGCCATATTTTTGACGAATAAAAAATCCGAACGATAGAATTGTAGCATTCATGCTATTAAACAACTGTGCCAAGTTTGGTTGAAGTTGGATGTATGGTGTCAGACAAGTTAATCTTTGAAATTCAGGGTAAAAGTAATGAAAAATGGTAAATTTTGATGCTTTAAGGGCCATAACTCCTAAAAGAAATGGTTCTACAGCTTTGACCTAATTACATGAAATGTAGATCTTGATGTGCTTAATCATATGCAATTTGAATTTTTAAAATATCTTGTATAGTTTTCAAGATATAGGGCTAAATAAGTCCAAAATTTTGAAAAAATCCAGAAAAAGGGCAATAACTCCTACACTGGTTGTTGGTTCTTTTTGAAAATTTCTGGGCAGGTAGATCTTGAGGTGCTGATCACTTTTACCCTATGCCAGAATTTTGATATCTGTGACCGTTTTTGAGTAATTTGCAAAAAACTGTATTTGACCCCCCTGTTCTATTTTTAGCCATGGCGGCCATGTTTTTTTACGAATCAAAAATCTGAACGATAGTTTTATACACATAATGCCACTAAACAACTATACCAAGTTTGGTTGCAATTGGACTTATGGTGTCGGACAAGTTAACGTTTGAAAAATTGTTTACAGACGACGACAGACGACGACGGACGCCAAGTGATGGTAAAAGCTCACATGGACCTTCGGTCCAGGTGAGCTAAAAAAGGGGACACAAAAATATATCTGCTACTTGACAAGAATAGACTTGCAAAAAAATTGTCAAAATCAGACAAGAATTAAAAAAGTTTCGATTTCGGCCCCTTATTACATAACAGGTGAAAAAGGGGTGGGGTCGCCAAAATAAATTCTCAAATTTGGATTCGCTACTTGACAAAAATAAACTTGCAAAAAAAAATTTCAAAAACAAACCAGAAATAAAAAAAGTTTTGATTACAGCCCCTTTTGGCCCCTAATTACAAAACAAGTGAAAAAAGGGATGGTCGCAAAAATTTATTCTCAAATTTGGATTCGCTACCTGACAAGAATAAACTTGCAAAATTTTTTTTCAAAATTGGACCACAAATAAAAAGTTCCGATTGTAGCCCCATTTGGCCCCTTATTATGTAATAGGGGGGAAAAGGGGGGTCGCAAAAATTAATTCTTAATTTTGTATCCACTATTAGACAAGAACAAACATGCATAAAAAATTTTCAAAATCGGACCACAAATAAAAAAGTTTTTATTTTGGCCCCTTTTTGCCCCTAATTACACACCAGGGAAAAAGGTGGCACAAAAATTCATCAGGTTCATTCTTTTATTGTAAGAAACATTCTTGACAATTTTCACAGCAATAGGCCAACTAGGACCAAAGTTATGGTGGAAACAAGTAAAATATTTGAATTTTTTGCCCCTTTGGGCCCCTAATTTCGAAACAAAAAAAGGGGGGACCCCCAAAATCAATCCCATTCATCCTTGTATGGTAAGGAACATCACTGTCAAATTTCATAGCAATCAGATAACTAGAACTAAAGTTATTGTGGAAACAAACAAAAAAGTAGTATTTTTGGCCTCTAATTTCTAAACGAAAAATTGGGGGACCCCCAAAATCAATCCCATTCATCCTTTTATGGTAAGGAACATCATTGTCAAGTTTCATAGCAATCGGATAACTGGAACTTAAGTTATTGTGGAAACACTAAAAAGTTAACAGACAACGACGACGACGACAGCATCATACCATAATACGTCCGCAAAAATTTGCGGTCGTATAAAAAGTAGGGGTCAGTGTGCACAACATTTCTTAAGTATTTGAAGGTTAAGTCTAGAGGAGTTCCAAAACTGACTGAAATTCACAAAACAAGAAGAGCATTGAAGACAGGGGAGGCAAAAGAAAAACAGAATACCATACATGTGGAAGCATATATGTAAGTATAGTATACCACTCTTCATACATGTGGTACATGTAGCATAAGAACATGTATACCACCTTTTCATACATGTGGTACATGTAGCATTAGAACATGTATACCACCTTTTCATACGTGTAGTACATGTAGCATTAGAACATGTATACCACCTTTTCATACATGTGGTACATGAAGCATTAGAACGTGTATACCACCTTTTCATACATGTGGTACATGTAGCATTAGAACATGTATACCTCCTTTTCATACATGTGGTACATGTAGCATTAGAACATGTATACCACCTTTTCATACATGTGGTACATGTAGCATTAGAACATGTATACCTCCTTTTCATACATGTGGTACATGTAGCATTAGAACATGTATACCACTCTTTATACATGTGGTACATGTAGCATTAGAACATGAACACCACTTTTTCATACATGTGGAAGCATACATGTGGTAGCATAAGTACTAAATTGATTTGTTATATTAAAAATTGTAATCTTGTAATCAGAAAGGTAGCTTGTTTTTCTTTCTTTTTCTTTTCTTAAACAATAAGGAAGGTTAGATAAGTTGTAATGATATTTTCTGATCTTAACATAGAGAATCAAACAATGTTAGATATTGGTAAAATGTGAGTTTGACATTGAAATAGATTGTCCATGTAAAATTGTTTTTCCTTTTTTTTTTTTGATAATTGAGTTTTTTTTTGTTTTTTTTTCAAAAGTTTTTAGAAGCTTGTACAGAAATCACCAAATATATTCTTATTCCAAACATAAAATTATAATGTATGGATATATGATATAGTTTTTTTTTCATTTCTTTTTTTTTTTGGGGTTTCTGTAGCAATATTTTCAAAGTATAAATTTTAAATGTTTTTCTCAATTTTTCATAAAAAACACATTTTTGTAAACAAACATTTCACATGCTTGTAATCACTGCTCTATATAGAATCATTTTAGTAACATTTTCAATACATCAAAATGAAACTCGAAAAAAAGGGTTTTTTGGACTATTTATTTTTGGTAAAAAACGTAACAAATCTCATTAACAATGACTACTTTCTGATCATAATGAACCAATGTAGTACTTCTCTAGTCACGACTGTATAACATATTTGAGCAAAATTTTGCATGTAAAAAAAGCGATTTCTTTATTAAAGACCACATAAAAGTTCTCCAAGTTCAACAGTTTTAAAATATACATGTAAATCACAAACAAACCAAAGGAATAGTATACCCGATCATAAACAGAGAAACAGTTAACAAATATTTTTTCAGCACTAATTGCTTCAATAATACATTTTTCCTCTAAGTGTCTATATTAATTAAAATAAGTAACAAGAACCCAAACACTATATGCCTCCTACTTTTGTAGATGGGGCATAAATATATTTTCTCAATAAATATTTCTAAATAAATGCATTCATCAACATTTATCTAAATAATCATATATCTATTTTGGGAATAAAAAACATTGCTTTACTCGAAGCAATTTTCAGTGTAAAGAAAAATGTGAGAGAGAAAAAAAAATCTTTTCATTCTTTCAATGGGATAAAACAGTGATCCCAATTCAAGGTGATCCCAATTCAAGCAGTTTCAAAAAGGATTCTAATATGAATTAAACGAATAAAAAACATACATGCATTAATTACCATTTCCATAAACAGTGCAATCAAAAGGCATAAATGTATGCACATTAAAATTAAATAATTCTAAACATTCAAATAGATTGTGGTAAATGCATTTAATATTGCATCCTATATACATAAATGAAAAATCTAATGCATCACATTGACACCATATATTTTTTTTTAATACAAAAGTTACTTAGTAAATATTTTTATATATCACAAACAAACATTTAAATATCAAAGATTTGTTAAAAGATTTACAAGCATTGAAAGTATGGGAACAACAATTTTTTTAACATTCAAATACATGTAGTACATGTATATGGAATATTAACATATGAACAAGAATATGTTTCATCTCACAACATTAATTTTTTTCCACAATCACTAAACCATGAAGTTGTTCCAAAAGTATAATTTTATGTTGATAAAATGATTTATAAAGTTTCATGATACTATACTTACATCTCTGTAAGTGGTCATCCATGCAGAAAACATAGATCACATCCAGCATCCGAAGCATGCATTGTTCTTACCATCACTAGGTGCACCTACCATAGCAATATGATTGCTATGGCACTTGTCAGTAAGATGGAATGGACTTTAGCCATTCTTCTATAAGTGGTCATTGATGCGAAAAACATAGGTCAGAGCCAGCATCTGAAGCATACAATGAGCTTAGCATAACTAGGTGCACCGACCATACCAATATAATTGATGTGGCACATGTCAGTAAGTGGGAATGGACTTTAACCATTCTTCTGTAAGAGGTCATCCAGGTGGAAAATATAGGTCAAATCCAGCATCCAAAGTATGCATTGTGCTTAGCATCACTAGGTGCATCTACCATACCAATATGATTGATGTGGCATTTGTCAGCAAGTGGGAATAGACTTTTAACAATTCTTCTGTAAGTGGTCATTCATGCGGAAAATATAGGTCAAATCCAGCATCTGAAGCATGCATTTTGCTTAGCATCACTAGGTGCACCTACCATACCAATATGATTGATGTGGCATTTGTCAGAAAGTGGGAATTTGGAAATATGGGGATTTGGGATCGACGAACGGACAGACAAACAAACTGACCCGAACACTATATGCCTCTACCTTTGTAGATGGGGCATTAAAACAGTTTATACTTCAACAAAACAGTCTAATAGTATTTGAGATATTTACAAATGAAAAACAATAAGGCATAATATAACTTTTAAAATATATAAACAAAAGTATTAACATTGCAAAACAGATGAAAAGAATATAAAACAAATATTTACAAGCACTTATTTTATAAAAAATCACATGTAAAATTTAACCTTGAAATTCAAAATGTCATAATCACAATTTTTATTTTGTTTAAGCACTGTTTGTGTACATCCTTGTCTGAGCAATATCTGTTTTTCTTGCTTTAAGTATATGCAAATTGATAAAATACTACAGATATACAAAAGCACTAGTGTATTGAAGCAGATCTGAATAACAAGAAGAGCACAAACTTTTGTCTCCATGGAAACAATATTGCAGATTGTCAAAATGTTTGACTAAAATGGTCAACATGTATTGTAGATGAAGCTTATGTTTGATCCAGACCACCTGTGTAATCTCCATCTTCTACTTTACAGAGGACCTTGTTAACAAAGTCGGTTGTGTCTCCTGCCACTTTGTAAGCTGTAAAAGAAAAAGAAAAACTGTGGATTCATTTATTTTCATGGGTATCAAATTTCATGGTTTACTGAACAAGAGCTCCTGAATCACTCACCTGGTTTTGATGTCAACCCTATGAAGACTTTTTAAAAGCTAAATGAGCTGAATGTTTAAGCAAGAAAAGCTTTTCACTATCTGTAAATGTTTTCATTCTAAATAAGCTAAAAACACTATTATACAACTTTATAGGGGCTGTAACTCTATAAGGAGTTATCTGACAAATTTGACCCTATGGAGACTATTCTAGATCTAAATGAGCTGAACATTTAAGCAAGCAACAGGATTCTCTATCTGCAATAGTTTTCATTCTGTAGGCCAAAAACATGAAAAAACGCTATTTTTCACCTTTAAGGGGCAGTAACCCCTATAAGGAGTCATCTGTCAACTTTGACCTTATTGAGACTTTTCTAGAGCTAAATGAGCTGAATATTTAAGCAAGCAACATCTTTTCTCTATCTGCAATAGTTTTCATTCTATATGCCAAAAACACTATTTTTTGCCTTAAAAGGGCTGTAACCCCTTTAAGGGGTCATCTGTCAACTTCAACCCTATGACGACTTTTGAAGAGCTAAATAAGCTGAACATTTAAGCAAGCAACAGCTTATCTCTATCTGCAAAAGTTTTCATTCTATAGGCCAAAAACATTATTTTTGCCTTTAAGGGGCTGTAACCCCTAAAAGGGGTCAACTGACAACTTCAACCCTATAGAGACTTTTGTAGAGCTAAACGAGCTGAACATTTTAAGCAAGCAACAGCTTTTCTCTATCTGCAATAGTTTGCATTCATTAAATTCTGTTCAGTAGTTTCAGAGAAGATTTTTGAAAAATTGTTAACGGACGATGACGACAACAACAACACTGACGACGGACGCCAAGTGATGGTAAAAGCTCACATGGACCTTTGGTCCAGGTGAGCTAAAAAGGGTCAGTTCGAGGATTCTTAAATTAGTGGTTCTGAAGTCTGCAGCATAGAGATACATGTTAAACTTCCTTTTCATGGGGTTTCAAATTTCCTGGGTCTGGGCCACCCATGAAAACCACAAAAATTGATACCCCAAGAATAATAATGTAACCACAGTAGTTTAAAAATAAAAACATGTACTGGTCAGATAAATCCTTTTTTTGTTCATTAGAAACCAAATATTTAATTTATTTAAACATATTTTTGTGAATTTCAAATTTTTACAAACCTATTTGGTAGTTGGGAATAATGATTGATTAAATCCTACATCTAGATCTGTCATTTTCAATCATGTGTCTAGTTTTGAAAACATAAAGAGTGACCATCCTTAAAATGTAAAGTTTTTTTTACCTTATTTGTGTTTAATATTAATATAAATACATATGTACATACTGTATACTTTTGCTACTAGATCTTCTAGGAATTCTGTTAACTTCAGATTCTCTTTGCCTTCTTGTTTCAGTCTATTCTGATCTGGTAATTTTTTCCCAACCACATCAACAAATTTCTTTTTCATCTCATTGGTAATTCGTAACAACTGCTTATGTTCCATGTCGAGCCCATACAGTTTTATCTTGTATGCTTCATGTTGTGCTTTCTTCTTCAATCGGCAAGCCCTGAAAAATATAATGTAAAATATAAAATACAAGGAATGTATATGAATTTATTTATAATTTACAAAATTGTACTAAATTATACTGACAGAAGCCAATGAGTTTGTTCAAGAAGGGCTTAAATAGATCGGTCCCATAATTGCACAAATTGTCAACTTAAACCATCTCGATAAATGTTATGCAATTCAGTCATTAGCTAACTCAACTTTACATATTTAATCGATTTCACACGCTGACAAAATTTTTTATGACGTGCTGAAAACTGAAATATTAGTATCTGCTATATTTATTAGAGTTTATAAGTGTTTTTTTCTTAAAATTTTTATAGAGCGCATTCGTCGACAACATGAATTTTTTTGCCCACCTATTTGTCTTTCAAAAATAAGCATTTTATCACAAAATTGTTTTTCTCAACGCATGCGCTCTAAGTTAAGTTGAGAGATTTCTTACCAAAAATGCTCTAAAATTGCCAAAAAACTATAAATTTCATGAAATCATATGATTTCTAGCCCAGTTTTCTCCAAGTTGCTGAATATTTTGAAGCTTATTTTTGGTATTCCTGAAATTATAGCATTTCAAAACATATTTGGCAGTAATTTCAGAAAGTTTGTTCCAAGTTAAAATTTTGGGCCAATTTTGGTTATAACTGAACCTATCCCTTTAATAATAAAAAAGGCTGAATAGTGTTCATTTAATTGTTACTTAAAATGTTTTTTTTTCGGGGTCTGACTTTTTAACCAACTTTCAACAAACAAACATTTCACTTAATTCATCTGTTCATACATGAACAATTTCATTAAAAAATTTAAGTTAATCAAAATGTAAAATTTTTTTAGATTTACATGTTATTCATTTAGAGAGGTTTTGTTTAGATAATAAGAAAAAAATACCTAGATGCCAATTTATTCTTCTCCCTTTTTGATTTGTTCCGACTAGACACTGGAGTTTCACTTAAAGGTACAAAAGAGTCGATCTGTTTGTTCAGTTTATTTATCTGTTGCCCTATTTGGTAAAGTTTTTTTGGGTTTGGAGAGACATCTGTGCCATCGCCTCTCCTTGCCTTCCCCCCGTGTCGTATTGTAGTTCCAGCAACATGTTCACTTGCAACGGGGTCAAAAACTGGGTCTTCAAAGTCTTTCAACACATGTGGATCTTCATTATCCAACTGGTCAAAGTTGACCCGAGCACCTTTTGGTCCTTTGGATTGTAAATTATATTGCCAGAAATATTGCCGAGATTTTCTTGACGCCCCATCTCCTGTTTCTTTCTTGTACGACCAGGCATCTTGGCTGTCATCTTCGCCATAGTCTGAATCTGTAAAAATAAAACAAGAGTCTAGTAGAGATTTTTTAAATGGAAGAAATTGAATTTATTAAATTTATACTTCATGCATGCAAGTTTGAATCAAATAACTGCACTTTTTGTAGAAATACATGTAGATAATGTAACTTCCACTACAAAGATATTTTAAAATTTCTGTGTACCTTTGTCATCTATATACAGCTATTCAACATGAACATTACATTTATGCTATGATTTTTTGTGTGTTATAAATACAATGTCCATTGTATTTCATGTTCATGTAAGCCAAAATTGAAAGTTGATGCCACATTTACTGTATGGTCAGAGCCAAAGTACTATACCTGAATCCTGATGAGACTCCTGCTCACTTTCAGAGCCCTCCAGGTCATGATTTTCTGCAGACTTGTACGATTCTAAATGAAAAATGTAACTAGCATAAAAGACATTTTCTTCATATGTACATTTAAAAATTGTTTACATGTACATTTTGAATGTGTGCACTGTACATGTACAATCAGCTGTTCAGTAAATTTAAAGATCTCATTTGCTTAGCATTCTTAATTTTTGCATGGTCATTCATGTCAATAATAAAATGCAAGGATTGAGTTATCTTTCGTTATACAAAAAGCCTTTAATTTATCATGTAACTTTGTACCACAAATAATCATTGACCAAAGTCCTTTATTTGTTCCAGTATTCATGATAAGGACAAATAAATATACCTAACAATTCACTATAAATAACCCAATTGCAAGGTTAATGGCCTTGAAATTTATACATACCATAAAAACTTATGCTCAAGGCCACATTTATTCCTTATATCCAATAGCTCAAGGACATATGATTTACATTGTATATCCAATTTAATTTCATCATTAAATATCTGCTGACTGTTCGATTTTTTCACAAAAAATAAAAAAATGAAGTCAATAGAAAGAAAATCTATCACATGTGGTCATGCCAGTTATACAAGTCTTAAAATTTACATGAACGAAGGCTCACAAAAATGTCACATAATTTGTTCAATAAACACAAAAAACACAAAATAACATTTTTAAAAGGGAACATTTGGAAGGTAAAAAATGTACAAATGGAGGTTGCAGGGGCAAGTTTCAAAATTTACAAATCCCAACATTAATTAAGGACGGACCATTTTACTTGAAGGGGGGGGCCTTGTTTTTTTTGTTTTGGTCAGAAATTTTTTTTCCGTGCATAGTGTCGCAACAGAATTTTTTTTTCATTATCAGCATTATTTCATATGCCAGAAATCCTTCTTCAGAATATTTTTTTTCTTACCCTCGGCTGCCAAAATATTTTTTTCATCAAAAATAATTTTCAGAATATTTTTTTTAGGAAAAAACCAAGGCCCCCCCCCCTTGCAAGTTAAATGGTCGGTCCCTTAGCAATATGAAACCTATCAATAATCTTTAGGTATATATACTGCTATTGACATGATTGAGTGGATGCAAATGAACATCCTGTTTATTGGGGGAGTGAAACATATTGATCAGTCAAATTGATGTTTTTGATTATTAATGATATTTTTATCTGGTACCGGTATATTTACCTGTACTTATACGACTGCTCTTTCTGACTGGTTCCTCATTTTCTTCATCATAAATATAATGCTTAATCTCCTCCCATTTCTCATCCACATCTTTATTACTGGTTCCCTGTTTCCTCTTAGACTGACTAGATTGTTGTTTCTGACTTGGACTAGAAACCGTCTGCTGAGATTCCAACGTGGTGTCGTTATTGGACTGTTTATGTAAGAGTTGATGCAGACATGGCATGTTCACTGTGCCATTATGATTTTCAGTTTCAGAAGTCACTGTCGCAGTAGGACCATGGCCAACTGCAGACGTCTGCCTGAATGAAAAGGTTTTTGGACTTTGTTCTGTCTGTGGTTCTGGTAATCGCACCCGTGTCCAGCTTGATGACTGTTTTGGTGCTTCTTGTTCACTGACAACTGAAGGGTCACTTTTATAATTGTCATTTACCCATGGCTTTTGGGCATTGGCTTCTTGTTCCATATTAGCAGAACTAACCATTCCTGCAAGATCTTCTAGAAAAGATTCTGAAGTGTTCAACTCAGCCAAAGTAGGATTTCCGTCTAAATCTTCATCCATGTTGAAAATATCACAATTCAGAAAGTCTAAATCATTCTCTGGCTTTGATTCCAAGACCCAATTGCTTGTATCCATCTGTTGACCAGCATACGACACTTTTCCGGATGGTAATGCAATATCACAGGATGTTTCAAATTGAGTGTTTAAATCAAAACTGTCATTCAAATTGAAATTGATCTGTCCAGAAAAATCGTTTCCCAGTGTGCTTTGCATATCAGCTTTCTCTTGTTCGTATATGAAGCAAGAATTTGGACTCGTAGCGTAGACAGTTTTTTCTAAGCTGGATTCAGCACTGAATGGAGGGTCATACATGGACTGTTCCGTACCATAAATGCTACTTAGATATGGGTCCATTGTTTTGGGCTAAAAAAATAAAATTTATTTACAATGTATAAACAAATGTTTTACAAACAAACTATCAATATAATTGTGGAATGTATTTGACAAGTTCTTTTAAATTTGTTACAATTCCAATGCACCGTCAATAAAATATGTAAAGGTACATGAGTTGTATCAATTTATAATTACTTAAACTTTATTCATGTACATGTACATGTACAATGAATAAAACTATATATGGTCACATTTAAACAAAGAAGATGCTTTAATTCTTCTTTTATTTAAGCTAAGAAGTCATAATACTTGACCAGAAATAGATTACAAGTCTATTATTTTCCACGGTTATAGAACATTGTAGATACGTATTATTTCAAATTTGAGCTGCTTATTACATTGTATTATCTAATAGCTTTTTGATTTGCTTTTTAAATTCAAATTGGCTACATGCACAAATATCATGAATGTACAAAATGTACTACCCCAGGAAAAGTGGATTTTATTTTAATTTTTTTAAAAACATCATTACACTACATACATGTATTTGTTCATTTTTAAATTAAAAAATGTAAAAAAAATTTTTTTTACCTATAATAACGAACGCTTATAATATTGTACATGTACTTAAGTTCCTGTCCAGGGTTTGTTAAAAGGTTGTCTGAGGTTTGTCTATATATACTGGACAAATAAAAGGTTATCAGAAAGTCACTAGCATTCTATCTATATATTGGACAATTACATAAATTTAAAATGTAGAAAGGTCATCGGGTATCTGAGGTATCTGACCTCGGTTTACCATCACATAGATGTACATTGGTATAAAGTGAAATATTAATGAACAATACATGTATATACATATGTACATCATGTACATGTATACACTGGATGATTGGGAAATTATCTGGTAGGAGACATCAGCTGTCTACTGAGGACTGATGGGGCACCATGTCAAACTTGTGAAATTCTAGATCTACACGTAAACAACAAATTTTGAAAAGGAATACAAATGTACAAGTATCAACTCCTAGCACCCATCTATCAGGATCTGCCAATGATATACATTTTGTAATTATACACTGGTATTTTTTTCAAGTATTGTAGATTTTTTTACAAAAGCAAATTGTAGTATAATGAATTTAATCTAGTACATATACATTGTACAGTTGTACATGTAGCTTATCCAAATACTTTTTTGACAGATCTACAGTGTATAAAAAAATTATTATATATAATTTCATGAGTATCATAGTTCTTACCTTATAAACACCTTTAGAATCATATGTTTCTCTTTGGTACTGTGTATATGGCATATAACTGTTATAGTATCCCGCTCTGTTAAAATTATCTATCCTGAAAAAAAAATAAGAACTACTTTTGAACAAACGATGTACGTCCTGTGACTATGTAGTAAAATAACATACATTGTACTATCATATGATTGTTTGTCACAGAAATAAATAGAACACTTAATTACTTATATGCAAACTCAACAAAACAAAATTATTACTACAACTGTCATGACTGTACAAGTCCAAACCCACCAAAATATAAAAAAATTTAAAAAAAAAGGCAAAATTAATAACAACATACATTGTACCAGTAACCTGTACAGTATAATCAGTAATGCATGCCTGCACAATAATTTAAAGTGCAACCTAATATATATTTTAAAAAGATCAATACTGTGAAGTGCTTGAGACATTATTGATTAAAAGGGTACCGTACATGTGTACCTAGTTAACATTAGTTGCTTTTTTACATCAATACAGTGTGGCTTAACATGCTGAAGCTTAAAATACATGAAATATGGTGAAATAAAATTATGGTACAACAATGTAAATTACCATGCATGGTAAAAGTTATTAGCCAAATACTGTGGATTCATTTATTTTTGTGAATACCAATTTTTGTGGTTTGATGACAACTGATAAGTTTGTGGATTCTTAAAGTAATACAGATGCATGCAGTGGGTATCAAAGGCCCAGCATTTATGTGTCCCCACTTCACATTGACGCAGGGAAAAAAATTCTTACTAAAGTTAATTTACTGTTACAACATGTACAACAGTTAATGCTATCAAGATCAGGACAATTTAAAAACAAGGGGAGCCTTAACTTATGACAAAGGTTTCAAGTTTTCCTAAACAAATACAGGGTTAGCTACAATTATGTAGCTCCTTTGACATCTTTGATAAGGTGGAGCTACAATGCGGTCCCATAACTCGTAATGGAGAAAATCTAATTTCTTTCTTCAACTCAAACAAAGCTTCAAGATGGTTTGAAAATACCAATAACACTCTGAATAACATTGAGATAATAAAATTTTTTGTCGAAAGTCTCAGGTTAATATTAAATTCTTAGAAAACCAAAATTTTCAAAAGTCTGATCCTGAACTTCATTATAAAGTTCAGGATCAAGATCCTTCAAAAATTGATATTTTCACGAAATTCTTTTAAACTGCGCTAAATGTTGGAAAATTAAACATGTTTAAACTGAATTCGTCATTAAAATATTATAAGCGATATTATAATACCAATTTTGATGTCTAATGCCGTAATGGATTGAATTGCGCCTGGTGTGATTTCGCTTTCGCTTTATGAGCAATGGGACTGCATTGTAGCTCCGCCCAATAAAAGATGGCTGATGCCAAAGGAGCTACATTATTGTAGCTAATACAGGGTAACCGTATGCATGCTACACTCTTTTGTACATGTACAAAACAACTTTCAAAACTTATCTTAGATAAACTAATTTATTTTTTGTACATGTACATGTACAAAACAACTTTCAAAACTTATCTTAGATAATCTAATTTATTTTTTAATTCAATTTTGTACCTTGTCTAATATTCTTCATTAAAATATTGTTTTGGGAAACTGTTCAACACATTTGGACCAAATAAAATTGGAAAATTAGAATGAGTTACAACATATACCCCTTTCCAAATAATTACTTATATACCTGCCCACCCCCAACAAAATTTTTACAACAACTATAAACTTACCTGTTAAATGAACTCATATACATGTTGTTATATATATTCCGACATGCATTTAAATCGACCCAACCCATGTTGAAACATGTATAGTTATGATTTTGCATTATTCTTTCAATAAATTTTGTAACTTCAAAGTTCTACATCAACATGATCAACTACAGTATTCTATATTCTACTTCAAGTAATATAAAAAGAAAGAAAATATTCCTTGTCAATCTACTTTCTGATTTTGTTTGATTCTAATCACATCATAAAATGATTTAGTTATTTCATATAAAAAATAGGCATGATTTCATCACTGAATGAAAGTCAAAATCATGAAACATGCATTTCATCATGTACTGTACAAGTCAACTGAATTGCAAAACAAAAGTGAAACAGAAAACTGTGATTTTATTTATTATATTCATTAAGTTATAATAAAAAAGATATATAAGTTGATTGGACAAATCATCTGTGGGTAAAAAACCACAACAAATTTCATAAACAATCCTTGACCCTGGAAACCTTGACAAAATACTGTTTTACATAACATTACATTCACAAAACTGGAAATTCAACATATTCATAGTTGTCTTTTAATAATCAATGTTCAAAATTAATCATTATGTTGTTTTAAAGACTAATGATGCATTCTAAATCGAAATGTTAAGCTGGAAAGGTAAATGCACGACATGAAACATGTGAAAATATTTAAGATTCATAATCACGTGTTTTCCAGCAAGGAATAAATTAAATTTTATTTAAGAAAATCAAAATAAACGCGATATATTTTGTTTAACAATACTGCCAACTCACTTTATTGTATATTGACAATATATTCCAACACTATCATCCACTGTCAAAAGTTCTGTGGCTAACTGAAATATTTGTTGACGAATTTATTCTAGTGCTTCCAATATGGAGTTTTGTTTTGCTATAGAAAGTACGGGAATTTCAGTCTCGTGATGCAATGACGTCATTGTCTTAGCCAATCACAGTTGAGTATCTAAAAACCGAAAATGACGTTAATGACAAAGCGACACCAAGAACTTTTTTCAGTCTTAAGGGTCTTATATAAAATCCATTTCTGACCATCTAACCATCCATAAAAAACTATTACCCATAATTTCTGACAATGGGACAGATGTAACAAGGTCACTCACTGGATTGTCAGTATGACCGGGTCCCCCAGGAATTAACGTTATAAATATCGAATCTAACGTACGTTATTAGGTCCGATAACGTTTCCTTGGTCATAACACTGATGCGTAAACTTATAACGTTAGCAGAAAAAAAACTGTATTATGATCCTTAAAGTCTTCTCTTTTTGACATTTTGTTTATGTTTTGCGCACGCTTAAGGTGGCTCGAGGCTATTACACTGAGCATCTTTTTGCACATATTGGCATTTTGTATAAAATTGGTAAAATTACTGAACTTGACGAACAAAAACTATTCATAAATATTTATTTTATTAAATTAGAAGCAATTGTGGTACAAATAATGATATATTTACCATTTTTAGAATTTCCGGGAGATAATTTATATAGAATGAATAAGAATTTTTGCATTTTTCATTTATATCTGGCAAAAATGAACGGTGACCGTATTTTTTTTCAGACAATTTTCAAGAGCTTTAGAAAAGGAACTGTCCTACAGATTTTGAGCTGATTCTGTAGTAGAAATTCTTATTTAGGTGCCTCCATAGCTTTTTCCCTTTATATCCTATATAAAAATATTGAAACTTTGCTATTTTCAGAAAGCCGATAGCGCTCTTAAATGAACGGTGGCCCCCTTTTTTATTTGATACTTTTTATCTATACATTAAGGTCTATCAATGTGTTAAAAATGAACAAAATCTATAGACTAGAATTCTAATAGCCCCGAGACACCTTAATTGTTTCACATTTCGGGACCGGGAGACTGGTGTCCAGTAGTCTGAGGCGCTGGTTTAAATACCCCAGTTGTTAATTATTTTTGCAGGTACGTAGATCGAGTCCCACTTTGTGCTTTACGAAAAAGAGATTCCCCAGCCTGTATAATGTACATGATGTTTGTCGGATTTCTATCTCTCAGATAAGTACAGATATTTGTTTGTCATTGGGTTTTTAGCTCACCTGACCCGAAGGGTCATGTGTGCTATTGTCATCACTTGGCGTCCGTCGTCCGTCCGTCGTCCGTAAACTTTTTAAAACGTTAACTCCTCTGACACCATAAGTCCAATTGCAACCAAACTTGGTATGGTTGTTCATTAGCATTCAGTGCTTAGAACTGATGTGGGGATTTTTGATTCGTCGTAAAACATGGCCGCCATGGCTAAAAATAGAACATAGGGGTAAAATGCAGTTTTTTGCAAATAACTCAAAAACGGCTACAGATATCAAAATTCTGGCTGGGTAAAAGTGATCAGCACCTCAAGATCTACCTACCCTGAAATTTTGAAGAAAATCCAACGACCCATGTAGGAGTTATTGCCCTTTTTGTGGATTTTTTGCAAATTTTGCACATGTTTAGCTCAATATCTTGAAAACTATACTAGATATTTGAGAAATTTAAATTGCATATTGTTGAGCACATCAAGATCTACAAAATATGTAATAGGGTCAACGTTGTAGGACCTTTCCTTTTAGGAGTTATTGCCCTTAGAACGTCAAAATTTAGCATTTTAACAGCATTTCCTCATTACATTGAAAACGTTAACTCCTCTGACACTTTAAGTCCAAATGGAACCAAACTTGGTATAGTTGTTTATTATCATTAGGTGTATAGAACTGATGTGGGGATTTTTGATTGGTCGTAAAACATGGCCGCTGTGGCTAAAAATAGAACATAGAGGTAAATGGCAGTTTTTTGCAAATAACTCTAAAACGGTGACAGATTTCAAAATTTTGATTGGGAACAAAAGTGATCAGCACCTCAAGATCTACCAGCTCTAAAATTTTGAAGAAAATCCAAAAACCCATGTAGGAATTATTGCCCTTTTTGTGGATTTTTTGCAAATTTTGCACCTGTTTAGCTCAATATCTTGAAAACTATACTAGATATTTGAGAAATTTAAATTGCATATTGTTAAGCACATCAAGATCTACAAAACATGTAACAGGGTCAACGTTGTAGGACCTTTCCTTTTAGGAGTTATTGCCCTTAGAACGTCAAACTTTAGCATTTTAACAGCATTTCCTCATTACATTGAAAACATTAACTCCTCTGACACTTTAAGTCCAAATGGAACCAAACTTGGTATAGTTGTTTATTAGCATTAGGTGCATAGAACTGATGTGAGGATTTTTGATTGGTCGTAAAATATGGCCGCTGTGGCTAAAAATAGAACATAGGGGTAAATGGCAGTTTTTTGCAAATAACTCTAAAACGGTGACAGATTTCAAAATTTTGATTGGGAACAAAAGTGATCAGCACCTCAAGATCTACCAGCTCTGAAATTTTGAAGAAAATCCAACAACCCATGTAGGAGTTATTGCCCTTTTTGTGGATTTTTTGCAAATTTTGCACCTGTTTAGCTCAATATCTTGAAAACTATACAAGATATTTGAGAAATTTAAATTGCATATTGTTAAGCGCATCAAGATCTACAAAATTTGTAACAGGGTCAACGTTGTAGGACCTTTCCTTTGAGGAGTTATTGCCCTTGAAACGTCAAAATTGAGCATTTTTACTGCATTTCCTTATATTGAAAATGTTAACTCCTCTGACACTTAAAGTCCAAATGGAACCAAACTTGGTATTATTGTTTATTATTATTAGGTGTATAGAACTGTTGTGGGGATTTTTGATTGGTTGTAAAACATGACCGCTGTGGCTAAAAATAGAACATTAGGTTAAACTGCATTTTTTTGCAAATAACTCAAAAAGGGTGACAGATTTTTAGATTTTGATTGAGAACAAAAGTGATCAGCACTCTTAGATCCACCATATTGTCAGATGACCCTCTTATTAATCTTATGACCCTTTTAACGTTAAATAGATTTTGCCTTATAACCTTTACTTCAGGCACATATGTCAGGTGAGCGATTCAGGCTCCTGGGAGCCTCTTGTTGTCAAACCCCTCACATTTCCAGTTCCCGTCTCACGGTCCGTACACTAATCACTGCATTTTGATGACACCTTGTGACCCCATGGTGACCTATTGTGACCCCAGTTTTCTTAATTACATACCATGACAAGTACTCACAAGTACACAACCAGGTTGCTTATTGTATAGCCTAAATATACGAAGCATTTAATCACTTCTTTAATTATGGCATATTAAAGACACTTATAAAAAGGAAATGGAGGTTCGTGAACAAAAATTTTAGCCCTATTGAATGGTAAAAAACAGATATCCCCAAAAGAGACTAGCGAGCATCCTTAAGAGTGTACATTTTTGTACGACAGTCTGTGACCTGACTAGTTTTAATATAACATATTTGTTAATACTGTAATCATTACAATATAATTGTATTTATTTTTACAAACTGGCAAGATTACCTGGATTTACCTGGAAAAGTAACAATAAGAAAAAAAAAATTGTTACCTGACGCCGGAAGTCAAAGTAAAATATCAAACGATTCACGGATGCGGACCTGTTTTTATGAAAGTAACAATAAGAAATTTTCTTATTGTTACCGCTCGTTATTGTTACCTGAAAATGTGTTAACTAACAAGGAAATTCTTTAAGACTATTATAATACACATGATACACGTGACATGAAAACAATGATAAAATTTGAATTACGATTAATTTAAATGAAAATTATTTCAGTTTTGGTTGCATTTCCTACACATCCAGTTGTTGCTTTAGGTGGATTTTTAAGTCCGACACACGAAAGATGATACCATTCCAGACAACCATTGCAAACAATAGAGGCCCGAATATGGACATCATCTGCACAATCCAGGCAATTCCAATGGGAACCTTCACGGTTTTGTCATATTTTCTTTTATTTTTTGTCATGCTGGGAGTTTATCAATATATTTTTTATATATTTTATATATAACAAAATTGGTATCCTTGTACTTACGAATTTAACTTTTCTTCGAATTCGATAATAGTGAATCAAAATTTTCTTTAATTGAAAAATTTACCACCGGCATCTCGGAAGCCATTTTGATACGTTGTGAGCTTTTTTACCTAAGGCACAAATGTACATTTTATATATTATTCTTAAGTGCAACAACAATATTCAAATTCATATATAATCGGGTAACAACAAGTCGGTAACAATAACGCAAGGTAACAATAACAAAAATACTTATTGTTACTTCCATTAATACATGTCCGTGTCCGTTACACGGTTTCCCGTTAGTCCGTCCTTCCGGTGTCAGGTAACAATAATATTTTTCTTATTGTTACTTTTCCAGGTAACTGTATCCAGTGCCTTATTTTTAAGCCCTTGAGGGCCAATAATTGGAAATTCTATTCTCCTTGTTGTAATAATTCGGTAATTACCGGTCATGTGCGTTTGGTACATCTTTTTTTTCCAGATTACAGTCTTATGTATTTGTGCGTTGTTGTAGAGAATTTTTCTTCTGTTTATGGCTAAATCAGAAGGAGTCCCAACTAATTACCTTTGACCTTGCATCCATATAAACAAGAAAGTTTAATTATTCGATCTAACAGTCTTCGCTATCGCTGAGTAGTGGTGATTGTTATATTTTTCTTTAACGTATCAATGATATAAAAATTATACTCATTCATCAAATTTTAAGAAAAACGAAAACGTAAACAAGTTCTATTTTTAGAAATGAGGTCAATGTCATGTCCAACAAAAGGAGTTTTAACCTGATCAAGGTGAATTCGCAAGTAAATGAAGGAAAGGGCAATCTTATAAATTGTTCGCCTGTCCGTCTGTTGGAGTAACACCTTTTTTTATATAAGTTTTTTTTAACGGCTCACATTGAACATGCAGTAAGATTGGCTGCAAGGGCTGATTTAAAAAAAGTGCCGAAAAAGGAAAAAAAAATACTTATGTTTTATCTATTTCGATAACTTTAGTTCTGGTTAACAAAATGCCATTTTTAATTTACACTGATGTTCTTTACCATGCACATGCCCCTTTTCTCGTTTTAAAGTTACGATTCCAGAAGGGACAAAGACCGCAGCTCTTTTTCAAGAACAATTTTGAAAAGAAATAAAAGTTAACTTAATTGAAGGGGGGGGGGGGGCTTGGTTTTTTTTTCTAAAAAAATATTCTGAAAATTATTTTTGATGAAAAAAATATTTTGGCAGCTGAGCCTCAGGGTAAGAAAAAAAATAATTAGAAGGATTTCTGCTATAAAAAATAATGCTAGCTGATAATGAAAAAAATATTCTGTCGCGACGCCTTCGAAAAATAAATATTTTGTCCGCGCTCTGCGCGGAAAAAAAAATTCTGATCAAAACAAAAAACCAAGGCCCCCCTTCAAGTTAAATGGTCCGTCCCTAAGTGGACGTAGAATTGAAGAATAAATCTTTGCTGACCACTACCCATATTTCCATTTAAAAATCAGGGGTCCACCGCAAAAAATACCACTTTTTAAATGATCGCAAATATATTCTGATCTTCCATGTGTAGTCGATCACAAGTGGCTGAACATGCCAAACACAGGCTCTCATTAGCCTGGGTCGATCATCTGATCCTTAAGCTTATGGGTCTCTTAAAATTGTAAGATATACCCCTTAAAAAGGAACAACTGGCACCCAATGTGACTTTTGCAGAGCAACATCTTTTCTCTCTATATATATCTGCAATATTAAAAACAAAAGAATAATAGTTGTGATTTTAATGAGGAAACGTATGCTCATTAAAAAAACCCCCAATAATTTGACGTTTATAGGGTCATAACCCCTATAAGGGGTCATCTGACAATTCGACCCAACGGATACTTATGTAGAGCAATAGTTTTTATTATGTATAGGGTATTAACACAAAAAAAACCTAACACGTTTTTCACATTTAAAATACCAGAAGGTGTTAACTTACAACCTCCACCCAATAGAGACTTAGAGATGTGGATCGTGTCTTTCTGGCACATATTCCATATTCTTTCGTTTTTAATATTATTTCAGAGTTTGGCTTTAGTGGAGGTCGTAGAAAGCTTCCCCGTGCCTCAGTTATTTTCGAGTACTGGAATATGTGTTGGAAAGACACAGTTTACATATTTCCAAAATTTGGCAACGTTTGGCTATTTCTTTAACATTTGTTATATTTTCTATTTGGTCATTGTTGTAATATTTTTTTGGCTTCTGTTTTTGTTTTATCAAATCTAATATTCTACCGGTTTTCTAAGTTTTTTACTCCTAACGTGTCTGATGAGGGTTTATCCAGAAAAGCGCTTAACACGCAGTGAAATTTTGCTTTTGTACATTTATCAAAATCATTTCCATATGTGGATCGTGTCTTTCTGGCAGATATTCCATATTCTTTGAAGTTCGTTTTTAATATTAAAAACCGTAGGTCTGTATTGATCTGAAGATTTAAGCAAGCAACAGATTTTTCCATCTGCAATGGTTTTCATCCATGAAGGCAAAACATAAAAAGCTATTTTAAAAAAAATAAAAATACCAACACGGGTATAAAAAAGGTTAATTTGGTTATGTTGTATGTCGATATTTCAAGGAGTTACCTAGCTCTCATCAGCAGCATTTGAATCATTTCCAAAATATTGGAAAGTCAAAAACCAAGAGTATTGAATGAAAAGTACTCAAGGCCAAAAGGTTTTTAACTTTTGAAGGGCGATAACCCTCATAAGGGGTCATCTGACAACTTCAACCCTACCCAATCAGATCAGGCAATGCATGGAGAATTATGATTCTGAAGAACTTTACATCATTCGGAAATTTCCTATCTGTTATAACCGGTAGCTGGAGAGTTTTGAGCCATTTTACTCAAAGTCATTTGACACTAAGTCCTATCGTAGAAAAAAAGGTTATAAAGAATACGCCTTACATGGTCTCTTAATAAGTTTAACTTTCGATATCAGCCACTGGTAGCTAGATTCAAAATTATATTATTATTGTTTGCAAGTAGTTTGCGACAGTTAATTGTACTGAGATGATTACCTCTTTATCCCTATAATGTCTTACAACCGTGTTGTGTTTTGTGTTACCGGACCCTAAGATCGCAAATAATGGAAAAGGGGGATTTGGCGCCATGATTTAACCCACCATCTCTTTTGACATGGCTGTGTCAAGTCAGGACCAATGCGATCTTCAATTTCTCTGGTATTTATTTGCTTTGTATTGTCTTTTATTGGATATAAGAAATTGATCATCCCAGTTCGGTTGTTTTGTTGTTACTTTTATTTAAAGGACCTGGGAGGCCAAGTGGGTAAGGCACTGGACTTTAAATCGAGAGGCCGCAACCGCTGTGAATATCGATCCTCACAAATGCTTTTGTGTATGCCCATATCCTAATGTATATGTGGATATAGTTTCATGGTGTTCAAAAACAAGACGGGCTCCCGGGAGTCTGAATCGCTCACCTGGTAGTAAGGGCCAAAAGGGTCTCTTCTGTATGGGGTCATCTGACAATTTCAATCCAATTGACTTTTGTAGAGCTTTAATAAGCTGAAGGTTCAAGCAAGTAACAGATCTTCTCTATCTGCAATAGTTTCCTTCTATGTAACAAAACCATGAAAAAAAACACTATTTCTGACCCTGAAAGGACCATATCACCTTTAAGGTTAGTGAGGACACCTGGCCCCAAAAATAATTCCGAATTTAAACTGGCTAATTTTTTAATATATCAATATTTTGTATATACACTTTCTTGTGTATAAATATTGGACCACCTTTCCAGGTTTGTTTTTGCAAAATTTAAGTTCAAAGTCTCCTTAAATTACTATAGATTATATAGGAAATCCCTAAAATGAGCATAAAATCATGCCTCAGAAAAAAATCTACGAATTTAAATTTTTGATTTTATTTTCTCAAACTTAATGTTTTATGCTATATTTTGAAATAAAACAATAAAAATAGGGGGTCACCAGCTTAATTTTCTGTCTACTTAACAAACCTTTGTAATTTTTTGGTCAATTTCCACATGAGTTATCTCCCTTGTTTTATTAAAAAATTGTGTTAATTAAGGAACTATTGGTGAGTTTCTTATTATTTGGTTATATTTTGACAAAATTTTAACATTAAACAATTTTGTATGAGTTTAATGTCTTTGTAAACATATTTGACCTTTGTTTTGCATTTTTAGCTTTTTGTGGTCACATGACTGGTGTCCTCACTAACCTTAAGGGATCGACTGACATCTTTGACTCAATGGACACTTTTGTAGAGCTTAATGAGCTGTAGGTTTAAGCAAGCAACAACTTTTCTCTATTTTCAATAGTTTTCATTTCATAGGGCAAAACTGTGAAAAAAACATATTTTTTTACCTTAAATGGGTCATAACCCAGGGGTCATCTGACCACATCAACCCAGTGGAGACTTTTGTAGAGATTAATGACCTGAAGGTTTAAGCAAGCAACAACTTTTCTCTATCTTCAATGGTTTTCATTCTATAGCGCAAAAACATGAAAAAATGATATTTTTTCCCTAAAAGGCCATTACCCCTATTAGGAGTCACCTGACAATTCGACCCAGCAGAGACTTTTGTAGAACAACAGTTTTTATTCTGTATAGGGCATTAATAAAATACGCAATTTTTTACATTTAAAGAGCCAAGAGGGGTTAACTTACATCTCAGTACAAAAATTGACTCAAATTATTAATTTCCTTATCCTAGAAAGCAACA
This sequence comes from Arcuatula senhousia, assembly GCA_963971305.1. Taxonomy (NCBI): domain Eukaryota; kingdom Metazoa; phylum Mollusca; class Bivalvia; order Mytilida; family Mytilidae; genus Arcuatula; species Arcuatula senhousia. The sequence goes on along the minus strand of OZ020305.1, from coordinate 18,042,425 downwards.
TGTCTACTTCACCTGCTTACAGTGTTTATATTTCATAACTTATTCAATATACCAAGGCTTGTACAAATTTTTGTGATTTTTTCATACGACACCGCTGTCTCCGTGACCGACTGTTAGACAAAGGTTACAAGAAAATACGTCTCAGATAGTGCCTCAAAAAATTATTCCTTCGTTATCAGCCACTGGTGGAAATGTTCAAAATTAGGTTGAACGTATTGGTTAGTGATTGTTTTGATCGTAATGGTTAGTGATTGTTTTGATTAGTGTTTTGCTGATTGTTGTACTGAGATGATCATCTTATTATCCCTATTATGTCTTCGCAACCGTGTTGCGTTGTGTGTTACTACCTGACCGTAAAATCACAATGGAAGAGGGAGGTTTGGCGCGCCATAAAACCTGGTTTAACCCACCATTGCATTCGAAATGCCTGAACCAAGTCAGGACCATTGCGATCTATAACTTTTCCGGTGTGTCTTCCATGTTTTGTCTTTTCTCTATGACATTGAGATTGATCCCCCAAGTTCGGTAACTTTATTATTAACTTTATTTACTTTATTTTATTTTCCACCCAATAGAGACTTTCAAAAACCTCGGTCTTTTTATCCGAATGTTTAAGCAAACAACAGCTTTTTTTATATCTGCAATAGTTTTTATTCATGGGGGCAAAAAACATAAAAAGCTTTATGTTTTTACTTTTAGAGGGCTATAACTATAATAAGGGGTTATCTGACAACTTCAACCCTACCAAATGGAGACCTTTGATTCCGATAAACAGTAAATCATTTCTATCTATTTTAGTTGGAGAGTTTTGAGCCATTTTACACTAAGTTCTATCCTTAGAAAGAAAGAAATAGGTTAAATAAAAAAGCGTTATATGGTCTCTTAAAAAGTTTATCTTTCGACATCACTGGTACATTGTGGTAGCTATTTCCCCGGGTAAAGTTGTTAATTGAAGGTTTATTGTCATAATTAACCTAATGATTGTATAGTTTATAGTGGGACATTATTAAGTGAAGCCAGGTCTATTTGGAACACGCTAGTGACCTCAATTAACATTAAACTGCCAAAATGAGCGTTGAAAATCTCCCGCTAAAAAAAGGCAAAATCTCCAGCTTTGTCATGACGGATCCGCCACATGTATCCATGGGGTTGTCACAGCTCCCGCCCCCGGAATACCGAATACCGTTTAAAAAAGGACAGAATACCGTTAAAAAGACTGGAATACCGAATGCTCTAAAGATCACGGCGTACGCGTACCAAAAGCCTAAAAATTCGGAACATCGCGTACCGCGTACCACACCTTGGCGTACCGAATACCCTTTAAAAAGCACGGAATACCGCGTACCAAAAGGGCTGTGACACCCTAATGTATGATGGGGTCGTCTGACAATTTTTATTAAATAGACTTTTATAAAGCTTGAAATAAGCCGAAGGTTCAAGCAAGTAACAGCTTTTCTCCATCTGCAATAGTTTCCTTCTATAGAACAAAACCATGACCCCCCTATTTTTTACCTTTAAAGGGCCATAACACCTTTCAGAGCTCACCTGACAACGATTAGGAGTCATCTGATAATTCGACCCTAAGGGGGCTTTTGCAGAGCTTAAAATCCTTCGATCTTTGTATCTGCTATAGTTGATGAGTTATAAGCCATTTTAAGTGATTTTACCATATGTTCTATTTTTAGTAACAACGGCCATTTTTTGTCAAATCATTTCAAAATGAAGAAATAGAAATAGAAATAGAAATAGCTTTATTCCAATTAAGGGCCCTATAATAGAGCATACAAATTACATATAAGTGATTATGACAATTTGTGACAGTAAATAAAATTATAACAGATTGATTAATAACAACAACTTAATAATTTTACGGGGGCAGAGCCAAGTAGTACATAATATGATACAGTTACATGTATGAAATATGCATGTATTTATTATGAGAATATTATTGAACAAATAAATCAGATCTTGCTATAAGCAAGTGACATAAAGTTATGCTACAATATTTGATGTTCTTCTTAATTGAAGACTTTGATATACATAATTTCCAAACTCTCTGAGCAAATCTAAATCTTCTTGTATAAAAATCCAATTAAATTTTAAACTGTTTTGTAAATTATTATAGTTTTTGCAATAATGTAAAATCTTAATTGAAAAAATATCTCTAAATTCAGCATATAATGGACATTCAATAATAAAATGTAATTCGTCCTCTGTTTTATTTATAGTACAATATTGACATTTTCATATAATTTTTTGAGTATCTATCTGTCTCTATCCTTAAGGGATGTGCACTTATTCTGATCTTGCATAAAGCTTGTCGAAATCTAAAGTCTTTTAAATTTAAGTATTTTTCAAATCCAAATGTAGTTTTAAACGAAAAATATGTATAAAGTTTCCCTTGAAGATCTTTGTTGCCAACATGTCATATATCATTCCTGCAAAGTTTCAGGTAAATTAGTTAATTGGTTGTAGAGGAGATATTTGAAATTGTTAACGGACGATGGAAGCATTGTGATGACATAAGCTAAACATAGGTAATCTATTATTTACGAAGCTCACCTCATTTGTCGTAACGCATTCTTGTCACGAAGCAGGAATTTACTTTAAACTTTTCAAAAAAATAAATAAATTAAGCGCTAATCCATGTAATAAGAGGTCACACCTAGCATCTGAAGCATGAATCTTGCCAAGCATCTCTAGGTGTACCTACCATACCACTTAAGACGATGTGACACTTGTCAGTAATCAGGAATTGACTTTAACCATTCTTCTGTTACAGCCAGCATCCAAAGCATGCACTGTACTTACCATCACAAAGTAAGCGGGGATGGACTTTAACCGGTCATCCATGTGGAAAATATAGCTCACAGCCAGCATCCGTAGCATGCTTTGTGCTTAGCATCACTAAGTGCACCTTCCATACCAATATCATTGATGTGGCACTTGTCAGTAAGCGGGAATGGACTTTAACATTCTTCTATAACTGGCCATTCATGCGGAAAATGTAGTTGAACCATTCTTCTATAACTGGCCATTCATGCGGAAAATGTAGGTCACAGCCAGCATCCGCAGCGTGCATTAATATATGGTTGATGTGGCACTTGTCAGTACTTGGATGTGGATCTTAACCATTCTTCTAAAAGTGGATCTGGACGCCTTTTATTATCATTTCTGTTTATTCATATCTTTATTTGATTTTTTTTTCATAACCTGGTATGTGATGATATCATACTTCATGAAAAAGTAACTTTTTGTAGGTAATCCTAACACCCCCTTTTTTCTGTCTTTAAATAAACAATGAAGTGATGAGACAGATAAAATTTTCAGATGATTTTTTATCATATCCTTATGCATAATGTATATTTTCATAATTATACTATACTTCCTTCATGGTAAAGAAACTTAAACTTGAAGGTTAATCTGATTGGGGACAAAAAAAAACTGACTTTAACACTATACACCCCTATACTTTTGTAGACAGGAATAAAAATCCTCCTCCTGCTTGCACATGACATTCACTATCTTATAGCCCAGGTATTCACTTTGCGCTAGAGAGAGTACCTTCCATTCATTAGGACATATTTTATAATTGTTAAGAGGCTTCCGCATAATACTAATGCAATGTTTGTTCTTGTTTTGGTAAAGTGTTGTGGGTTCCTTCGTTCTGGTTTAATATTCTTCCTCTTAGACTTCACTGTATTTTTATGCTTTTTATAGTCACTGATGTTCAAAATAAACAATTATTAATAAAAAATTATTTGATTCAATTCTGACTTGATGAAAACAATAAAGTTTATAGAACGAAGAACAAAATCTTGTTTCAACCAGTACACTTGTCTAAGAAAAAGTCAGCAATCTAAGCAAACATGATGTGATCCTTTCCTTGTAATGCACATGGTTGATATCTTGGCTGCTGGTTTTGCTTTTCTTAAAACTTTATGAGTAGAGAACATCTTCTGAAATAATTTTGGTTTTCAGCAATGCAATTATTTTAATTCAAATGCTGCTGTTGAAGGGTTACTCAGTGGAGTAATTACTGTGGTTTCATTATTTTTTGTGGGGTATCAATTTTCGTGGTTTTCGTGGGTAACAATCAACCACGAAAATAAGAATCTAACGAAGTGTTATTCTTACATTGATTCCTATAAGCAACATGAACAAACCACAAAATTAAGAATTCAACGAAATGTTTCCTTTGGATAAACCACGAAAATTGATACCCACGAAAATAAATCAATCCACAGTAGTAAGCAGGTTTTTTTTTCTCAAAATTTTAACTTTTATTCACCGAGGTATATGACTAGTGATTAATAGATTGATTGTGGGGTGTAAAAACAAATAATCTAGACCTATGACTATGAAGGCCTTCCATCTTCCTCATGCAGAATAGTGAACTGAACGATTCATTTTTTTACATTTATTATGTAGTATAAATGCCAAATTAAGGCTGATGTAGCCTCTACATATAAACACTATAGTCTGTGGCAAGACATATTCCCAGAATGCATTGTACAACTTATTTCCATTACATGTTTCATTAGATTTACTAGTATTCAAATTTAAAGAAAAAGAATTATAACAGAACAAAGCAGTCTGAAAGAGCTAATATGAAAGACACATACATGTATAAAAATTAAATTTGGAATTCATTATAAGCTTAACAAATTAGTTGATCTTAAAATGCAACAAACAATCAAGTCTTAAGAGTGTTTAGTTTTCACAAATAGTTTTAGAATTGTGATTATTAAACATGTTAAATAACATACATAAATTATTATCAAATGAAAGATGTAGATGTTTTTGTGTTTTGTTGTATTGAAAAAGTAAAAATAAACAATAAAATAAAGAGCACAAAAAAGAGAAGTAGATTTAGATAAACACCTAAACCTCTATTTGTTATTTCTAGCTTAAATCTACAGAAACAAATTTAGGATTAGTCTCACACTCAAGTTAACACAAATTATTTGTCAGTACTTCAAAATATGAAGAACAAACTGTCAAAATATGAAAATTGGTAAAAGAAAAAAAAATATTAAGAATCAAATTTAGCATTTTGTAAGCATGGAAAGGACAACCAACAAGGAGACACTTTAAGACCTCAAAATTCAAAAATTCTAAAAGGACTCATGGCGAGCGCTTTTTTAATAACAACAGTTTGACCAAGATACATCCTAAAACCAGACAGATATCTTTATAGAAGAGCACCATCAGGAAATTGAAACAAATGATATATAAAACCTGGATCTTGTCTTAATTTTTAATGGTGCTTGATACTTTATATAGATTGTAAGATGGGAAACAAATACATGAAATAACAATATATGGGAATACTAAATGTGCATAAATATGTTCTTTACAATAAATAAATAATAAATACTATTAAAAACTGTTAATTACAAATCTGACTATAACCTTTCTTTAGTTTTTGTTACAAGAAATTGTAAAAAAACTAATAACTCCTTTATTCAGATTAATTTATCATCCGATACGAAAACATTAACCCACTTTATCACAGTTAGAAGCCATCTCCTTCTAGTTCTACCAATGCTGCTATACTGAATGCAAGTAAAAAAACTTTCATGATTATTTTCAAAAATTAACATTAGAAACAATTTAGGTACCAAAAGAAAATCTCATTTGTCATTATTTATATATCTAACATATTTTTTACCACCCATTCTTCTAAACCAACATTACATCTAAATTCCAAATATTAATATTTTCTCTATATATGATCTACAACCAGACATTAAATTTAAAATACATCCCCTCCCCAAAGTTATTCTACAGGAATAAATGTATTTATCTTAATTTTTCCACCATTAGGTTCATGGATAACTTTAGAAAATGTCATCTCCCTTAGTACCTACAATTTATGGCTATAACAGAAATGGGAGGTGTTGGAAAGCACTTTTACAAGACACTACTGCCCATACATTTTTTGGGTAATTTTGCAAAAGAATAACAATCAAATTTCTGTACAACAAGCATCACCCATCTTTAAATATATAAAATGCCTTTTAAATCTTAATACATTTTTTTCATGGAATAGCCTTTGCTTAAAAGGCAAAAAAAAAATCAAACTTTTTCATGTATATTTACAGATCTTTTTATAATATCACAGACTGTTAAATTAAATACTGTCTATTAGCACTATATAATGTCACTAATGAATGCTCTTTGAGGGCGAACGCTTGCTTCTGTTTTCTTGCTTCTTCAAACAATTTTTCTGGATTCTCTGTATAAAATAAAAGATATTATTATATCAATAAAGATGGCTTCATTCTGGAAGAATAAAAATACCAATAGCCCTAACTTTACTCAAGCATTGCAACAGAAGGAAGAAGATGGAAAAATACCATATACTTGATATAAGAAAGAAATATAGCTTCTTACATTGTTTTGAGTGGATTATCAGATTTCTCAATCGAGATAGTTAAATGATGGAATTTTAAGCTTGAGACTCTGTCGAGAACTATCGATATTGAGAAATCTGATAATCCACGAGAAATGATGTAAGACGCTGTTTCTCTAATTTTGCGGAAAACCAAATTAGAGATTCATTTTGGTTAAAGTTTAAATTCTCCTAACCTTTGATTTGGTCAGTATATTATTACGCTTTACCAAGAATTACAAATGAATCAAAGTAATCTAAACATTTAGGTTTTTATGATATTCATAAACATAATTTATAATAACATAATAATATCAACTGTTTCAGAAAATATCAAAAGTAAACTAAAATATATTGTGAGTGTCTAAAGGAACTATATTTATCGGTGAATGTTTTTCTTGCAGTTTTCGGTCGCAATGGCAACGCCTACTGTAAAATTGACCAATCCATTAATGAGAACTAAAAATTCTCTAGAGAGAAGAAATATTTTTTCACAACTGTCTGGGAAGTAGTTGAATCGGATGGAAATTAGAGAAATAATAGTCTATTGAAACATTCCATTTCTCAAATCATGTCAATTTCTTTATGTGTGTGTGTGTGTTAGGGTTTAACACCCTTTCAACATACCTGGGTCATACAGGGCAGTCAGTTTTATTGGCGGAGGAAACAGGCGTACCCAGAAGAAACCACCGACCTTGGGCAGGTAACTGACATCACATCAATTTTAAGACTGTGAGCAGTGATCACATTAAAGGCCAGTTTTAAGATTTTTACATTGCTGCTGGTTTATGAAGTTGTGTCACATACACTTATTCCACATCTCAAAATCATGTCATGTGGCATTCTTATTCTAACAATTAATTATAAAACTATGCTCTTCAAAATCTTTTTATAATTTGGCTTTTCAAAGTTTTGGTTAAAGAACTTCTGATGAGTCTTTTACAGATGACGATGAAAAATAAGTTAGACATCTCAAGACAATGTTTAATCTTTTTTGTACTGACATTAATTATAAAGAAAATAATAATTTTTTGATAGGTACTGTTTTTTCCATTTTTTAAGGATGGGTCAGGCATACAAAGAAATTTGATTCCCAATGAATAAAAATTTGGAAGTGAATTTTATGATGAATATGTTAAAACCATAGATTAATAATTTTATTCCCAATCTACCAAAAACTGCAACTTACAACTTAAAGTTTGTTTTTGCCTACAAAAACGATGTCTCCCCCCGGTTCCCTAAAAAAGTTCTAAGTTCAAAGGGCCATTACTCCAACAAAAATTTGAGGATCAAAATTTCCTGGTCATAAAGACAACTACATATGGTGTCCTTCTAATTAACCACATTTCATTGAATATGGTTCTGTAGCTTTAGAGGAGTTGCATTGACAAGATGATAAATGAGGATTTTCAGCAATTTCCTAAGTTCAAAGGCTATAACTCCCACAAAAATTTGAGGATCAAATTTCCTGGTAACATGCACAACTACATATGGTGTACTTCCTATATACCAAGTTTCACTGAAATCTGTTCAATAGTTTCAGAGGAGTTGCGCTGACAAGATGATAAATGAGGATTTTCAGCAAATTCCTAGGTTCAAAGGGCCATATCTCCCACAAAAATTTGAGGATCAAAATTTCCTGGTAATATGCACAACTACATATGGTGTACTTCCTATATACCAAGTTTCATTGAATTCAGTTTAGTAGTTTCAGAGGAGTTGCGCTGACAAACTTTGTGACGGACAAACGGACGGACAGACACGACAAAAACAATATGTCTCCCCACAAAAGTGGTGGGGGGGGGGGGGAGACATAATTTAAATACATTCAGTTAACTGTTAATACTGTTACTAAAATTCACAAATTTAAGAGTCTTCAAACTGACTACTGAATTTGGAACCTAATTATCATGATAAAAATATCAAAACCATTTTAATTTTACATAATATTAATCTAAAAGAAAATGATATACAAACCCTATTGAATACTTTGGCCCTTAATCTATTCAGTGAGTAGTCCTCTTGTCTTTTAGCTTCTTGTTTCTGATTCTGCACCTCTGGTAGCTTTTTATATGTCCTGAAGATAGGTAAATATTTTTTTTACAGAATAATTAACAACTTTCATATGAAATCAAAACAGTGTATTATTATGGGTGTATGTTCCATAATGGTGTTTAAAAGCTTGATATCTGGCCCAATGCATCCTTGATGTGGGCCTATTAATAAGGTTGGTTCATCATTGTTCATCAAGCTGTGATTTTTTTTTAGATAACTACAGTTTGTGTAAATAAAACATGTTTAAACAACAAGATATTTTGTAACAAATAAATTTCATGAATTCAAAGATTGAACAGGTACACTAAAGACATTTTTTTTCTATAATAAAATTGAAAAATCAAACTACTATGATCCAGTAATAGCTATCCAAAAAGAACTACACAATTTTATTATAAATTATGATCTTTAAATTCATAGCCCTTTTGAAAAAGTCATCTGGAATTCCGATTCCGAGTCTTTTATTTTAATTTTTGCAAGAGTAGTTTCCCTTTGTGGGTCGGCCAAATTGTGTGATCAACGTTGAGCTAAGGAAAACATCAATTTATACCTATCTGTTTTTGGCGTAATTTCCTCCTCTTGATACAAATAAACTGGTTTGGAGTAAAGTCTTGGATGTAAACATATGGTATGCTTTAGTAGTTAAAGACTGTGGCAGACAGATTTAAAAATGTTTTAACAGGTTGACAAATTTAGTTTCAACAGAATTTCAATTGCGAGGCCGACCCAAAAGTTGTAAACCTGTAGTGAATAAGTATAAGATTGCTCGGGTCTGCAAGTCTGGAATATACTTTCTAAAAAGTACTATACATGCATATCTTCATATGCATAGTTCTTTTATAGTATAAAACAATCACGTTTTCTGAGTTTAAAAACAAAATTAAAATGTAAACTAATTTTACACTTACTTTTTTGTCAGCTCCTTCATTTCTCCCTTAGACATAGCACGTCTCTTTGGCTTGTGTAGATTTTCTGGAAATTTTTTTTTTTTTAAGTTATTGACAAAGCTGCTATAATTTACAATTTATATTACAGTATCTAGAATACATCAAGTAAAGAGAAATATGTCTAACAGTCATAATGCCCATCTTGCAACATTTGGGACGGAGTGACAAATGGACGGACAGATGGACAGACGAACGAACCGACCCAAACACTGTATGCCCCTACTTTGGTAGATGGGGCAAAAAAACTTTACTCATTTACCTATCCATATTTGAAATAATGATTCAGTGAATTCATATAGTTTTACATTCTTTTGCCTTATTCTTATGTTGCAAGTTTTAATTTTTCATGTATTATTTGTGGACTCTTGAAATATTCAAGACAAAAACTGAATAATTCTGATGTGTAAAAATATATCTAATCATTATTCCCTACCACTAAGAGGATGGGCTTCAGGGTTAGCCTCCTTCCTCCTTTTCTCTTCAGCAAACAATCTGTTCCTTTCTTTCTCTAACATTTCCTGTAAATTTCTCTCTTTAGAAGCCAGAGTGAGTCTCTTCTGTCTGGCTCTTAGTTTGGATATGGCATTCTGTTTGTAAGTTTGGAAGGCTTCCTAAAAATACAACAAGCAACAGGTTAAAATTTTTGTAATTCGACAATTTTTGTTCACTTTCAAATGTGTGATTAGTTTGGAACACATTGATTGTAGTGATGCAAATTATCCTAAATATGAAATTGGTACATTATCAATTGGTTTTAAATATCTAAATCTTTTTTATCTACAATGTGTAATACATTATACAGTTTATATTGATAATAATCAATTTTTGAATGGAGAAAATGCTGTGATTGTTTATTTTTCAATATTTAAAGTGGACATTGAACTAGAATATTGTCTACTGTGGTTTCATTATTATTCGTGGGGTATCAATTTTCGTGGTCTTCGTGGGTGACTTCATTCATTAAATTTGATACCCAACAAATAGGAAATTTAACATTAATCTGTATGTTGGAGACATCAGAACCACAAAATTAAGAATCCACGAAATGATCTTTTTTCAACAAACCACGAAAATAAATGAATCCACAGTATTTTTCAGTACCAAGATGGTGGCATAGACAAGTAAATTAAATTTAGAATTAATATACAGGTCTATAATGGTGGTCAAATAACACATGTATTTTTTGGTTTTTTTTTCTTCATCAAAATCAATGCTGATGCCCTTACATCTTTTGCCATACATTTCTTTACATTAGTTTGATGTCATACCTGTAAAGTTAACCTTGACAGAGGTTTGGGGTCAAAGTTCTCCTCATCTGACCTTTCTTCATCAAAATCTTTATAATGACCTGTAGTGTCAAGGTCAAACTGAGTGCTCTCCCCTATTGACTTGTTGACTGGGTTGTCTGCACAAATGTCCTTCCAAGTTGCAGACGACACAGATTTTGGTTGCCATGGTTCCTGACTAACAGCAAAGGCTTGTCTTTCTTTTAGAGGTTTTCTCCATGGTTTTGATTCAGCCATTGGAACAAACCAGGTTAGTCCACCTACAAAATCAAAAAATAATAACTCAGCATATTTTTGTTTATTTTGTGAATATACAACAATAGAATATAGAATATTTGGAAGCAAGTTAAAAATTGAAAAATGATTAAATTAAAAACTTCAACCCATTTTTTTATGTTATATTCTTTTTGAGTTATATGTCCTTTTAGAAATAAAGCATTGTTGAAGCAGAAAAGTCTGAACCTGTAAGCCATTACAGTTTTCCTTAAAATAGATTTGTATTCCATTTTTTTTTTATAAATTTATCCCAGGTTAATTCTTATAATTTATTATGGATGTTATGGGACTTTTAAGACAAATATACATGTACATTTTTAATTGCAAAGACACCTAAATTCTATAACAATTCATGCAAAACTACATATATGCTTAACATTGTTTGTTACACCCTAAAGAAATATAAGAAAACTGATATATTTTAGCTTTTCATTTTTAAATTCACAAAAGATGCATTCTCGTTTGAAAAGTCAAAGCTGTAAGATATACATTAATTCATGTCTGTCTGCTTCAGATATATTTAATTCTTATCATACAAGTCTATCCAAGCATGTTTATCTAACTCTATTGTCTATATACCATGAAAAGAAAACTAGAGAAATTCTACAGATAAATGAAAAGAATATTAACTATAGTAGCTAAATAAATAAAATGAAAGTTTCTAGAACATGCTGAATACATAGCAAAATTTAAAGTAACCACAAAGAATTGACATCATTTTGAATGTGTATAAGATTGATACTTATTGAAAATGTCAAAATAAATATTGTAGAAATTTAACTTGGAGGTTTTTTTTCAATAAATAGTGACATTAATATAAATATGATAAACAATTTAAATCTTTTTATAAAACACATTCATAATGTATTTGTAAAAATGATCAAGACTTTTCCACAAAATAAGAAATACATACGTACATGCAAATGATTTGGGTACTTGTGAGTTAGAACTATAATGGCAGTTTTCCATGGAAGATGCATGTTGGCTGTCTCTTAAAATTCGGTAAGCAGAAAGTGGATGAGTTATGGGCATAAAATTGTGTTACACCATTTCGATTTGGTCCTATAGAAGGAAGCTACATGCCAAATATCGAAAGGCTTTGATATATAGTTGCCAGAAAAACTGTGATGGAAATTTTGGTTGAAGACACAGGACTACAAATACCTATGCCAGTATCCAAATCACATGAAAATCTACTTATTAAATGGAAAAGCCTGACTTAAAAAAATAGAAGTTTGTACAGCTACTAAACGTGCCCTATCTTATGCTTACCCCTTCCATAACCTTTCCTTTTTAATCTCTTTTTCTTTTCTACATAGCACAAAATGTTTGTAAGCACACAGACACACAAACAGACAAAGTCACAACAACAAGAAGTGTAAGCTAATGCTTTTGCAAGTGTATGTATATTTTTTTTGCTTTATACTTTTACAATATACATATCAATTGATTCATTTATAAGATTTAAAAGATAAATGCCTAAGTTTATCAAGAGATGTAATTGCAAATGTCAACCTAAAATGATAGTTTTCTAAATTAATTTTTCTATCTTAAAAATAAAAGGACAGAAAAAATATATTTTCAATTGATTTGCAAATTATTTTTTAACATGTTAAACTTTAAATAAAAAAAAAAAATGAAAATAGGGAACACAAAATTGAGATCCACACAGCTTAAGATTTGAAAGTGCTGAAACCACAACATAACACACAGGTTTTTAAATCACTACAAACATAACCAAAATGACCAGAACATAAATCTTACCGTCAGGGCCATCTTTGATTTTTCCTGCTAAATCATCGTCAGGTGTCTCAGGGGTAAACATCTTGGATTTGGGTGGTGGAGGCGTTTTTATACGACTACGTGTGTCAACCTCTTCATCCGATTCTGGTAGGAAGACCCTAGGTTTTTGAGGAGGAGATTTTGAACGTGTGGGACGTCTTCTGGTAGCTGCTGTCCGAGGTCTTGATGGTGGGGAAATTGATCTGTTGGTAATTGATCTGTTAGGAGAGACAGAAGAATATGATGTGTCTCCTGGAGAAAAGGAACGCTGTTTGCGAGAATCAAAAGGCTTTACCTCCCTTCTGACTGGAGAGGTTAAGGCCACTGATATGACACCTTGTTCTTCACGAGGAGGTGACCATGACCTACAGGGACTAGTTTGAACTGCCTCAGATCTGACATAAACGTCCCTGACCTTTCTTTTAGTGACAGGACTTTTTATAATGGGTGATGGCACATTTACAGCTGCATCCCTAACCTTTCGAGACTTTGGTGACCTTGACCTTTCTCTGACTGGTCTTTCTTTTCCTTCCATTTCCATTTTTTCAAAGTTTTGTTTCTCTTTCGACTTTTTCTTTTCAGATGCAGATTTACTTTGTTTTGGACTTCTTATTCTTCGAACAACTTGCAAATCATCCGTAGAAACTTCAGAATCCTCCTGTTTCCCACTCTGACCAATAGAAGCCATGTAGGCATCAAGCATTCCACCATGTTTTATCTTTTTGGTTCTGACTTTTTGAATTTCAATACTACTATCTTTGACTGAGGTGGAGTCTGCGGTTATTGTTGTTGAGTCTACAACGGGTTCCTTGTTTTCGTAAGAATCAGCACTCATGGTAGTTTCGCTTCCAAACAAAGTTGAAGATTCTGAGCTTCCTGCAGCAGATGTAGTTGATACATATTGAAGCTCAACATCTATAGCCTGATCTGATAATTTCCCTTTTCTTTTAGCTGTCAAAAGCATTTCTAACTTTTTAAGCTTGTCCATGCGTTTGATTTCCTTTCTTCTCTCCTTGTCAATTTTCTTTCTCTGACTTTCAATTTTGTCCTTAAGTTTGCTCATCAATGGATCAATAACATGCCTTTGCCTATGCTTTTTAGATTTTCCAAGAGAATCGTCAACTTTACTGGGAGTAACTTCAAAAGATGCATCTTCTGGAATAGAATACAATGTATCGATACTATCACCATGTACTGGTGCATCCATCTTGGCCTTCTTAACACCCTTGGTTTTATTTTCAATGTCTTTTCTTTGTTTTGATTCAACACTTGGCTCAGGCTTTATGTTTTCTTTTCTATGTCTGACTTGAGATTGCTTCTTCTTTTTCTGTTCTTCAAGAATCTCGGCATAACTTCCATTACTTTCTTCTTCCGACATTCTACTACGTAGTTTTTGTAATTCTTGTCTTTTTCTCTCGCTCCTAGAATCTTTCCTCTGTTCTTCCTTTGCATTTCCAGATAACTCTTCCAATAGCCTTCTCTCCTTAGTTTTCTCATATGTTCTCTCATCAGCCATTTTCTGAACAATATGTTTTGTGGGGTTTTTCAAAAGATCTGTTATGGCGCCCATACGTGATGAATTCAGTGTACTTGTGCTATCGTTAGGGTTCATTTCTTGAAATTTCAGCCATAGATCATTAATGTTTGGTGGTAGTTCTCTGTGAGATTCTTGTTCGAGTTTTCTCTGGAGAGATTTTGCTCTGGCATTAGGTGGAACACGGTCATATTCTGCACCAAATTCTTTCTCCTCAATAGATGATTGAAGATATCCTTTCTGTTTTAGCCTGAAATTTAAAGAGAATCTGTATTTTTATATTAGTATTAAAAATTTGCAAATCAAGAAAAACACTTTCATTATTGGAAATATCTTCAAAGTTGTTCAAGTTTTCACAATCAAAATGATTATTGGCAATATTGATGGCTGCTGGCTGTTTTCCTTTGTGGATTTTTTAAATTGTCGCTAATTATTGTGTTTGTAAAATTATTTCATACCTTTATGTCATCATTATTATTTATACAAGTCATTCCATTATTTGGATATTTTACAAATATCTGCTACTGTGAACACCTATGTTTGTGTGAAAAGATCATAGTATGCAAAAGTGTTTGTTTTAGGAAAGTCAGTGCAAGAATCAGAAATATATTATAGTATGACAATGGAGCTCCCATAATCCTACAAGTCATATGAGCTAACTAGAGTCTTTATTCCTGTGTTGTAAAAATTACATAACACAAATAATAAAGTTCAACATCAGACGAAGCAAAATCTTGAGTCACACAAAGGTTTTTACTACCCAGGAATTATTTAGGTCTTTAAGTATTATAATTACATTATACAAACAAACCTTCTTTGTAGCTCATATTCTATTTGTATCTTGGCTTTTTCTTCTTTAACCATATCTTCAAAGTCTGGATCTGGGCACTATAAAATACAGGTTTTTAATGTTTTATAAGTAATATAGAGCAATGAATAAATGTCAAACAAGACATATCTATAAAGATTCACAATACTATTCCTAACCTAATATTTATGTTTTATTAAGTGGGCAGATTACCAGGCTTTTAATCTGTTTTATTTATAAGTTTTTGATATGTCAATTTGTTTGATTGTTTTACCATGTATTCTATGTAAAAAATCTGTTAATTCCTATTAACATAATTCACACACTAACATGTACAATTTCAAAACTTAAATAATAGATTTGAAGTACAAAAAAAAATCATTTGTTCTATGTTGAATAATTTAAAGCATGTTTGTCCAAGAAAAACTTGATTACATTGCAAAATTTCTATATTTTGAAATAATCTTTTAATACTCTATACATGTTGATTCATTATTACAAATTAAATCTTCAGTACTTCATTCAAAGTGTCTATCCTCAACCCAAGTGTTACCTAATAAATGTACATTTGATATAATTACAAACAATAATTAATTTTTGTGCATTCAAATGATATGATTCTATGCATTTTGTGTTGGTTCAAATCTATAACCTTTCCGTCAATGTGATGGCTATAGTCTCAAAGAAACTTACATTATGTGGTGTACTGCTTCTCTGAATTGTAATTTTTAAATTTAAATGCATGAAAACTTCAAAATATACATGTACATCATTAAAAGATTAGCTAACAAAATTGTTAGTAATAACAGGTACTGACTGGTTCAAAGACACTAGTGACTTATAAATTTAATTACCTTTTATGCTACATGTGTGTTGTTAAAATATTTTAAGACCTTTTTAAGCATTATTCATGTTATTATCCACAAATAGAGAGTAAAACAAATTTATCAAACACTTCCAAAAAAAGTTTTATACCATAAGATTTTTAATTTTATAAATTAAATTATGTTTTTGCCATCACAATATTCCCTCTTTTCAGTTTACATAGGTTATCTCCCATATGCATGAGTTATCTAACTTTACAGCAGGTATGAAATTTATTTTCTCTGGATTTATTGTTGAAATCCTATGATAAATTTGAGGGGTTCAGAAATAAAAGGGATTTCCCAACATTTTGAGATAGTTATGTAACTTTTTAAAACATTTCCTTTTACAAAAATACTTATTAAATAATCTGCAATAAAAATGTAAACTTTAAAAGATTTTATATAGTAAAGTTCTTGTGAAATTTAGGGAAATCCCTAATTTCTTTCAGATCTCTCTAGATTTTTCTTTGATTTTCCATGAATAGAACAGAGGGGCTAAGAAATTACACCTCCTGCAAAGTTAGATAACTCCTGCTTATGGGAGATAACCTATGTAAACTGAAAAGAGGGAATTAAACCCCATCAATAATAGTTCTACAGTATAATTATTCTTTTACCCTATCACTCACCTTAGGAGGTTCCTTGAATTCTAACTCATCCCCATCCTCATCATCTAACAACAACTGTTTCTGCTCCTGTAAGGTCAGTTTTCTGGTTGGCTCTGCTCGTGGTCTATAAATGTCATAATAGTTTGGTCCTATCTCCAAAGAAGTTCTTTCCCTAGGAGGCTCTGGGTTAAGAAGTCTCTCATCTCTGACAGACTCTATCACACGATCAGTTGCTCTAAACCCAGGGTTAATTGTATCTAAATGAGGACCAGGGTCCAAAGGTCTAGGGTCCTTGTCAGTTCTTTCTTGGCCCTCTTGTTGAAAATCTGGACCCCTCTCCAGGGGTCTTACTATATCTCTAGATTCTGATTCAGGAGATCTTCTGTTTTCTCTAGCAAGAAAACTAAAAGCTCTGTCTTTTCCAGTTGCTGCTGAGCGACCTCTTTGATCTGACTCGACAGAACTGCCTCTAGAACGGTGATCTGAGAGACGATCAATAGAACTCCCGCGATCTGGCATTAAATTTGACCTTGGAAGACCAGAATCATACTGGTCTTTATCAGACGCATTTGACCTTTGACTTCTAGAGTCAAGGTCAGTATTCTTCTCAACTCTGTCAATTTTACCATAAGGAAATCTATCATCTTCCTTCTCATTGTAACCTCTATTATAAGGAGTTGATCCTGGTTTATCATCTTTGTTGACTCCATCAGCTTCCTCCCTTAGTAACAGTCCAGACTCACTATTGTATGTATCTACTGGTCTCCTATAAACGAAATCTGGTCCCCTTTCTAAAGGTTTGACATGCAGTCTCTCCTCTTCCAGTTTGTCATCCACAGGTCTACCTTTGGGACCAGGTGAAGCCATAGAAGTGTGATGGGAATAGATAGGAGAAGGCTGAGTGGAAAGCTCCATAAACCGTGCTCCATGAATTGGAGAAGAATATTTACGATCATTATCAGGGAGTGTTGCCAAGTCTGTTTCTGATCTGGATTTAACTGGTTTGGGGTCCTGTTGTTCTAGTCCAAAATTCTCCCTGTAGACTCTGCTGTCGCTTCTCGGATCAGAGTTGTCATGGTAACGAGTTGATCGTTTGGGTGTGGCATATTGATCTCCAGGATCTGACCTTGTGCTTAGAGCAAGCCGATCGTCACTGTGACTTGAAAGTTTACTTCTTGGGTCATCCTGCTTATCACGTTTGTATGAGGAAAGGTTACTTCCGTGAGAACTTGCGTTGTCTACACCACTGTCCGTTCCTGACTTTTCCCTATCATCCTGAAATATAGAAAACACGAATACATGTAGTATTTTTTTTCAGTTGAAAAGTAATGTTACGGGACGGATAGGGTATTACAAGATTCTAATTATAAAATTGGTAGTGTTAATGTAATACATATGGCCTCTTTGAAGGCTGCTGGCGGTTGTCCATTGTGGTTTTTTCTAAATTGCCGTTTAATTGTGGGCTGTGTCACGTACACTTATTCCACATCTCATTATTTTCTAAATAATGTATAACATTCGACTTTACAGTCTGAAAAAAATCTTATAGAACATGTTATTAAGAAATTTTAGAACAAAACTTTATAGGGTTTATTATAAACACAGACTACACAGTGTAATTTCATATTTTAATATGGAATCCATATTAAGATACTTGGTGTGTAATCCTTGTGCATATTTTCTATTATGGATTTTCAAATTGTTGCTGATTTTATATGAAGGTTGTATATTTTTCATCTAATTTTAGCCTATTCATATTTCTATCAAGACTTACAGCAACAGATTTTTCATCAATGGTAGACAGGGATTCTTTCTTTTCTTGGTTGTTGTTACTGTAAATTCCTCCAGCTGATGGAGGAGCATCTTTCCTGGACCCTAGGTAATGTGGAGGGAAACATGGTCCAACAGCATCATCAGAACCTGAAGAAGAAATAATTTCTTTGTGACCATATTTATTCAATTAGGTTTACATAGAAAATTTCATGTATACAGAACGAAAAGGGGGGAACATGTCAGAAGTTCAAAGAGTATGGATACGTAAAGAAAGGACAGTACAACAATGTACAATACATACAGATAAAACATCATACAAAACTGGGGAAGAAGGGGGTTAACAACACTGCACTGTACATGGGTTAAGGAATTACCGGTAAGTTTTAAAGTCCCTAGGGTACCAATTTTCATTGCTCATTATAACCAAGAAATAAGATTACTAAAAAAAGAAGACTTCCATAAGGTCATGTTGTTGATTTGTTTAAGACCAAAATTCTTGATTCTTATAAACTTTAAAGTTTAAACCCTTGTCAAATCCAAGAAGAAAATTGGTACCCAAAACATACACAACAATAAATAAATATATTTTCACAATAAATCAGTTAATGTTACACATATCTATTAAAAGTTGTTGAGCTATTTCTTTTTGTCAAAGGTTTGTTCAAACAGGGAATACTGTGAGCAACACACAAAGAGATAGACAGACAGACAGGGTGATACTTATATCATGTACATAGCTCCCTAAAATCTGTTTGTAGGGGTATAAATCATACACAAGGTTATAACAATTACTGGTAAAAGATGAACTTAAACAATTATGGCCATAATGGACCTAAATGCATGTATTTTATTTATCTTATTCATTGAATCTGTATCATATATCTTTACCTTTATGTTTTAAGTACAAAAAAATTGAAAAACATTAATACAGCCATGCAGCATAATAAAATAAAGCACATTGTTATACAAATACTGATTCTTACATTTACTTAAAATTGTCATTAGAAGTGCTGTTTATCTAATGCAAAAATTCAAAGAAGATATTGATTTCATTTTTTATAGACACCAAACCTTTTTACAAAATAATAATCTAACTTTACATCTTTTTATGGGAACTGGATATATTTCTCACTGAACTTACATGTAGCTTTTTATTATAATTTTTTGAACAAACACACAACAATCAGTCAGTGAGATTTAAAATTCTTTTTAATTTTTTTAAATTGAGCAAATTTTGTTTTATTAAATAGCTTATTTCATCACTCTTTACATTTTTTGCTTTAAAGCTAAAAATTCTCAGTTAAAAATCTCCATATTGCTTTTAATATGAAGTAAATATTTCACAGCAATTTATATTTAAAAAAAAAATCTTTATAAATGAGCAAATTTGTTTCAGTCAAATTTATATAAATTAATAATAAAAATAAACAGCAAACAACAACAAAACAATCCAAAAATTAAAAACAACTGTTAGGTTTAAAACTTTCAATTCCTGTTACCTCTATCATATGTATTTAGATTCCATGAAACCTTTCTTTGCACTGAAAACCAAAGGTATACTTTAAGTGAGCGTTGGGGATGAAAGCTCTTTTTATGACACATATGAGCAAAGGGTTTGACACTTACACTAGTCCTCAAGCCCGGGGCTACCAGAATATCAAGGAGGACTAGTAAAAGCTGAAAAGTGGTAGTCTGTCAGGGCTTGTAATGTAGTTATGTTGGTACCTTTGAATCACTTTCATTGCAGAAACTATCTAATTAATTGAAGTTAACATACAAACAATTGTTTTTTTAAAGTGCTTAATACCTCCTTTTACACACATTTTTGAACAGTCCTTTCTGATTAAAATATTGGTCACAAGCCTTAAGCATGTTAAGATGAAGAATACTTTAAAAGTGGGTATATTTTAAAGACTTTTTTAATGCACTAGCCCTGCCGGCTACTAAAGGTTAGTTTCCAACCCTGAGCTGCAATACTGGGTGAACAGTTTTTTTTGTTTTTGTTTTTTTTTTTTAAATTATACAATTATTTATTTTATTTCATCCTGTTACATTTCCCTCAGTGGCCCAGGGAATGTGCACTGAGGGGCCATGTGTTACACTAACTCAGCCACGCCCATGGATAGGGGGGTAAGAAATGGTCCAATAATAAACGTCAAAAACATAAGTATATATATATAATCATGATAAATAATGTATAGCATCTGAAAACTATTCAACCTTATCATACATGTGTGCTGTGGGTGAACAGTTTTAATAGTGTAGGGTACTAGAGTTCCTGGAGAAAACATCCTATCTAACCTTGGGCAGGTATCAATGACCTTCCACAATCTACTCCAAAATGTGTGAAACTAAAGTGTTAACAAAAATAAAATCTACCATTTACCATATAAATTCAAGTTGGAATAAAATTGTGAACAAGACTAGTTGCATTGAATATCTGTTTTAAGCTCCATTTTACAACAACAACAAAATGGGGACATAAGTGTTTCTGAATGCAAACTGACAGCATATTTTATTGGAAATTATTTAAAAAGAAATAAATCAAAATTCAACTTTTTTGCTGTTATGCCCAAAAAATATTTGTTCATACATACCAATGTTTGTGAATTCTTTTATTTATGACAAAAAAAAACATATTTCATCAAAAAATTTAAAAGTAATGGCATCTGGAGAAAACATTTTAAGGGCATGTTTTTTTTTCAAGTTCACAAAAAGTCAATACAAATGCAGTACTTAACAGAAACTTTAACACTTAAAATATTTATCTTTAAGTTATCAACAATTTCATGAAACAAATTCCAAGAAAATCACTCAACTGCCTTTCATCAGAAACACTGGTCATTAATAAAACAAAAACAGTGGTTTCTAAGGGTGGGATATGAAAAACAATCTACCATGATACCATTGTAAAAAAAATCACCTGAATGTGTACTTTCCATTGTAGAATAGCCACCAACTGAAATTCAGTGTATTGTTTTAAAGTACAAGAAGATTTTTTGCAATATTAAACATAGTTAAAAAAATCTTATTTTAAACATACATTGTGACAAAGTCAAATCTCTCAAAAAACTTCATAATTTCAATTTTATTTTGATCAAGTGAGTTTTGAAACAAATCTTAATTATCTAATGATATTCCCTTTTTCAATGTTGATGGTATTAAGCAAACTAAATGATGCCTTTACTCTTATCATACCTGTATGGTTACTTTCGACAGTTGTAATGCTCTCTGCTAGTGAGTCTTCTCCATCTTCAGTATAATAAAGCTCTCGACTACCATGAGGTCTAAAAATATATTCATTGACATTTGCAATAAATACATTTATGCATAACTGTCTTTGCATTTTTCTTGAGAGAGAATAATTTCAATCAGCTGATTTTATGGTAAATATTTCTTATATTTACAACATAGTAGGTGCA
The DNA here is from genome assembly GCA_963971305.1 of Arcuatula senhousia. Taxonomy (NCBI): domain Eukaryota; kingdom Metazoa; phylum Mollusca; class Bivalvia; order Mytilida; family Mytilidae; genus Arcuatula; species Arcuatula senhousia. The sequence goes on along the minus strand of OZ020305.1, from coordinate 18,020,671 downwards.
CACATTGTATGCAATAAATGTGATAAATGTTCAAGCATAACAATGATTTTCTAATTCAGATTTGAATTTCCTACACCAACGTTCTCTAATTTCTAATTTTATTAAAATACATAAATTATGAAAAGCATTAGAATAGGGACATCAATAAAGAACCCTAATATTTGTATCTTATCTGAATTTCAAAATATTCTCCTGGAGGATATCAAAAGAATCTGCATTGAACAATCTATATACAAGTTCCAATACAAACCTGTATGGTCGAAGTTTAGAAGCTTCACGTCGCCTGGCACTGTTGTCAGAATCAGGGGGAGATAATTGGCCTGTAGAACTAGGACTGGAATCTGGAAAAATAATAATAAAATTTCACAAATGTCATATCAAACATCATTTTAATTTTAACAATTCTATATCAAATTAATAAAACAACAATGCAATAAAAATTTTAAAAATAAAAACCAACCAATTTCCTAATTTTCTACCTTTTCAATACTTGACCATTTCAAAGACAAGCATCTTGGAATTCAAGATCTTACATTTTATAAAATCAAAATCCTTGAACAAATATTTACAACAAATTCTATTATCAAACAAAATAAATATACTGAGTGACAATGAAAACACAACACTAAACATTTTAAAATATTTTTGTTATTCTTTTAAACAAAAAAATTAAAATCTATGTTAAGTGGTTTCAACATGCGTCAGTAATCTTTCGATTAAGTCACGGTCTATTGATTTTTAAAGTTTAACTGTCCGTCGTAAGTTGTAAGTCCACTATAATGCACAAAAATTTCACTTTGGTACGAAGACATGCATGATTGATTTCAAAACAAGTTGATTTTGTAACCTTAACTAACGTCCTTGAAAATCCCATTGCACGTTTTAAGATGGAACATTAACCAGAGTAATTATGGCACGACTTTCTGACAACGAACGACACCAGGTTTTGGGCATGATTCAGGGAGGCATGTCTCGACGTGCAATTGCCCGTAGGATGAACTGCTCTGCGTCGACAATCACTCGTTTGGCCCAACGGCATGAACAGACCGGCTCAGTTAACGACAGACCTCGCCCAGGAAGAGAATGAGTGACAACACCCCAGCAAGATAGTTACATTCGTGTGATCGATTCCGCACTGCCGCCCAAACAGCATGAGAAACTAAAGGAGTACACGGAAGGTGGATAGAAGCAAATACAGTCCGACGTCCTCTACATCATAACGGGCTCAACGATCATTTCGTGGAAACATTCTAACACCACTTAGCAGGGATCGCGCTGGGCTTCGCCAATGTCGCAAATTGCGATATTTTTTTCTTGCTTGCGACAAAAAACGGCTGCTGGCGATTTTTCTGGCGCCTAAGTAAGTTTTATCATTTTCGACCAGAAATTGAATACAAATCGCCAGTATTGATCAATATGTCAACAGGTAAGTTATCGTGTGTGACCACGCGTCGCCACGGATGAGCAGGTAGATAATTGAATAGGTAAATGGTAGATCACAGCAGGTTGAAGAAAAGGATTAACGACTAATTAGAAATTGGGCTGACATCTTTTGATAATGCAATAAAGGTGTCAAAACAGTGATGAGGAACAAATTTCTACATGTTCTAATGTACGCCTGAATGACTTAAATTGTCCAAGCCAATTTGACGGTTTATTCACGTTTCTCCAACATTTGATAATTAGCAATAACAACATCCAATTAAGGTTGGGGATTAAGGGGCCCTCATAAGGATTGCTAAGAGTTTTCTTACCTGTAATTCACCTGTAAAATTGTATAAGATTCAGGCTCGATGCTTAAAGTAAAAAAAAGGAAAATGCATAGAATTTATAGAAAGAAATCGATTAATTTTAATAAACTGATGTAAATATATAATTTTATAAAAAGATTTTGATATTATTTTTTGTTTGTTTTTCATTTTGATATTTACTTTCTAATTCATCATCATTCAGCATAAAAAAGATAAGATACTTTTATAGTTTTAAAAAAAAACTGTCTTCTTCACTGACTTTGAAACTGCTTTACGTTACGCTCTGACACCGGTTACGCTCGGGCCTTTCAATGCCAAAAACACCACCCGGAAGGGCTAGTTCTTTCACAACACTCTGCACGCATGAAGTTATCAGATTTTAGACAAAAGATATAATAATTCCATGGTGTAAATGATTGAAAATTCAGCAGAGCGCTATAAAGACAGAATAGAAGTCATGACCCTGCTACATTATAACGTTTTAGCCAACGTGTGCCGACGTTAGAGATAAAAAAATACTCTGTGTGTTTGTTTGTCAGTTTGGTTGTTTTTTTTTTTAATAAAATTTAGGCATTTACTCACTTTTCTATGATATTTCTTAACGGTAAGCTTAAGCAGAAAAAAAGAATATAGGTTTTTGGCACTTTTGTATTTGATTTAAAATAACACCAATATATTACGCACAACTGTATACGTGAGCTTTTTTGTGTCAAGTTTCTTGTGCAGCAACACTCAGTTAGCCCCAGCAAATGGGTTTTTGCCTCTGAATTAATACGTGACTTGAAAGCTATAGAAACAAACAAATATGCTTGTTAACAATTACTCAATATCTCAAATAAAAATGTATCTAAAATATGTGACATAATGACGTGTTTGCGTATCATCTTTTTAACTGGATCTGACTTACCCTAAAAGTCCCCCCGACAGCAAGTCATTTGTGTTGCAATTTGCAAGAAATATTGGCCAGGTTACCCTTGTTTGGTTCTAGATTCAAGCCTTGTATGTAGCAATAACCAGATCAAATTTAGAAGAAATTTAGTTTTTACATTGATTTTAGACTCAGAACACTCGTGCACAGATTCTTTGACTTGCAGCTTTGAGTCCAAAACTACATAGAATAAGCGCTCCTTTGAATCCTAGCATTTACATAGTTTTATTTGACAGGTTTTTTTTCTGTTTTTCTATATTTTTGAATTGCTTGTGTGGAAATATTAAACTTTTCGTCGTGGATAACACGTATTGGTATAGTTGTACATTAAAATTTTGTAGTTATTAAAAGATTTTCTCAACACATATTCTGAACATTCTTCAAATGAAGTATCTGAAATCGTATTTCGGGTTTCAAAAATCAGCCTCGGTTAAGAATCAGATTAGAAATGGGGGAAAAAAACAATACAAAAAATTAAAGTATTTTTCAGAAGAACTTAGTATAAGTCAACATCCTTAAAATTCAACATAAAATGGAAAAGAAAGCAATTGAAAACAGTTAAATAAAGAAAAAAAGAAAAAAAGCAAAATAAATAAAAAATCAAGGATTTAGAAAAAAACAATATTCTTTACATTTTGTTTTGAAATAGGAACCTTACTCTGTGAACAAACAATACATTAAAAAAAAATTATATATTTTTAACAGGTGATAAATAACTGGGCTATCCTTTAGTTGGCCCCCTAATCCCCACCCTTAATTGAATGTTGTTATAGTTAATTATCAAATGTTGGAGAAACGTGAACACACCAATTTGACAAAGTATCGTGTGTTGATTGCACACATGGCCCATGTCAGCCAAGGTGTCAAAACAAATTATTGCCGGTAAATCAAAATTATCTCCAGCTTGGGATGAGTTTTTATTCACAAAACAATGAAAGAATAGTAATCTGTACCTTATTAAGTTCCTCAAATAATCACATTAAAGAAAGTACACATGTAAACAAACCATTCTATTTTTAGAACAATTTAAATGAGGTTACTGAGGGATAACAAAGTAATGATACAAAGAAAGGGAAGATAAATAAATCAAAATTAAAACTAATTTTATAGTTCTTATTAAAAAAAAAAGAAACTGAAAAGAAGTTGTTTTAGGAACAGAAATATTTTTACCAAACTACATGTATTACCATCAGCTGTTTTTTTTTCAAAATGAAATAAATAAACAAACACATAACAATACTGGAATAAGAAGTTTTTATTTGAGAAAATCATGATAATTTTTATTAAAACATTCTAATAATGTACAGGATTCAATAGAAACCACATGAGTCATGATTGATGAATCTTTATATATATTGTGTCCACGGTCTGTCAAATATTGATCTTTTGCAATCTCTGTTGGTCATGAAAATGTGAGTGATGGATTCTACAAAATTTTATCTTTGCTTTCCTTAATAATACTTTTTTCATAGTGCTCATTTAGTGCTTTCAGAGATCTTTATTCTCTAGGTTGAGTATTCATTCATATGATGCTAGTTTTTTTTGTGTATTGTTATGTTTATTGTATTGTTATTATTTAATTTGTATATGGCAATAAACATGATAAATGATTAAATAAATCATGGTATGTTTTATTTCAAAAAGATATCAAACAAGAAAGGCTCCACCTTCATCATTTATTATCTAAAAAGTCTTTCAATGAGAATAGACCATCCTTCAACATGCACCTGAAAAAAAGACTGAAAACAATATTTTTAACATTTACATCTAAACATACATTACACAAGCATGACCCCTCAATGAAAACGGTACTGGCTACACTTTAAAAAAACTGGCTATTTTTCTGGCGACAAAAATTTTGAGGCAAGAGCAGCCCCTGCTTAGACGTTGGAATCGCCTTGCATGGACCCAGCAACGTCAACAGTCAACGATGGACACACAGACAATAGACATCTGTTTTATGGTCTGACGAGTCACGTTTTCACTTACGTCATAGTGACGGTAGCACGCGTGTTTGGAGACGTAGAGGAGAACATTATGTTGATCTGTGTATTCAAGAGACCAACCGATGGGGTCGCAGAAGTGTTATGGTGTGGGGAGGCATATCAACAAACTATCGTACACCACTGGTGTTTGTTAATGGCACTTTAACTGCTCAACGCTACATTGATGAAGTCCTTCGACCAACTGTTGTTCTATTCCTTCAGGCACACCAAGACCTTCATCTTTTTCAACAGGACAACGCTCGTCCCCATTCTGCTCAAATCACTCGTAACTTTATGTATGCAAACAACGTGTGAACACTTCCGTGGCCAGCCTTTTCACCCGACTTAAGCCTGATAGAACACTTATGGGATCAACTAGGGCAAGCTGTGCGAAGACGTCAACCACCGCCAATCACGATTCGCCAGCTCGAAATCGCTTTGCAAGATGAGTGGAATAACATTCCACAAGACCGTATCCGTCGTTTAGTTCGTTATATGCCAAGGAGATGTTGTGCATGCGTCGCTGCAAATGGAGGACACATTCAATATTCACAATGAAATAAACTTTGTGTCAAATGCTGTAATCGATCCATTCATAATGTTTAAAAGACTTTATTGCAATTATTGTTAAAATCTATACTTTATTGATATAAATTATATTTTTGTACATCTTAGTGTTGCGTTTTCATTGTCACTCAGTATATATTCACAAGTGTTAGTACATTTTCTATTTAATAAACCCACAATCACTTATTGTTTAATTTCACACTGAATCTTATATCTGACACCATAACATCAACACAGACATGAAATGATAAAAGAAGTTTGATGAGAGACTTAGAGTACACCTATAAATAGACATGATATAATGAGTTAAGTCACTTCACTCTGAATACCTCTCAGATATCTAGTATAACTGTGATAGTTTTTAAGACGATGTCGTCTACTTGCTGAAAATTTTAGTGAAAGTTCAGAATTTTGTTTATGATTTATAATTAAAACTTCTTTTGAACATGAAGCAAAATTTTGTCATTGTTATTTGTCCTCCTGGAAATAGCTCTGATATTTCTGCATTTAAAGTTCCAATCATTTTTCTGCAAACGTGTGATCAATAAAAGTATTTTGAACAAAAAATTCAGTTATTATTTCTTGGTTTCATGAAAAATGATTTGTAAATCAAACGAAAGTTTGTAATTTTTTATCTAAATCATTAAGGATAATATATTCCTATTCCTGTTTTTCTTCATTTAATCACTTGATGAAACATGTAAAACTAAACAAATTAAGAATATGTACATGTATCAATTGCAAGTATCATGGTAACATTGGTGTCATGCTACAAACAATAAATCCAATAATTAATTTAATTCAAGGCTGATTATAATCAGCACACAGGTAAACCCTTGTTTTTTCTTGAGAAGGTCAGAAAATAGAACATTACATGGGTTTTACCTGAGGGAGGGGTTCCTGTGGGTATTTCTTTCTTTCTTACATCAACTGGTTTACTTTTATCGAAAGAATCTCTGAAAAAAACAACACATCCCAATTAAATTTTAATTAATAATAATTTTGAATACATTTTAGCTGGGAATTTAAAAGCCTAAGGATTTTGATCATCTCTTTTTTGTTGTTGTTGTACGTGATACAATCATAGTGAATAAATATCTCATAACTATCCTGCTACTGTGATAGTATTTTTTTGTAGGGGACCAGTTTTCATGGTTCAGTCATATCACAAAATTTAATTCTAAGCACATACATGTAAGAGATTTTCATTCATAACATCAATGGTTTTGGGAAAAAAAAACATAAATTGATACCCCCAACTTGAAGTACTTTCATGATAATTTCAATTGTCAATTGTTGCGTTCAAATTGTTATGCCAAAAAAAAAATAATTGAAGCATTTGGACAGTAAATCATGCATTCATTTTTTTTTGAATAACTAGGTATTTCTATCATTCTATAAGTCTATATGACAGTTGTGCTATAGCAGCCAGGAACTGCTTACTTGCCTGGAGCACCTGAGTTCACATTGTTGATTGCTTTTTTTTTTTTTTAATTTTTATATGTTTTGTGTTTAATTTTGTCTGATTTTTTGTTCTGTTCTTGTTTATTTTTGCTGGTTTTGTCTTTGCCCTTTCATACTTTTGACATTCGAATACCCCATTGGTTCCCCTGCTTCTTATATGTATCTTATCAAGTGATGGTTTGATGTTTTAATCTGTTATTCACTGGAGACTACCCATTTTTCATTTTTCTGAAGCTCACCCCTGTGGAGATGATGCAGCTCTTCTGTCTGTCATAGATATTGCAGGCTCTAAGTTATAAAATCTATCCCTGGGTAAGTCTGATCCATATCTTGGTTCCTCAGATTTACTTCTTGTATGACCATCTCTGCAAATAAAATAAAATTCAAGTTACTGTCTGTAAAGGGTAGTCTGGAGAATGAAAAAATCAAAAAAAAAATTCTAAAATAATTTAACTTCAATTTGTTTACATAATCTTATTAGTATCAAAAAGACGTAGTTAGAAAATATAACAACTTTACAGAAAGTTCAATACATTTCCTGAAAATTCAGATATTTGCAAGCCTATGGAGATTTCCCATTGTAAAAAAGTGGCAGAAAAAATTGTCAATTTCTATTGTGACGTTATATGACGTTAAAGTGCACTCCCAGATGTAAACAAAAACAAGTTGATCACAAAATATATCTGTGATCTGAATGATATTCTAAAATTGTACAAAAAAGTGATTATTGACAATTTGGCATCCCCAAATATGGCTGCCATTTACTATGGAAAAACTAGGGGGCAAAGTGATTTTGCTTCATTTATCTAAGAGGTAAGCCATTTTTTTACTCTTTTTGTGAGTTTAGTTACGTTTTCATGCAAAAATAAAACATTTCAAAGGTTCTAGCAACATCATAAAGAAACAAGAGGCTCCCAGGAGCCTGAATCGCTCACCTGGTCTTGATGTTGACCCTATACTTTTGTAGAGCTGAATGAGCTGAACATATAAGCAAGCAACAGCTTTTCTTTACCTGCAATAGTTTTCATTCTATAGGCCAAAAACACCATTTTTCACCTATAAGGGGCCATAACCCATATAAGGAGTCATCTGACAACTTCGACCTTATGGAGACATTTAAGCAAGCAACAGCTAATCTCTATGTGCAACAGTTTTCATTCTGTAGGCCAAAAACATGAAAAAACGCTATTTTTCAGGGGCCGTAACCCCTATAAGAGGTTATCTGACAACTTCGACCCTATGGAGACTTTCTTAGAGCTAAATGAGCTGAACATTTAAGCAAGCAACAGCTAATCTTCTATCTGCAATAGTTTTCATTCTGTAGGCCAAAAACATGAAAAATGTTTATTTTTCAGGGGCCGTAACCCCTATAAGGGGTCATCTGACAACTTCGACCCTATGGAAAATTTTGTAGAGTTAAATGAGCTGAACATTTAAGCAAGCAACAGCTAATCTCTATCTGCAATAGTTTTCATTTTGTAGGACAAAAACATGAAAAATCGCTATTTTTCAGGGGCATTAATCCCTATAAGAGGTCATCTGACAACTTCGACCCTATGGAGAATTTTGTAAAGCTAAATGAGCTGAACATTTAAGCAAGCAACAGCTAATCTCTATCTGCAATAGTTTTCATTCTGTAGGCCAAAAACATGAAAAATCACTATTTTTCACGGGCTGTAACCCCTATAAGGGGTTGTCTGACAACTTCGACCCTATGGAGATTTTTTTAGAGTTAAATGAGCTGAACATTTAAGCAAGCAACAGCTAATCTCTATCTGCAATAATTTTCATTCTGTAGGCCAAAAACATGAAAAATCGCTATTTTTCAGGGGCCGTAACCCCTATAAGGGGTCATCTGACAACTTCGACCCTATGGAAAATTTTGTAGAGCTAAATGAGCTGAACATTTAAGCAAGCAACAGCTAATCTCTATCTGCAATAGTTTTCATTTTGTAGGACAAAAACATGAAAAATCGCTATTTTACAGGGGCCGTAACCCCTACAAGGGGTCATCTGACAACTTCGACCCTATGGAAAATTTTGTAGAGTTAAATGAGCTGAACATTTAAGCAAGCAACAGCTAATCTCTATCTGCAATAGTTTTCATTTTGTAGGACAAAAACATGAAAAATCGCTATTTTTCAGGGGCCGTAATCCCTATAAGGGGTCATCTGACAACTTCGACCCTATGGAGAATTTTGTAAAGCTAAATGAGCTGAACATTTAAGCAAGCAACAGCTAATCTCTATCTGCAATAGTTTTCATTCTGTAGGCCAAAAACATGAAAAATCGCTATTTTTCAGGGGCCGTAACCCCTATAAGGGGTCATCTGACAACTTCGACCCTATGGAAAATTTTGTAGAGCTAAATGAGCTGAACATTTAAGCAAGCAACAGCTAGTCTCTATCTGCGATAGGTTTCATTCTGTAGGCCAAAAACATGAAAAATGGCTATTTTTCACCTTTAAGGGGCCGTAACCCCTATAAGGGGTGATCTGACAACTTCGACCCTATGGAGACTTTTGTAGAGTTAAATGAGCTGAACATTTAAGCAAGCAACAGCTAATCTCTATCTGCAATAGTTTTCATTCTGTAGGCCAAAAACATGAAAAAATGCTATTTTTCACCTTCAAGGGGCCGTAACCCCTATAAGGGGTCATCTGACAACTTTGACCAAATGGAGACTTTTGTAGAGCTTTTGATGCTGAATCAGTAGCGTGGCCTCAGATTTCCTCTATCTCTTATACTTTTTGATTTATAAGCCAAAAACAGTAGTCTGACCCCCCTAGTCTATTTTTAGTAACGGCGGCCATGTTTTTTAACGGATCAAAAATCAAAACACAAGTTTGGTGCAGGACACCCTAAGGATCATTCATACCAAGTTTCATTAAATTCTGTTTGGTAGTTTCAGAGGAGAAGATTTTTGAAAAATTGTTAACAGACGACGACAGACGACGACAGACGACGACAGACGACGACGACGGACGCCAAGTGATGGTAATAGCTCACATGGACCTTCGGTCCAGGTGAGCTAAAAAATAAGAAATTCTTGTTCTCCAGACTACCCTTTGCAGACAGTAGATAAAGGTTTCAGCTAAGCATAGGTTATAGGTCTTTAACTGGTATTTCTCAAAATGGCCAGAAATTAAGCTTGCATTACAAAGTTTTGGTTATAAGAAAGATATTGCCCGCCATTTATATCTACCTAGTTTGTCTATTCCTATCTTTTTCTTAAAATGATCTTTAATGAATTATTGATTTAGTGCACTCAATAATGGTTCATTCTGTGCAAAAAAAAACCCCAAAAAAACGCAAAAACCAAAACTTGCCATTGTGGTGCACATTTTTTTATGAGAAAAAGAAAAGTACTTTTTTTATTTTAGATACTGTGGATTCATTTATTTTAATGGGTACCAATTTTCGTGGTTTGACAAAAAAGGATAATTTCGTGGAAATTTAAATTCGTGGTTCTGGCATCTGCAGCATACAGATCAATGTTAAATTTCCTTTTTGTGGGATATCAAATTTCGTGGATGAACGCCACCCACGAAAACAACGAAAATTGATACCCCACGAATAATAATGAAACCACAGTACTTGAGACTCCCTGCTTTTGTCAACTGATTTTTCAGATTTGTTTTTGAAATGTCTTCTGCTTTGGTATTGTTCTTTTACATGTACAAGTATTAGAACATAGAATTAAAAAATCATGCAACTTTTAGCATAAGTTTATGTGAGATTTTAAACAGTGCACAGTACTGCTAAACCCATATCCAAAATATACAGTATATAATTTTTTTAGAAAACAAAATACATGTGCAAATAATCATGCCAAGATCATATTTTTAATTATTCTAATTTCTTGAAATAAGACCTACGTTATGTTACATACAGTTAGATTTTTTTTCAAAGGACAATAATCAAAAATTCTTTCATTAAATGATAAATCTTTTTAATAGAACATCTATATAAAAATATATAATAACTATTAGCCAAATAATGAGACTTGCAAAAAAAAGCGTGCATACAAAATATACATACAATCCACTTGTTAAATCCACATATTTATATTTATCCATTTCATTCACAACTTTTACATATTCCTTTATCAAAAGTCAATTGAAAGTAAGCTACACCATTTGTATATTGCAAGCACAGGCATGTAATATTTCTATAGGTCTGTTCAATAAAACCTTCTGTTAACAAATATCATTAAAATTTCCTGACTTAAAAATCATCTTGTTACAATTTATTCCATAACTGTTGTATAGATAAGTGTCAGAGCCATTTAAATTTCTGATACCTTTCAACATTAGGCATTTAAATTGTGTAAATTAAAAGTTTTTGAATTTCCTGCACAAACATGAATTCAACCAAGCAGGTGGCTTAATTTAATTTAAATAAATTAAATGAAAAGTTTTTATTTGATTGATTCTTCATTTGTAAATGAGCAATCAAATAATTAACATGTAATTATGATTGTTTAGTTTTGTAGAAAAAAAATAATATAAAAAATGGAGAGGATATCTATAGGCCTTGGCCTGCTATCCAATCCTTTTTTTATCGAATAAAATATGTTTAAATCAAAATCTAATATAAAAAATAACCTTTAATTAGAAATTAATTTTTAGTGCAAAAATATTATTGAACTTTAGAATTGAAATAGAAATTGATGAACTAACGATGCTCGCTGGTCTTGTGTTTTGAGATTTCTGTCATTTTTTTCAGAATCCTCTGGTTTTTACCATCAAATTAGGATTAATTTTTTTTTAATTGAAATTTTTGCCCACAAACCGTCTATTTTCTTTTTATCAATGTCTTTAATTTATCATAAAAAGGTGATAACAAAGTTTTATCGAATCCCATTTATTCTGTCATGGTTGCCTGCCAAAACTTTAACATCAATTATCTTGACAAGAGTTAACACTAAAGTATGTCTCGCCTGCCGGCACCATCATAAACAATTATTCTTTCTTACTTCCACTATATCTTGAATTTACATGGATTTTCAGTTTCTGAGATCAAAAGATGTTTATAGAACTTAAACATTGCAAATATATGCAATAAAAATAATCAAAGTCACTCAACCGGAAAATCAAGGTCAAGGTCAAAAGATGGGGATGCAACTGTGCTAAGCTACTACTGGGGCATATGTATACCAAGTCTCATCAACCTAGGACCTATACTTCTTGGAGGTGCTCACAAAACTTTTCCATTGCTATTATATGTATTGAAAATTGTCAAAGTCACTCAACCGAAAAATCAAGGTCAAGGTCAAAAGATGGGGATGCAACTGTGCTAAGCTACTACTGGGGCATATGTATACCAAGTTTCATCAACCTAGGACCTATAGTTCTTGAGATATGGAGGTGCTCGCAAAACTTTTCCATTGCTATTATATGTATTGAAAATTGTCAAAGTCACTCAACCAAAAAATCAAGGTCAAGGTCAAAAGATGGGGATGCAACTGTGGTAAGCTACTACTGAGGCATATGCATACCAAGTTTCATCAACCTAGGACCTATAGTTCTTGAGATATGGAGGTGCTCGCTAAACTTTTCCATTGCTATTATATGTATTGAAAATTGTCAAAGTCAATCAACCGGAAAATCAAGGTCAAGGTCAAAAGATGGGGATGCAACTGAGCTAAGCTACTACTGGGGCATATGCATACCAAGTTTCATCAACCTAGGACCTATAGTTCTTGAGATATGGAGGTGCTCGCAAAACTTTTTCATTGCTATTATATGTATTGAAAATTGTCAAAGTCACTCAACCGGAAAATCAAGGTCAAGGTCAAAAGATGGGGATGCAACTGTGCTAAGCTACTACTGGGGCATATGCATACCAAGTTTCATCAACCCAGGACCTATAGTCCTTGAGATATGGAGGTGCTCATAAAACTTTTCCAAAAAGTTAACGCCGCCGTCGCCGCCGCCGTCGCCGCCGCCGCCGTCGCCGCCGCCGCCGTCGCCGTCGCCGCCGGTAAAGTAACACCTATGTCCCGCTCTGCTTCGCAGGCGAGACAAAAACGAGGTCATGAACCTACCAAATTTTTTTGCTAATGTTATACCTTTAACTATTTTCTTTTCATTTAAGGCATCAAATTTGAAACCTATTTATTTTTAATAATAGTAGCAAACATCCTTAACAAGCACATGTCTCCTAAGGGACCGACCATTTAACTTGAAGGGGGGGGGGGGGGGCTTGGTTTTTTCCTAAAAAAATATTCTGAAAATCATTTGTGATGAAAAAAATATTTTGGCAGCTGAGGGTAAGAAAAAAAAATATTCTGAAGAAGGATTTCTGCTATAAAAAATAATGCTGATAATGAAAAAAACTATTCTGTCGCGACGCCTTTGAAAAATAAATATTTTGTCCGCGCTCTGCGCGGAAAATTTTTTTCTGATCAAAACAAAAAACCAAGGCCCCCCCTTCAAGTTGAATGGTCCGTACCTATGACATTGATGGCCTGTTCAACACATATTTGTTGTAATTGCATAATTTTTGCTGTGCAAAATGTGTTGTTATTGTAAAGTTTAAAAAGTTTACACAAAATTAATTAAAATCCCACTTTGGGTTTCTAAAATCCAGTTAAATACAAAGGTAAAACTGGAGGGGAAAAATGGATAGACTGAAAATTGATATTTCCCACAACTTTCATTGGCAGGCCACAATGAGTCCAGTTTTCTTAAACAAGACATTTTATTGTGATTCATACACTTAAGTCCTCTTAATTAATTTCAAAGATGTTGGTACACCAATTCTTTGTAATGATCAGATATAATTGTTTGTTTGAAAGTAAATGTACGATTTAATTACATGTAATTATACCTGCAAATATTATTTTCAAATTAATTATAAATATTTTCATATTCCATATACATTACATTATTCCAAATATAGTGTGGTTTCATTATTATTCGTGCAGACCTGTCAAGTGTCACGGAACTTGCATGAGATTCATGCATCTGGTCAGCAATTTGGCGGCAAATTCCTTAGATGTTTTAATTTTTTCCTTTGATCTTTCAATTTTTGGGCAAATCTCACGCAAGCAGCTCATCAAAACTTGACAGCCCTGTTCATGAGGGGTACCAATTTTCGTGGTTTTTGCGGGTGGTCTTGACCTTTGAAAAGGAAATTTAACATTGATTTTAATGCCTCCACAAAATTGTCCTTTTTCACTAAACAACGAAAATTGATACCCATGAAAATAAATGAATCCACAGTAACACACAAAGACTTGAACATGCTATTTACAAACAAGTGTTGGTTATAAAGCATACACGTACAGTGGTTACAAACATGAAATTAGAGACATGCTTCATGTATTGTTTATTGAAAGGTGAGTGACCCTGGTCTCCATGGCAACAATTATAACTTACTCTGTCTCTATAGCAACATCAACTTTGAAACTGCAATGCATATTATATGAATTTATGCTAGTCATGTTATATTTACAAGAATTGTGAATATAAGAGCGTGTCAGAAAATGTTTAACCTAAAACTCAAGTTTCATGCATTGTGGGAATGATAGCATCAATTGGAAATCAACAAATTTTTAGCAGGCATATAAAACAGTGTTAAAAAACTAATGCATCTGATACATAATATTCAAACTAAAGTTAGGCAACATAAGTAAGAGCAAACTTTCTAAACTTTTTTTTATATACATGAGCATTTAAATTAAAAGACTATAAGACTGCATATAACATCATTTTATGCAAATCTATAATTGGTAAGTTATAAGTTATGAAGTATTTTTTAGCTGATAAAACACAAAGTTTTGTACTTGTTTTATGATTCTGTCATTTTAAATCTTAGAGTTTAATTATGTTTGCTCTATGTACATGTATCATCAAAAGTAAAATATTAAAACATGCATATAACTAGCTAGTGCACATTTGACATACAATGTATGCAATGTTTTAACATCCTTTGCACATTGACTTGCACCAGAGATTCATTCAAGAAATGATTTACATCTAATTTACTTATCTAATCATACATGTATAAAGTCTATAATATCTACATTTCATTTACTACTAAATACTGAACAAAGAAAGATAACTCCTACTGCCAAAGTAATTCTCACCTTTCTGACCTGCCTCCATCAGGGGACAACTCTCTAGGGTCGCTGTAAGTTCTTTGGTGCTCACGAGAACCAGGTCTAACGTTAGCGGTGTTACTACTGAAATGACATGTTAACACACGGTGTAGGTTATTGGTAAATGAGTTAGTGCATAGGACACATGATTTCAAACATCACAACATTAGGACTATATTATATCCATCTTAAGTACAAAACTCCAAATGATTAACATATCTTTTAGACTTTTCATCAATGTAGAGTAAATTTGTTTAAAAAACAAGTTTTAGAAATGGATATAAAGGGTTGCACATTTTTTTCTAGAAATAGTAATTTTTTTATAATACAGTACTAACAAGAACAGATTCCAGGTCCCCCGCCCGTTGAACGTTATATTGTTGAAGGGGCATACTGACCTGAAAATCACTTACACCTTAGGGGACCCCTATAGGAGTCTGCATACAAAATTTCAGAACCCTAGGATTAGTAGTTACTGAGAAAAGTGTTACGAAAAATTTACCATTGAGCCTATGGGAGAAAAAATGACTAAGTCGTTAAACAGGAAGTAGATGTCAGACTGACCTGAAAATCACTTACACCTTAGGGGACCCCTATAGGAGTCTGCATACAAAATTTCAGAACCCTAGGATTAGTAGTTACTGAGAAAAGTGTTACGAAAAATTTACCATTGAGCCTATGGGAGAAAAAATGACTAAGTCGTTAAACAGGAAGTAGATGTCAGACTGACCTGAAAATCACTTACACCTTAGGGGACCCCTATAGGAGTCTGCATACAAAATTTCAGAACCCTATGATTAGTAGTTACTGAGAAAAGTGTTACGAAAAATTTACCATTGAGCCTATGGGAGAAAAAATGACTAAGTCGTTAAACAGGAAGTAGATGTCAGACTGACCTGAAAATCACTTACACCTTAGGGGACCCCTTTAGGAGTCTGCATACAAAATTTCAGAACCCTAGGATTAGTAGTTACTGAGAAAAATGTTACGAAAAATTTACCATTGAGCCTATGGGAGAAAAAATGACTAAGTCGTTAAACAGGAAGTAGATGTCAGACTGACCTGAAAATCACTTACACCTTAGTGGACCCATATAGGAGTCTGCATACAAAATTTCAGAACCCTATGATTAGTAGTTACTGAGAAAAGTGTTACGAAAAATTTACCATTGAGCCTATGGGAGAAAAAAATGACTAAGTCGTTAAACAGGAAGTAGATGTTAGACTGACCTGAAAATCACTTACACCTTGGGGGACCCCTATAGGAGTCTGCATACAAAATTTCAGAACCCTAGGATTAGTAGTTACTGAGAAAAGTGTTACGAAAAAAAGTGTGACGGACGCACGGACGCACGGACACACGGACGCACGGACGCACGGATGGACGGACACCGGCATTTCCAAGTCCCCGCTCCGCGTTGCGGCGGGGGACAAAAATTCTAAATTCCACAGTGTTATCAAATATATATAATTTGAAAAAAAATTGACAGTTTTTGGTACAAAAATAATTTCTCTTTTAGTACAAGTATTTCAAATAAGCCATGTAATGCTATTCTAAGCTTAAGGGTTTGGAAGCATACATTTTAGAATAACCTTTCAACACACACACACACACACACACACACACAAAAAAAAAGAAATAAAAACCTACTTCGTAGCTCCTAGCAGTAAAGCAACTGCACCATCTTGGCTAGACCCATCATCTGTCCATGCTTCCTTCACACCATCAGGTTCAGACCTCCCAAACTGGTCCACTTCTGCAGCCCCTCTTGTTTTCTCTGCTCCATAAACAGGATAACAGTCAATGACATGGCGGTAGGGGGTCCTGATATCAATACTATGGTTGAAGGTCCTGTCAGCATTCTTAGCCAACTGATCAGAGAGGAAGGTTTTAGCATTTCCGAGGGCTGAGAAAGGTTGTGATTTTACTCCACTGAGATAAGAGCTACTAAGGGATTTATCCATGCCACTCATTTGTGACCATTCAAGTTGTTTTCTTACATCTTTATCTTGGATTACAAAGCTGCTATCTGTAGATGTCTGACTGTCGTAACTGGCATCAAGTTTTGGTTTCTCGGCTAAGTTCTGAATCATCTCCTTCTCTTCCTTCTTAGCAATCTTCAATATGTCCTGAGCCTGTTTTCGAGGTGGTTCCTTGGACAAGATCTTTTTGACTCTAGAAGCTAGACCAGAACTATCAGCAGAGTCAGAATCAACTTTCTCTGTTTGGTATCTACGGATTATTTCTTCTACATCAGGTGCTACAATCTGCGTCAATAACCCATCATCCATGTCAGATTCCACCTGGTCTGATACAACATCTGATGACTCCTTTTGACCTCTTCCAACGAGTTCCAAAGTATCGGAAAGACCATTATATCCTTTCCCAGAATATGTGCTCTCACATTCAGTTTCTGTATCAGTTTTCATTGTTCCTAGAAAACCTCCTTCTAAATTGTCATCATAACCAAGATCAGCAGCATGATCCCAAACTAACTTATGAGCTTTAGAACTTTCTGTAGATTTATCACTGACCTTAGAAAAGTCTGGCGATGGATTGGACATTCTCAAATTGTAATCCACCCCAGGATCTAAACAGCTTTGTATTTCTTGTAGATCCTTTTGCAGACGTGAGTAATCAAAATTAGCTGCTGCCATTTGACCTTTTCTCATATTTTCAACATATGCAGTGTCAGCTAAAATTTTCTTTACTCGCTGACTCAGGGAATCCCCTGATTCTTGACTGTCTGTCGACCCTGGTCCTCCACCTGTTATTGGAACTGGTAGTGACTGGTACATCTGACTACCAACTTGACCCTGGGCCACCCCAGCAACTGGCATGGATGAGTAGGTCTGTCTAGAAATCTGATCACTGATAGATGGACCTACATTCAAGGATGGGTAAGGATTCTGTTGGCCTGCAGTTGTCAAAGATGAATAACTTTGTCCTTCTACTGGTTGTCTTCCAGTCACACCTGTGTTAAACGAGGGATAGGTTATAGCTTGATCAGTTGCACCAGAGTTTGGTAATGAAGGATAACTCTGTATTCCTGTGGTGCCAGATGTGGAAACTCGAGCCAAAGAAGGATAGCTTTGTGCACTAATAGCATTCATGTCATCAACTGAAGGAATACTACTAACTTTAAGAGGAAGTTCCACAAAATTTGGTGTTGTGGATGTCTGCTTGCTTTCCTCTTCACTGCTAGCCAATAACTTAGCAACTTCTTCACCTAATGATGACCTTACACTCATCTCACCTGATTTTGCCAAAAGTGCTGAACCTGGGGTTATTGACCTTTCTGTGGACTTGTCTGTCATATTTTCACTCTTTCTCATTGGTGAATAAGATCTCAATACAGAGGGTTCACGACCTCCTTCAAGTCCTAAGGCCTCTCTACTATACAAATGATTGTGTAAAGAAGATCCAAGCTGGCTTGCATTCTCCAAAAGTTTAGATACTCTTTCTGACATACTTTCTTGTCTAGAGTTTGAGACAGATCCATTGTCCTTTTCTGGTATTTGAACTCTCGAGAGTAAAGGTAGATCACTTAATCTTGGAACAGCAAAATCTGATGAGGACGATGGCTTTGGTTGATCCAAAAAATCTTCTGGAAGTCCTAGAACCTTTGCCCTATCTCCTATTGGCATGTAGTTATTTTCTGAAGGTGCTTTATTTTCCCTGTTGTATTCCCGAGCTGAAGACATGGGAGTCTCTCCTGTACTTTTACTGTGTGAACTTTCAGGTATGTGTGAGGTGGAACTTGTACTGGCAGTAACCACTCTTTCATGTGGTTCCTCGATTGTTGTCTTTGTATAATCTTTTAGCCCACCTGGTGCAGTTGACATACGATCATAGGAAGAACTGTACATTTCTCTATGGCTTTCTGGGATGTATTGATTTGAACTTCGCTGTGCCATCCTGTCACCTGATCCCAAAAGTGTACTTGTTGTGGTTGAAGATCTGTCTGTTTGTTTAGATAAGTGATCTTCAATGTTACTTTCTTTATCTGGAGAATACATGGCATAGGTATCAGATGCAATGTTGGCCAACAGACTCCTGGAAGAGGGTATTGGAACTTCTTTGATGGTTTTATATTGATCACCATCAGATTTAGACTGGTTTGTACTTCTCTTTGTAATTTCATGAGAAGGTGCAGAATTGTTTCTATAGTCGCTCAAAACAGGTACTTTTGGGGTAGCTTCAGTGATGTCTAATGGGATAGGACCAAATTCATTCTTTGAGTACTGCATATCATCTAAATCTTCCTCAATTCCTTCATCTGCGGGGAGTCTCACGAAATCTCGGGTGACAGTTCCATTTGATGAATAACCATTTGAACTTGTAGCAGTTGGAATTCTAATGTCAATGTCTTTCTTTCTCATTGAACTTGTAGAAGCTATCGGTACAGCCCTGCGGATGTCCGAGTCACTGGCCGAGGATCGAGGAGTTTCATTATCATTGTCAGTTCCGTATGGGTTCCAATCACAATCTGACATACCTGCTCCAGATTCTGGATACCTGGCATAAACTGCCCCTGTTTCGATATGGTGGTCCCCATCTGAGCTGTCACTTTCCATGGTAGGGTATTTCCCAGGGGAAAAATTCCCAGAAATAAAATCCTTGGAGACTTCGGTAATTGCAGATGATAATGCTTCTTCATGGAAACTGTTTTCCTGTGGGGAATCTTCTCCACATGATGGGTCATCTAAAGGGTACTGAGATAAGCTGAAGTTTCCTGGAAAGAACAAAATTGATTTATAATTGTTAGTTTTATTCACACAATATCATTTTAAAATTTCAAACTACGAGAAAAAAATAATTCAGAAATAGTCAGCTCTTTGGAATTAGAACAGTTTGAAAAAAATATATATATTAAATACCTCCTCTAATCAGACATAAGATTATTTAACCAAAGACACTTATTTTTTATCTGTATAACATGTAATTTAGTGTAGCTAACATTTTTCATGTTCATACATATTAAAACACAAATGAATTAGAATATATCTAAAATCAATTCTTTCCTTTGCAAAAAAAAACTAGAAAATGTGTCTATGAGCCACAGATGGCCCGCCCGTTCTTGCAATGTTTGTATAGTGTATGAGAAAAGTCATAGGCATTTGGGTCCAGGATTTTATTCTATTATAAATAACGTGTATATAAAGATTTTCATATCGTCTCTATAGTATTTCCAGGGGCGGGGAGCGGGGGAAGAGAACCCCCCTGTCCACCCCCCCCCCATTTAAACTACATGTATAGGTTATAGTTGATAATCTCCATAGTATAGAGACGAGGATGAAAATTTTTACATACACGTTATCTATAAATAAGGTGGGACGTTACATTAAAAACGACGTTACCAATAAAATTTACCTGTACACTGAAAATCCGTCTGAACGTCGTGAAACGCTACGTCAATGTTTACGAAACTGTACCTTAAAAACAAGTCCATGACATATTCTTTATTTTACATCAATGCATTGAAAATTTTTTAGGAATATTATGTTAGTTTTTGATCAAAATTTGGATATCGTTAGTCAAATGTCATTTGGTATCGTCCCACCTTAAATAAAATCCTGGACCCAAACACCTGTGAGAAAAGTGTGAAAAAAAAGTTTAGGGCTACAAAAAAGTAGGATTTCATGTACATAGTATTATATGTTATATTATAAAACTACTTACCATCTATGGAATTGTTGATTTGAATGTCATAGATGAATGTCTATCATGAAGATTAAAAGTTGGCCATGATGAATGTTCAGAATGAAGTAGCAAATGTCTTTAGTATGAGGATGAGTAACATTTCCAAGTAATGAATGTTTTTTTTTTGGATGAATCATTTCTACATTTAAAATGTCATTAATGGCTTGAATAAATCCCACTACATACATGTCTATTATGAGGATGAATTATATGATAAAAAGATCTCCACATCTGCTTAAGTGTTTATTCCCACAGCAATACGAAAATAATTCCATGATGGTGAGAATGAATAGTTTTCTCAAACTATTGAATGAATAGTTTTCAGGAATAAATAATTGTGAAGAGAATGAATATTTTCCAATATTGAAATTTTCTAATAAGTCGAGGCAGTTTCCAGAAACTGTTAGAATGTATTAATATTAAATGATAGTTTTCTAATACGACTGTAGATATCCTTTTAGCTTACAAAAAACAGGTCTGATTCATTTTGATATAAAAATTTTCATCATTAAAATCTTTTTGCACACAATAAAATAGTGAATCATGAAAATCTGTTTACACCAATGGCTGCAGCAGCTTGTATTCCACAAGTACTGTAGAGTGATCTGAAAAGTATGATGAGAACATGGCTTTTTTAACGTCTTTGATATCATCTGGTATGAACACTAAGTCAAGAACAGTACCATAAACAGTTGTTGGACTATCAATTATTTGTTGAAATTTCTGACTTGTTAAGTATCCAACTAATTTTTCATAACTGCATTTTGCATTGGTTGGGTCAAGATTAAAGTCACCCAAAATCACTGTGTTTTTATTTGTAATCACCAAGTCCTGTTGGATATATTTCAAGAAATCAGATGGATTGCCTGATGGAGAACGATAGATAAGAACAATATCTAATGTATCATCAAGGCACACATGTAACAATTCAAAACCTATGTGGGAAACTTTCTTTTTGCACACTATTGCTTTTGGATGCTTGTAAAATATTGAAATTCCATGACAGTATTGTTGACATTCCTTGGTTTTAATTAGTTCTTGATGATAACCTTCAATTTCATATGGTGACGATGTTTCAAAATGTGTTTCTAATAGGCATATCACATCGCTCTTTGTCAGCACTGGATCAATCTTGATGTCATCAAAATGTAGTCGTGCTGATGATGAATTCAGCATAGCAATTTTGAATAATGAAGGATCATATGAATTGACCATTTGAAATGGATCACAAACGTTTCTATGATGCAACATGTAGTCCATTTGTTTTTTAACTTTACTACTACATTTAATTTTATTTGCATTGAAATTGCTAAGGAACAACCCAGATAAAGTTTTTGCTCTGCTGATTCCTACATAAGCTTGTCCCTCTCTAAATGACTTGCTGAATGAAACAACGACAGATTCCAGACTTAGTCCTTGCACCTTGTGTATTGTTGTACTCCAACACAAAGATAGAGGAAATTGTATTCTAATGGCCTGTGCATTAGAGCTTTTTTGTGATACAGATATTTGTGATTGTGACATTTCAATTGGTATAACATCCTTTGAAAAGGATGTTAAGTCATATTTGCACAATGCTCTTTTATTTTTTCCTATATTTGGGTGATCAAACCTCAGTAAAACACAAAACGGTGATCCATCTTGTCTGTACAGGAAATCAATAAGAGTAGCTTGGGCTCCATTGGCTAGTCCATCGGAAACATCAACATTTCTATTGAGCATTACTCTACAATTGACAGAAAGGTTTAAGGTTTTACTCAATCCTCCAGTGTATTTTTGCTGGCTTGGTATGCTTGACTCCTTGATAGTCTTTGGTTTCAAATCTTTAGCTATAATTGTGTGAACTTTTTCTCCAAGTTGTCTCAACATGTTGTTGTTATGAGAATCGACATCAACATTCTGAGCAAAGACGTGAAGGGATTTGTTGATGTCAGGTGGTGGTAACATTCTGTCAATACAACGACTCTGCAGTGTTTCAATGTCTTCAGTTGTGTGTTCACTTGTTCTGACACGGTTTAGCAGTTCAGCAAATGCTTTGTCATCCTTTTGTCTCATGATTTCAGTTATTTGAAATATTTTGAATTGATCCCATAAAGTTATCCCAGCACATTGAAGATATTTATCAGATGGTCTCTCGAATACAAAGTTTTGTCCTATTGGAGGCAACTGGTAAAGGTCACCAAAGGCAAGGATAGAAATTCCTCCAAAATCAAAACAGCTTTGAAAAATTTCATCAAGTCGTCTGTGAATTTCCATAAAAGTGTCCGCTCCAAGCATTGAAACTTCGTCAATTATTATGATCTTTAATTCTCTTAGTTTACAACGTAGAGTGTTTCTTTTCTCATCACTAAGTCGAGAATAGCTGGTATTTTTCTTTTGGCTGAGATGGAGTGAAAGCGAGGTATGTATGGTTTGTCCTTCTATATTGAAAGCTGCCATGCCTGTAGGTGCCATCAACAGTGTCTTGATCATTGTTGGATCATCACCTTCCTTTCTGAGGGTAACTTGTATCATCTGATACAGAGCCTTGATCAAGAATGACTTTCCTGTCCCAGCACCACCAGTGATAAACATGTGTAAAGGATCTGGATGTATCTTTGTTTTGTTTCCTTGCATGACAGATGTGCACCAATCAAGCACTATTTGGAATACTTGTCGTTGTTGGTAGTTGAGTGACCTTATACATTTGTAATATTGATCATCTGGCCACAATGGTATAATGTTCTGTAGAACCTGTGTTGAGGTAGATCGTGCTGTTACATCTACATCAGATGGAACATGAAAGTCTGGTTCTTCTGGTAAATTATCTGGGTCCAAGATGTTATGTTCATAATCCAAGTCATCACCTTCCATTGCTTGATCTTCATTATCTTGCTGCATTGCAGAATTCAGTTGATCCCAGGCATTTACAGGAGGTCCATTCTCATTCATGTTTTCTACAGCTGCATCCACTAAATCACCATGAACAATAAGTTTGTTTTTGACTTGTTTGATTTGATCTTCATTGTGGTCATAGCTTTCTGAATAAGTGTCATATCCAGCAAGTAAGTCATTATTTTCATTCCTCCATGGTTTGAACAAGTACAGTTGACTATGGTAATGCGATTCTGGATCTTTGGTGACGTTGTACATATGGAATCTTATCAAAGCTTGTTTTTTCCTCTTTTTGATGACAGTCTTGCCATTAGCTGTGTGGATTTCAAATTGTTGATCAGTTCTCTCATTATCATCATCTTCATTTGGTATTCTATTGTTGGATATATCATCTTCCCTCTTTGGTTTATCAGTCCTATACCAGCCTGCAAACTCAGCAAGAGATAATGCTTCTAATTGTGGAGGACGGTACATATATCTATCAATAATTCCACCAATGAAAATGTTCTCATCGGAATCATCCATATCTGCTAGTAAGTTGGGTGGCTTTAGTAAGTGGACTCGCTGATGTGGAAGACCTGTTGGTATCCAGATAGTTTGAAAGTCTGATTTGTAAAGTGGCAGTCCTAGAACACGATAAACAGCTTCCTGTGCACTAACTGATCTTGCATTCATAAATGCCTTTCCACATTTTTTCATTTGTTCTTTAATCCCTAAATCAGCATTTTCTTTACTGACTGCTTGTCACAGCAGTCCCATCTCTCGCTCATCCTTGGTAATGTAAGCAACTACATACTGTATACAGGCATATGGATTAGAAACGAACTGTATGTCCATGTTTGCTCCCCATGCTCTGAGTATATCAGGGTTGTAATTGTTGATGTTGATATCAGATGGGTTGCGTTTCAAAAATACTGTCACATCTCTGGACACACAAGACAAAGCAGCATGGTATAAATCTATGGGTATTTGACATTTGGCTAAAACATCAGATATAGATAAACCATCGACATCGTTCTCTGCCATGAAAGACTTCACTACAGTCAATATCACAATTGAGTTGTTAACCATACTCTTTATTTGCTCAGGTGATAAACTTTCATCCTTTGGTGGCTGTGATAGGACAGTGGTATCAGTAATGGGTTTCGGAAAATTAAATCTGCAGATCTTAGCTTTCGAGTTTTTGGTGCATGCAGCTGAGTGGGTATGTCGTTGTAGCTGAGTCACAAGCTGATACAATTCTGGATCATCCTTTTCTGATGGAAGTACAGTCGAGACATATCTATCAATGAAATCTGTTATAGTTTTGGTGTCATCTGTTTGTAAATTAGGTGCATCTTTTATCCATAACACTCCATGGGCATGTGGCGATCCTCGCTGTTGAAATTCTATACGATAAAAAAAATGTAGAACTTCTCCAAGCGGCTTAGCATCACTCAAGATAACATCCTTCATAAGACAATCAAGTCTGTATTGAAAGTGGCGTGCTGTTGTAACAGGATTTGATCGTAGCCAGTTACATTTCTGTTCCCATGACAATTTATCAATATCATCATCAGATATTTTAATGCCTTGTTGATGTGCTAACGCTTGTAAAGTGTCATGCCACTTCATGTCTGCTGCAGACAGTGTGAAGAACCATGTAAATATTCCTAATTGTTTGATGGCTGCCAAAAGTTTAAGCTGAACTCTCTGCCAATATGGAGGTGTACCCCGTATAGGTTGGAGGAACCAGTGTTCTCCCCAGGCCCTTATAGCATCTCGGGACCGAGACGCTATCGTAATTTGCCGAGATGCTATCAGTCTTTACCGAGACGCTATTTCAAATTGTTAAAAATACAAAGGTCCTTATGAAGCCATTGACTGATTGATGATCATTGAGTTATTGACACATTTACAACCCCAAGCCAATTAACAAAGAAATCAATGATCATGGTCTTGTAATTAATTAGGAAATATCGATCTTTGAACTGATTAGCCATGCAGATTGCAGGTGAACACCTTTTGCGAAGTGAATTATTTCTATTGGACAACCAACCAGGACCAATGGGATTTGACCAAAACAAAAACAAACATATGCACACGTGCTTTTATTCAGGTGTGTTATTAGAATATGAGCCGTTGAATTCTAAATTAACGGTCATAACCCATACCCAAAATAAAGAAAATGCTTTTTACCTTCATGAAACATGATTTAATTCCATTGTTACATTTGTTATTCCAAAATATTGATTTCTAGATATATTGTTTGACCTTTGGTCAAAACAGGAAGTCTAAAAATAGATTCCCAATTTCCCATTACCTTATTTAGCATTTTCTCCTTTTGGCAGGAGAACCATTGGCATCTATATGATTCTGTCAACTTAGTGACTCTTAACCAGTGTGAATGAAATGTAAACATTTGTACTTGGGAACTTATTCATGCCAAAAATAAAAGCTAATTTTATATTATTTTTTATTGCTTCAAACCCAGGCAAATGGCTTTCAGGCCTGTCTTTTCCTCTTTCATCCTTGGTACCTAACTGGATGCAGTTCACTGAGAGTTCATAGATAACAAGTTTTAGCCATAGTTAAATTGCTACAATTAGTTTTACTCCAACTCTTTCTTAATATGGAGCTATAGTATCCATAGCTTGAAGGTAGACTTACATCAAATGGGGTGGATTGGGGGTAATCATCAAAACACTAATACATGATACGTGGTCAAGAACTTATCATAAATTGATAGTGAAACGTCGATCGACATGATTTTTTTTTCTTTCTGACACCTGATATTGTTTACGCAAAATGTGATGCTATCCAAAATTCCTGGGGAGAACACTGGGAACTGGTATGCTCTATCGTGTAGGATGAAGTTTTTCATGTTCTCAGTGTTTTTTACAACACTTGCAGTAAGATTATCATCTTCAGTTGACCCTCTAAATGACTTCCGTAGTGCAATACACATGCTGTCTCGGATTTGTTGCAATTCTGTCACAGCCTGTGCAACAAAAATATACTCTATATCAGCTGCAAACATTGGGTTTTCATTCAATAATCTAGACTGAAAGTATTTTTTGGGAGAGAGTTTGACTTGTCTGTTATGTTTCCAGCCAAATTCACCTGTTGACAGGAGATGTGGAAAAGCCAAAACTTCAAAATCTTCATCCATTAGAACGTCTATTGGTCTTTTGCCCTCTCCAGGAGCTATGATGAATACTTTATTGGCATCCAGTACAGGGTCCATTTTCTGAAGGCAACAATCTAGCTTGATTCCTCTAAGTTTTGCATTCAAGTCCTCGTTATAATTGTCACATTCGGTTGTTTCTGTACTGTTGTCTTCACCTGGATCATTAGCAGATTTTGTCTCTTCAGAAGGTTGTTCACTTGTTAGTTCAGTCCATATCTCCTGGTTATCTGATTCACATTGTTCTGTCCACTGAGTTCTAACCTCTATGTCACTGTAAAACTTATTGTTTGCCTTCAACCATTTCAATCCCTGTAGAACCTTATTTGGACGTATGTATTCAAATTTCTCGTGGCTTTTGTATTCAATGCGTCGCTTCAGTTGTAGAGGAACAATCCCTGCTTCGTATGGAGTTTTAGGTAGCTGAGTGCAAACTTCATTCGCATCGACAGGTATATTAACAACTGACCCACGTATTCCACTTTGTCTGCCTTTGGGAAGAGCTAATAATTTCATGAAAGGATATCTTCTAGTTAGCAAGCGTTTTTCTAATGTTGACAAAGTGTTAAGTTCAGGAGGAGTTTCAACAACCATCATACCATTGTTAACAGCTTGAGGTGGTATTTTGCTTTTCTTTATATAGTTATTGCAAGTGGTACAGATCCATTCAAATCCCAAGGCTGATTTGTGTTTTGTGATACATTTGCCAACTATATCATGGTCTATGTTCTTAAAAGAGGCATCAGAAACATGAAGGACACTTTTTCGATACAGCATCCTTCGACAACATGTACAAATGTATTCTGGATACTGCTGTATTTCCTTTCTAAATTTACAAATGGCATCAAAGATATCAGTGGAATGTCTATCTTTGAGCTTCCTACGTTTGTCATCATCTTTATTTCTCTTCTTCTCAGTGTCTGATTTTCGTTTTCTACTTTCTTTCTTCCTACATCGGTCTTCTTCAAGTAAGATAGAAATTTCATCTGGCATTAACTTTTCACTAAACTGACATCTATAATCATGTTTTCTTTTTCTATCTAGTTCTAATACTTTGTTGCATGAATCTGGTGACAATTTCATCTTTGCAGTGTCTCTATGGAGTTTGATCCTCTCACGTTCTGACATTAAGTGTGCATGCTTAGATTTAGGTGACAGGTCCACATCAATTTTAGCTCTTTGAAGTCTTTTACGTTCACGTTGTGATTTTAAAAAGGTTTCCTTGGATTGGGGTGACAATTCCATCTTTGCAGTGTCTCTATGGAGTTTGATCCTCTCACGTTCCGACATTAAGTGTGCATGCTTAGATTTAGGTGACAGGTCCACATCAATTTTAGCTCTTTGAAGTCTTTTACGTTCACGTTGTGATTTTAAAAAGGTTTCCTTGGATTGGGGTGACAATTCCATCTTTGCAGTGTCTCTATGGAGTTTGATCCTCTCACGTTCCGACATTAAGTGTGCATGCTTAGATTCAGGTGACAGGTCCACATCAATTTTAGCTCTTTGAAGTCTTTTACGTTCACGTTGTGATTTTAAAAAGGTTTCCTTGGATTGGGGTGACAATTCCATCTTTGCAGTGTCTCTATGGAGTTTGATCCTCTCACGTTCCGACATTAAGTGTGCATGCTTAGATTCAGGTGACAGGTCCACATCAATTTTAGCTCTTTGAAGTCTTTTACGTTCACGTTCTGATTTTAAAAAGGTTTCCTTGGATTGGGGTGACAATTCCATCTTTGCAGTGTCTCTATTGAGTTTGATCCTCTCACGTTCCGACATTAAGTGTGCATGCTTAGATTCAGGTGACAGGTCCACATCAATTTTAGCTCTTTGAAGTCTTTTACGTTCACGTTCTGATTTTAACAAAGTGTCTGTACTGTCTGATGAAAGACTTTCTTTCTTCTTACCCCGACTTTGTCTTTTACGCAACCTTTCATTTTCAATCATCTGAGACTTTGATTCTGGTGACAGACTCTTCTTTAGTGAATCACGATAGCTCTGCACTCTTAAACGACAATTCCTCTTTTTCCTTCTTCTATGATCATCATCTTCCAATTTCTGTTTAACTTCATCATCTATGTCTTTCCTTTCTTTTAGTTTGTTACTTTGCAATGTTTTTTGATTTTGAAAATATCGTAGTAACAGGTCATCACTATGCAATCCAGATTTTGTTTCCAGATCTGGGAATTCTTTCTCATTGTCAATAGCAATATCAGTGGTTTGATTCTCATAGTCTTTCCTCTGAGTTGTTGTCTTGTTATGGGTATTTGTTACAGATTCTACTGCCAAAAGTTTGCTATTTCTGTTAATTCCTAACACAACCTCAAAATGATTGGTGTTTTTGTGGTTTAGGTAAATTGCAGTTTTTACTTCAGGTAGACTTCGATCAATAAATGTGGGTTTATAACAATTCCATGTCCAAGTTCTTCCTTCTTTTGTATACAACCAGATGTTCACATTCAGTAAGTGAGCTGTGGCAAATATTTCAGTTTGTGTTGCCCATGTCCCTAGTTGTAACATCTTGCTTCTGTTTATGTACTGGTCAGGTGGTATATTTCCTGTAATAACAGATTTGAGCTTCTGAATGATAGTTCTCATATATTGTACCAAAAGTTGTCTTATATGGTAGTGATGATCTTCTGAGCCAGTAAGAATAAATGATATGCATCTGAAGAAGCAATTGCCATCTCCAACTATTGTCTGTACATGCCTTGGATTAGATGTCAGATGTTCAAAGTCCATGCTCGGATCTGGATGTTCATAAACTTGATAGATAGTTATGTTCTCCATTCCAAGCTTAGTACAAAGTTGTTGCTGTTGATTAAAGTTCAATGGCACAAATGATGTAATAGTTTTGTTAGATGACACTGGAAGCAGTTCCTTTGGTTTACATTTGTGCTGAACATATTTTTGGAATGATGAGAATACATGTTGGCATGACTGGCAATAGCAACATTTATGCTTTTTAAGAAATGCTTCAGACTGAAAATCTTTTTTACATTTCAGGCATGGGAAAGTCTCCCCAATCTTTTTGCAACAGTGGTTTTGGAATTTTTGCTGAGAGCTAAAGATGATGCTGCAACTTTCACAGAAATTGCATTTATGAGATAAATATCCCTTTTCTGTCTTATAAATTTTCTTGCATTTTAAGCACTGGTTTATGTTGCCATTGTAAAGATGGGCACCTTTGTTACCAAGCAAGTAGTGTGAAGATGTCATCCTGAAAAAGATAAATACATCCATCTATATTAAAAAACATGTTATTTATGTTAATATATACATAAAATAATATAAAAATAAGATTTGGCTTTGTTTCTGTTTGTACGAGGGCTGTCCATAAAGTTCATGGACAAGCAAAGATTTAAACCAATACGACGTACTAGGGATAAGTGTTTTACATAATAATATTTTGAACATTTCCCTTTATTTCTGGTACATTGTTTTGCAACGGTTCGACATAATTAATGCTACATTTTTAATTATTTGACTCGCTATATGGTGGGTCGGAGCAATGTAAGAAACTTTTCGGAAATATTCAGAATGCTTAAAATAATATCTCTCTATGCATATACTATATCTAGTGATGCAATAAAACCTGTACTACAGTGTTGCCAAAAATTAGGATGATGCACATACGACATTTGAAGGGTCTTTTTCGACCCCTTTTTTGCTGATTGCAATTAGGTAATAAAATGTGTTTTTTCCCATTTTTTTTGTGTTTGTGTGTGTGTGTTTAGCTTTATTGTGATGATTTTATGTCTACTGATTTTGTCTTTGTCTTTATGGATTAAATACATAAGATTGCCCCATTGGAACACCTTTGCTTTTTTCATAATTGCAAGATGATCTTTGGAAAAATTGTGCATGCCAACTTTATTATTTACTTGTGTGGTAACATTGAACTTTAATTAGTAGAAAAAGTTAAAGAGTCAACATGTGAGATTCCTTTCCCTTTATTAAAAAGGTATCATTTATCTACAATACAATGGTACCAATCTAGTTTAAGAAGTTTTGATATATATGCAAGATTTAAATGGTCTTGCTAATTTTGCATAGACTCTATATAGGCTAGCATGTTCCATTTTCTGATAAATTTATGATACATGTATCTAATGTTGTTTTGCATATTGTAGATAAACAAAAAATAATAATGTTACTGCTTAAATGGAATGAATGACAGAAACAAAGGGAAAATTATTTAAATTGGGCATTGAGATGCCTGCTATGCAGACCCCACCCAGAATCAAAGTCTAATAAATAAAACTCTTTTTTTATTAATCATTTCATCATTCTTTATATGTCTTAGTAAAAATTCACATTTTAAAATTGTAAGTACATATAACATGTATAACTGTCATTCATCCATTTTTGAAAAATAACATTTAAGACAAAAATATACATACACCCTTGCTGACATCACTATCTGAAGGAAAAACCTGTTGTTAGAAATATGATATTTCAAGAAACTTGCCTCTATCAAGGTATTTAAAATATGATTATGCTTGAATATCAACTCACCATAATTAAATCATGAAATAACTTCTCTTTGATGGTTCCTCACGCTGTAACATACCCGTACTAATCAAGGATACACAGTAATAAAGAAATCCATTGTTGAATGTAAACATGAAAATTTAAGATTTCAGATCAAATATAAATATTGAGTTGAAATGAGCAAGGTAGGGATATGCAAGACACATCTAGTGGTGAAATATCATTGACCCCCATCATATAGTATTAGAGATATGGACCTTAACCAAGAACTTAACCGATGTCGTTCATGCATAAAATATAGGTCACAGTGACCTAATTTCTAGTGGGTGGTGTAGCCCTACCCAAGACCCATCTGGTGGTGAAATATCATTGACCCCCATCATATAGTATCAGAGATATGGACCTTAACCAAGAACTTAACCAAAGTCATTCATGCGTAAAATATAGGTCACAATGACCTAATTTCTAGTGGGTGGTGTCACCTTACCTAAGACACATCTAGTAATGAAATATCATTGACCCCTAACATCTAGTATCCAAGTTATGGGCCTTAACCAAGAACTTAACCAAAGTCATTCATGCGTAAAATATAGGTCACAATGACCTAATTTCTAGTGGGTGGTGTCACCTTACCTAAGACACATCTAGTAATGAAATATCATTGACCCCTAACATCTAGTATCCAAGTTATGGACCTTAACCAAGAACTTAACCGAAGTCGTTCATGCATAAAATATAGGTCACAGTGACCTAATTTCTAGTGGGTGGTGTAGCCCTACCCAAGACCCATCTGGTGGTGAAATATCATTGACCCCCAACATCTAGTATCCGAGTAATGGACCTTAACCAAGAACTTAACCAAAGTGTTACGGACGTACGGACGGACGGACAAGGGTAAAACTATATGTCCGATCCACATACGTGGTCGGGCCATAAAAATCTGTCAAAGTAAAAAAAGGCAGGAACTATGTTTAACAAAAAGTAGTTTAGCAACGGACATGACGGACATAAAAATAAATTCTCACAGTATGGAACCCCATGCTGATGCTGCATAGCAAATATCAAGAGGCTGTGATTGGTTAGTAGTTCCTGAGAAAACTGTTAAGATAATATTTTTCCTGCCTGCCTATAACTGCTGCTCACTATTTTATCAGCATATATAACCCAGATTTTTCACTTCCAAAAATACAGCAAAAAAATGCAAGAATGTTTTTTTCATACTAATTCTAAAACATTCTACAAAAATGTTGCTTCAACTTTTTCTGACATTTAAAAATTTCTAAGTCATGTGTGTAAGTAGGACAGTTGTCATGATCATTTTCATACAAACTATGTTAACAGCATCTTAAACAAAGGCTGCATGGATAAAATTGTCTAACAAGTTTATATAATCATAAGAACATTCCTTTACCTTCTGAAGTTTCAGTCCAACCAGAGTTTTCATCAGATGAAAATCCTCGATGAATAGATGGTGATGAAACATCATTATTAGTTGTATCATCTTCTTTGCTATCACTTGTCTAAGAGAAATAAAACAGAGAAGTTAAACATAAAGACAAGTTACATTAAAAAAGTTTTGAAAGGTCTTTTAATTTACCTTGCCTACAAAAAATGACAGTTTTACATACCATTATCTATATCCTTTTTATTTTTTCTAATATTTTTTTTTGTTGGCAGGAAACAAAATTTATGGAAAAATTGATACTATATGTTTGTTTCTTCACATCATTGATTTTCAAATTTCTTTTGTTATTTTTATTTGGTTTATTAATTCTTTCTGAATGTATCTAACATGAAATTTATAATTTATTTGCAAATGTACATACAGTGTTCTCCCCAGGCCCTTATAGCATCTCGGGACCGAGACGCTATCGTAATTTGCCGAGATGCTATCAGTCTTTACCGAGACGCTATTTCAAATTGTTAAAAATACAAAGGTCCTTATGAAGCCATTGACTGATTGATGATCATTGAGTTATTGACACATTTACAACCCCAAGCCAATTAACAAAGAAATCAATGATCATGGTCTTGTAATTAATTAGGAAATATCGATCTTTGAACTGATTAGCCATGCAGATTGCAGGTGAACACCTTTTGCGAAGTGAATTATTTCTATTGGACAACCAACCAGGACCAATGGGATTTGACCAAAACAAAAACAAACATATGCACACGTGCTTTTATTCAGGTGTGTTATTAGAATATGAGCCGTTGAATTCTAAATTAACGGTCATAACCCATACCCAAAATAAAGAAAATGCTTTTTACCTTCATGAAACATGATTTAATTCCATTGTTACATTTGTTATTCCAAAATATTGATTTCTAGATATATTGTTTGACCTTTGGTCAAAACAGGAAGTCTAAAAATAGATTCCCAATTTCCCATTACCTTATTTAGCATTTTCTCCTTTTGGCAGGAGAACCATTGGCATCTATATGATTCTGTCAACTTAGTGACTCTTAACCAGTGTGAATGAAATGTAAACATTTGTACTTGGGAACTTATTCATGCCAAAAATAAAAGCTAATTTTATATTATTTTTTATTGCTTCAAACCCAGGCAAATGGCTTTCAGGCCTGTCTTTTCCTCTTTCATCCTTGGTACCTAACTGGATGCAGTTCACTGAGAGTTCATAGATAACAAGTTTTAGCCATAGTTAAATTGCTACAATTAGTTTTACTCCAACTCTTTCTTAATATGGAGCTATAGTATCCATAGCTTGAAGGTAGACTTACATCAAATGGGGTGGATTGGGGGTAATCATCAAAACACTAATACATGATACGTGGTCAAGAACTTATCATAAATTGATAGTGAAACGTCGATCGACATGATTTTTTTTTCTTTCTGACACCTGATATTGTTTACGCAAAATGTGATGCTATCCAAAATTCCTGGGGAGAACACTGACATATTTGTCTTTTATTATTTTTTTCATGTAAATTTGCAATCCATTTCAGTCAAAATTTGTTACACTCCCAACCAAGCAATTTTTAATTTCTCCACTCTACACCAAGGAGGTGGAGTTGGGTGGAGATGAGTGGAGACACCACTCTCCAGGGTGGAGACACCCTGATTATAGTGGAGTAGAGTGGAGGGACAGTGGATTAAATGAATTATTAGAAAAATCAAACAAGGATATTGTTCTTATCTCATTTTAAATTCAATCAGTTCTTTCAAGTTTTATCTTGTATAAAGAAAGTGATAAAAAAATAATGCTGTTGAACATGTGTTGAACCAAAGTGATTTAAATTGATTTATTGAATGATTATATCTAATTACTTTTAGTAAACCTGCTAAACTAATTGTTTTATGACCCTCTTAAATTTATGAAATGCTTATTCTATTAAGGTAATGAAATTAGTTGTTTTTTTGTTAAATTATTCCTGTAATAGATGACCATGTCCCCACAGCAGGGAGCTGTTTATTGTAACAGGTCCACAAAATATACCCTCTGGCATGCATGCTCAGTGGGAAACATTTACCTGCCAGGTGTGTTGTTAATTAAATTCATATAGTCATGCATATTGTGTGGAATATACAAAAATGTAATTAATAGTGGGACATATCTCATTAATTAATGAGTAATATATGATAATACCTGAAATGATTAAAATTTGACTTAGATTTTATTAATATAATGTTATGTTCACATTTTTTTTAAATAAACTCAAATTAGGAATGAATTTTTATACATTCTTTTATTTTAAACTAAAATGATGATGGCAATCTAATTTCATTAAGATAATTGTAATATTGTTAAATCCCTAACAGTTAAAACTTAAAGTCTCCACTTTCCTCCACCATCCTCCACTATTCTCCACCCAAATTTTAGAGTGGAGTAGAGTGGAGGCCTCCTTGGTGTAGAGTGGAGGAATTAAAAAAGCCTTGGCCTGCAGTGTACCTGATTGTTTAGATCAAGTCTTGGTACACCTTGACTGTTAACTGGACTACTATCACTAGACATGATGTTAGGAGGTGCTCAAACGCCAAAGTTTAATACATTTCCCTTGTTCTCTGTTCTATTGTACACCTGAAATGAGAATATAAGAAAGATGTCATAAATGTTAACAGAGGCTCAAGTAGCAAACAATGTCTATGTATTTAATTTCCATTGAGTGAGATGGGTATGTTTGGATCACAAGGAATACAAGTTTATAAGACCAATTAAGGACCCTTAAAGTGCAATGGCAGTACATCAATTTATATTAAATACACTTACAACCCGTCCGATTTAACTATGGACTTTCGATTGAAGCGTGCAAACACAACAATGAAAATTTACGTTGTCATGAACAAGCCAATCGGTAACAAAAACTGCAAAACGTCACAGTAAGAAAAACCAACGTCAGCCAACTATTCATCAATATCCAATCAGATTTAATGTTTGCACGACCCATTCATTCAATCAATGTATTTTTATGTAATCAAATGTAACGATTTGTGGTTTTTGTTAACATTTGGCTTTGTTCATGACGACGTAAATTTTCATTGTTGTGTTTGCACACTTCCCTTTACGCTACAATCGAAAGTCCATAGTTAATTCGGACGGGTTGTAAGGATATTGTGAAAGTATTTCCAATCATTTTGTATCTGTTTATGGCCATTATATTTTGAATCTCAAGAAAATTGGCAGACTTGAACATGTTGAAGTTGCATTTACATTGTATGTAAGTTCATGAAGTTATTATCATGATTATGGGTGCAATTTTTCAATGACATAATTTCATTCAGCGTTCTAGCTAGGATTTGAAAAGGGCAGGGTGCTAGGGATAAAAAGGGCACTTTAACGTGCGAAACCAGGTCAAAAAAAGGGCACCTTAGATGCTATCAAAAGCTGTTGCATACAATACCTAAAATATAAAATATATGTTAATTTTTATTTTATGAATGTCTAGAATATAATCAAACAATGTTACTGTAATTTCAACCCTGAAAATCATCTGACAAACAGATTTTGATTTTTGAGTGCCCTCACCGAGGATCAAACTCACAACATTTGGACATCTACGGCGTATGCGCCTAGCTAACAGAACAGAGGTTGTAACCACTACACCATCCTAGGCTCCTAAAGAAGAGCTTTCGTTTGGATAGTGTTACTTTTCCCTGCGAAGTACAATTACAACTTATTCTGCTAACACAATGTATGAAGCGTCGCAAGGTGTTTTAATTACAGAGCTATTGAATTGAATATACACACGGATTCATGAGAGTTTTTAATAAATTCCATAGCCTTGTGATATTTATGCATGGTCTATTTATAGCTATCTCTAACGTGTTTATGTTCATGCTCCATTGGATCACAGAAACTGCAGAATGCAAGATTATTCGAATTTGATAAAATATATGAATGTCTAGAATATAATCAAACAATGTTACTGTAATTTCAACCCTGAAAATCATCTGACAAACAGATTTTGATTTTTGAGTGCCCTCAGCGAGGATCTAACTCACAACATTTGGGACATCTACGGCATATGCGCCTAGCTAACAGAACAGAGGTTGTAACCACTACACCATCCTAGGCTCCTAAAGAAGAGCTTTCGTTTGGGTAGTGTTACTTTTCCCTGCGAAGTACAATTACAACTTATTCTGCTAACACAATGTATGAAGCGTCGAAGGTGTTTTAATTACAGAGCTATTGAATTGAATATACACACGGATTCATTCACCTTGCGACACTTCATACATTGTGTTCATACAGGGCGCCGTGCACATTGGTCAGCAAAAAGGCAAGGGTGTCATTGAATCAAGGGCGGGCGCTGTGCCTGATGTATGTGCCTACCGAGAACACTGTTCATGATATAATATGCGTATCTACATTTGAACCAATATAATAAGTTCTGGAAATCTCCAAATTCAGAAATATTAATATATATAACAAATTCAGTCAGTTACAGGCTACCAAATTTGGTAGACTAAAGAGCCAAAAATGACTAATAAATTTCTATTTCAATATTTCCAAACTTGTTTTGCATGTTTTATGATGTATACAGTGTAAACTACATATTCATATCTTTTTATCAAATTATGAATCCAACAGTTACGAAATTCATAAACTCTAGAGATAAAGTATTTACATAGAATTTTCTCAATTTCTATATATTGAAACGTTTCCAAATTTTGAGATAATTTACTTTACTGTAGTGGCGATATTAACCATTGCATGCATCATCAACACACTTAACTTCTGCTAGAAAATTTAGCATTTTATGGTGTTGTAACGTTTAGTTTTAAAATATAAGCATGCAAGGTTTCTATATATGTTAAACTATAAGAAAATGTATGCTCACTGCCATGGACTTATTGCATTTTCATTTATTTCAAGGTAAAACTAGAAGTTTATAGAACTTAATTTTTTTTATATCTAGATTTTGAAAATGGCTAACACTTAATCTGTAAATCTTACCTAAAAACAAACAATATTTTAAGCTAAAACGATATAGAGTCGGACATTTTAAGCGTCGGCGGGTTGCATGTCCTAACATGTCAGTTCAACAAAAATGTAAACAAACACAACATGTCCAGAAAAGTCAGCCTTTTCAAACCTGAGACTAGGAAAATGGCAAAACTTAACATTAATCTATTGATAACGTTTGTGTTAGTGTACCGTGCGTTTGTTTTGACAATCTGCAGTGAGTCTTTTAGTGTTTTTAAATGTTTTTCTGGTTTTTAATTTTCATTGTTTGAAAATGGCCGCCATGTTACATCTCGTTGCAGGTGCGAGATATAAACTTATATTCATCATTAGAATGATTGAGCATTGATCAATGTCTTATGTGATATAAAAAAGAACTATGCAATTCTATTTAAAAAAAAAAAAAAGATTTTATGTATTTAATATAATTACTTTACTGGTTATCCTAATTTTGTTTTAAAAAAAAGGAACAGTCGAAATAAAATCTTTTACGGATTCAAACATGAAGAATTTTCCGGCCAAGTCGCGTCATTGAAATAAGTGTCAGTAAATGTACT
Organism: Arcuatula senhousia; assembly: GCA_963971305.1. NCBI lineage: Eukaryota > Metazoa > Mollusca > Bivalvia > Mytilida > Mytilidae > Arcuatula > Arcuatula senhousia. The sequence continues at coordinate 17,982,654 of OZ020305.1, read as the reverse complement.
TTCGTTATCATCTGTTGTATGTTTCCAAATCTTGGCGTTGTTTTACTCTTACGAGAGAAAAAAGAAAACAAATCACATTCTATTCTTTTGCCAGGTACGGGAGTAGATAACTAGAGGGATAGTAAAATTCTAAAGAGATAAATAAAGTTGGCTACAGTTAACGTACATCATCTTTAACTTCATGAACTTAATAATTTTAAAAACGAAAAAAAAATATGCTGTTTAACTGAAGTGATGGTGGAACCAAACACGATTTCAGAATCATTAGCTATGTGCGTGTGCGTGTGTGTGTGTTTTAGTATTTTAATGTGTTGTCTGGTTATCTATCTCACTACATTTATATTGATAAAGAATTCGTTTGGAAATTAGAGATTGACTAATATTTAGTCCTTCTTTATGCTATTGCCTTTTTCAGTTGTGCAATATTTCGTTCTTCTTCTTTTTTTTGCTAACTGATTCATAGCATCACTGAACCTTACATTATCAAATACCACTCAGATTTTGCATTCTTAGAATAGTACTTAAATAACACAATATGAAACCAAAATATAAAATAAGCCATTCTGTTGCATTGACCATATTACTTCCATGCTAAAACATTCAAAAATCAAATTTCTTCTCCCCATTTGTTTTCAAAACATTTTCAAGGTGCGGAAAGGAGGGCCCGGTGGATTAAAAATATCAACCGATGAGTTATCATGTTTATTTGGCCTTGCTATGTACACTGTATCAAACTTTGTGCGTTTTGAAACTGAAATGTTTTTGACCAATTATAATTTGTAGCAATTAAACGAAAAGGAATGGAGTCAATTTCTTTCAAATGTACCTACTTGAATTCCAATTACATTTGTTGCAAAAAGTTATTTAAAGTAATTCTAAAGTACAAAATGTAATTAATTAAAATACAATTACTTTGTTAAAGTAATAAAAGTAGCACCTTCCGAAGATCACTGCAGGATGTTCGGAACAAAAGAGGGGCTGATGTCGGATCTGACCATCACTTGCTTATTGGGAAAATAAAATTGAAATTTAAGAACTTCCAAACCAACCCTTCAAAAACTAGTCACAAATATAACACAGATCTCCTTATAGACAAAAACATCAAACAGGAATTCCATATTGAACTATCTAACCGCTATCTGGCATTCTTGGATATATGTGATGAAGAAACTTCAGTAGAACAACAGTGGGAACACACTGGAAATGTATGGAAAGAGACATGTGAAAAGGTTATTGGTATAAAGACAAGAGAACACAAGGAATAAATAAGTGTAGCCACTCTTTCTAAGATCAAAGAGAGAAAAGATTCTAAAGCAGATTTGAACAACTGCAAGACCAGAGCATCAAAGACAGCAGCCCAACACCGATATAATGATAAGCACAAAGAGGTAAAAGCATCAATTAAAAAGGATCGTAAGAACTACATTGAAAATCTAGCAAATCATGCAGAAGAAGCAGCTGGCAAGAAAAACATGAAGGAAGTCTACAACATCACCAGAAAACTAGCAGGAAATAAACGGATATCTGAAAAGTTTTGGGCTAATGATATATATATATTATATATCATTAGCCAAAAACTAACCTGCCCCCCCCCCCCTGTGATTTTATTAAGCAATCTGTTAATTTGTGGATTTTTCATTGCTAAAATTAATAGTTATATCATTAGATGAAATAAGAATTTATATTTCCCCTTTTAATAAATGATTTATATCTTTCGAAATAGTATATACCATATTTCATATTGATGTTGATGCACGTCAAATCTAGATTTTAGACCTTTAAAATTTCGGAACCCAGTTTAAATCCATCGGGAGCTATGAAATAAAAAAAAAGACTATACGGTAGTAAATAGAAAATCACAGGAAGTGATCTTTTAAATTCAATCTATAATCCGTATATTTTTAAACTTTTTTAAATAAAAATTATATTTCTTCTTTCTGAAGCAGATAGTACATATCGTTTAAGTTGCTTTTATTGATGACTTTGAAAATCAACCGACGATGCATGGAAGGTCGTTGATATAGATTAAGAAGAGTAGAGATCGTTGAATAGATTATTGAGGCACTCCAGAGATGATTGACTGTTCAACAACAACGTTCTGTACTCTATCAGCAATGATTCGCTCAATCAGTGATAAGATGTTTCAATGGATACCATCGTGCTGCAGGCTTGTCGAATGCCTTGCTGTAGTTAAAGGGACTGCGTCGATTAGTTCCTTAGCGTTCAGGCCTTTACCGGCTTTAAACTAGCCAGGTCGTGGATTGTATTCAGCTGGCTTTCACAGGACATTCTCTTCCGTTTAATTGGTGCTAAGTTGATTAGCGATTAGTTTAACGGACCTATGGTTTTCTTTTGGTTATTTAATAAAGTGGACGACTGTCTTTTTATCCACCAGATCCACCAATCATAGAATCTTTGATGTATGTATTAAAAAGTTTAGGAGAGGTCATCCTTAATTGATGAACACAAAAGTGCAATACTGTTTTAAAGATTAGCTAAATTACAATTACATTTAAATGAAAAGATTGTTTAACATGCTTGGTTTATCATAATTGAAACAAGAGGCTCTCATTAGCCTGAATCGCTAACTGCCTGGCTTCAATGATTTAATGTAACAATATTAAAGGAGACTGGACACGATTTTTCACTTTTTCATATTATGATAAAAATCGGTCATAAAATGCTATTTAATATGAAATACACCCTTGTTTTGTTGATATGCACATTAAAACACCACTTTTGATCACTTTTAAGGCATTAGTTTATGACCTCTGAAATATGCAAAAAATAATCGGCGATTGAGCCTAAAACGAGGCTTGACGTCACACGGGCCACTGGTCCATCCCCAATAGACACATGACGTGCTCACAACGTTGGGGATGTAACATTGTGTTAGTACGTCGTCACAACGTCGTAACAACGTCAAATCACGACGTAATACTTGTTACGTGGAAATAACGTTGTGAAAATACGTTAAAATAACGTGATATTATTACAATCAGATAACGTTGGTTTAGTACGTAGTTACAACGTAATTAGCACCTGCGATAAATACGGATGAAATTAACCCTTGATCAAACAAACTGTTTTTATTTCATGACCATGCATTACGTTTTCATTTTGCAAACATTTGCAAATGATATTAAGGTTAGTCACTTGAGCTTCTGTTAATTACCGTGTCATGTTAACTATCGTTTTGTATGGAAATCGTTTTGTTTGTTTGTTTGTATATTGTTTTTTTAAGTTTAATTGAATAAATAAATTGATAAAATTTGTAAGATAGATTTTTTATTTTTCCGTTAACAATCGATTTATTTTCTTTATTTGTATATATTCTTACTTAAAATAAAATAAAGTTATTATGAATATATTATCGTATTATCATCGTAGATAATACACAGCTAGTAATTAAAAAGCAATTTACTCTTCATATGCGTTGTGTACACAATCAATTAAGTTTTTATCAGCAAGGGGAAATGGTGTATCGTATTTCTTTGGCGGGATAGTTATCTCTGAGAAAGAAGGTCAACAGACGCGTGGGATGTGTGTGCGCGTTTTGAAATTAAATTAAGTATTTGGATAGAATTAAATGTTTAAATATGCTGTATTAAAAAGGTAAGCTTTTTATTTATGTTATTTATTTAATACCATTAAGGTAAAAGCGAGATGTAATGATCTGTTGCATTAAAATACCAAATCTTAAGGTAATTTTGTGTACCTAAAATAAATCTCGCTACTTTATAGGTACATGTGGTCTATTTTTTTTTTTAGGTTAAGCTTTGTGAAATCCTATTCTGAGACAATATGATTTTCTCAGTCCTATTTCAGAATACATGATATTCTCTTTTGCTGATATTTTACAACTTTAAATATATAATTGATGCTCTCTTTCGGGTTATTAATATTTTTTCTTATTTAATTTTAAACAGCTTTTCACTAATCTTTTAAATATGTGTATTCAGTTGAACATGGTTTTATAGAGACATTCTACATAGTTACGTCCGTAACTGTCATGGAAATGGTCATATTTTGATGTGTGTTCAGAGTCAGATCAGATCATTTCTGAGATAGGAAAATGGAACATTCTTCTAACTGTAATAGTAACAACCAGGAAAAAATAAAGGTGAGGACAGGTAAAAAGTAATAAAGTCTATGAAAAACCTAATAATAACGCATGTGTTCATTTAACAACGGTCTGCTTTCGTCGGCTGCTCGTCTTATCTAAGGTCATAAATTACGTTGTGACGACGTTCTATGGATGGTCACCGGACCGTGCTGGGGAGTCCACAAAATTACGTTGTGGGTCCGTAATATTCTAACGTTGTCACGACGTGAATCACAACGTGCTGACAACGTTAGGACGACGTCATATTGTTTGCTGGGTCATTGCATATTAAAACAATGGTATATAGCCCGTTTATAGTCAATAAAAATAGAGAGAGTTGTTAAAATTAAATTGACAGTTCTTTAAAATGCATTTTTATGAATATATTTGACTGCAGTAAGGATCGGAAATATTTTTAAATAATTTTCATAAATTAGATTTTTTTTTTTTGCAGACATGCAGTCAGTCTGTAAAGCTTGTTAGTCGTCGCGACAGAAATAAAGTTTGCTCTGTGCATTTTTACATTCCTACGACTCATTGGCGGATACAAGGGGTTCGGAACCCCCCTTTCCTCCGTAGTTAAAATAGGTCTGGAGCCAGTATGCGAAACCCCCTTTCGAAAATGTCTGAATCTGCCCCTGCAACGTTAACCGGACGCGAACCCATTACTCTGTGACAATAATTGTAAATTGCTTGCTAACTTTGTGTTAATTAGCACCCAACGGGCAAAGGTCTTTTCCTACCCAGACAAAGGCCCTTTCCAGAGCTCAATGTTCAAAAGAAAAAAAGACTTAATTAAGACTGATATTCTGGTTTACTGTATTTTGATTTTATCTTTTATTTATATTTTTTTCATTGAAATTCAGTTAAACGTTGCATTCCGAAATTTGGCATAAAATAATGGTTGTAAATTAAAACATCCCGTGGTTTGTGTATTACTTTATTTCATGTTGATTGAAGCTGCAGGTACTTACAGTCGTTTGAAGGTTCAGTGATCATACGGGACTGCCGCACCGCAGGTGTCATACCTGTCAAAGTACTGAGAATTTACAACAGGTGTTACACCCACCCAGTCAATGCTCACACCAGTGTAAATTAGCAATTTGCATCATAAATTAATTAGAGTTCGTCTAGTTCTTCAATTTTGTTTGATCCTATGTTTACCTTGAAACATATGGAAGAGGGATATTTTAGAGGTGTCGGGTTCGTCCATACGTAGATCCGTAAGAATAAATATGTACGAAGTAAGTCTTTAGCGATTTTTAGACCTGTCGGACTTCAAGTTCCTATTTTGGGGCAGCGGAGGCATCAATGGACACATTCCTTCTTTCAATGATTTCAGTTCAAACCTAAATTGTTGCATTCTTCTGTTCAGTAAAGAGACTTCACAATAAATGTCGGGACATGATCACACAATACAGTCACTAGTATTTGTAACATTGTGACAGAAGCTAACAACATACTCTGCAAAATGGTTTAAATTTATATGCTGCATGAAGAAGAATTGGAATTTTGGTGATATTGCGGAACGCCCCTTCACGTTTGAAACATTGATTTAAATGAATTATTTAATATTAAACATCAGCTCGTATAAAACTTAAATCTCAGATGTTTAAATCCTACAAAAATGTAATATCATGTAATTACCCCCCCCCCCCCCCCCAAAAAAAAAGTTCTAAAAACACTTAGTGTTGATAAATGTTTTATATTGGAATTGAATGAATATATATGCACAATTACTTTAAATATAATGCATTTAATGAACTCCTATTGAATACATTAATTTAAAATTTGTATATTTTTACTTTTTAATTTGCTGCATGAGCAAAATTGGTCGAAAGCTGCATATGCCATTGGGGACATTGGGTATATTTAGACAATATAGTTTGAGTCCCTATTCTAAATAATTATGGTCAATCTTTTAAGATATTGTCCATGACTGAATATAGAAATTCAGAAAAAAATCCCATATTAATTTATTTTTTAAATAAAAAACGATATCATATTGCATTAATTGCCATTAATTTCTTATGCAGTAAAACGACAACTGGCCCATATTGCGTCATCAGGTCACGTGATGCCTATCTCATTAAAATTTTCTGGATCGGCGGAAGCGATAAAATGTGATGCTAATTACTCAAATTGTGATCTTATTTAGGGACATTGACGGGACATTGATTAGTTTTATGGTGTTTTTTACTGTTTATGATGATAATAAGATCTAATATAAAAATATCAAAAATCGTGTCCAGTCTCTTAAGCATTGCAAAAAGCCCGTCATGACATTAAACAATTGGAAAGCTCTATAAAGCTGAACATTTAAGCAAGTAAATTTATTGCACAATCTTCAATGGTAAACAATCTTTCACGTACAATCCACTTTTTTTGGCATTTAAGGGGCTGTAACTCCTATAATGGTCATATGACAATTTTGGCCTAATGGACAATTTTGTAGAATTCAATTAGCTGAACATTTAAACAAGCAAAAAATTTCCCCTATCTTTAATGGTTCACAATCTACAAGGCCAAAACTTCTATTCTGTGAGTTTCTTCTTCTTCTTCTTCTTCTGCCAATATAGAGTCGACTCTTTCTAGAGTGTTAAAAGACTCTTGCTCGAACATACAGGAGGCCCTTCCAATGATGTGTCCAAAAAGAAAACGGTATTGCTTTGTACAGGTTAAAACTATATACATGGTCAAGTCCGGGTTATTAGATGTGGCTGGCTCCTGTCAAGGCTGCTGGCAGGATGGTAATTGCAGCCTTGAAGTCTTCCAGTGAAGCAGCTGAGGTGGTGGTGTCAGGTAGGATGTTCCATTCCCTGGTGGATCTCGGGAAGAAAGAGTACCGGTATTGGTCTTTCAGGGTACGCTGCTGTCTTAGACGTTGTCCCCCTCTGGTTCGGGTATCTCCAGGTGTATAATAGCTGGTTGGTTCGATGTCCACTAGTCTATGCTGGATCTTATAGGCCATTTGTAGTCGGTTCTTGGTCCGTCTATGTTTGAGTGGCTCCCATTCTAGTTGATCCAACAGATTTGTGACACATCCTGGAGACACGTCCTGGTATTGGTTGAAAACGAACCTGGCTGCTCGTCTCTGGACCTGTTCTATGTCTTTGTCCAGGCTGTTCTGGTAGGGGTCCCATACTGTAGAGGCATACTCTAAGGATGGTCTAACCATGGAGCAGTATGCATTGGCTTTGACTTTGGGTGTGCAGCGCCCGAGGTTTCGTCTGAGGAATCCCAGTGTCCTTGATGCCTTGCTTACTGTCTGGTTGATATGGGTTTTCCACTGTAAGTCATCAGCTATAGTGACTCCGAGGTATTTCCCTTCATTGACGACTTCAAGGGTGTGTCCATGGAGAGTATAGTTGGTAATAATTGGTCTTTTCTTGTTTGTGATTCTGATGGTGATACACTTCTCAGGGTTGAAGTTCATCTGCCATTTCGTTTCCCATTGTTGCAACTTGTCGAGATCTTCCTGTAGTTTCTGGGTGTCCTGCCTGTTTCTGATCTTCTTGAATAACAGGCAGTCATCGGCAAATAATCTTGTCGCTGATGATGTTGATTCAGGCAGATCATTGATGTAGGATAAGAAAAGCAAGGGCCCGATTACTGTCCCCTGGGGAACTCCTGAGATGACATCTAGTGGGTCAGATTGATGGCCTTCCAGTAGTACAGACTGTGTTCTATTGGTCAGGAAATCTTCGATCCACTTCAGGGTTGTCCCACGTATGCCATAATGGTGCATCTTGTGAAGCAGTCTCTTGTGGGGCACTTTGTAAAATGCTTTTGAAAAGTCGAGCAAGATGACATCAGTTTGCTCTCCCTGGTCCATATTTTTTTCCGATCTCGTCTAGTGTGATGAGGAGCTGTGTTTCGCATGACCGCCTGGATCTGAACCCATGTTGTTGGTCGCATAGTATACAGTGTTGGTCAAAGTGATCCATGATGGTGCTGTGTACTACATGCTCTAGGAGTTTACATGAGATGGAGGTCAGCGAGACTGGTCTGTAGTTGGAGGCTTTGTGCTTTTCTCCCTTCTTAAATACTGGTACTATGTTTGCTTGTCGCCAATCGTCAGGGATAGCTCCTGTGTCCAATGATGTCTGGTACAGTAGTGTTAGATATGGTGCTAAGGAGGAGGCAGCCTCTTTCAGTATATAAGCAGGAATTTCATCAGGACCAGTAGCTTTAAATGGTCGTAGGCCTTTGAGTAGTTTGTAAATACCTGCTTCGTTGACTTGAATCTTGTCCATGGATGGGTAGGGGCCATAACCCCTATAAGGTGTCATCTGACAATTTTAACCTATCTTATATCGTTCACAATATATAAAGATAAAACCACTATTTTGGGCATAATCTCTATAAGAGGAAATAAAGTTATGAATGAATGAATGAATGGATGAATATCTTATATAGTTGTTGAGATATAAGACAAAACATGTGCAAAACTCAGAAAAAAAAATCAAGAAAAAGGGCAATTACTCAGTCCCACGTGGCTTGTTGAAAATTTGATGTGCTGATCATTTTTATCCTTTGTCAGAATCTAGATATCTATCACTGTTTTTGAAATGTTTGCAGAAAACTGCTGTTTTACCCCCCCCCCCCCCCGTTCTATTTTTAGCAACGGAGGGCATTTCTTTTATCAAATCATTTCAGATGATGAGAATCGTTTTGTTGCCAGTAATATCAGTAATATTAACGAACATCTTGAAGTTTCCCCTGTTTGTTAATGAATTAACTTATCTATTTATCAAATATTTGTTGTTGGTTCTAATATTTTTGGACGGAATGGAATTTTTCGAACATTTTTTTCTACTCCGGTCGCTTTTTAATACGACTCTCTGGCTAAAGGAAAATGCAGATACAGATTAGGCTCGGATCAAAATTGTGTATTTCCTCGTGATATCACATGACCATCGGAAAAATATAATTTGTCAACATGGCGAAAACTGCGATGGATATGAGGTCTATGAACGGCCCTTTAAATGACATTGCTGCAAGAAAGACACACAATCTAGCTGTTACTAGAGACTACATATCACAACCAAGAATAAGTATGCTTTCTGTGTTTGAACGTTATTTAATCAAAATTTGATAAATGGCCGGCATAATTTTGATGGGCACTTAGGCCTAGTCCAGATAATCATGACGTCTTTCATTTGGACCTTTTTAGTAGGAGGCCAAACGTCAAAAATTATAAAAGGTTTCCAAGACGGCATAATTATTTGGACTTATGGGCACTTGGCCTTGCTTATTGTATTCAGGGATGTCCAAAACAAGGGGATGAGCAACATCCAATACAAACTAACAAAAAGTCAATATTTTTCTATGCCTCCCCAACTTTTTTCTTTATTAACACAAATTTCACTAATTGAAATTACACAATATTTATGTCATTGGAAAGAGAAATTATTAAGGAATTATAATATACAAAATATTTGGCAATCACCCTTCAAATATTAATTTTATATTGAATAATGTAAAGATGGTCCAAATTTTTTAAGTAAAATTTTCAATAAACGTGCCAAATTAATAAGGAAAAAATCAATAATTGTACATTTTTATCAGCAAGTGCCTCAGGGGAATTAAGTGAAATTGACAAACTTCTACCTGTAAATTGATGGTCTTAATTGTATATTACTGTCATAAAATTTATATCACCTGAAAGCCCTTTCTTTGATCTGTTTATTAAATATAATTTGTTTTTGATTCACAGTAAAGTTGTTTATTAATTAAGCCTGTGAAATAACAAGAAATTCAACCTTTGATGTTTTTTAAAAATTTTATTGAAGATAAGTAATTTGAATTCTTTGATATCTTTGTCATTTCTAAATATAGAAATACAGAGTTTTCAATTAGCATTTGAGAAAATAATTGTCTTTTAGAGGATATAATTTCCATTTTTTTACACTTATTATTTTCAGAACCAACCCTGGAGAAATTTAACCCTTATGAACCTTCTGAAAATGACATTGAACTTAAATACACCTAAAATTAAACATGAAAAATTTATTTTTTTTAAGTTTGTTTCCCTTCACATGGCGAAATAGCTATTGTCCATTTTCCCCTCTTTCATTTGATATAAATTTCATAAAAATCTGTTCAGTAGTTTTAAAGCATACCCCGGAGAAAGTTGACCTATTTTCAACAGAAATCATGCAAAAATATGACAAAATCTCAGGTAAACAGGGGAGGCATAGAACATTAGTGATTATCTAAAGATATATATCCCATCAGTTTTATTTAATCCCTGTTGTATTATAAACACTATTCACATCCATGACAGTCGTCCATCCCCTGTCATGATGTATTTTGAAAATGATAATGGTCCCTTTCTGTCTTCTTATTTGTGTCATTCACTGATTCATCTGTAATTGTCCATCTCTGTAGGTCACAGGTGGTGAATAAGTCTGGATTAGAGAATTATTTAGGATCTGTAAGATCACCTGCAGGAGGCTAAATTGCCAAATCATACCCTGTATCTATCCCTTCTTTCTCCAATTGCAGTCCCCAATCAGTGTCCTATCTAGACCAAAGTAGAGGGGCGCTGCACCCTGCCCCCTTTACAGTGTGCCATTCTGTCCTCTTTGGGTGCCCTGTGTCCCCTTTTTCTTCCTTTTGAATGTCCTTTGAGTCATTTAATTATAGCTGTTTGACCCAAGCCAAGTAGTAAGTGTGACTGTATAGGAAAATGAAGTGGAAGATGAGAAACATTTTTTATTAAATTGCCTAAACTTAGAAGAAATTAGAAGAAATGAATAAGGCCAAACAAAAAAAGTATGTGTGTTTACTGTCACATGCTGAAAAAAATTAGGGTCGGTAGGTAGGAAATTATTTTTTTTTTATAATTTTTTTTTACCTTGAGTCTATGGGGGCAGCTTTGTGACTTTAACAGTGCTTAATGGAAAATGCTCAAAAAAACTTTAGGGTAGGGGGTTAAAAATTAGGTAGGGTCGGGTGACAGTAAACTCACCTACTTTTTTTTTAGCCTAATAAATATTATAATTTTGAAAACCATTGTATTAATAATAAGTCCTTATGGTTAATGAGCAATGAAGATACAAATGTTATAAAACTTTTATTGAAATTAGTATCCAATTTGAGAGAAAAACCTCAAGCATTTATTAAAATGGAAAAAAAAATGATAGAGTTGTCTCCCCTTGCCTTGTCCTTACTGGATATCCTCACTACTTTATATATAGATATATTCATGTATATACATGTATGTTTTTATAATGACTACAATTATTTTAAAATGCAACTTTTTTGTTTGTTTATTATGATTTATTTTATGTTTCTTCTGTATAATTGAATTGTAATTCATTCTGCCTGTAACAGGCACCTGTAATTGGTTAATAAAATCTGTTCTGTTCTGTATATCACTTCATTATCTACCAAACATCCTGTCTAATTAATGGCTTCAGGTGAGAACTATAGGTAATCAATAGTGAGTAGTACCAAACCCTAACTGTCAATCAGTGTATTTGTTAAATTAAACAAGTTTTTAAATCCATTTTTTCATCCCCATTGGCAGAGCTGTCATTTTGTATATTGTGCTGCTGAGTTATGCCCCTTTCAAAATTATATTTTTTAACAAGATCATAAATTTCAAACATATCTTGCTGCAAATTACCAGTAATTTTCTTGAAAGATAGCTCATGTAAATACAGTGTGTACATCAAGTTTTTAGTAATATTGGATTTTGATAATTTTTATATTTGTCATTTTGCTTTTATAGATGTACCCTATATGGCAATATTTGCTAAATTAACCTATTGTCCACCTATGTAGGTCACAGGTGGTGAATACAAATGTAGGTCTTTTATAGATGTACCCTATTAGGCAATATTTGCTAAATTAACCTATCAAAATTGATAACAGTTATTGAAAATATGATTTGGATTCATACTTATACAGAATCCCTGTAGAGACAAAAGTTTAGCATATGTCTTAAATTACAATCCAGGCATTAATAATCAATAAAAAGAACTTGTTTCACAAAACTCCTGTAAACATTTACACCATTAAAGAATTAAAAACATGAAATTAGATTTGTTACTGTTTACTACAAAAAGACATTTATCATGTTTATAGATGCTCTTCACTCTGGAGCGCGCACTTTAAAAGTGCCCTCTTCTTGTACCCTCTATTTTCAGATCCTAGCTAGAACACTGCCAATACATGTGTACTTGCAATAAATTATTGTTGAATTTATTGCTTTTCTGGAAAAAAACCTCAATTTATACTGTATAATACATAAAGTTTAGAATAGAAATTATAATGTAACTTTCCCAGTTTGTGAATCAAACTAATTTTCTCTCCCATAGAGTAAGACTGAATATGCAAAAGCGTTTGTGAGCTTAAGAAAACAATTTTATCTACATGTACAATGTCATGAATGTATAAACTGCAAATTCTTCTTTTATCTCTGAATCAAAGATTCAATCGCCAATTAACAACAAAGCAATATTTAGTTTTATCTATTGTTCTTTAATTTATATCACTAGCCTATCACCTCTCAGGACTGGAACTTCCCCACTTGTACTATACATGGGATTGTTTGTCTGTTACCTGCTCGAGGTCGGTGGTTTTTCTCACCACTAAAACTAACCGCCCTACATGGCCCTGGTACATGTACATCGATAAAGGGCATTACACACCAGCACAAACATAATTTATATATGGAAGTGGTCATGCCGAGAAAATCTTCCCAGGATTCACCAGCAATTCCATGCTACCCTGAAACTGGGTTATTGGACTTGTGTCCTCATTTCCTCCACCCCATCATGATTTCCTGTTCATTTTAGGTCAATATAAAATACAAATATCCTAGGTCCTCATCCCCTACGGCTCAATTTTTAAATTGCCTGAAAAGTTCAAAACATTATTTTGGGTGTTTGGAAAATGATGAAAATTTCTGGTCAATTTCTTTTAGACATGTAGACTGGTGGAACATTTTACATGTATCAAAATGAATTTAAAAAAGCAAATAAAATCTGCCTGTCCACCCTTTATTTTCGAAAAAAATTGATGAGAATCTAAAAATGATTTTCTTACAGCCTTATCACACTTTTATGCTCATCTCCTTGTCATATATATAGCCAAATTCCTGATGCTTGCTGTAGTTCAGCTAGTCTCTGTTGACATTGAATGAAAAACTGAACAGCAGTGGAGGCTTGGATTTGGACAACAAATATTGTCCCTACGGTCCCTACCTGAATAAAATTTCAATGTAGTTATTAATTCCTAGAAAAGTCCTGCTAGTTGCTTATTTATATTTTTAGCTCACTCAGACTCCTGGTTAATTGTGGTTCAAGAGAGCTCATCATTTATGCCATCTATGCATTTTTCTTCATTGGTTGTCTGTAAACAACTTCAAAATCTCCTCTGAAACCAGCAAACCAATTTTGCCAAAACTTAGCAGAAATACATGTAATATTACAGGGTTTTAGCTAAGATTTCAGAAGCTTTAGTCACTTTTGTGTGTCATATAATAATTTATGACATGTTAACAAACAATCCTATTTAAAAGGGATCTGAAAAATAAGATGACTGCCATTTCTTAAAAAAGAACATGTTCAAGATACATGTATTTACCTTTTTTATACAATAAATGTTCTAGGATACATTTCAAAAAGTGCATTTGAAACCCATGTAATCATACATGTATACAAATTAAAATTCTATAGAGTTATTCAAATATCTACATGATCTATATATATTGCTTTTACTTCACTGTGCTAAGAAAAATTTAGCACAGGCCTGCTTACCACTGACCAGTAAAGATGCATTGGATAAAAAAGACAAAACCTAAAAATTCAGAATTCAGACAACCAAATTACAAATCCAAATTACAAAATCTAATTTCTGAGACTGCCAATATATAAATTTACTGTACATGCATTTTAAAACATCAAAGTACAGTTTAAATAAAACCAATATCTATCCAAATTATAGATTAAAACCCAATTTGACTGCACAGATTCCTTGAATTTTATGATTAACATTGGTGTATTGATTGGCTCCGAATATTTCCACAATCTGAGGCTTTTAACTACCGCCAGAGAGTATTGACCCATCATGCATGAGAAAACTACCGATATTGATTTGACAGGGCATCGATGTTCTTCTATTGCTTTGATTGAATAGCATGGAAATTTGTACAAATACAAGGAAAACGAGCCTTATAATTAATGTTTTATATTTGTCAACATTTTTTCTCTCTCGATATTTAAATTTCATTAAAAAGAGATATCTTAAGAAATTGTGTTACAAAGGTGTACAATGTTTATGCATATTTTTTTGTTGTTGCAAATTTGAATTTTACAACTTTTTTTTTATTTTGAAAAGTTTAAAAAGGAGCCAAAATGAAATAATAAGTTCCGTGTATATTTTTAAGAGTGTCATGAATGTTGACTATAAGAATTAAAATTACATGTATGTGGTAATCTGATTTATAAGTTGTAATTCTAAGATTCACTTAATTTTAGAGTACATGTATTTATCATGCATGTTATATAATTAACAAAATGTTTTAATGGTTTCATAATGTTTATTCATTGGTTCAGGTATATGTTGATATTTTAGCAGTACCTACGGTACAATTTGTCTTGCATAAATATTGTTTGTTCATATAGAGTCATTGTAATAATTCCTTCCCCATGTAAGCTGAGTATATCACTATGAACCAATCATATTCAAAATAATTTTTACATGTGCTACTTTTGAATGAACTATGGTATCATCCAATAGTAGTGACTTTCTGATTAAATCAAGTTTAAGATTGGACAATATTAGACCGTAACTAGCAACAGGTGTATTATGATGTACCATTAGATAAAAGTAGTAGAAAAAATTCTCACGTGCTTAGGTATTTAAACGTTTGTCATTGGTTAAACTTTTGATTGTTACAAAAATAGAATGGGGAAGGTGTTATTGCAATGACCCTAAAATTACTTGTAGTATGTATGTCTGATGTTTCTGGATCTGGATGTTTATTTTTAATTTTTGATTTGGAATATTTTCTCTTTTTCAGCATACAAGACAGTCTCTGGTGTCAATGGCCCTTTGGTTATCTTAGATGATGTAAAGGTTGGTATGCATATAGATTGTTCAGGGAAAACTGCTTAATTTCAATGTTTTAATTGAATATTTTGTACCTGTATATGTATAATTTATATGGTGCCTATGCTTTCATAGCTTGAAAAGTCAAAAGCAATTCACAACTGAAAATCATATATGTTTTTGAAAAAATGGTTATTTTCTCTTTTTCAAGCTGCATTTTCAAGAAATCTACAAGAAAAAGACATCCACAAAATCTATTATTTTGGTCTAAGGCTACAAGTACCAATTTATCATGCAGAGCAACATACATTTTCCATTCAAATGATATTTAATTTACCAACCCCCTAGTAAAAGAAATTCCCTAAGACACTAAAATTTTGGATTTGAACAAGACTTTTTCATTTTAGTTTGCCAAGTATGCTGAGATTGTACATTTAACCTTGGCAGATGGAACCATTAGAAGTGGTCAGGTATTGGAAGTCTCTGGGTCAAAGGCCATTGTACAGGTATATATTCTATTTTTATATACATTTTGAATTTACGCAACCACCAAAATAAGTGTGGACTTATACATATTAATTGTATGGTTCCATTTTCAAGTACATGTACATGTATTGCAAAAAAAAAAGTTCATTGCAGTACAAAAACAATTAAAATACACTTTTAGACTTAAACATATACTTCCATTAAAAATCTAATTGAAATGATAAATTATATGATAAAATGCTGCATTTTCAGTATTCTCTTAAAAAAAAAATGCTGGAGAAAATGATGGCTGTGCTTCACTTGAAAATATGCAACAAAACTGTGGACATTCCAATAACCAGAGTTAATGCCCCTTACACATTTTAGTTTTTCATGACAATAGTGTTTGAAATAATGTACATTTAACGTACATTTACCAGCAGGTATTTTGTAAAATAACCACATAGAAAAAAATATCATACAACAAGTATCAGGTCTGTCTTAATGTCTTTAACTTTTAACAGAATTTTCATTTGAAACTTATTCTGTACAATGTATTTTTCCAGGTGTTTGAAGGTACATCAGGAATTGATGCCAAACACACACTTTGTGAATTTACTGGTGATATCCTTAGGACACCTGTATCAGAAGACATGTTAGGTATGTTTCCATTGTTAAAAGTAACTGTTTTTTTTTTACTTATTCAAATTAATTATGTTATAACATTTGTTTGTTTACTTGTCTATCTCTCGGATGGTTTTCAGATGATAACTTGAAAATACTCCTACAGATGTGCAACTCCTTAGTACAATATGGTGAAGGTAAAGTTCTCTGTTTTGTGCAAAACCAATGAGTTTTTAGTATGTCCACATAAAAACAAATTGGTAAATGTGGAGAAATATGTCCCATCAAATGCCCTAAAAAAATGTTTATAGGAAAAATTAGCTATATGTATTTGATTCTATTGTAGGTCGTGTGTTTAACGGTTCTGGTAAACCTATAGACAGAGGTCCCCCTGTATTAGCAGAAGATTTCTTAGATATTCAAGGTAATGTAAAAAGAAAAAGGCCAAAAATTATAATTTTGGAGAAAAAGTGTTTGTGTCTTCATAACCTCTTTAGCTTAATATAGATTTTAAGATAATTTCATCATGAAATAAATTTCCAAAAAAAGGAAAGTTTTAAACAGATCTTAATATCAATTTTATATTATTGATTTAACAATGATCTTGAAATTGGCGATAAAACATGTTCCATGAATAAAAGACTCATCAGAAATTCTAGAGCCAAGGTTAAAAGACCAACAGTATCAGGAGTATTTTGTCTGAGCTTATAGAATTAGAGACATATTGAGAAATAACATATCTGAAAATTATTCTTATAAAATCATGTTTAAGTATTCTTTGCACTATAAAAGGTCAGCCAATCAACCCCTGGTCCCGTATTTACCCTGAGGAAATGATACAGACGGGTATATCAGCTATCGATGGTATGAACAGTATTGCCAGAGGACAGAAAATCCCTATCTTCTCAGCTGCTGGTTTACCGCATAATGAGGTTTGTAAAAAACTCACATGTACAACATAAATTTTTTGGGGGTTAAATATCGGACAAATATAAATGCTATTTTTGGATCATCCATTTTAACCCAGTGTTCTCCCCCAAATTTTTCAATAGCACTGTAGTCAGCAATAAAAAGATGATTTTATGAAAATTAAAGCACTGTGGTCCTTATGCATTCTATTATAAATTCTCACAAGATAGCACTGTGGTAAAAAATATAGCACTGTGGCACCACAGTGCTAAATTGGCCTGGGGAGAACACTGTATAAACCTTTGTCAAAGAAAATCCCATCTTCTTAGAAAACAGTTTAACACAAAATGAGGTTTGTTGTTATAAAATTGTTTGAAATAAGTACCACCACATAGCTAAAGTGGACTGAAGTAGCAATGAGTAGTGCAACTATTCTAAAATAGAAAATATTTAGATTTGAATCAGTGTGCATAAAACAACCTGCATAGGTAATTTAAAACTCCATTATTGAGAACAACAAGCCACCTTAAATGTGAAAAGAAGTTGTCATTTGCAATGGTCTTGAAATAGTGTTTGATCAAAACTGTTATGCCTGTGATTCAAAAGTAATCTTAAAATTGATCACCCTCCTTTGGAAAAAACAACGTTAAAATGCAGGCAATAGAAATATTATGCATACATGTATCCTTACTTGATTGGCCATGTAAACAAAGAAAACAGTACAGAATGAATTTGTTTGTTCAAGAAGATGTAAAATTAATTTACATAGCATAGCAACGATCAGTCTGAGAGTAATGAAAGGTTAAATTCAAGTGGATAAATTTATGCTTAAGGACAATAAAGAATATACAGCACTCAGTGGAAATCCCATAAGAAATAATTAATTAAATAATGTGTATTATTTCAGATTGCTGCACAGATCTGTCGACAGGGTGGTCTAGTCAAGGTTCCAGGAAAAAGTGTACTGGACGATCATGATGATAACTTTGCTATTGTCTTTGCTGCTATGGGTGTAAGTACCTCACATGTGATATCATTATCTTCTAACTCTTTAAAGTAAGAACCATTAAAAGATTTTTATTTTGCTTAAAAAAATTACAAATAATTTATTTTGTGTGTGCTCAATATTCTTATATGGACACTGAACACAAACTATTGAAACAATAGAAGAAGTCATGATTTCCTATAAAGCTTTAGTTGATGTCACAGTTAAACATGATACATATAACACAAGGGTCTGGAAATTTTTTGATCTAGTTTCGGTCATTTTTGTCTGACTATAAATGTTACAATTACCCCCTCCCCCCTTTTTTTCTTTGGCCTCACTGGAAATCCACCTTTTTAATCCATAAAAGCAGTGTTTGTTTGTGCATTACATTCCAGACGTTGGACTTAATATCAAGATCACGTTTTTATTTCAGGTCAAGGCTCTTTATAATTAAAATTTTCTTTGTTTTCATTATAAACAAAACACGTTTCATGTAAATATTGAAAGAGAAAGTGAAAGTAGAATCACCGGATGTAGATAAATTGGGACCACTTTATTGTTCTGTATATGTATGAGAAAAGTTACTTTAATTATGAAATTAGTAACAATTATTGATTGTATTAATATCAAACAATCTATACAGTGAATGAAATGTTTGCAAAATAAATATTTTCTCTGCACATGCGTAATCAAACACCTTTAAATGTAAACAATATTTGGTGTGCACATGTTTTGATAAAGACTGGACATAATGAAAAATTATTTCTAAATAAACAAAATGGGCATCTCAGGACAGATTGATAACATGAGTTGACTCATCATGCTCATTAATTAAAACCATAGGTAAATACAGTGGCCATGGTCAGACAGGTGTGACCGATTATCTAATTAGCGTAACCCTACGGCTATGTTTACCTGTTTGACACCTGCTGGAGGTGTTAATTATGAGATTAATTACCACAAGACCGGATGCTCAGGAAGATAATTAAACAATTATATGGCTGATAAGTGAAAAAATGCTTATAATAAAATTTTAAAATGTCCGTTTGGGAGAATTTTTATTCGGTCATTTAGGACAAAATTTCGGTCATGTCCGGCAAATATGACCGTTTCCAGACCCTTGATATAACAGGTCCTGTACAAGTACCAAACGAGCTAGGTAGTTCAAATGAGATAACCTTTTTTGCACTCAAAACACCAAAATGGAAGCCATTATGACTTGCATTTTTGATACACAAAATCTGTAAAACACTGAAATGGCATATTAGAATCAAAATAATTCATGACTGGTCAAGGTTCTAGGCAATTAAAACATAGGTGTTTTACTTCATCATTTTGTTTATTCACCCTGGTACACTAGGTTATGTTGCTCTATGTTAAAGAAACAATATTTATAAAAGCAATGCCAATTTATCCATGATGTAAAAAATATCCATGAATCCACAACATGCAATGAATGATTAATTTAATTATTCACTTTCCATCTCTGAGATATATATCCAAATGTTGGATAGGAAAGATTTTTTGTCAGAATGAAACAATAAAAAAAAAGAAAAAAATATGTTAAAAGAAAATATCTGTATTTTTTTCAAAATGACAAGCAAATACATGTAATGCCTTTTTGTTTGATTTAAGGTCAACATGGAAACTGCTAGATTTTTCAAACAAGATTTTGAAGAGAATGGCTCTATGGAGAATGTATGTCTATTCTTGAACTTAGCCAACGATCCAACGTAAGTACACAGTAATCTGTCACGGAATGTTAAACAATGATGTGCAGTATTTGTATTTTATGTCGCTTGCAATGTGTTGCAAAGCTACATATAAGAGTCACTTTGACACTATCCGTTATCTTGTATTGTCCTGTGTCATGCCGCGTCACAAAAATTTCCATCACAGTTTTCTGGTCAACTTCATAACACAGCCTCTTGATATTTGGCATGTAGTTTCCTCCTATAGTACTATATGGTGTAAAGTGATTCAATAGTCTCAACTTATCTACTTCCCTTTTATCGAATATTTGAAGACCCAGGCGACATGTGTCTTCCATGGAAGTCTGCCTTTCTAGTTTTGAAAGGGTATGTTACACCACATACATATCTTCTACAAAGCCATTGAGCTGATTATGGAATTTCTAACATCAGGGGAACTAAATTTGATTTCTTTAATGGCCAGGCTTGCCAAGTGATTAAAATATCAAATTTATTTCCCCCAAGATGTTACAAATTTTTTAATCATCGAGAATTGAGTTGTAGAAGGTTTTTCACTAATGTCAAAAGGTAAAAAAATGCAAAAGGTTGATCATCAATTGCAAATGCAATAAAGCTGAGAACAAAATTTTCTCTAGAGGTGAGAAATATTTTTCCATAACTGGTTGAGAGGTTGATAAATTGGATGAAAATTAGAGATACCAATCATACACAGGAAAAATTGCAACATATGTTAAACATACATGTATGTTTAACATATGATTATCTTATGTTTGGTGTCCATATTATAAACATATGTTCATCATATGTTTCATGTTTTCATACGACAAACATATGTTTTAGTAACAAGAGGCTCCCAGGAGCCTGAATCGCTCACCTGGTCTTAATGTCAACCCTTTGAAGACTTTTGTATAGCTAAATGAGCTGAATGTTTAAGCAATAAAAAGCTTTTCTCTATCTGCAATAGTTTTCATTCCAAAGCAAAAAACACTATTTTTCACCTTTAAAGGGCCATAACCCCTTAAAGGAGTCATCTGACAACTTCGACCCTAAAAAGACTTTTGTAGAGCTAATTAAGCTGAACATTTAAGCAAGCAACATCTTTTCTCTATCTGCAAAAGTTTTCTTTCTTTAGGCCAAAAACACTATTTTTTGCCTTTAAGGGGCCGTAACCACTATAAGGGGTTATCTGGCAAATTTGACCCTATGGAAACTTTTGTAGAGCTAAATGAGCTGAACATTTAAGCAAGCAACAACTCTTCTCTATCTGCAATAGTTTTCATTCCATAGGCCAAAAAACACTATTTTTTGCCTTTAAGGGGCTGTAACCCCTATAAGGGGTCATCTGACAACTTCGACCCTATGGAGACTTTTGTAGAGCTAAATGAGCTGAACATTTAAGCAAGCAACAGCTTTTCCCTATCTGCAATAGTTTTCATTCTATAGGCCAAAAACACTATTTTTTGCCTTTAAGGGGCCGTAACCCCTATAAGGGGTCATCTGACCACTTCAACCCTATGGAGGCTAGTGTAGAGCTAAACCAGCTGAACATTTAAGCAAGCAACAGCTTTTCTCTATCTGCAAAAGTTTTCATTCTATAGGCCAAAAACTCTACTTTTTGCCTTTAAGGGGCCATAACCCCTATAAGGAGTCATCTGACAACTTTGACCTTATGGAGACTTTTGTAGAGCTAAATGAGCTGAACATTTAAGCAAGCAACAGCTTCTCTCTATCTGCAATAGTTTTCATTCTATAGGCCAAAAACATGAAAAAATGCTATTTTTCACCTTTAAGGGGCCGTAACTCCCATAAGGGGTCATCTGACAACTTCGACTCAATGGAGACTTTTGTAGAGCTTTTGATGCTGAAGCAGTAGCGTGGCATCAGATTTCATCTATCTCTTATACTTTTTGATTTACAAGCCAAAAACAGTAGTCTGACCCCCCTGGTCTATTTTTAGCAACGGCGGCCATGTTTTTTGACGGATCAAAATACCGAACACAATTTTTGTGCAGGACACCCTAAGGATCAATCATATCAAGTTTGAAGAAATTCTGTTCAGCAGTTTCAGAGAAGATGATTTTTTAAAAATTGTTAACGGACGACGACGGACGCCAAGTGATGGTAATAGCTCACATGGACCTTCGGTCCAGGTGAGCTAAAAATGAAGAAAAACCATTTTAGATTAATTGCTTATGCATGACTCACATTTTGAATTTTAAGATATTTGAAAACATATGTTCGTCATATGTTTAACATATGTTTGAAAACATATGATTATCATATGGGCACCAAACATAAGGGGAACATATGATTTCAAACATATGTTTAACATATGATGAACATATGTTTAACATATGTTGCAATATTTCCTGTGTACTAGCTCAAAATTAGAATTAGAAAAATAGAAGTAACACATATTTTATAAACAATAAAAATTTAATCTTTGTGAAATAAATATTTTTTCAACAGTGCTGAAAAAAAAAACGAGGTCAACAAAACAAGAAGATCTAATCATATACAAAATTGTAAATTTTAATGACTCCAATTTACATGTAGTATATTTATGCTTTCATATACATTGTAGCTATTGTACTTTTCAGAATTGAACGTATCATTACTCCTAGAATTGCCCTAACAACAGCTGAATTTTTAGCCTACCAGTGTGAGAAGCACGTTCTAGTCATTTTAACAGACATGAGCTCATATGCTGATGCTTTACGTGAAGTAAGTTTCTTTTTCTATTCTTGACAAAAATAATCAACAACTAAACATGCTTGATTAAAATTAGAAGCTATTTTTTCTGAATGGTTTGCAGGACAGATTAAATCATTGATGAAGCTCCAAAAATAAATGATTTAGAAAAAAAAAAAAAAAACAGCTGCCAAATATTTATCATCTTCGCTAGCCAAGGGTTACGATAAGCTATCTCTCATCTTCTAACCCTTGGCTAGCAAAAATGAATATTTATTTGTTCAATGATTTTGTGATTTTGTAATTTTTTTCTCTTTTTCTACATTTTCTTAATTTGTTTAACGTTATTTTAGTCCCAACCTACAAAAATAGTGAGACGTATATTAGTCTAGTACTCCCAAATATAGTTTACCATCAGGTTTAGACTTTCCATATTGCGATGTGGAGCATATTCTTGTTTATTAAAAACTGGTTCCTTGTTTTAGGTATCAGCAGCTAGAGAGGAAGTACCTGGTCGTCGTGGTTTCCCAGGTTACATGTACACAGATTTAGCCACCATTTATGAGAGAGCTGGTCGTGTAGAAGGCCGAAATGGTTCCATCACACAGATCCCCATCTTAACTATGCCTAATGATGGTTTGTATTCCATGTAACATTGATAGCAGAAATGGTTCCATCACACAGATCCCCATCTTAACTATGCCTAATGATGGTTTGTATTCCATGTAACTTTGATAGCAGAAATGGTTCCATCACACAGATCCCCATCTTAACTATGCCTAATGATGGTTTGTATTCCATGTAACTTTGATAGCAGAAATGGTTCCATCACACAGATCCCCATCTTAACTATGCCTAATGATGGTTTGTATTCCATGTAACATTGATAACAGAAATGGTTCCATCACACAGATCCCCATCTTAACTATGCCTAATGATGGTTTGTATTCCATGTTACATTGATTGAGTTATTCCAGAAAAAAAATATATATATCGGGGCAAGACACTATCTATAAGATAATGTGTAGGTGGGGGTAAAATACATTTTGAAATTTGTTTTAAGGTTGTGAAAAACAAGTCAGGGTCTTATTTGATATAGGGAAATTATAGGTAAGGGCTATTCCAGAATTAATTGTTAGGGGGCGGTGGAAGGCACTATAATTTGAATTGTATGGGTGGTGGTATTAGATATTTCTCAAATGCAACATAAAGGGAAAAAAATCAAAATTTTATGCATGGTGGGTATACAAAAAAAGTGCCTTCCGACCCCCCTAGATTAATTTCTGGAATAGCCCTATGGATTAAAATTTTAATTTTAATTGAAATCTAATGGTGGTACACCTTGATTTTATGTGTGTTCTGACCCCAGGAGACATTTTCTCCTGGAATAGCTCTTTAAAGTTTGGTTCAGATAAATTTAGACTTTTGTTTAAGTTTACAAATATTAGGAAACATTGTAATTCTAAGGTAAAATTGGGTTACCTCCTCTATGTATGTTTTAGTATTCAGATTCAGAGATTCAAATTGATTTTTTTCACTAAGTTCTATTTCAAACAGAAAAAAAGGAACAATTTTATTTTAGGTCACTGTCATTTTAGTTATCCCTTTCCTCATGTTCCTGCTTTTGTTTCTTTTCTTTCCAGACTAAAAATGAGCTTATCTCTTGTATTTTCCAGATATTACCCATCCTATCCCAGATTTAACAGGTTATATTACAGAGGGACAGATATATGTAGACAGACAGTTACATAATAGACAGGTAAACCTTACTTTATTGGTGAATATTATATAAGAGGATATGGAGTAAATGAACATGAGACCATAACACATATATAAACTCCAACTGAAATTAATTTCATGAGGCCATTTCGGAATTTTATTTCTCATCAACAACCCAAACATAGAAAATCCACAATATTCAAAAAAGGTGTTGAAAATGCATAATGAATACCAAATGAAATCCAATTAATAAGTAATATCTGATATATCTAAGGACAATTATGATGGAGGGAGTTAAACATTACTTTATGAAAGGATATGGAGTAAATGAACATGAGACCACAACACATATGTTAACTCCAACTGCAATTATTTTTTATGAGCTGTATGGTCATTTCTGAAAATTATTCCTCTTCAGCAGCGCTAAAACCAAAAAGAAGGAAATCCACAATTCAAAAGATGTTCAAATGCATAAAACCAAATGAAATCCAAATATATATAGCCAAGGACAAAACTATGAATTAGCTTAATTAGAAAGTATTATGAGCCTCAACTGTTTGTAATTTTCAATGTAGTTTGGGAAAGGGGAACACTGCTTCTTTAGAAACCCTGCCCATCAAACTGTAAAAAAAGTTTTTGCTGACATATTTATCATATAATCATGTCATTGATGTTAGATCCATCTGTCTATTTAAAAGATACAACCACCATTGTCAAGATAGATAAATTTTGCAATTGGAAATGTTTTTAATTATAGTTTGTTCTATTTTTAGATTTATCCTCCTATAAATGTGTTACCCTCATTGTCCAGATTGATGAAGTCTGCTATTGGAGAAGGAATGACAAGAGAAGACCACTCTGATGTTTCTAATCAGCTGGTATGTGAAGTTAACATAGCTTTGATATTTGAACATTGTGTACAAAAGATGTTATAACTGTTGGTGGAATTAACAACAGATTGGTTTACCTCATGGGCTTGTCTATATTTTATTTTGAAAAAAGATTTTTATTATGTCTCGTACAACGTGTTGCAAAGCGTCATATAGGAGTCACTTTTACACTTTGCCCTCGTCCTGCAGCGTAACAAAATTTTCCATGGCAGTTTTCCCGGCAACTTCAAGTCACAACCTCTTGTATATAGCTTCCTCCTATAGTACTATATGGTGTAAAGGGATTTTATGCTCGTAACTCATCTACTTCCTGTTTACCGAATATTTTAAGATGCAGGCAACATACGTCTTCCATGGAAGACTGCCATTCTAGTTTGTTTCAATATGCTTTTTAAGAAGGATTTAGTTAATATCATAAACTGCAATTTCTTTAGCTATAAAACCTCTGCATTGTACATTCAATATGTGGATCGTGTCTTTCTGGCACATATTCCATATTCTTTCGTATTTTATATTACAACAAAGGAAAGAATATCAGACACATTTGAATTTGTTTAGAGCTCTGTTATATTTTTGAATGCATAAAAAGCTCTGTTATATTTTTGAATGCATAAAAGTGTGCATAGAAATCTAAAGACAAAAGACATTTCAACAAAATTTGAAAAGAAAGGTTTAAAATCTTAACTTCAGCCAAAAATTTCTTAAATTCTTAATATTCTTTCTTACAAACATGACAAAGGTAGTTTCATTTTGTGTTTTTCATGTTTAAGCATTGACTGTTCTTTATTTCAGTATGCCTGTTATGCTATTGGTAAAGATGTACAAGCTATGAAGGCTGTAGTAGGAGAAGAAGCCTTGACACCAGAAGATTTACTGTACTTAGAATTCTTATCCAAATTTGAAAAGAACTTTATATCACAGGGTAAGATTTTTATACAGTATAGTTAATGAAAGAAGCAATGAGGCACTAATGGGGCATTCTAGTGTCATAAGTCTGAAAAGGCAACAACAAAATTGGTAAACACAAGAACAGCACAAGGAAACACAAAACACAAAATAAACCAAACAGAAATCAACAATTTTTATAACACTAAAATTTGCCCAGAACATTTTTGAAAATACAAAGCACCAAAGCAAAGTATGGTTAGGTAAATACTTGTATCCAAAAGTTCAAAAAGGGAAGACAAATCCAGCACTGAGGACATTAACTTGGTGCTGATCATGCATCTTCTTAATGAAAAACACCCAAAACAATCAAGCAGACTACCAATAAATTGAATTAAAAGTAACAACTCCTCCCTCCCAAAATAACCTTCTCAAACTATATTCTTCCAGTAAATGAAGTGTATTAAAGATTTTGTTTAAATACTACATGTTGTTAAGAGATGAAAGAAGTAAACATAAATGTATCATATTATGCAAAACAGAAAAATGATCAAGTTTATGTAATTGTTTACAGGTCATTCTATAAACAGAAAAAAAAATCTTGTTAATTTTACGATCCTGTTATCATGTAAGTGTGTATCACCCTTTTATAACCTATATAGTGTTTCTAGGGGTAAAACACCTACTTGGATAATTTGATAATTCTGCTTTATATTATTCATGACTATCTGGTAAATTTAAATTTCTTTTTCAGGTCATTATGAAAACAGAACAATCTTTGAATCTCTGGACATTGGTTGGCAATTATTACGAATTTTCCCTAAAGAAATGTTGAAACGTATTCCAGCATCAACTTTAGCAAAATATTACCCAAGAGACGCACAAAAATCAGCGGCTGCTGCAAAGCCAGATCAAAGTACACAATTATAACAGTGATATATGTTTAGTCATTGTCTCGTGAATACATTCCTGATATAACTGGAGGCCCATGGTCATTATCTTAAAAAGAAATTTGTCAGTTCAGGCCAATTTGTTCTAATTATTGACTTTTCAAGAGTGAAACTGGTGAACTCTTGATATTTTTCTGTATTTGGGGAAATTGTTAATTATTAACTTTTCAATGGTGTTACTGGTGAATTCTTTATATCATTCTGTAAAAAGAACTGTTGTTTTGGGATAAAATCTTACTATTTCATTGGGTACTATATTTTGTAAGGGTCAATAAACTTCTATTTAAAAATAATTAGGGACAGAGAACGTATCCTCTGTTATTGATGTTGTTCAATTACTATGCTTAAGAAACTTCTTGTTTGGAAATGATTTGAACATTTTAAATTAAAAGTCTTTAAAAAGAAATATATGTTTTTTTTTAATATTAATAAATATAAGGAACAAGTTTTACTCTGCCTCATGACAAAAATTTCTTCATTAATGATCCATGAAATCCAGGAGAAAATATTTGATCTGTACTAAAACTTTGGTTTTAAATGAAAATATTTATATGTAGGAATTCTGCAAAACTGTTTTTCTCTGTGACATTTTTTATTTATTGCCATATGTATTTCTTAATGATACAAATGAAACATATATATCTATAGTTAAGATACTAAGTCAA
The DNA here is from genome assembly GCA_963971305.1 of Arcuatula senhousia. NCBI lineage: Eukaryota > Metazoa > Mollusca > Bivalvia > Mytilida > Mytilidae > Arcuatula > Arcuatula senhousia. Next base: position 17,954,984 of record OZ020305.1, on the reverse strand, counting down.
CGTTAATGTTTTGTGATGTGCATATCATATTTACTATTTGGGTTTATCATATAGACTGCCGAAATGATGTATTTCTAAAATTGTAATTTTATCTTTCGTATCAACTGTTTGTCTGTGAGCATTTTCAATTTACATTTTATGTCGGTTTCTGGTTGTGATAGGAAAAAATTCTATAATTGAAAACAAATTTTGTGAAAAAATCAAAGTCTCCAGTTATCATTCAAACTTTTTATTACAAAAATGAAATGTAGAATATTATTTTGGGTGACAATTCTAGTCAAGCAGTACACATATTAAGGTATATGGTGCATTATGTTCAAAACCAGATGTACAAATTGTATATGTTTGCCAAGTGTCTATATCTATGTTGTTTACTATATTCTAAATATTTTTAGGGTTTTACTTTCAATTAATGTCCTTTCATTATTATGTGAGAATCAACAAAAGCAAGAATGTAAGTAGGGTCAAATACAGAATATTTGAAAAGGGACTTAATACCAAGTTCCCTGAAAATTTGAAAAAAAAATTTATGGAAGGTTGGTCCGCCCCCCCAAACCACTTCCCCTCTGGACCCCCCTTTGGCAAATGGCAATTTTATAAAGACCATTTGTTTTAAGTAACATTTTGATCATATGTAGTTGTTTCAATATCTGACCTTTTGAATCTACTGCTGTACAAGGTCACCTTGAAAAAAAAAACACCATCTTTTATTAATAGAAGAATTGACAAATTTTACCATGACATGACCTGATCTTTATCAAGGGAATTTCATTGCAATAATTTATCAAAGACTTAATAACAATCAGAGCTCACCTTACCATGGTGACCTAGATTTTGAACTTTAGTGTTAGCTACATGTATTTGGATGTGTATGAAGAATAGTTAGATGCAACTTATTGTCTGTGATTAGAATTATAATATATTACACAATTGATTTAGAATGTTAATCTGGTTTTATTTTGTTTTGTTAGCTGATACATTTATTAAATTCACATGTCACCTTAAACTCAATATCTGCAGATGATAACAATCTTAAAAAAAAAGGATTTTTTTTCATTTTTTAAGTGAATTGAAAAGATAAGGTGACATTAAGAGAAAATTAATGTATTGGCAACTAAAAAGATGCAATTGTACCATTTTAACATTTAGTTATCAGTATTTGTTAGAAAACTGTACATAATAAATGTTATAAACCTGTATTTATACAAGTTTATGATGGAGCAGTGTATTGTACAATAAAATATTTGTACTTATTGTGTTTTTATTATACCCCGGCTTCAAAGAAGCTACTCCAACAAAAGATTCCAATAAGCGATTTGTTAATTTGTGGATTTTTCATTGCTCAAATTAATGGTCATCTTAAAGTAGATGAAATGAGAAGTTATACTACCCTTTTAGCTCAAATGACCTATTGCCATCACTTGGGGGTCTGTCTTCCATCGTTGTCGTGTTATTAACTTTTCTTCTAAAATCTTCATCTCTGAAAATACTGAAGGGATAGCTTTGAAACTTTGCACATATCATCTATAGGAAATCCTCTAACCAAATTTTAAAAATGGTGACTGCTGAGTGCTGACCAAACCGCTGTTGCTCAAATAGAACAAAGTGATCAGACCCTTGTTTTTAGGCTGATTATATTCTATTATAAATCAAAAAGTTTAACAGATAGAGAAAATCTGAAGTAAGTTTCTCTTTTCAGCATGAAAACTCTACTTAAGTCTCTATCGAGTCAAAATTGCCAGATGACCCCTCATAGGGTTGCTGCTATTGGGTAACAATGTAAATTAACCTTAAATTTACCATTATACTGAAATGATGTATTGTGAACTATGTTTTTGGTACTTTCTGTTCTCACACTTTAGGTCGGTCACACTATTTGATCACTTGTAATCTAGCAACTATTACTCCTAGGTTGCTGATATTTGGAAACAAGCTTTAAATGAACATGTATTTTTGGATGTGTTTTTATGTTCGTTAGATATCTTTTTCCTGTTTGCCGAAAAATTGGTTTATTTCTGCAGCGTTTTGTATTTCTTTATTCCTCAACTACTAATATTCCTAGGTTACTATTTAGTTAAAAGCTTCCTTCATTATGTACGTTAGGGATACATCTACATTTTGATTCATTGGATATTTACTTCCTGTTTGCTAAAAAACACAAGGATTAGTTGTGAAAGCGAGATATTCTGGAATACCTGATTACTGGGGCATTTTAAGGTGATGACTTGATTTATATATAATTTTTTAATATATAAAGGCCATGTGAGCTATTGCCATCACTTGGCGTCTGTCGTTGTCCGTCGTCGTCGTCGTTAACTTTTCTTCAAACTTCTTCTCCTCTGAAACGGCTGAACAGATTCAAACCAAATTTGGTCTGATGGTACCTTAGGGTATCCCCCACAGAACTGATGTGGGGATTTTTGATTCGTCGAAAAACATGGCCGCCGTTGCTAACAATAGACCAGGGGGGTCAGACTACTGTTTTTGGCTTGTAAATCAAAAAGTATAAGAGATAGATGAAATCTGATGCCACCCTACTGCTTCAGCATTAAAAGCTCTACAAAAGTCTCCATGTGGTCCAAGTTGTCAGATGACCCCTTATAGGGGTTACAGCCCCTTAAAGGTGAAAAATAGCGTTTTTAGCTCACCTGACCCGAAAGGTCATGTGAGCTATTGTCATCGTTAAGCGTCCGTCGTCCGTCGTCGGTCCGTCCGTCCGTCCGTTAACTTTTCTTAAAAAATCTTCTTCTCTGAAACCACTGAAGGGATTGCATTGAAACTTGGTATACTTGATCTTCCAAGTTTGTGAATTATATACATGTCAACAAACCAACAAGGCCGCCGTTGCTAAAAATAGAACAGGGGGGTCAGACCATTGTTTTGGGCTTATAACTCAAAAAGTATAAGAGATAGAGAAAATCTGAAGCAACCTTCCTTGTTCAGCATCAAAAGCTCTACAAATCTCTCCCTTGAGTCGAAGTTGTGAAACGACTCCTTATAGGAGTTATTGTCCTTTAAACGTCAAAATTGACCATTTTTGCAGTTTTTGGACAATATCTTGTAAACCGTTAGAGCTAGAGGAAAAGTTAGCATTGCAGAATTGTAAAGCTCATTCAGATCTACAAAAATGATTTGAGGGTCAAAATTGTCAGATCAGCCATTTAAGAGTTATTCCCCTTTAACTGTTTTTTCCATTCATTTTAACTGATTTACAAAAATCTTCCTCTCTGAAACCACCGAAGGGATTGCCTTGAAACTTGGTACACTTGATCTTTAGGATGTCCTCTACCAAGTTTGTGAATTATATACATGTCGACCAACCAACATGGCCGCCATTGCTAAAAATAGAACAGGGAGGTCAGACCATTTTTTTGGCTTATAACTCGAAAAGTATAAGAGATAGAGAAAATCCGAAGCAACTTTTCATGTTCAGCATCAAAAGTTCCTTACAGGAGCTATTGCCTTTTAACTTTTTTTTCTATTAATTTAAACAGATTTCCATAAATCTTCTCTGAAACCACTGAAAGGATTGTTTTGCAACTTTGTATACTTGAAAGTTTGTGAAATTTATTCAAACTTTGGCATAAGAGATCAGGTGAGCAATTCAGGCTCCTTGGAGCCTCTAGTTTTATACCCCGCCACACGAAGTGGCAGGGTATTATGTTTTACCCTCAGTTTTTTTCGGTGTCTGTCCGTCTGTCGTCCCCCGAAGGTTTCCGACCAATAACTTGAAAACGCGTTAAAGGATTTGAATGATATTTTGCACAGCTGTTTAGTACAATAAAATACAGGTCAAGTTCGATTTCCAGCATGATCCAAAAAATAGTTTTCGAGATAGGCCACTTTGAAAAATCAAATTTCATGAAATTTTGAGTTTCCGACCAATAACTTGAAAACACATCAAAGGATTTGAATGATATTTTGCACAGCTGTTAAGTTCAATAAAATACAGGTCAAGTTCGATTTCCAGCATGATCCAAAAAATAGTTTTCGAAATAGGCCACTTTGAAAAATCAAATATCATGAAATTTTGAATTTCCGACCAATAACTTGAAAACAGGTCAAAGGATTTGAATGATATATTGCACAGCTGTTAAGTACAATAAAATACAGGTCAAGTTTGATTTCCAGCATGATCCAAAAAATAGTTTTTGGGATAGGCCACTTTGAAAAATCAAATTTCATGAAATTTTGAGTTTCCGACCAATAACTTGAAAAGGCTTCATGGGATTCAAATGATATTTTGTACAGCTATTGAGTACAATAAAATTCAGGTCAAGATCAATTTCCAGCATGATCTGAAAAACAGTTTTCAAGATAGGCCACTTGGAAATCAAATTTTATGAACTTTTGATATTATAATGTGGCGGGGTATCATTTAATGTCCCATTACATGCCCTATTTTTGTGAATAAAGATAGGAAGTTGTTTTTCTTTTTAATATTTTATCTTAAAATTATGCCTTGCCAGCAAGATTTTAGGACATAGTCATACTTGTTTGGTGTTATTGACTGTCTCTTGGTCTGCTTGTGGCTATTGATAGAAAGCCAAGACAGCAACTCATCAGAGAAAAACAACAAGTAAAGACAATTATTTCCTGCTTAATTGCCTTAAATAATATATTAATCAATTGGAAAAGCCATAAACCACTGAGAACAAGCATATATTTATACTTTAAATAGCTTTTTTAATATTTCACTTATTTTCTTCAAAAATAAAAATAATCGCTCGCTCGCCTCACTTTTACATTAAAAACCAGAAAAAAAACTTTTTAAAAATTAAAAAACAAGTCGCTCGCCTAAAAAAATCAGTCGCTCCTAAAAATCAGATTTTCAAAAAAAAAAAAAAATTCGCTCGCTCGCTCCTTTTTTTTTAAAGTCAAAATCCAAAGAATAAGAAATTAATTTTGTGTGGCCTTAACCATTCTTCTGTAAGTTGGTGATGACTCTTACGCTGACGCTGTGCATATCACATTAGCCCCCCCTCACTTTGGTGAGGTGAGTTAAAAAGGGGAGATTGCAATAATTATTCCTCCATTTTTGAATTGACTTCTTGACAAGACTTCACATGCAAATTTTCTTTTTTTGTTAAAATCGCACCAGAAATGAAAAAGTTACATTTTTTGTCCCTTTTTGGGCCCTTACTTCTAAATGGCCAACCAGAACCAAAGTTATTGTGGGAACAAATAAAATGTTTGAATTTTTTTGCCCCTATTTGGCCCCTTATTCTAAACGAATAAATGGGGATCCCAAAACCAATCCCATTCATCCTTTAATGGTATGAAACATTATTGTGAAATTTCACAACATTTTGTAAACTAGAGCAAAAGTTATTGTGGGAACAAACAAAGAAGTAGCATTTTGGCCCCTAATTTCAAAACGAAATAAAAAGCTTTGCTGAGTGCAGCATGATATGACTGCAACATGTTGAACCCTGTAGGTTTTAGGCCAAATATGGATAGCCTTATGCTCTGGACACATGCAGTTTATGAAAAAGTTGTCATTTTACCTGCAAATGGAAACACTCTAAAAAAGTTAAAAATGCAAAAATAACTGGTGAAAAATAAGCATTAAAGTCCAACATCTGTATCTTAAAAAGGTTATTCAAATACTTATTTGTGTAAACATTGCACTAAATCGCTGAAATTCTTGAAGTATTTGTTTTAAGTTCTTTACTTATTGGATTTAAGGCAAATACTATAATAAACATGACTTGTGGATTAATCGTTTAATGCGGTAAAAAATCTGACAAATGCTCCCCAACCATTGATTTTCCAGCTGCAGTGATCCCTGTTTAACATTTTTATGCCCCATCTACGAAAGTAGAGGGGCATTTAGTGTTTAGGTCTGCCCATAGCGAAAAAAAAACAGCCTCCTGCAAACATTCACTGCAAACGTGCTGCAAACATTGCTGCATACTTGCAGTAAAATTCACAACCTTAAGTTAAGAAATGTACAATATCTATGTATGGCCAATTATGTTTGCCGCAAGTGTGCGGCATATTTGCAGCAAGCATGCAACTCACATTTACCATTCAAATTAGGTTTGCAGCATGTTTGCTGCAAACAAATTTATGCAGATTAAAAATCGTCTGCTGCAAGCTTACTGCAAGTTTTTAATTGATATTTTATGTGTATCAGTAAAATAATATCCGCAAGCTTGCTGCAAATACGCGAAAAGTATATGTGAACATTTATAGGAGTGCTTAAACATTACACATCCATGCATATAGTGTGTGGCTTCCTATTTTGGAAAACCTCTGTTTAACTGGTCTGTTATGATGCAAAAAATGATTCTTTACAAAATGTTAAACATGTTAAAGGAAAATTTCATTGATTTGAGGACATTTTCGCTTGAAGAAAAGATTAACTCTACCAAAACCAATTTATTTAGAAAATACTAATATATTCATGCATTGCTATATACTAGTATATATGCGCTTTATATTTACAGCAATTTGCTGTTTAAAAAATAAAGTTTGTAGTTGTACTTACATTAATTAAGATCTTTATATATATTATTCCTTTGGAATGACATATTTACAGAATTCGCTTGTTAAACATAAATGATATTCCAAAATATAAAAAAGGACATCATCCAAATATTCTATTCTTAGAAGTTTATATCTTTCAACATTTACAATCGCCTTCAAAATTTCAAATCTCTACACACAGAAAGTTGTTATTGAGCATGCCCAGTACGTTAATCTTAAAGGAACTTAATTCTTGCAATGTTTCTGCAAACACAAAAAATTGTTATCTTTTCTGCAAGTCTATGGCAAACATTTTCAAATTATAAAGCCTCCTGCAACTTTTCTGCAAACATTGTAAGTTTGCAGCAAACGCGCAGCAAAAATTGAAAATGTTTGCAGAATGATTGCAGCTAGCTGCATTTACCTGCAAACATTCTAGTTGATGTTTCTGCAAAAGTGCTGCAATAGAAAATAAAGAGATGTGGAATAAGTGTACGCGACACAGCCCACAATTAAACGGCAATTTAGAAAAACCACAATGGACAACCGCCAGCAGCCTTCAACGAGGCAAGTTTGCAGCGAGTATGCAGCAACATTTTATTTCAGTATGGGTGTTCGTCTATCTTTTTGTCTGGCCAAAATGTTGCAAGATGGGGCACTATGTCTTTTGGACAGTTCATGTTCGAATTGGTTTTGAATACATGTATTATGCATTTTTTTCATCTAGTCTCATTTGCAAAACAGTGAACAGCAGTGGTAAAGGCTTCTGATAGTTCATATGTAGTAAGTGTTGCATGCACTTATTCCACACTTCTTTACCTTCTGTCTGCTATGGTATACAGCATCAGTGTGGAATTCCATAAAATGGGATTTAAATTCAGGGCTGTCACTCACCTACTTCCTGTTTAACAAAATCCGGCCGTTTTTGACTTCGACAGATTTTTAATTCATATTTAAGTGTAAAGCCATGTGACATGTTTGAGGATGTCAAAACTTGCCTTCTTCATTAATCATGTTCCTATTTGTTTACATTTTTCACAACTAATTTTACTATAGCCACTGATTTTACAATTTTTGGCTAATAAGATTAATTAGAAGACATTTAACGCCTTTTCAAAGCATATTACTTATAGTTATTGTATTGTTATGTTACAGTAGTTTAAACACAAAATTTTATTGATTCTCTATGATACATATATTGTCATAATTTCTAGAGAAATGGAAATATGACATAAATTTGTCCCATTCAAATCAATCTAGTTTGTTTCAGTAAATTCAATCTCATACAACTTTGCTTTTTCAATGTCATCATTTGACACGCATCCAATGAATAATGTGTTTTGGTTTGTAATAGCTATACTAGCTATGTTGGTTATTCCAATGAGTGTTGTGTCAAATGATGATAAAAGATCTCCATTGTTGTTTAACAAGTACAGGTTTTCATTCCAGTAGTCAGAAACAAGGATATTGTCCGATTGTGTACTGCTTATTGCTGTTAAATGCATACTATTTTTCCCAGAGTTTTGAAGGCCATTGAAGGTGTTAAAGATTTTTCCCTCATAATTAAGACAAACAACTCTTGTTGCTCCATCTTCTGAAAGCCAATCAATTACCATGAATTTCCTATTGTTGTGCTGCATACATTTCGTGGACTTGAGAACACTCTCTTTTTGTTTTGGTCACATTCACATATCCATTTTTGTTGGCCAATCTGGTTCAGCTTCACCACAGCACGCCTGCCTTTAATTGGGAAGTTTTTCTCTGTACTTCTTGTTGCCAGGACAACGTCCCCTTCATGGGTAAAATCAAAGCCTACGATGATAAGCTTATCTGGTGCTTTATATTTTGAATCAACAATTTTGATAGATGTTTCATCTGTATTATTTGTTACAACTTTCAATTTTGATGTTCTGTCTGCAATCAAAATATTGTTTGAATGATATTTAATGTCAAAAATGATGCTTTTAGTTGGGTATATATTTGTTATCAGCTTTTTGCCTTCCTTCGGAAATATCTGATTTAATACACCATTTTCACAGTTTGGAACTTGTTGAGCCAACCAAAGACATCCATCATCACCAAACGATAAATTGTTACACCTTTCCAGCTCTGTTATATACTTTGCCATGATTTTAAGTTTCATGTTTCTTAGTAGTTTATTATCAACTAAGGATCCAAATATTTCGCTCATAGAAGCACCTGGTTGGAACGTTGGCATACAACAAATCTCATCTATGCTTGATTTGTAATCTTCAGGGGTATCTTTAAACATTTCATTTTTATTTCTGAAGAATTCTTGTGCATTTTGTAAATCCAGTATTTGTTTGATTCTGGTTTTGTGTTCAGACATTTCTTGCTGGCTTCTTAACATTTTGTTTTTTTCTTTGGAGACTGAGTTTTGAATAGCTTTCATTTTATCATTTGCTTCATTGGTTAGCTTATTGGCACAATCATCTGCCTGTTGAACTAAACATTTTTTCTGCTCTTCAATGCTTGCCAGTAAAAGTTGGTGTTTCGTCTTCTGACTGCTTTCGTATCCCTGGAGTTTATCCATCTCTAAATCCAAGTCGTCTTCTTTGTTCCCTAAATTTTGAACTTTATCCTTTAGCTTTTCATACATTTGTTGGTAGAAGGCTTTTATCTCCATAAATGAGTGACCTTTATGACCCTTTGTAATACAGACTGGACAGACAAGCAGCTCACAGCTCTCACAATATAAACAGCAAGCTTCATCAGTGTGGCTTGTACATTTGATGTTATTTAAGTTGATCGCTTGTCTTTCCTCTACTTGACCAACTTCTTTAATATCTATTATCTGATGATCCTTGGCATTCTTAAATTTTGGATGAATTTTCACACAGCATTTTTGGCACATTAGAAGCTTACATTCAAGACATTTCCATTTCATTTTGGGTTCAGTCTCACACAGTTGACAATAAATGATGTCCTGAGCCCGCACTATTGATTTGGATAGTGCCATTTGAATAGGATTTGGACTGTTAGGTATATTGAAATGTTATTTGAGGATTAAATGCTATGTCATTTGAAAGGCATTGTTATTTCTTCAGACCTGGAAAAAAAATACAAAAGTTTTAAAGACATTTATCAAATATTATGAGTACTAAGTATATTACTATATACTGGAGGCCAAAAGAAAGGATACACATTGAACCAATTGTGCCTATATGATATTTTATGATTCTATGGATTCATTTATTTTTGTGGTTTGATGAAAAAGGACCAGTTTGAGGATTATTAAATTGGTGGTTCTTAAGTCTGCAGCATACAGATACTAGTAGATGTTAAATTTCCTTTTTGTGGGGTATCAAATTTCATGGGTCATAGCCACCCACAAAACCACGAAAATTGATACCCCACAAATAATAATGAAACCACAGTATTTCATATTTCTTTTTGGTTTATACTAATAAGACTTTTCCTTACAAAGGTTAGAAGGCATGAAAAATTTTGAATTTTGATGAAGAGCTATTCTGCCATGATTTTAAATTGTAAAAAAGTCATGAAAATTGAGAGGTCAAATTAATGTCTCATTGTTTAAAACTTTTGGAAGTGCCAAGAAAGTCCAAGTTTAAAAAAACCCATTTTGTTTTGTTAATGTCAGGAGGATGCAATGTTGATTTAATACCAAAAGATGATTTCATACACAATATTGGCACAGTTCACATTAACTTTAGTTATTAGTAAGAAAAAGATCTGCTACAATTTTTTCTTTGAAATCAATGATGTTTTTGATAGTTATATTATTTGTGATTCTGGCAACCGAAAGTGCTGGCTAAAATCAATACAAAAATTACCACTGCTCCAATTTTCACTAGCTTGGCTAGCAAAAAATACTGAAAGGTCTCCAGATACCATTCTGGATAAGTAAAAACATTTACAGGTTTACATTACTTTATAAAATGTTATTTTGAAAAATCCATGCTTTAATCAAAGCTTGTACGATGCTTAGAATTGTTCCAAGTGTTATAAAACAATTCCTAAATATTTCTTTCATTTTTATACGACCACAAATTTTTTGCGATCCTATAATGTTATGGCGATGGCGTTGTCGTCGTTGTTGTTGTCTGTAGACATTTGGTTTCCGTGCGATAACTTTAGTAAATATTGACCAATTGTAATGAAACTTTGATATGATGTTATTGACCACTAAAGAAGGATCGGTATTGTTTTTGGGGTTTGTGGCCCTTACCAGTTTAGAAAAAAGGGGCTTAAGCACTACAAAATCCAAGAAGTCTGAAATGGCAGTTTTTTTGGCTGAAAAGTCTGAATTCTGTCTTAACATTCTTAACATTCTGAAAACAGTCTGAATATTGTCTTAACATTCTTAACATTCTTAACAAATTCTTAACATTCTGAAAACAGTCTGAATAGATTCTTAACAATCTTAACATTCTTAACATATTCTTAACATTCTGAAATTGTCTGAACGGATTCTTAATATTCTGAATATTCTTAACACATTCTTAACATCCTGAAATTGTCTGAATATATTTTTTACATTCTAAATAATAAACATCCTCTCGGAACATTGATCTTTTCCTGAGCAGATTATTTTGATATTATACTTATTTTTTTTTAAAATTTATTCTGAACCTTAATTTCATTAAAATTTTAGGCTAAAATAACTTCAAAGAAAATAGATTGAACTATTAATCTATTTGTTTATAAAACCGTTTTTAAACATTATTTTCAAAAATCGTTTTAAATTAATGATTAATATTATTCAACGAAACAGCTTTTAAAAAATCAAGTTGAATATTCAAGTTTTCTAATATTTAATTAATCAATTAAATTGTTTATTTATATTTATTTATCTTATTATTTATCTGATGAATCTACATTAAGATTTACTATGATTTGAATGCCCATTTATTTTTAAAATATCTAGTTCTGAATATTCATTACAGGTTTTACATGCTAGTTAATAACACAAGAAGAACGTGTATAAATTACCAACTGGTACAATAATTTAAGTTGATATCAACATTTATGCATAAATTTTCACTTATTATCAAAAGTTCGGAAAAATGTTTATAAAGTTACATGTACACCATAGAAGTATCAAATTATCAGCAATTAAAAAAGATTAACACAATTAATTCCCTGCTGGGTTTCTATTGATAATAAAAGCACCGACTCAGTTTGGCAAGTAGGTGTTAAAACGCTTGAAGATGGCATGTGTTTTATCTCCACAGGATTTTTAAGATAAAATGTTAACTATCAGTTGCCTTATCATTTAACTTATTAATAATGATACGGGCCCACCTGAGACTTTACAGGCCAAAGGTTCTACTATTTACTATCTATTAAAGATTGAAGAAATTGTTAAAAAAAAAAGTATTTTAAAAACTGCGAATTCTTTAACATTGGTCATTTCCATGTCATAAAACATACGTTCTTAAATAAAAACAACAAACAAATAAACATCTTCCCTGTTGCATGTTTCAAAACAGTGTAGGTTGTTGCAGGAAATCCCAAAACCAAGGTAAATCCAATCAAATCCCTCGTGTTTAACAGATAGTCTTATAGTTATTACCAAAACCATTTTAATAGTGTCAAAAAGTAAGAGAAAAAAACTCAAATGACTCAGAATTTACTTAACCGGCTATATATAGAGTTTATCCCCAACAGACTGGAAACGGTAAAAAAAAAACAACAGTGTGTTATTTTTGACAAATAAGCTAGAGGACGATAGGGGAAAGAGGTATGAACAGACTGTTTTCCATCATTTCTTTGTTAAGAGTCCCGCAAGTGAAATTATATGGACTGTCTTTAGTTTGTCAGCGTTAACGATAACTGGTAAAACCCCATAATTTATTCAAGTTATTGATATCTAACAACCTTTAACTGCATAAAACCTTGTAGTTTTCCGAGAGGACGTTAAGATTCTTACGTGTACTTCTTATTTCTTTTAAGATATTTGTACCAGGAAAATTTTTGAGGCAAAATAATACTGCACAAAAATATGCAGAACTTCCACAAAATGTGTGGACAAAATGAAAATGCATAAAATGAACCGGTGAAAGTTTGATAAAGAATTTACAAACAGCGAATTTCTTTAAAATATTTTTGACATGCCACTCAAAACAAATAAAGTATAATTCAAATCTAAATATTAAAACGTTCTATTACTCATAAAACTGTTTAAAGTAGAATAGCGATTTAGTTTGTTTGTCTGTGTATTGATGTATATTTAAAGAGAATTTGTTCTAAATAATACCTATAGAATTAGAACGCTACTGCTTTTATTTTCGTTTTTTAACATAGATACACATGTAAAGTTTGGGCTGTAACCTCCTGCTAGTTTGATACCTCAATGGTTTCATGTAAAGGATCACAGTCCGCTTTGCTTTCGCTTGGAACTAAATGAGTGAGTGAGTTAGCGAGTTAGTTTTTACGCCCTCACAACAGTATTAAGTATATTTGAAGGCAATGAACATGAAATGATGATAAAATGAACATGAAATGATATGAAATATGGGGTGGGGTATTTCAAAGAACCCATGGAAAAAAGGAGAGAGGTGAATAGGGGCTGAAAATTTAGCTTATGTGGTGTACCATTTGATTGTCCACAAAGGGATCTTTTACGTGCATAAAGCGTGGCACTCTCCACACACGTTGGACCGCTATGGTCAGGGTTTCCGTATTATAAACCTGCAATCCCCGCGGACGAGGGCCACCCTAATTGAAAACCTGTATGTTTAAAATACTCTTTTATATCCATTTTATGATTTGTGTTAATCGTCAGCATTGTTTACTGCCCCTACCCACTTCTTCCCTTTTCCTGTGGTTCTTCAAAATTTACCGGTCCTTTGTTTCCCACCCCACCCCCATATTTCATAACGGGAATTAAAAAAATCACAATGAAAATTAACAGCCAGCAGTCTTATGTATTGATATTTTCAAACTTTCAGTTGTTTTTTTAAATAAATTTGTTTTAGATTCACTCTGCTTTACGACGATATGGGTTTTCTGGTTTTCTTAAGACCCTCATTTTATAAGTGTATATCTTTTAAAATGTATTTCAAACTTTAATTAACAATATTTTGTAGAAAATGTTTTTATACCCCCACTCGTAAGAGAGGGGGCTATATTGCAATCACCTTGTCCGTCCGTCTGTCCGTCCGGTTCAATTTCTCTGCTTCTACTGGATGGATTGGTTTCAAATTTGGTACACAGCTTCAGCATGATGAGTTATACTATGCATACTCTTTCCAGGTCAGTCCATCTTCTACTTCCTGTTTTCCAAACCGACTTAGACTTTTTTAGGGGAAAAAAAATTGAAATGTGAAATTTTTCGTAACAGATTTCTCGGCTTCTACTGGATAGATTGGTTTCAAATTTGGTACACAGCTTCAGCATGATGAGTTATACTGTGCCTCCCCTTTCCAGGTCAGTCCATCATTTACTTCCTGTTTTTCCAGCCGACTTAGACTTTTTAGGGTAAAAAATTTGAAAAGTGAAATTTTTCGTAACAGATTTCATGGCTTCTACTGGATGGATTGGTTTCAAATTTGGTACACAGCTTCAGCATGATAAGTTATACCGTGCCTCCCCTTTCCAGGTCAGTCCATCATCTATTTCCTGTTTTCTGAGCTGACTTAGACTTTTTATGGGTCAAAATTAGACAATTTTTCGTAACAGATTTCTCAGCTTCTAGGGAAGGGATTGATTTCAAATTTGGTATACAGCTTTAGCATGATGAGTTGTATCGTACCTCCCCTTTCCAGGTCAGTCGGTCATCTACTTCCTGTTTTCTGAATGGCCGAGTGGGGGTATGCTTAGCACGACTTAGTGCAACCCCTTGTTGTAGTTGCGGTACATGATATAGAACTAAGTAGATGTTTTACTGTCATGACTGTTGATTTGCATATTGTCAAATTTAAGTTCGGCCTAATTACAGACGAACACCCCAAATTGTTTTTTTTATGTGTAGTTCGAATAATCCCTCTCTCTTCCTGCTTATACAATTTGCAATAGTGTTCAAAACGGCTATTAAAATATATATAGCCAATTAATATTTACTAAAATCACAATGACTTTTACATATCAATTAAAAATTAGGTCACAGACCGTCTTTATAACATGTGATGTGCTGGCTATGACTATTTAAAAGTCTCCTGTAGAACTCGTAGGAAGCAGAGGTAGAACTAGGTGATGTTTATTCAGATATACTGATTACTATTGTATTATAACGGTTTGCCATTTGAAATAACCCTGAAAACTATTGTTTTTAATAATTTGCTAAATAAACTATATCATTTAAATATATAAAGCTCTTTGACATGAAATTAGCACTTATTACCGTAATGTAAACTGAACTGTAGCATCTCGATGCTAATTAATATGTAGCCTACATCCTTTACCGTGCACGTCATCATCAAAAAACGAAATGTATCTGTTATCATACTCAGGTACACAGTTTCTTTAAAACTTGCGGTTCCAAATGTTTCTTTTCAGGTTTTTTCCGTTTTTTTGGCTCTGAATTTCTTCACTTTCGAGACAACTTTCTCCTAAATTAAATGTTTTTATTGGAAATTATAACAATATCAGATAATCGAATCAAATCGAAATCGAATACTTTTGTACAATAGTAACAACTTAACAAACGGTCATACAAACAAAAACATAAAACACCTACAAATAATAATATAAAAACCCTCACCTATAAAAATTTGCTTACAAAATTAAGCACAATATTAAGTCCCTATGATTTGATTAAACAAAAAGGAGCGAAAGTATTAACAATTTTATTTTATCAAGTGTAAATTAATGTTAAGAATATTAAGAATCAATTCATAATAATTCAGACAACATTTAGACAATCTTGACTAGTCAGAATGTTAAGAATCTGTTAAGACACATCCAGACAATTCAGATAGCGTTAAGAATGTTAAGAATCTGTTAAGACAAACTCAGACACCATACAGACAATTCAGGCAGCGTTAAGAATGTTAAGAATCTAGTTAAGACAAATCCAGACACCATTCAGACAATTCAGACAGTGTTAAGAATTATTCAGACTTGATTAAGACTGTTTCATACAATGTTAAGAATTTTTCAGAAGATTTCATACATTTTAGAACGTTAAGACAGAATTCAGACTTTTCAGCCAAAAAAACTGCCATTTCAGACTTTTTGGATTTTGTAGTGAAGGTTAATAAGAGGACACCTGACTCTGAAAATATCTGCTCATTAAAAATCTAATTTTATTGCCTTAAATTTCAAAGAATGTTGATACCTTTCATTAAAACTAAAATAAAGATAGGTCACCAGGATTGTTTTTCCAATATAAGGGCTCAAAGTTTGACTAAATTACAATGGCTATTAAAATAAATGACATATAAAATGCATAAAATCATTGCTCAAGAAAAAATCTTGCATTACAAATTTGATTTTATTAGATCAGAATTAATATTATTAAGCAAACTTTGATATAAGAGTGAGAAAATAGGTGGTCACCAACTTCGTTTTGAATCTGCCTGTAGAATCCTTTATATTTTGTCCCCAACTGTATGTGATTAGGTTTGTCAGTTACCTGCCTAAGGTCGGTGGTTTCCTCCCGGTACTCCAGTTTCCTCCACCATTAAAACGGACCGCCCTACATGGCCCAGGTGCGTCGATAAAGGGCGTTAAACACCAACACACACATGTGCACTTTATATTTTGATGGTCTTATTTTACATGGATTATCTCCCTTGATATTTTCAAAACAATTATTTATTAAGTAAATAGTCATCTCTCTGTTTAAAAAAATATTATTATATGTTAAACATATCTTTGATTTACTCATTAAATATTTTTGATATGTATTTATTGATAAGTATATCTAGATGGTCACATGACACCTGTCCTCATTAACCTTAAATAGGTGTATTGACAAACTACTGTAGAAGCAGAAATATTTGTGGGTGATTTAATTTCGCTTATTTCGTGGGTAACCGAATACACAGGGTGGGAACGGAAATTGTACAGTTTCCGGAAGCGCCGTTCTTATGACAAGCAAAAGGTAGCGCCATGTTCAAATCCCAAGGACACTACGTATTTAGTTAAATACACAATCACGTTCCAACATTGCCATTAATAAAGTGCACATGTAAGCTTAATGTAGTGACGAGTATCTGCATTTAATGCGTTTTATTCGTATGTTCACGTTAAGCATGGAATTCTTAATAAAAATGGTAGCTCGAACATCTCAAAAAGACAAGACCATCATCTTTTATCGGTCGTTTTTAAAGTAATCACACATTGAAAGTATGATTGATTGTTTTTTTTGTAGCCTCTTGATATTAAACATTAAAAATCAAATGCATTTATAAAGCAGAAATCAATTATTGAGTGATAATCTCCGATTTTGTCTCAAAATTTTGAAATCAAAAGTGAACGGGTAGCGTCAAGGCAAGAAAAAAATGTATGAACAGGTAGCGCCGAAAATAACAGTTTTCTTTTCGGGGTAAAAAACACATAAAACCACTCTAATTTCTTATACAAGTCGCTAGATAGGAATATATCAAAAATCCTCTAATGTAACTGAGCGTTTGGTAAGTTCTCTCTTTATGACTATGCGGCATTAAGTTGTACAACTAATATCCGAGTATTAAAGTCTTCGTCCATAATTATCCCCTGTCTAATCATTTTGTACCCTTGTTCTAAGTGATATTTTGTCTTCGATTTAAGTTGGGTTTTTTTCAGTTGTCTTTGGTGTATTTACATTCGAAATACAAATAAACCCTTTAGCTCGCATAGCATGTCTTAAACTGATTGATGAATTTTTATACAGACTTTAAACGATATTTTTTCAAGCAAAGAGTGAAATACTTGTAGTGGTACTTAAAAGCTAACCTGGCTAAAAGCCATGCGAGTTTATAACTACCATCACTATGCGTCCGTCGTCTGTCGTCGTCTGTCGTCATCAGTCGTCCGTTAGTAATTTAAAAAAATCTTCTCCTCTGAAACTACAGACCGAACTTAACTGCAGAAATGATACTTGACATGTTGGCAACACACACGATCCTCATTTTGAAATGACTCAATACAAACGTGCACGTGGCCGCTGTAACCAAAAGTAGAAGCTGAACGTAAGATAAAATCACTATTAATGACTTTAACTAAGCAACTATAACAGATACAAAAAAGAAGAGTCTAAGGCTCCTTAAAAATCATAAGCTCTACGAAAGTCTCCATTGTGTCGATATTGTCAGATGGACACTTATAGGGGTTATGGGCCTATAAAGGTAAAAAAATGCGTTTTGTTTTAATTTTTTGTCCCGTAGAATGAAAACTATTGCTTATGAAGAAAAGTTGTGGCTATCTTAACTTTACTTAAAAATCTAAAAACGTCTCTATTGCATGGACTAAGATAGTCACATGACCCCCGTCCTCGGAAACCCAGCTTACTCATTCTTCAACCCTGGGACATTTGATTTCATTTTAGAAAAGTGTAATGCAAACAATCAGAAGGCTCGATATAAAAATATCAAAAACGAGGTATTTCATGTCTAATATCCCAGGGATGATGAATGAGTAAGCGAGTAAAGAACTCCTGGGTTTCCGAGGATAGATGACCCCATATAGGGCCCTAATGTCCAGGTGAGCAATTCGGGCTCCTGGGAGCCTCTTTTTCATGTTTTTGTTCAATAGAATGAAAACTAAAGCAGATAGAGAAGAGCTATTTTTTCCCTCAAATCTTTAGCCTATTTAAGGCTATAAAAATTCTCTATTGGATAACAATTGTCAGATGACATCCTCGTGGTCCTTGGTACCTGGTTAAAGACTCAGGTTCCTGATAGCCTCTTGTTTGCTTGTTGTTTTTTTTTAATAAAAAAAAAGCGCAAATAATGTTTACTTTGGCTTTTCTGTTTGTTTTATGCTTGTTGGTTTTTGTTGAGTATTCAGTGGCGAATCTAAAGGGCTGAGTCGTCTGTTCGAACCCCAAATCAATTAGAATTTTCTTACTTTCGTCATGATTTTCGGCAACCTAGCTACTTTCGTCATGCTTGTTTACAACTAAGCTTGGGTAATAGATGAAAACCTTCGGTTCTTTTTATGGATCTGCCCCGATTAGAATTTGTTGTTTTCTTTAATTCTGTGTAACGGAAATGTTTGATAATAAGAGGGCAATACAATAAAAGTTCTTGCAGATATATTATCCTGATTTGCAGCATTTTATCTTTAGTACCGTAGGTATACATGTAATGCCTGTTTTCTTGTCGTGACGACTGTTACTTTTAAAACTGCTGTCTGCTTTTTTGATAACGGCTGACTTGTGGAGGTTGTATGGTATGCATCTATGTTATGTAGACGTAAAAATCTGCTTTATTTGAGTAATACTTTTTATTTCCCCTCTCGCAAGAGATGAAGCTATATTCCAATTACCTTGTCGTCCGAACTTTCCTAGCAGAGTTCTCGACTTCCACTGAAGGGTTTGGTTTCAAATTTGGTAAGGAGCTTCAGATTTGTATGTGCCTCCCCCTTTCAGGTCAGTTGCACATCTACTTCCTCTTTTCTGAGCCGACTTAGACTTTTTAAGGGTAAAAAAATAGAAAATGCTTCTTATGGCCCTGTCACACTATAACGTTTTAGCCAACGTGTGCCGAACGTTCGAATAATTTTCTAAAACGTTGGAACACGTTGGCAGTCGCTGTAAAATATTTTAAAAAATATCTCGGTGAACGACCACAAAGCGTCAGACTAACTACCTGCAACGCAACAAACTTATCTATAGCGTTTGTCCGGCGTACTAGACGTTTGCCTAGCGCATGTGTGACGACTGCAGAACGCATTCATTCCGTTAGTCTAACTTGTAATTTTTTCTCTCGGTGTGGAGACCTAGGATTTTTGTTCTTTTCTTTAGTATTATTTCCAGTAGCCCACATAGATCTATTATCTGGCTTAAATGTATTGCTGGATGTATAATTTATAATTATAGATACATCATGTGAATTTTGTTTCGTTATAAAAAATATTGGTTTTCAGCGTTCCGGTAATATGAATGTATAATTATTCTAAAGCCGTTTTTTAACCTATAGTGATGATTTTTGCACTCTAAAAGAATAAAATATAGTGTAGATTTTATATTTTGATATGTCAAAAATATACAGAGAGTAATGCATGCGCTTGTTAACAAACTCTCAAAATCTCAAATTAGTATATACATGTAAGAAATACCGGTATGTAGAGTTTGCCTAGCATCCTTTTTATAGCACTTGACTAATGATGTCCTTAATAGAGAAAAACGCGTGTGCTTATTGAATATTAAAAATACACATTTTTTTCAAATGAGTATTAAAGTTAGACTGTCGTTACTCGTTGTATTTGAGTATTTTTCTACCAAAGACATGTCCACCGAAAACACGACAGGTGTATTACAATTTGCAAGAATTACTTTCAATTCCAGACCTTCTAAGTTGTCTTTGTTATATTCAAGATCTTTTTGGCTTTGTTCATTGTTTTTGTTTTTTTTTTGTAAAAAGATTTTTTTCAGGTTTGAATTAGTATTTGAAGCTTTTGAAATTGACTTTCCCCTTTGTACTTCAATCTAACTTATAACATTCTTGGGCTGATACGCTACTCGTTCGTTACAATGACGCTCTGTGCGCTCTGTACACGTTTTAGACACGTTGAATAGGTTTCTTGGTCGTTAGACTGACGCTAGACGTGCGCTGCATTATCGCTAGACACGTTCGTTTCCATTTAGCTTAGCGTTCGTCAAACGCATTTCAACGTGCGCACAACGACCACATAGCGTACATCAGCGTGTGTATAACGTACTTCTAACTTATGCCTAGCGTTCGAATAATTTATTTCTAACACGTTGGCGAACGTCGGAAATTTTAAGCATGTTGAAAAATTTGTGACGCACTCGGCGTTCACCAACGCACGCTGACGTTCGATAACGTGTTTGTAGCGTGTTCATAACGTGTACAAAACTTACGCAACGCACACCAGCGTATTAAAAATATATTCTAAAACGTCGGCACACGTTGGCTAAAACGTTATAGTGTGACAGGGCCATTAACAGATTTCTCCACTTCTAATAAATGGTTTGATTCACAATTTAACACAAAGCCTTGTAACGATAAGTTATAACGCCCTCCTTCTTTTCAGGCCAGTCGAGCTACCCGTTCACTAAAAATGTGTACTCTATTCAAATTTCCGAAGTCAACCATTGCCGGGAATCTGAAGACAGTAAAATATGATAGGGTATATGATTTTCAAGAAAAAAAAGACAGAATAAAAAACAATGATATACAAATGACTTCTAATTCCCGTGTTTTGATATTTTTGAATCTGGCGCTACCTGTATCAGAAAATATCCTCGCTTCGCGAACGGCGCTTCCGGAAACTGTACAATTTCCGTTCCCACCCTGTGGAATATGCCACCCAAATCTCAAGCTGACATCATTGGAATCAGGTGATGGAAGAAGACGAGATAAGGTTTGTTGGCTACTTCCGGTCGAAGAAACAAGTTGGAACTTTTGATGGACTCCAAAAAGTTAATTTTTTGAGAAAGACAATTCATCAATCCCTAACAGAATATATTCCAAGTGTAGATATATGATTCATCTTATCAATTTAAGATTTTACAAATGATTATTCTGTGATTATGATGTCGGATGGCTGCGGATTGTAAGTCAACCTAACATTAACTGTAAACAGTCGCCATTTTGAAAAGTGAAAAATTTGTAAACAAAATGTCCAGCGCAAAACAAGGTAAGAACACAACATCAAGAAAAGCAAGAACAAGATCTGAATCCAAAAATAAAAACAATGAAACCAATCAAGAATCATGGCTTTGCAAAATCTGTGTCAAAGAATTTTCAGATGACAATGATCAAATCGTCCAATGTGAATACTGCAAATACTTTTTCTGTGCCGGATGTCTAAACATATCGGAATCAGACTATGAAAGCTATCAAAACCCCGACCTACATTGGTTCTGCCCAAATTGTAATGATAAAGTATGACATAACCTCAAATTAGAACGTGAAATAGAGGAACGATGTGAGGCGTTCATGAACAAAATGGAAAACCGAGTCAAAATGCTTGAAACTGAAATGAAAAAGAAAGTAGATGACAAACAATTTCAAAAACTTGAAAATGAAATCAAGAACAAGGTTGATGATAAACAATTACAAAAGCATGAAAACGAAATCAAAAACAAGGTAGATGAAAATCAAGTAGCAGACATAGTTAAAAACATGATGAATGTCAACACCCAAAATACTGCAAGTGTAAAAGAATCGATCATTGATTTAAGCGAAATCCAAAAAACTGTTGATGACAAGGTATCTGAAATAAGAGAAAGTGCAAATAGAGAGAGAAATATTATTGTACATGGTCTAGCCGAATGCTCAGATGAGTCGCCTTCAATACGTAAAAAATATGATGTAACTATGATGAATAATCTGATTGAATTCTTAGGTACAGAAAGTGATGGCTATGACAGTGTGGTACGTCTTGGAAAGAAAAGGAACCAAACAGAGAAACCAAGGCCTATGAAGGTAGTTTTTAAGAACATAGACAATAAAAAGTCAATGATGAAAAACTTAAATAAACTAAAAAAACCTAGAAACTGAAAGCCCATTTTGCGAGGTTAGTGTGGCGCACGACATGACCAAGTCAGAAAGAGAAAACAACAAAAAACTTGTTGGGCAGGCCAAAGCTAAAAATGACAGTGACCCTTAAGGGAAGTTTTACTACCTGGTTCGAGGCCCTCCGCAAACAAGGAGGCTCGTCAAGGTACCAAAAACAAGACTAGATCAATCTAGAAAACCTGTTTTTAACCATGTAAATTCGTTGAATTCTGTTAATTCAAATGATGATGTGGATTTTAACCGTAAAAATATGAACACTAAACTGAAATTTGTGTACACTAATGCAGATTGTCTTATGAACAAAGTTGATGAATTAAAATCTAGAGTTTCGAATGAAAAGCAAGATATTATTATGATCACAGAGGTACTACCAAAGAAATACCGTTATAAAATAACGAAATGTGAACTAACACTTGAGGGATATGATATTTTTCCTGAAAATTTTCCAATAGAAAAATCGAAAGGCATATTAATATACGTTAGAAAAGATCTAAAAGCAGTAGAGGTGAACGTTGATAATAACTTTCTTGAATATGCTTGCGTAAAGATCAACTTGATTGGAAATGATAAGCTATTAGCTGCTTGTATTTACAAGAGTCTATCATCAGAACATGATAACTATGAACGATTGAACAATCTATTACTTCAGATAAGCAAATTGGAAGCAGAATCCTTTTCACACGTTCTGATCAGCGGAGACTTCAACTTCCCGGACATTAACTGGGAAAAAGGTGAGACAACTAACACTGAAAGCGAAAACTTCATTGAGTGTAAACGAGATTGTTTTTATGAACAGATAATGGACAAGCCAACTAGATATCGCAAAGGACAAGAGCCATCAACACTAGACCTGATACTAACAAATGATATAAACAATGTTCAGAACCTTGAATACCAAGACCCGCTTGGTAAGAGTGATCATGTAGTATTGACTCTGGACTATGTATGCTATACACAGTGTGAGGAATCTGGAACTGTCAAATTTAGATATAACAAAGCTGACTTTGAAAAACTGAAAAATGGTATGTCTCTAAACTGGGAAGAAATACTAAAGGACAAAGATACAAATGAAATGATAGATATATTTATGACTCAACTAAATGAACAAATGAATGAACATATTCCGAAGAAAGTGTTTACCGCAATGCGTAATAATGCCCCTCTCAGCGAAGATACGAGGAAAGTTATTAGACAAAAGCATAGAGCATGGGAGAAATACATAAACAATAGAACAGATGACTACTACAGACTGTACTCAATAGCTAGAAACAAAGCTAAAGCCACCGTACTAAAGGAACGTAAAGATTGAGAAAAGGAAATAGCTGAGGAAGCGAAAACAAACTGTAAGAAATTCTGGTCTTATATAAACTCCAAGCGCAAAACACGTAACGGTATATCAGAACTGCACGAGACCATAGAGGGGAACACAGTTATTGCAACTAGAGATGAAGAAAAAGCTGAGGTGTTAGCAAAATTTTTTACTAGTGTTTTTACTATTGAAAACAACGATGATGCCCCAAGACTGGATCCTATAGACTTTAACCATTTATCAAGTGATGCAGAATTTAAACCAGAAGAAATAAACAAACTTTTAAAAGAACTAAACACAACAAAATCACCTGGACCTGACCAAGTTCATCCTCTCGTCCTCTCGAAACTAGCAGATGTAATAGACAAACCACTATGTTGTATTTTTTGTCTGGAACTTTGTTGTCATTTGTATTTCGAACACACGTGAAGGTTAGCACTGCTGGTGGAGTTTAAATTCCCCGAGGTTAGCCCGCTCCGGCACCAACACTTTTGAGTTGGAGAATACATCAAAGCTTTAAATTATCCGTCTAAATTTCAAAATTGTCTAAACCCTAAGGTTCTTCCTACCCCAGACATAGGTTGAATATCTTAGTAATAATTTGGTTACCCAGTTTGGTATTTTTGGTTTTACTGTTCTATGCTCTTCATATTCATACAGTGTTTGGCATTTTCAATATTTTTGGTAGAGCGCCTCTGATGAGTCTTGAATAGACGAAACGCGCGTCAGGCGTAGCGAAATTTTTTGTCTGGAACTTTGTTGTCATTTGTATTTCAACTGTTCATTTGAATCCGGAACTGTACCAAGTGAGTGGAAAGTCGGACAGATCTCGGCGCTCTTCAAAAAAGGGGATAAGAAACTAGCCTCCAACTATAGACCAGTGAGCCTTACAAGCGTAATTTGTAAAATCATGGAAAAACTGATCCGTAAACGAATAGTAGAGCATATGGACACTAACAATCTTTTTAGTGATAGACAATTCGGATTTATTGGGGGCCGATCAACAAACTTACAACTACTGAGAGTCTTAGACCACTGGACCAAAATACTAGATCAAGGAGGAGAAATCGATTCAATATATACAGATTTTATGAAGGCTTTCGACAAGGTGCCCCATAAGCGCCTCGTCGATAAGCACATAGCGTATGGTATAAGCCCGCAGACATGTACATGGGTTAAGAACTTCTTATCTGACCGTAAACAACGAGTCCATATAAACGGAAAGTACTCACAATGGCACCAGATAACTAGCGGCATACCCCAGGGCTCGGTGCTAGGGCCGATACTCTTCGTCATCTTCATAAATGACTTGCCGAAATGTGTAGATTCAGATGTATTTATGTTCGCTGATGACACCAAATTATACAGAGAATTCTCCAAAGTTAGTGAACAAACGATAGTCCAAAACGATATCAATAAACTTTTTGAGTGGAGTCAGAAATGGCTGCTTAGATTCCACCCTGACAAATGCAAGGTGCTATCAGTATCGACTAAAAGACCAGTCAAGAAAGTCTACACCATGCCGACGTACGAAGGGGGTCATGTTGAACTTGAATCAGTAACAAGCGAAAAAGATGTAGGCGTTACGATCGATAACAACTTAAACTTTGATAGACACATACAAAACCAAGTTGCTAAGGCAAACCAGATGATGGGACTGATAAGACGATCTTTTAAATATTTAGACTATAGAAGCTTCAGATTATTATTCAAAGCAATTGTTAGACCGCACTTGGAATATGCGAGTAGTTTATGGAATCCAACAAAGAAAAAGAACATAGAAAGTATTGAAAACATCCAACGTCGTGCCACCAAAATGCTACCCAAACTGCATGATGTGCCCTACGAAGAGAGACTCAAAAGAATCAAATTACCAACTCTGAAATTCCGCCGACTAAGGGGCGACATGATAGAAGTCTACAAAATCCTAAACGGTGTCTATGACCAACGAACAAC
Organism: Arcuatula senhousia; assembly: GCA_963971305.1. Classification (NCBI taxonomy): domain Eukaryota; kingdom Metazoa; phylum Mollusca; class Bivalvia; order Mytilida; family Mytilidae; genus Arcuatula; species Arcuatula senhousia. The sequence continues at coordinate 17,929,631 of OZ020305.1, read as the reverse complement.
TACTAACATGTTCACAGTCAACAAGAACAACACCAGAGGCCATCCTTTGAAATTAGAAAAAAGCAGGTGCAGACTTGATATTTGTGAAAACTATTTTACCAACAGAGTAGTCCAAGTGTGGAATAGCTTACCTTGTTCTGTTGTCACAGCCAAAAACACCGACACTTTCAAGAGAAGAATTGATAAATTTTGGAAAGACCACCCAATGGTGTATGACTACACTGCTGATTACAATGTGAGAATAACCGGAAGTAGCACAGATGGTTATATCAGTGATGAAAACATAGAGGCCACTACAGAGGTTCCTGAACCTTCGGTGGTAAACCACCTAAGGTAAACCTAAGGTAAAGGACGTCATCAGTGCTGACCAGAAATGTCTTCACTATTCTTCACCTTCTTGATGACCAGAGGACGAGTTGGACCCTAACCCACAGGCGTTTGGGTCCAGGATTTTATTTTATTTTAAATAACGTGTAAATAAAAATTTTCATCTCGTCTATATACTATTTCCACAGGCGTTTGGGTCCAGGATTTTATTTTATTTTAAATAACGTGTATATAAAAATTTTCATCTCGTCTATATACTATGTGGAAATAGTATATAGACGAGATGAAAGTTTTTATATATACACGTTATTTATAATTCAATAAAATCCTGGACCCAAACGCCTGTGCCCTAACCGCACGTCATGGAAACTACAAGCTGGTGGTGAACTGGAGAAGTGGACATGGTCAGATACCTGAGCTCCCCAGTCAGAACAGACGGAAGAAGAAGACATCTAAGGCGAGAGCAGAACGAAACAACCGGAGGCTCACGGCGTTCTTGCAGCGTAAGGCAGAAGAGAAAGGAGAAACCGCTCAACATGCCGACGACCAGCAAGAAACTGAGCACAACACACAGCCAGACACAACTGATGGGAGTATGGATGCTGAGTCACAAGACGCAGACCCTACACCCAATGCACCAGATGATGAGGAAGTACTGGAGTTAGACCAACCGGAACCCGAATCATCACCAACAGAGACAAAGATTAAGTCACTTCCGGAGACCATGACAACGTCAAAAGATCCCGCCGTCCTAGGTGCCGAGGACACCAGGAGGGATAAGGAAGAGATCGCCGCCGTTTGAAGTGACCAAGATAACCTACGACATGCCACAAGATACCTACATATTAGAAGAGCTTAGTAGAGAGAGAAATTTCTTACTTGTGCAGTCCGACACACTCAAACCATACAAGTTAGTTTCTACAAGGAAACATCCGGAACTGCATACAGAGATCGTCAAGAGTCATGACCACTGGATGGACATCAGAGACAAAAGAAATTTCCTGTATAGAGAACAGAGAATAGAAGACCTTAAGAAAGTAGCAGCGGAATACAACATGAACTTTACTTTGAAATTTTAAAATTAATGAATAGTAGTAGCCCCAAACCCCAAGATAGTGTAATAGTATTGTTAACTGTTATATTTTCTTTTTTTTCTTTCTTAGCCCCCTTTCCCCGAAATGCCTAAGAAGAAAAAAATTTCGTGGGTAACAGAAATCTATGAAATTAAATCCCCAGGAATTTAGAATATTTAGTTGACTAGTGTTTACATATCAAAATCAAATATACACGAAAAGTCCCCTCAAATTCAGATTTGTGCTATGAACCACGAAATTTTATCCCCACGAAAATAAATGATTATACAGTATTTATTTGATTTGAAAATTCTTTTTTTATTGAATTCCTCGTTAAATTCTGCCAACTTAATGTGTCAATGGTTTTGATATTATATATTGCACCGTTATATTGTTACAGGGGGTCAAAAAGGGGCCACACCCCAAAAGTCCACTTTTTGATTTGTTGTCCTATTTTGAAAATCTTTTTTTTTTCATTGGAATCCTCGTGAAAATCCCTGCATGCATTTACAATCAGATTTGCAATATCTCTAACCATTTTTGAGAAATTAGGGGTCAAAGGGGCAAAAAACATCATTTTGTCTCGCCTGCGACAATAGTCGCGAAAGGCGAGACATAGGTATTACTTTCCAGCGGCGGCGGTGGCGTAAACATTTTTGTAAGACCTTTGTGGACAATGAATTGCTTGAAAAGTATAATAGCTAGGATTCTGATATTTGGTATTAGGACACTTTGCAACTGGCACCATGACATTTGACCCTGGCCCCATTTTCAGGGTTCAATGACTCTGTGAACTTAAGTCTTTTTTTTCAGGCCAAAAATATTTTTGTAAGACTTTTGTGGACGATGATTTGCTGGAAAGTATAATAGCTAGGCATCTGATATTAAGTATACAGACAGTTTAATTTATGATATATGCAATTGGCACCATGCCATTTGACCTTGACACCATTTTCATGGTTCAGTGACTCTGTAGACTTGGATGATTTTGGGGGCCAAAAAACCTCTTTGTAAGACTTTTTTTGGAAAATGAATTAAGTTAAAAGTATAATAGCTAGGCATCTGATATCTGGTACACAAACACCTGGAGTTACGGTCTATGCAACTGAAACCATGTGCTGTGACCTTGACACAATTTTCATGCATGGTTCAGTGACTCTGTGGACTTAGATGATTTTTGGGACAATTAAGACTTTTGTGGAAAATAAATTAAGTTAAAAGTATAAAAGCTTAGCATCTGATATTTGGTTTACAGACATTTGGGGTTTTGGTTTATACAACTGACACCATGTTGTGTGACCCTGGCCCCATTTTCATAGTTCAATGACTTTGTGAATGTAGATGATTTTGGGGTAGAAAATGAGTTAAGTAAAAAGTATAATATTATAGCTAGGCATCTGATATTTGGGGATTATGTTATACACAACTGACGTCACCATGTAATGTGACCATGACCTCATTTTCATGGTTGAATGAACTAGTGAATGTTGGTATTTTTTCATTGTTTCTCAATAACTATAAGAACACACTTCAGACATTTTTGTGATGGTTAAATGGAATTCTGTCATCTGTCACATGACCTTGACCTTAACTTTTCTGAAGGCCCAGCTAGACCTTCAATGAGTTCTGTGATGGTGCCTACAGGCGAGACATACTTTAGTGTCAATTCTTGTTTAGTAGACAATGTTTGTAGTACATATTTGTATTCATGCTCAAAACAACTTTTATTTACCAGGAGACAATACAACAAAAGTTGACAGCATATCTTATGAACATATGTAACTTTTTAGGAACTTCTTAAAAGAACCACTTCAAAACATGAAGTAAATATTCTGAAAACCATTGAGATCCCAATCCCTATTTTTGGTAGCTTTGCACCAATTAGTTTATTTTAGAGAATATTCGAGTGTGTATCCTTTTCTTAGGCAGTCTGTATATTTCAAAAAATGATCTACTGTCATCATATTACAAATAATCAACTCCTGGTAACTACTGTATTTATCAAAAGTGAATACTTACCTAATTCTTTGACCAAGTATAAGATGAAATATTAAGACTGATTTGATAACTGATTTTGATAAAGCCTTTTCAAACTCAAGGAATTTTGTTGTTTTGGGTTATAATTCTACATTCTTTTCCAAAACATCTTTCAAAGATAAAATTTGTTACACACTGGAACAAGTTTGCAGTATGCTTGATTTCCTCATTGACAACATATTTGTCACCTTCGGAGGAGAGATTTTTCAACAACAAATCGGCATTCCAATGGGCACTAACTGTGCTCCTCTCCTCGCCGATTTGTTCTTATACTCTTAGGAGACTGAATTTCTTCAGGGACTCGTAAAGAACAAGAAGATGAAAGAGGCAAGGTCATTTAATCTTACATTCAGATATATTGACGATGTCCTTTCTATCAATAACACTTCATTTGGTAGATGGATTCCTTCAATATATCCTCCGGAATTGGAGATTAAAGAGACCACCGAATCTAATTGCTTCACGTCTTTCTTGGATTTACACCTCGACTTTGACCCAGGTGGTCATCTCAGTACAAAAATTTACGATAAACGAGACGATTTTAATTTTCAAATTATTAATTTTCCTAATCTACAGAGCATTATACCTACTTCTCCTGCATACGGTATTTATATTTCTCAACTTATTCGATATGCCAGAGCTTGCACACATTTCACAGATTTTTTGATCAGACACCGGTTTCTTCGTGACCGACTTTTGAAGCAGGGCTATAAGAAAATACGTCTCATACGATCACTTAAAAAATTCTTTCTTCGTTATCAGCCACTAGTAGAAAAGTTCAAAATTGAGTTAAAAGATATGATAGTTAATTGTTTTAATTAGTGTTTGACTGGTGTGCTGTACTGAGATGATCACCTCAATATCCCTATTGTGTCTCACAACTATGTTGTGTTCTATGGTCATTACCGGATCCTAAGATCGCAATGGAAGAGGGAGGTTTGGCGCTATAAAACCTGGTTTAACCCACCATTTCGTTTGAAATGCCTGTACCAAGTCAGGACCATTGCGATCCACCAGTTCTCCGGTATGACTGATTCGTTTTTGTCATTTTCTCTGGACTATGAGATTGATCATTCAAGTTCGGTAGTTTTGTTATTACCTTTATTGATAACACCATTTGTACAATAATTCTACTTCCTGGTTTTATTAACAGTAAAATTTTATGAATAACTGATCTTAATTTTTCCTTAAACCCAGAAAGAGGAAGAAGAAGATAATAAATTTTATAGACAGATTGTTTAGTTTGCAAAATAAAACTTCCTTCAAAGATATTGTTGGCAGAATATATATGTGTACGTACCATGATTTTTAAAGAAGTAGATTGATATCATAAGATACTTGTGTTAAATGGGTAACGTCAATAGCCTGAATAGATCTGTCTTTTCATCTGTTTTAAATTTCATGGCCTTGCATGGTTTTTAGCTTACCTACCTGACCCAAAGGGTCAGGTGAGCTATTGTCATTGTTAAGCGTCTGTTGTCTGTCTGTTTACTTTTCTTCAAAAATCTTTTTCTCTGAAACCACTGAAGGGATTGCTTCGAAACTTTGTACACTTGATCTTTAGGATGTCCTCTACCATGTTTATGAAATTTGTGCATGCCGACCAACCAACACGGGCTCCTTATAGGAGTTTTTTTTTCCTTAATCCTCAAAATTGACCATTTTCACAGTTTTTGGACTATATTTTTAAACTGTAAGTGCTAGAGGAAAAGTTAGCATTGGAAAATTGTGAAGCTCAATGAGATCTACTGAAATGATTAAGGGTCAAAATTATCAGATCAACTGTTTAAGAATCATTTCCCTTTAACTGTTTTTTTCTATCAATTTTAACTGATTTTGTAAAATCTTCTTCTCTGAAACCACTGAAAGGATTGCTTCAAAACTTTGTACACTTGATCTTTAGGATGTCCTCTAGTAAGTTTGTGAACTTTGTGCACACAGCTGTCGAAATTGATAAATGACCCTTTACAGGGGTTATGGTCCTTCAAAGGTGAAAATAAAGTGTTTTCGGTATGTTTGACCTATAGAATGAAAGCTGTTACAGATAGAGAAAAAATTTTGCTTGTTTAAATCTTCAGTTCAATTAGCTCTTCAAAAATATCCATTAGACTGAAGCTGTCAGATGACCCCCCCTTTAAAAGTTATGACCCCTAATTGTCAAGTTTTGGGTTATTGCCTGGCAGATTAACCCTATAAAATATCAAGAAAAGCTTTTGTTTGCTTAAATGTTTGGCTATATGTGCTCTATAAAAGCTTTCATTATAAGGTGATCCTTCATTGGAGTATTACACCTGAGATACCCCAAATTATTTTCATTCCATCAGTCATTGAAGTCAGGTGAGCGATTCAGGCTCCTGGGAGCCTCTAGTTTCATGTTTTTGCCCTATAGTATGAAAACTATTGCAGATAGAGAAAAGCTTTTGCTTGCTTAAATGTTCAGCTCATTTAACTCTACAAAAGTCTCCATAGGGTCGAAGTTGTCTTTTAGGGGCTACGGCTGCTGAAATAATGTTTTTACATGTTTTTGGCCTATGGAATGAAAACTATTGCAGATAGAGAGAAGCTGTTGCTTGCTTAAATGTTCAGCTAATTTAGCTGTACAAAAGTCTCCATAGGGTCGAAGTTGTCAGATGACCCTTTACAGGGGTTACGGCCCCTAAAATGATGTTTTTTCATGTTTTTGGCCTATAGAAAGAAAACTATAGCAGATAGAGAAAAGCTGTTGCTTGCTTAAATGTTCAGCTCATTTAGCTCTACAAAAGTCTCCATAGGATCGAAGTCGTCTGATGACCCTTAATAGGGGTTACGGTCCCTGAAATAACCTTTTTCATGTTTTTGGCCTATAGAATGAAAACTATAGCAGATAGAGAAAAGCTGTTGCTTGCTTAAATGTTCAGTTTATTAAGCTCTACAAAAGTCTCAATAGGATTGAAGTTGTCAGATGACCCTTAATAGGGGTTACAGCCCCGAAAATAACATTTTTCATGTTTTTGGCCTTTAGAATCAAAACTATAGCAGATAGAGAAAAGCTGTTGCTTGCTTAAATGTTCAGCGCATAAAGCTTTACTAAAGTCTCCATAGGGTTGAAGTTGTCAGATGACCCCTTATAAGGGTTACGGCCCCTAAAATAACGGTTTTTGTGTTTTTGGTCTGTAGAATGAAAACTATAGTAGATAAAAAAAACAACTGTTGCTTGCTTATATGTTCAGCTCATTTAGCTCTACAAAATATAGGGTTGACATCAAGACCAGGTGAGCGATTTAGGCTCCTGGAAGCCTTTTGTTGAGTGATAAGTTGATTCCACTTGATGACCACTAAAAGTCACTTTGAAGATTTTTTTTTAAATAATGTGATTTTCAGTAGCCAAAGCAAAATTTCAGTGATTTTGTTTGATTCCCAGCTATCCCTATGAGGAGCCTCACTTGTACAGAATGAATAAATGGCATGTTTATCATTGGTGTAAAACACCGTAAGTAAGGCAGAATACACAGACCAAGGAAAGAGAAAACTATAGTGACACCAAGATCAAATAAATCAAAGACAAGGGTTAAGTTATCTAATTAAGCACATTGCAAATATGTTGCAAGCACGTTTCATAAAATTAATAAAAAATCATACTATGCTTTGAAGATAGGTTTAGCCTGAATTTGAGAATAAGCTTAGCCTGAAATTGACATTTTGAGCTCACCTCAGGAAGTACGCGGGGCTTGTGTGACACCTGAGCATTTGTATCGACCTCTACTCACAGAAGAATGATCATTTCCCGCATGCTGACAATTCCAACGATTGGTATTAGTATGCGCACCTAAGGATACTTACATGTAGCACAATAAATGCTTCCGTTGCAGGCTGTTACCTACTATTCGGCTAAAATGACCAATTACCCAAGATGGTAAAAGTCTATTCCCACTTGCTGGCAAGAGCAACATCAACCATAATGGTAGGTACACCTAAGAGTGTGAAGCAAAATACTAGTAGTTGTTTTAAACTACTTTAGCCGTAACACTCACAAGAACATTTTAGTGCATAACAAAATACACGTAAGAACAAAACCATACGTTCGAAAAACGCGAACACATATTAAGATCAAAAACGCTAAAACATAAGAACAAAACCATACGGGTCAAAACGAACACATAAGAACAAAACCATACGGGTCAAAACGAACACATAAGAACAAAACCATACGGGTCAAAACGAACACATAAGAACAAAATCAAACGGGTAAAAAAAAGTTAACACAGTATAATGATGCTAAATGGAAGACATCACGAGATTGTAGAAAATAGCGAATTTCGATCCCTTCGATGACCGAATACAGATAGATGTAGGCTTAAATAATGATCTAGTTACCCTTCCTCGTCACATTAAATCAATCTGAGACTCTTAAAGACGCAGTAATTGTGATGACATTCTAGATGTGCTGCCTCGTAAGTTGCTATCTTTGATGTGTTAGTTGATAAATTGATTAGGTTGAACTTCAGAGGGTCAGTATTCCTTTTTTTTTCTGAATTTGCTCTACACGTTTGAAAACATTAATTCGTAGTCGTTTAAACTTCACCATTTCTATTGAACTGCAATTTGTTAAAGTCTCTTTATTCCGATGAATCGTTATACTTGGAACTTTATTAAAATGCTGACTATTCCTAATCTTGGCAGCGTCTCTAGCGTTTGGATCAAACTTATCGCCTGCAACGGATTGAAGAGGCGTAGGTACACATGTACATTGTATGAAATTCAAACCTGTCGCAGTTTGCCACAAACCAGATCATAACCGCCCTTAAACTTTAGATAAACAAATTTTTTACTTTCTGTTTTCCAAATACTTAAACGAAGTCAACTTATACATTCCAGGGTTAGAGTATAGGGTTTGGCACTGATGCATTACTATTCCTAGCAATGCTCCCAGAGTTGACCAGTTGAATCAAAAGTATTTCAACATGCATTAGCTTAAAACACCACCACAGCACATCTAAACTGAGGCTTGTTTAGGGTATGTATTTGGATATGGGATATTCGCATAATTTATTAATGGGATACAAGATATTTGAGGCAAGACTTACTGGGATATAGGATATTTTCTTCGGATACGGGATATTTGATACAAACAAAATCGGGGATAGTGGATATTGGTGCCCCCTAAACTCATCATCAACATATTTATTGGTTTAATGACTCAAAATACCAGAGCTTATAGGGAAAAATAAATGACCGTTTTAAGAAAAATTAGGGTTGCTAAGAGCCTAAAGCACCGGTTTCTAAATTTTTGTTTTGCACTTTTAGCTTATAAAATGATATAATTATTTTTGTGTACACAAATCCACATGATAAACTATTGTATTATGCTGAATAGGTTTACCAAAACTTTAAGATAAACATGGATGTAGACTTATGAATTTGTGTCCTTGTTCCATTTTTTTATATAAAGTTCAAAATTGCGTGCGTCATAAAAATTCCAAGGTTGGGAAAAGTTCATAAAAATGACATTGATTAATTAAAACTGTTATATTTTTTCTTGGTATATTAATTTAGAATAAACTGTGCAAAGCGTATAAGTTTTACAGGAACATCTATGCTTGCATGTGGTGGTATGTATTGCAATTATAGTATTATTTTGTTCCATCTTTTTAGTTTAAATAATTCTATAGAGTTAATAAATATATATTTGCAAATATTTTAGTATACATTTATTTAAAAATAATTTAGCTTAAGCGCAAACGGTAAAATATTGTGACAGCTTTGAAATGAAAGACTGATAATATTGTAGTGTTCTTAACTCTCGACATATTTTAGTAATTGCCCTAAAAGCAGAGGGGCACAAAGTATGTGTGGGTCCGTCGCATATCAGATTAACCTTGGTACACAAGTAAAGAAACAAAAAATTAAATATTAATCATGCTTAACGATCAAATTGTGCCGTGCGGGGCCCGGGTGGCGAATAGGCCCACAGTAGAGCATAGCTTGTCGTAAGAGGCGACTAAGGGTCTTGCGATTCATACGTCGGGTCAGTGTTCAGCCCACAGAGCGACCAAGTGTGTACCCTAGGTGGCTGAATAAGGTGGCCCTCGACCGCGGGGGTTGTCAGGTCTATATTACGGAAACTGATCGCTGACCATAGTGGGCCAACGTGTGTGCAGAGTGCCGCGCTTCATGCACGTAAAAGACTCCTTTGTGGACAGTCAAGTAGTGCACCACATCGACAAAATTTTTCGCCCCTACCCACTTTTCTTCAAAATTTACTGTTCCTTTGTTTCCCAACCCACATGCACCCATATTTCATTTATCATCATCTTTATCATCCTTTTTATGATCATCGCCTTCAAATATTACTAAAAAGCGTTGAAAGGGCGTAAAACACCAACTAACTCACCCACTCACTCACGTCCAGTCACTGTGATTGCTAAAAAAGGACAGGTGGAACATTATGTCTTGACCATATTCCTGTTTAATTCCAGCAAAATTTTCTAGTTTCAGTATGTTGAAGATCCTTATTCTTCTGGCATACGTGTGTCATTCCGCTTCAGCCTTGAAGAAAGGGATATCCGTCGCCGGCTTTAGCAATTACCAGTGTTCTGATGAACTAGCGTTTACCAACGCTACTTGGTGGTAAGTAAATGCCCACAAAATTGCAGCACATGTTTCTCGAAATCAATCAATTATCCGTTTTAATTAAAAAAAATGTCTTAACCCTTAGATTTTTCCTACCCCAGACATAGGTTGATGATCTTAGTTATAATTTGGTTCCCCAGTTAAGTATTTTAAGGAATTTATTGTTCTATGCTCTTCAAAATCATAATTTTTGGCCTTTTCAATATTTTTGGTCGGGCGCCTCTGATGATTCTTAAATAGGCGAAACGCGCACCAGGCATAGCAAAATTTATTGTCTGGAACTTCGTTGTCATTTCAATTTTGAAACGACAATTGCTTAAAAAAACAAAATCAGTGTATTGTGGATTCTTTTATGTTTTTATACGAATGCTGCACTCCACTCCGTCACAAGTTCTAAATGCATGCATTAGTTGTGGAATTCTTTTATTCGAAACGTCACACTTTTTTTCAAAGTTTTGTTTTAATGTAAAAAAAAAGTAAAAACATGTAGCGTGTCCATTGAATACCTGCTTAACTTAAAGACGGAAAACACTATGTCCAATTTAAAGTTACTGCAATACGGAAACGTGTTTGAAGAGTTTTAAAATGCTCAACTATCTAAATGGGTATTTTGTACGTGCAGCCGAAATATACATTAAAGACACTTTAATAACACTTAACAAATATCCAAATTTGCAACGCAGGTTGATTGATTGAAAATTCTTACTTGTTTGCAGGTATGACTGGCGTTTATATCCAAAAGAACACGAGCTTAACAACTGTACGCATACTTTGAAGCCTGGTTATGTCCCTTTGGTTTGGGGGAAGGGCAAATGGGCAAAAACAGACTTCACGCTGCCTGACCATGTTGAATATGTCCTGGGTTTTAATGAACCAAATCACGATGCACAAGCAAATATGACCCCCGAAAGAGCTGCATACCACTGGAAAGGAATTGAGGCGAGTTCTCCGGGAAGAATTTTGGTGAGTCCTTCAGCAGCGCCATGTGGCACCTGTCAGTACAACACTACCCAATGGCTTGACGAATTTTTCCGCCATTGTAATGGCTGCAAAGTGGATCACATTGCAACGCATGCGTATTGGTGCAATGCCGATACAGTGATGAATTTCCTGCAACAACTCTGGGACAGGTACCAAAAACCTATTTGGTTAACCGAGTTTGCATGTCCTCAGACCCATTCTGTAGAAACACAGAAACAATTCATGCAGCAGATCCTACCTCGTTTGGAAGCAGCGCCACATATTTTTCGATATGCTTGGTTTGCAAGTAGAGTCAAAGATGAAGGCTACGTATTTAAGGAAGCCAGTTTGCTAAAATCTGAGTCACCAGCTTTAAATAGTCTCGGGGAAGCGTATAACAATTTTACAGTGACTCAGTAGTTCTAGAAAGAACATTTACAAACGATTATCTTAGTGTTTTAACTAAGAAAACAATTGATGACCTTATTATCAAGACAGTATATACCCAAACTTGAACTTGAATTAAAAATGGGGTCACGAACATTCTTCAGATTTATGACCTTGTGAAGTTGATATTTCAAGCGTCATTAAGCATTAAAACTGTTAGTTTTCTTTCACAAATCATAAACACTTAGTACACTTTAATAAAACCATTTTTCTTGAAGAAAATGAAGAATTCTACAACCAATGTATACTCTGCAAAAAAAGTTACGCATAGATTGAAAATTCCCCGTAGGTTTAATGTAAATCGAAACTATTTCAACACATTATTGCCGAGCTGTTCTGCAACCGATTTTCACGAAATAAAATCCAGTAAAAAGAAAACAAAATGAAGATTGTTTGATTAATTTAGACCAAAATCCTAACTTTAATGGTTTTTAAGACATTTTGAGTAGAACACGACTAATGTTTTTCACGGAACATTGTGCATTGATTTAAACGGGAAATTGAATCGTTAAATATTAAAAACGAAAGAATATGGAATATGTGCCAGAAAGACACGATGCACATATTGAAATGATGTTGAAAAATGTACAAAAGCAAAATTTAATTGCGTGTGAAGCGCTTTTCTGGATTAACCTTCATCAGACACGCTAGGAGTAGAAAACTTGGAAAACCGGTAGAATATTAGATTTGATAAAACAAAAACAGAAGCCAAAAAATATTACAACACTGACCAAACAGATACATTTATCAAATTTTTAAGCAATAGCCAAACGCTGTCAAATTTTGGAAATATGTAAACTGTGTCTTTCCAACACATATTCCAGTACTCGAAAATATATAAGAGCATACAACTGAAGCACGGGGAAGCTTTCTACGGCCTCCACACGGCACTAAAGCCAAACTCTGAAATAATATTAAAAACGAAAGAATATGGAATATGTGCCAGAAAGACACGATGCACATATTGAATTGATGTTGAAACAGCTCGGCAATAATGCTTTAAAATTGTTTCGATTTGCATTAAACCTACCGGGAATTTTTTATCTATTAAATAATGCGTAACTTTTTTTGAAGAGTATATAATAACTTATTTAAATTGAAATACAGGCTAAAAAATACAACCCCCCCCCCCCCAAAAAAAAAAATGCTCGGTTTAAGACCTTAATCACTATGAGAAGTTGCTGAGTGAGTGAATGAGTTAGTTGGTGTTTTTCACCCTAGAAACACTATATATAGGTGATGTATATATAAGAGCATGAAGAGAATGTTCAAATTTACATGAAACGGATAAGCGGTGGGACGAATGGATGGACACCCCATCCCTATCACCTTATTCATCTCCACTTTTCAAGCGGATTGAAATTGTCAGATAGTTAAAGATCAGTTTTTAAAGGGATTTCCCCATAAACTGTTAATTAAATATAATTGTGTTTGTCACAAACTATTGCAGATATACAGGAAATCTGCCGCTTGCAAAATGAATTTCAATCCATATAAAGCTTCACAGAAGGTATATAAAAGACTTATAGTACTGTCAATGACTGTAAACATGGAAAGTTTCGCTTGGGGGTTATTTTCGCTTCATTCGAGATCACAAAATATCCGAAAATATCCCCCGTGCGATAGATATCATCAAAGTTTTCGATAGAAACTTGCAAATTGTCCAGACTCGAAAATATTTCATCCGGTAACCGCAATTACTTACAATTTTGTTTTTGATGTACGAAGAGCAAAATGTCGGTTAAAACGAGGCTTGATTTTAGAGGACAAATGTACTTTGTTGTGTACTTTATCATCGGATTTAGACAGTCCGCTCTTATCTTGCATTCCATAGAACCATTATACAATATGTAAGTATACATGTTACTTGATAATTTCTAGTTCATTTAGAGATTGTTTATTAACGCCCTGTTGTTTGTGGCTATTTTCACTCGCAGTAATTTGAACAGCTGAGGGTAAGTTTTCTTTCTGTTTAGTGAAAATACTAGAATTGGTTTCACTAATGAATATAGTGCCCATGGTTGTTGTTGCGCTTAGTTATGAAATAAGTCACTACGAGTCCCCAAGCCCACTCAGAGTACTTTCTAAAATGTCGCCGAAGGAGTTTAAATCCTAAACATTTGATATCTCGCTTGTCCTGTCCTTGTTTGTCTTGCTGGTTTTGTCTCTGCCCTTTCGGACTTTGACATTCAGATGCCCCATTGGTATACCTCTGCTTCTTTTGTTCCAGTCTTTTATAAGTTTGAGATATAAAAGAGTTTTTTTCGAAGATTTCTCTACTGAAAATGAATACTTGTATCGCAGATCTGATTTTGTCTGTTTTAATGGTACGAGACATACAAGTCATGAACTAATAATGAAACTGGAGCGGGATACTAGAAGGAAAATTTGATTTATAAGAAAACCATTCTGATCTAAACTTACGCTAATATGTAAAACATTACAAGTCCTAATAGATAATTGAATAACATGACTTTACGGTGGAATACTAGAAAGCAAATAAGAAATATCAGAAAACAATTCTTAGTACACAAAGAAGTAAGTATATAAAACATAACACGTCTTAACTAGAAATATGACTCAAACGATTTTTGAATAAACACATTGTATATACAAATAAGGCTTCTTATTTTCAGGATGGTTAAAGTTATGCTTTTAGTGTTTGGACTACTGTTAATTTCTGGACAAAGTGAGGGGTCACACAAGAAAGGGGTAGCGGTAGCTGGTGGCAATTCATACATATGTGGGGATGAACAAGCATTTACAAATGTGCACTGGTGGTAGGCATATGTTTTAGTGGTGATTAATATGACAAATTGATCAAAACTCGCATCGTATAGATAGTTATCATGCCCCTGAACACGCAAACATGAACACGTATGAAATGTGTATACTTTCATATTAAAAAGTATCTACATCAAATATCTATACAAAGAAATTGCATCGAGACAGAGTAATCAAATTGCACACTTTTACAAAATATATACTTAAATCTTATTTAAACAAAACCTTTTAACGCATTTGTAGGTATGACTGGCGCATGAGACCACTAGAACTCCAGCTGAAAAATTGTACTTATCCCAAAAAATCAGGCTATGTTCCGCTTATCTGGGGTAAAGGACCATGGGCATCTACTAATTTTACCCTTTCTGATGATATCCACTATGTACTTGGTTTCAACGAGCCAAATCATCATGAACAAGCTAACATAACACCAGAAACAGCAGCCCGCCATTGGAGAGAGATAGAGAAACATTCTCCAGGTAGAGTACTGGTCAGTCCATCAGCGGCACCTTGTGGGAATTGTCAATACGATACAATTACATGGCTTGACGAGTTCTTCAGACACTGTACCGGATGTCAGGTCGACCATATTGCCACGCATGCCTATTGGTGCAACGCTGATAAGGTGATGAGTTTTCTTAAGCAAATCTGGGATAGATTCCATAAACCGATATGGCTGACAGAATTTGCATGCCAGCATTCACATTCCGCAAATGTACAACAGCAATTTATGCAACATATTCTTCCACGTCTTGAAGCAGCGCCCTACGTGTTTCGGTATGCATGGTTTGCAAGTAGAACCTCTGGAGACGGATTTGTTACTTCAGCAGCTAGTTTGCTTCATCAAAATTCAGCTCAACTCACAACACTTGGTCACTTTTACAACAATTTCTGACCTACTGATTAATGCCTAAAGACGGCATGGTTAATATTCAAATTAACAATAAAATGTTATTATTGCACATTTCACATTTTCGTAAGGGACCAACCTTTTACTTGAGAGGGGATAGTCTTGATTTTTTTCCTAAAAGATTTTGAAAAAGATTTTTCCATCAAATATCTTCTTCAAAATCTTTTAGGAAAAAAATCAAGAAAATAATTTTCTGACAAAAAACAAAAAACAAAAAACAATCACAAGGTCGGTCCCTATTAAGTTTTATTGAAAATGTTTCTTTTTCATTGGGCCTTCATTTACTGGTATTTTTTATATTGAACCTCGTGTACATTAGTACTCACTACATTTATGTTCTTGTGTTCCTTCAGTTTAAATTTAGCCAGCGCAGCCACGTTAGCCCAGTCGTTTGTGTATAGTCAAATATTGCCCGCCAACCCACTGAATTTTCAATTGTCTAGAAAGCGAAATTTGTCTAGACACAAACTGCTGTGATACAAGACGAAATAGTTTTGCTATTTTCGTAGAGGCCATATTGAAGGTAGTTTGTTCAAAGCACCCCTATGCCTGTGAAGATTTTGTTGTACAATAATTGAAAGTTACGGCTTTATTCCAGGAGATTTTACATCCTCTTATAAGCTATGGTGATTGACCTCTGTCTGTTCGGCCGTTCATCCCTCCGTACATCAGATAACTTTAAAAACATGTTTTTTTTTTCCGCGAGTACTCGCAGTCTTTCTGACTTCAGAACAATTAATTGTAATTGGTCCTATGATGCATATACCGAGTTCAGGTCTGCGGCATATTTATATATGTCCTATTACATGAAAATTCTAAATCAAACTACAATAGAAAATAATGAGACGTGGAATAAGTGTACGCGACACAGCCCACAATTAAGCGGCAATTTAGAAAAAACCACAATGGACAACCGCATGCAGCCTTCAACGAGGCCATTTGGCACTGCTCGCGGTTCTGCAATTGGCCCATGGTCTAAATAAAATGCACATAATTCAAATCCAGTCCTGAAATATTCACAGATAGACCCCCTTCTTAAACAAGGAACAGAAAACATCAAAAAGAAAAGTACAAACGAAAGCTTTGTCAAAGAATTCCTGGCTTAGGACAGGCACATATAATATGTGGCGGGGTTAAACTAGTTTTTTTTTTGCCCAACCTTCCCCCTGTCAATATTCCCAGACAAAGCACAAAAACTAAACACGAAATAAAATTCAAATCGATCAAAGTCCAATTCCACTATAGAGAGAAGCTATAAGAATTGTTACATTCTTTATTAAACATGTACAGTCATTAGAACGAGAAAAGGAGACCCGTCATAAGTATTCTATTAGTTGTGGTATTCAATTGTAAAAATAAACTTGCATTGTAGTTATTATCCATGCTATTTTGGCTTTCTTTTCATATTACATTTTGAATATGTATTGTGTAAAGCTCAAAAGCAATAGCAAAACTGACCAAAACTATCGCACTGGATTGAACAACCTCAACTATCCAAGAAGAATAGACAAAGCAAACTATGGCATTTTAAAGTAACGATGGGTTAAACTAGGTTTTTGGTGCCAAACCTTTCTTTTTCAATGCCGATTGTTGGGTGCGGTAACACGGCTTTGAGTAAGAATTAATATTAATACAAAGGATTCCAATTTTTTAAGAACACAGAATATCAGTACAATTTTTACAGAAGCGATAACATAAGTAACAGAACAATAAGATTTTGGCAGGCAAATTGGAACAGGAAATATAACATGTATAAGGACACTGAGTAGCTTCTCTAGCTGTTTTGAGCATTTTCTACTATTCATAATAACAGAAAAGGGGGTGGAAGTACATTTTATATAGATTATAAAAATATTTTGAGATATTTTAAATCGTGGTTCATAAAAAAAGTATTGGAAAATGATTGAATTATCGAAAATAACATTAAATGCATTATGCAGCAAGACAGATAAAGTATCAAATAATTTTGTTAAAACTAAAAACTAGAGGCTCCCAGGAGCCTGAATTGCTCACCTGATCTCTTATGCTAAAGCCTATTACCTAGAGTGCAAGATGGTGTACATGTACTTGGTAAGTAACATTAAAGAAACTAGTTAGGATAGAAAACACTTTTAAGATCAAGAATACAAAGTTACGAGGCTTTCCATTTGAAAAAAAAACCAAACAAGTTTTAAAAAATTTATTGAAAACAGTTAAAGGGGGATAACTCTTAAAAGGATGATCTGACAATTTTTGACACTGAAATCATTTTTGTAGCTCTCAATAAGCTGAACAATTTTGCAATGCTAACTTTTCCTTTGGCACTTACAGTTGTCAAGATAAAGTCCAAAAATTGTGAAAATGGTCAATTTTGACGATTAAGAGGAAATAACTCCTATAAGGAGTCCTCCCACAACTTTGACTCAATGGAGAGTTTTGTAGAGATTTTGGTGCGAAAGAAGGAAGGTTGCTTCGGATTTTCTCTATCTCTTATACTTTTTGGGCTATAAGCTATGGTCTGACCCCCTGTTCTATTTTTAGTAACGGTAGCCATGTTGGTTGGTCGACTTTCACAAATTTCACAAACTTGGTGGTGAACATCCTAAAGATCAAGTGTGTAAAGTTTTAAAGCAATCCCATCAGTGGTTTTAGAGAAAAAGATTTTTTAAAAATCAGTTTAAATTGATAGAAAAATCAGTAAAAGTGGAATAACTCTTAAACGATTGATCTGACAATTTTGGCCCTGAAATCATTTTTGTAGCTCTCATATAGCTGAACAATTTTGCAATGCTAACTTTTCCTCTAGCACTTACAGTTTTCAAGACAAAGTCCAAAACGTGTGAAAATAGTCAATTTTGACGATTAAGGGGAAATAACTATAAGGAGTCGTCACACAACTTTGACTCAATGGAGAGATTTGTAGAGCTTTTGATGCGAAAGAAGGAAGGTTGCTTCGGATTTTCTCTATTTCTTATACTTTTTTAGCTATAAGCTAAAAACTATGGTCTGACCCCCCCGTTCTATTTTTAGTAACGGCGGCCATGTTGGTTGGTTGACGTTCACAAATTTCACAAACTTGGCAGAGGACATCCTAAAGATCAAGTGTACAAAGTTTCAAAGCAATCCCATCAGTGGTTTCAGAGAAGAAGATGTTTGAAGAAAAGTTAACGGACGGACGTACGACGGACGCTTAACGATGACAATAGCTCACCTGACCCTTTGGGTCAGGTGAGCTAATGAAAACATAAATAACAAGGACATAGGGCCAGCATATACATGTTTATGTCTATATTTTGTATAGATTTATTCCGCAAAATATATATATCCATATGTAAAGAAACGCGAACATATACCTATAGTGTACATACATCCGCAAAATGATAAAATAATAAAAAATAAGTAGATAAAAATATTGCACCCCTCTTCGGTGTTTTTTCGTTTGTACCCTCTGAGCCCCCCCCCCCTTCCCCCAACCACAAAAGTGTGGCATATGGACCAGGCCCCTGAATATTAAGTAGTGTCGCGGATTTCAGTGGTGTTTCACAATTAATGTAAGCAGTGGAAGCAAACTTTGAGATATTTAGAAAGATTTTGACGTGCTTTTTAAAAGAAAAAAAAAGATAACGCATTACCGTTCACGCAAGAAAAGAAAACCGATAATCTTGAATAATACATGTATAGGTAGCTTAGCTAAAAAAAGAAAAGAAAACGTCGAAATCTGTCATTAGCATTAAGTACACAATAACGTGCATAACGTCCCAGCTTTCATGAGCTTATGGGGGAGGGGGCTTTGTTTCCCTGGATCCCGGCGTGGATTAAAGCCCTAAGAGAAAAGGAAGGCTTACTGGTCCCACGTCAAACCTAAATCTGTCAAGAATATGTTTTTTTTTCGCATAATATTCACGTAAATACACCCCCCCCCCCCAAAAAAAAAATATTCGCACTTCGCTTCGCTCGTTCACTCAGCCGAATACAATTTGTAGGTTAAGAGAATAAACACAATCTTAGGAGAATTTGAGATTTTTTGTATCTGAGTGTATGATTTTTACATGATTTTTTTTTTTAGATTTCTAAGCTGTAAAATATAACATCAAAAAAATCAGGGAAACAATTTGTATATTTTCATCAAATCAATTCATCCGTAATATTTCAAGTTAGGTCACTAAATTTTTCAAATCAATTAAGTTGTCATCGATTTAAATTTGGAACACCTTTTGTAGTACCCATAATATGAGTGATAAAAACCGAGACAATTTTATGTTATTTTTAAATAGTCTATTTATAGAAAATTACGAGTGAAGGAGAACCAATCAACACATCGGAAAGTCTATTGCACCACAACTGTGTAATGTTGAAACTATATAAAAGACTTCATCGCCTATAATAATTCAATAAAACTTTATTTCACCTGCTCAAGGAAAGAGTCGAAATGGTACAGAAAAGCGATAAAAGGGGTGTCCACTCCGGAAACACCCTAAGGGCATCGAATTCAAGGTAAGAAATTTATCTAATTTGAATTTAATAATTAAATTATAGGATAGGGACCGACAATTTAACTTGAAAAAGGGGGGTGTTCTGGTCAGGAATTTTCTTCGCACAGAGGAATGTTTTTTTAATGTATTCGACGGACAACATATATATTTTTTTAATATGCAAGCATTATATCGCAGAAACCCTTCAGAAAAAAAAAACAAGCCCCCCCCTCAAGTAAAATTAAATGGTGACAGGTCGGTTCCTTAAATCAAAGTTAGTGATTATGACTGTTTGTTAACGTTGGAAACAAAGCCAGATTTTCTTTGAATTGCATTGATATACATGTGAAAACGTCAAAATAAAATTGAGGAAATTAAAGAGTGCTAATTTTTGTTTTCTGTTTCTTGAAGAAATTAAATTCCCATTGTTTATTAATAATCTAATTAGAAAATACTGAGATGTGGAATAAGCCCACAATCAAGCTGCAATTTACCAAAAAATACAAGGGACAACCGCCAGCAGCCTTCAACGAGGCCAGTAGGCGCTGGTCGCGGTTCTGCAATAGGCCAATGGTCTAATAAAATGCATATAATTCAAATCCAGTTCTGAAATAGTCACAGATAGACCCTCTTCTTAAACAAGGAACAGAAAACATCAAAAAGACAAGTACAAACGAAAGATTCGTCAAAAATTCCTGGCTTAGGACATGCACATATAATATGTGGCGGGGTTAAACTAGTTTTTTTTTTTGGGGCCCCACCTCCCCCTACTATCAATATTCCTAGCTAAGCACAAAAACGTTGACATACATTTAAAAGTCGTATTATAATTGACGTATTATAATCAATGTAATATGTAGATATAGACTATAGCTTAAACTTAAAACTAAAAATACCAGTAGATAATATAAATTATTTGACACTATATTAATTATTTAGTAGATATGTTACCATTAATTCTTCATTTAAACAACTATTATTCTGAAATGTTCGTATGGTTTAATCTGAATATCGTTGCATTTAATTCATATAAAATCAATACCATATTGACATAACGGAACAAGAATTTGATATTTTAAAAAATACTTTAAACTTAAAACGTTTTAAAACCATTCTCTATATGATTTATACTTGTGCCAATTAAACAAAGGGAAGTCATATTACTCACAAAAATAGATTGAACCCCCTTTCATTTCTAAACTTTTTTAGGTCATTCTAGTTGTATTTGAATTAAATTTTATTTTATTCCTATTTTTTCTATATTCCAGATTTAATCGTCGATACAGCCGTACATCTGGTCTTCTCAGACAAACTTATAACAACACCAAGAAATCCAACGAAACATTGCTTGATGACCTTAACATAAGCAGCGATAATGTGATCTATTCCCTCAACAAAAAGGGAAGATGGGAAGTTCCAGATTTGCTGAAAGAATCAATATTGGCGGGAAACTACAAGAATATCGAATCCAATGTTAAATTAGTTGTATCGCACAGCCTGAGAAAAACTAGTCACACAATCGGTTTTTACGCATCGAAGGGACAAACGAAAAAAGTAGAAAGTAAAAATAAATATATGAACGGACAATCAATCTGCAACCGAAATATGAAGGGTAATGAAAAAGCAGTCCAAGTGGAGGTTATTTACCCATGCCCTAAAACTTCGTCCGTCGTTCATAATCCAAAGTTTGTCGGCCACTACATCGATAAACCCGAACACGGGCGAGGAAGAACATCGGCAACCCAAAGACAAAGACAAAGGTTAACCCTCGACCAATACTTCAAACATGTCATTGATGACGAAAATGATGATTTGATCGATGTAATCAATGAAGACGACGAAGAAATCGACGATGATCTATCAGAGTACATATACAGCAACGTTCAAAGAGAACCAGAAAGCAGCTCAGAACTGTTGGAGGACATCATGGTTCACGCAGCACTGATGCAGAGTTTATGCCAAAAGCAATCTTTAGAATATAGTACCGCTCAACGGATTGAAAATAAGGATAAAAAGGTGTATGAACAATCAGACGACGAGAAAACAGAATCGGACGTTCCTATCAATGGATTGGTTGAACACGTGACAGCAACAAAGTCATCGATGGATCCAGTCTATGTGGTTCTCCCAAGAAAGGAACTAGAAAGAAAATCATTGGAAGAATGTTATTCAGATAGATATACAGAATGTCCATGTTTCCCTAGAAAATTCATAATTGACGTCACCGATAGAATGTACCAAAGAGTAAAGAAATCAAAATCATTACAAAGAGATAGTTTTGGAAAACTCGATTTAACCTCTTGTGTTACTTTTACACAAGACGATTTTGATGTTAACAATTCTGAATCAAACAGCGTTTACAAAGTCTGCCTGAATATAGGAAACAATGTGACAAATTTTAGAATCCTTACTCTTTACGATTATTTTGAAGGATACCTCGAAGATGTATTAGAACAATCCGTCAAGTTCCTAGAAATGGTATCCACGGATGGACTTTTGGAAAAGGAGAAACCACTTGCCAAAGCTAACGTTTCTTTGAAATTCGAAAATTTGAATAGATCCCAAAATGTTTCTAAATCAGTAGTTCCCATCAATCGCAAATCCTTATTTCACGATATCTTCACCCAGAACAATACACACGAAAATATGAGCGATTTTGAAAGTGTGTCACCTGATTGTTGTGGCATATGTTTTGACGAGTTTATTGGAAAAGCAGGAACCGCTCTTTACGCATGCGCCCACTGGTTTTGTGATGATTGCTGGACTGATCATTGTAGGTCTAGACTGGAAAGTGGTTCTACGATGATTTCGTGTCCCGAACATGGCTGCAAAGAAATAGTAGACGACTCAGTACTTCTAACGTGGATAAATGTACACGAGGTGCTAAACTTAAGACGGCGTATACACGAAACGAGACTGGAGGGTAGTGACAATTGCAAATGGTGTCCGAACTCGAACTGCAACAGATTGATTCAAGTCGGGTGTTCTGACAGTGTTAGAGACATAGCATGCCTCTGTGGCAGACAGGTTTGCTTCCAGTGTTTACAACCACCACATTGGCCAGTTAGTTGTGAAGACGCCCCAGAATACTGGAAGAAACTTAAAAAGCAAGGGGATGACATTGTTAATACAGAAGCCATTGTTCGAGTTCAAGGAAAATCGTGTCCAAGATGTAGGCGGTTCGTCGAAAAGATAGGTGGGTGCTATTACATGAGTTGTGTTTGCGGTACCAACTTTTGTTGGGGATGTCTCATGGCCTATCCTGAACATGTAGCATCGGCAAGATGCAATCAAGCTATGCATGGGGATAAAAAAGGTACAAAAAGTCTGGACATTACCGAATCGGAAGGTTATGAAAACATCAAAAGGTGTGCGCAAGCAGATTATAAAACCGCAGTGAATCACAGAAAAGCTAGACACCCATTGAAATTGAAGAAACTTAAATCTGGTGCTAGGCATATTAATTTCAAGTGTAAGAATTTAGCACGACGAAAAGGACTCCTTTATTTTACGATGTTCAAATCAGATGTTCAAGAATCACCAAACGTCAATGTTGAAGACATGATAAATTCCCTGTTAATGAATTCTATATCAATTTACACAGAAATTCATCACATTTCCGAGTACTGCTACGTCCTACTGGGGAAACTTAAGGAAACTTACAAAAGACGACAGTTTAAGAGCAAAATACACGAACTAAGTTACTATGCTGACTCCATCTATAGCACAATGACAGAATCGTCAACAATGGAAGACTTTAGGCCTCTTCTGTCAGCACTTTTACATATTCAGCAGAGAGTACCTTACGTAACAACTTCTATCGTTAAGTATATTCAAAAGATGCAAAACTAAATATTTACATTCTGAATCTACAAGATGTGATTTTTTATTGTTATTGAATTGTGTTTAAAAAATATTAATTAATGAATTAAGATGGATATATAATTTAATAAAAAGAAATGTATAATAACTACATTAATTATTTAAATAATGTCAGAATAGAAAATAATGAGATGTGGAATAAGTGTACGATAAGTGTACGCAACACAGCTCACATAACAAACCGCAATGGACAACTGTCAGCAGCCTTCTACGAGGCAAGTACAAACAGAAGCTTTGTCAAAGATTGACTTAGGACAGGCACATGTAATAATGTGGCGGGGTTAAACTAGTGTTTTGGGCCAACCCTTCCCCTATAGATATTCCTAGACAAAGCACAAAAATAAACACACAATAAAAATCAAATCGATCAAAGTTCAAAACCACTAGAGAGAACCATAGACAAAAGACAACAAGAAAAAAAGAACGGACGATCTATAGAACGCTGTATCAGCTAATGTAAATAAAGTCAAACATATCGATTTTAATTCCGAAACAACACTTCAAACAATTAGAGACCAACCATTTAACTTGAAGGGGGGCCTTGTTTTTTTTCAAATATTTTGAGAATGTTTCCTAAAAAATATTTTGAAAAATGATTTTTGAAGAAAAAGTATTTTTTGCAGCAGTTGGTTAGAAAAAATAAATTTATGAAGAAGGATTTCTGCTATATAACACAATATTAATAATGAAAACGAAACCTTCAAAAATAAAATTTCTGTCGCGACGCATTCAAACGATAAATATTCTTTCCGCGCAGACATAAATCACAGGATTGATATTCCTTTCATAACAAGTCAGAAGTCTTGTTGATTTAACAAAATTTCGAACAGAAGCAATTACTTAATTCAGTAAAACTTGGTATGTTTCACTGTTGTTTACCCTGTCTTATTGATGTAGCTTCATCAGAATACCTTGTTATTTCTCAAACACAATCAGACCTATTTGGCATATGCATACCAAGTTTTATCAACCCAGGACTTATCGACCTATAGTTCTTGAGATATAGAGATGCTCGCAAAACCTTGCAGCTGTGCTAAGCTACTACTGGGGCATATGCATACTAAGTTTCAACCTAGGAATTATAGTATCGAGATATGAAGGTGCTCACAAAACCTTAACATTGCTTTTATATGTATTGAAAAATGTCAAAGTCCTTCAACTGGAAATCAAGGTTAAGGTCAGAAGATGGGGATGCAGTTGTGCTAAGCTACTACTGGGGCATATGCATACTAAGTTTCAACCTAGGAATTATAGTATCGAGATATGGATGTGCTCATAAAATATTTACATAAAAGTATCGCCGCCGCCGCCGCTGGTCAAGTACATGCAACACCAATGTCTCGCTCCACTTTGCAGGCGAAACAAAAACCAAAAGAGACATAAACACAAACCTGCCAAAGAGTGTTACAAAGACCGAAATTTGAGAGCATAATTATTTTGCATCAATCGATAGTTCATTGCATTGGCAATGCATGTAACTGTCTTCTCTGTCAAAACATTTTATTTTTTCAATGGAATTAGTATTGCTAGTGTTTTGTTACGGTATCTAACCACCGCTACAATGCCGGGATCCCGATAGTCCGTCCTTCCGTCACACTTTATTTCGTAGCAGATTTCTCAGCTTCTATTATTTGTAGACTTTTGATATTTGCAATTGGTATGCATCTCCAGGTATGTGTATTGTCTCACCATATGAGATGCGTTTTCAGGTTTGTCTATGGTGATGTCGTTGGTGTCGACAAGTGTTACAACAGTGCAAGATAGTCACACTTAGTTGACATGAATTAATTGAGAAATACAACGAAAAAAAAATCAAAATCAAAAATAAACCTTTTAAGCATTTTTGTTAAAACATCCATTTTGCCCCTTCTGACCCAGGTATAGGCCAATAACCCAAATGCAAGAGAATTTTTTCTTTATAATTAGAAGATATAATTATGATATTTGGATTGTTTTTTCAAACTAAAGTTATCGCATAAACAAAAAAAAAATCTACAGACGGAATCCTTGTAATTTCTGCCCGCATGTGGCAATCATATTGGAAATACATCACACTACTTCGAGAAATTATGGTCAAAGGAACAAAAACATCAATTATAAGAGTTTGCCTTACAATGATTTTATAACAAGTTTCAAATATGCATTGAAAGTCCACTACAGAATACATGCATGCATGTCCAAAGCAATTGACTATCTATATGGAGCCTCCAACGTAAACTCCAACGTAAAGATTAAACATATTGCGCTCGTTTTATGCAACACCCGGCTAGCTTCAAGTCGAAACGAGATGACTCTTTTCAGTGTAAGATGACCAGGTTGAGATTCGAGGACGTGCAGCGATCTCACACTGGTCAATTTACCAATAATAACCGCCGGTACTGATATTGATCGGTGATCGGTGATAGAATTTTGGGGGTCTTTTGCCTCGTTCCGCTGCGCTCCACTCGCAAAAAGACTGAAAAATTCTATCACTCCTGAAAGATCCCTGCCGGTCTTTTCCAAGAACTTATGTAAGAACCTAAAATTCTTATCTCAGACTTGTGTCGGTCGTACACAGACAGCACTTATATCTTCCCAAAGGTATGTTTAATAGCTACTTAATTATAATACATGTAATATGGCTTTATGCTAACTAATAGGATCCATATTTTGATTTTATTGGGATGTTAACTTATACAGTGGCGGATCCAGAAAAGGGATTTGGATGTTGGACCTCCCCCTTTTTCGCTTGGAAAATTGTTTTGATATATTTTGTGCAGATTTGCAATAAAAATTGACTATCTAAGAGTTGTCTGGAATAAAATAAATAATACAACAAAGTTACTAACAATATATTTTGATACGCCTGTCAAGCGTTTCGTCTATTTAGGTCTCATCAGAGGCGCTCTAACGAAAGATTGAAATGACAAACACTTACAAATAACTTTATGAACATGCATGAAGGCTTTACAAAAAATAATACAAACACTTGCTTTGAATTGGACCCCAAACAAAGATAAAGCACGAATGAAACTTTTATCATACGAAGCGAAAAACTGTCTACACATTCACTACAGAATGTGATTGTTGAATAAAAACTTAGAAAATTGTATTTTACTTAAAAGAACATAAAATAAACGGACGAACGGACGGACGGACAAATGGATCCGAACACTATATGCGGCCCATACTTTCATAGATGGGACATAAAATTTAATGTGTTTTAAAGTTTAATGGTTCATCTGTGTCCTGAAAACCTCATTTCATACATTCTATTAGTTTGATTATAGCGAAATTGAAAATGGTGATTAAAATAATTGCGCTCCTCTTGATTTGCCTCACGGTCATAGACGGATCCAGGAAGAAAGGGATAGGTTTGTTTGGATGGAAAACCTACATCTGTGGGGACGATTTGGCGTTCACAAATGCCCATTGGTGGTAAGGAACGAATATATATATATGTTTTCAATTCTCTCAATTGTTTGTAAAGACGACAAGCAGCAATAGCCATTGGTCACATTGTGGCTCTTTTTTCGTCTACACCAAATGTCAAAAGACCATGAGGCCATGATGTAAGTAGTTGCTGAAAAAAAACTGTAACAATTTTTTTCCGCCTGCAAGCCGAAGGTCCAATAATTAAAACCGCCCGCCCGCCCTATAATCATCATTTTATAATCAGGATTTTTCACTCAGTGAAATCCGCCCCCTCACTTTTGTGAGTGGTTTTGTTTTTGAACTAATTCATCAGTGAACTTTGCAACATTTTAAAAACAATCTCTTACATGTAATTAGGCTAGTATTTTTAAAACTCGAAACTGAATGTTTATATTTAAGGTACGACTGGAAAATGGCTCTTGTGGAGCACGAACGTAACAATTGCACCACGCCACTTAAGTCAGGTTATGTGCCAATGGTTTGGGGGATAGGGCACAGAGCAGTAACGAACTTTAATCTATCCAGTGACGTACATTACTTGCTAGGATTCAACGAGCCAAATCATGCAGAACAAGCAAATATGACACCATCAATGGCAGCAGCACATTGGAAACGAATCCAAACACACGCTGTTGGCAAGATATTGGTCAGCCCTTCTGCAGCCCCATGTGGACATTGTCAGTACAATACCATTGCATGGCTCGAAGAGTTTTTCCGCCATTGTGACGGATGTAAAGTTGACCATATAGCAACGCATGCGTATTGGTGCAACGCCGACCAAATCATGACGTACTTAAAACAAATTTGGAATCGATTCCACAAACCTATATGGCTGACCGAGTTTGCATGTATGCATACACATTCTGCGAATACACAGCTTAATTTTATGAAAGAAATTCTTCCTAAGCTTGAAGCAGCCCCTTTCGTTTTTCGATATGCATGGTTTACAAGTAGATGGTCGGGCACTGAATTTGTTACGTCATCTGCAAGCCTACTGAAACACGACGCCCCTAGATTAAACACTCTTGGCCACTATTATAATAACTTTATGGCTTAAAATGGAATTTTGAGAAAATGGATATAACTACAATTATACCCGATTATTAATAAATTGTTGTGTAATCCATAACTTGGAATTAGTGCATTTAATTTTCTTAAGTAGGTAAACTGAGTGTAAATGTAGAGAGGGAAAAGAAAAATAAAGATTTTTGACTTCCAGAAAAGGAAAATAAAGATTTTAAACTTCCAAACTTATAAAGGCAAACTTATGAAAATAATGAAATTAAACCAAAAATTTCAGTAAAACAATTGAAAGTAGAACATTCAAAATGATAAAAACACAGAACGGTTCCGATTCGACATCCAACTTAAAAACACTCAAATAACAAGAGGCTCCCAGGAGCCTGAATCGCTCACCTGGTCTTGATGTCAAATCTATGGAGTCTTTTGTATAGCTTAATGAGCTGAATGTTTAAGCAAGAAAAAGCTTTTTTCTATCTGCAATACCGGTAGTTTTAATTCTATAGACCATAAACAATATTTTTCACCTTTGAGGGGCCATAACCCCTATAAGGGGTCATCTGACATCTTTGACCCTATGGAACTTTGTAGAGCTAAATAAACTTAACATCTAAGCAAGCAACAGCTTTTCTCTTTCAGCAATAGTTTTCATACTGTAGCCAAAAAACATGCAAAACGTTTTTAACCCTATAAGGGGTCATCTGACAAATTTGACCCTATGAATGCTTTTGTAGAGCTATATAAGCTGAACATTTAAGCAAGCAACAGCTTTACTCTATCTGCAATAGTTTTCATTCTATAGGTCAAAAACACTATTTTTCGCCTTTTAGGGGCTGTAACCCCTTTAAGGGGTCATCTGTCAACTTCCACTATGGAGACTTTTGTAGAGCTAAATGAGCTGAACATTTAAGCAAGCAACAGTTTTTTTTCTATCTGGAATAGTTTTCATTCTATAGGCCAAAAACACTATTTTTCGCCTTTAGGGGGCTGTAACCCTTATAAAGGGTCATCTGACATCTTTGACCCTTTGGAGACTTTTGTAGAGCTAAATGAGCTGAACATTTAAGCATGCAACAGCTTTTTCTATCTGCAATAGTTTTCCTTCTATAGGCCAAAAAACACTTTTTTTCGTGTGTAAGGGACTGTAACCCCTATAAGGGGTCATCTGACAACTTCCACCTAATGAAGACTTTTGTAGAGCTAAATGAGCTGAACATTTAAGCAAGCAACAGCTTTTCTCTATCTGCAATACTTTTCATTTTATAGGCCAAAAACACTATTTTTCGCCTTTAGGGGGCTGTAACCCTTATAAGGGGTCATCTGACAACTTCAACCCTATGGAGACTTTTGTAGAACTTTTGATCCTGAAGCAGCAGCGTGGTATCAGATTCCATCTATCACTTATACTTTTTGAATTACAAGCCAAAAACAGTAGTCTGACTCCCGTTCTTATTTTAGCCAGGGCGGCCATGTTTTTTGACGTATCAAAATTCGAAACACAACTTGAATGCAGGACACCCTAAGAATCAATCATACCAAGTTTCATTGAATTCTGTTAGTAGTTTCAGAGGAGAAGATTTTTGAAAAATTGTTAACAGACGACGACGACGACGACAGACGACGACGGACGCCTTCGGTCCAGGTAAGCTAAAAACATAAGAGCATAAAGTAGTTTTACATCTGATTCATGCTTATGAATTTCACAAAATCACGAGTTCAGAAAATATTCCGATAAAAACTCAGAATTCCAAAAGAATCATTTGCATTCATTTGTCATTTTAAATATTATAAATCACACACACACACAAAAAAAACCGTTTATAAATAATAATGCAAAAATAGTTCTAAAATGCAATCAAAAAGTTTCTCAGTTATAGTCAAATACAACACCTTAAATCAAAATTCTGTGTGAATATGCAAATTTAGAGGAGCATCACTAGAAGAAATGTGTCTGGTGCCATAATATCTTCAAGCTTTGTTTTAATTGTCTTTTCTTGTAGTACATATGAGATAAGTTGTCCAAGTTAGGTAGTTCTGTTATTACCTTTTTCTTCTATAGAAAACTAAATCTGTCACTAAAAACACAAAATAGCTGTTACAACGTAGCTGTTTTAAGTGTGTGTTTGTGTGTTAGGGTTTAACGCCCTTTTCGACGCACCTGGGACATATAAGACTGTTCCAAAGATTGGCCAATAATTCAACAAATCATTCAGTAGGATAAGAGGTTACTCCTTGAAATATGCATGTACAGTATAACTAAATGAACAGTTTATATGACGCCCACATCATTGGAGTACTTTAATTGTATTTTGAAACCACTGGGTCGAAAACACCAGTCTGCTAGACCCAGAAGTCCCCGAGGGTAATAAAAACCCGCGATGGTCTGATAAGGATGACACGAATTTCATCAATTATGTTGTTTTTCATATTTTTCGATTGTTTGAATTTAAAATTATGAAAATAATTCTCAGTGACTACAAGAAGGCAAGCTGTGGTGTTGCTTGCGTGGTTGGGTGACAAAAAAGGTTATGTTGACACGGATACCAATTACGACATTACACTATAAGCAAAAGGCAACACGCAACTTAGGAATCTACATAAATATGGATAAATACATTTTCTTTAGGTTCTCTATCTCTCCTTACGTGAAAAATATCAAAATAAACGTTGTTAAAGACAAAAATCTACTTTTTTGAATGGTCTTCTATGCGCAATTCAAAGTTGCAAAATATTGAACTCTATTTTAAATTATTCGTAAAAAATGTACATACTTATTTAAAACTAGTTGGACTATAAAAAATCTCATAAAATCGCAAAAAGTACATCTATCGCTCAACATTAAGCTTAGGTTTAATGATTTTTTTATAAAAACACTAAATCGAAAAAAAAAAAAACGAAAAAAAAAAACAAAAAAACCCAAAGTTTCTGCCTAAACAACAAATGCTACGACCAAGCTTCGAATTCATATATCAAAGACAGGGGATGGTCGTGCCCTTTAAAAATTTGATTAGCCCATGTGCAATTATGTTTGCAATTTGCTAATTAACCTAATTAATTAATCCGGAAAATCTATAGCCGTCATCGTTCCGGAATTAGCCACCGTTTTCAGAATGATGGAAATTATTTCCCCTGTTTTCTGACAATTACAAAAAAAAATCAAAAAAAAAAATCCAACATTCATTTTGCTATATATTGAAAAGATTTTATATAATAGGTTATATTGGTAAATTTACTATAAAAATGTATGCAAACAATGTTTTATTGTTAAAAAATGCAGCTTGATAGAAAAATAAAAACCATGTTGAAGTTAACGACCCATGGCACATAGACAGTCTATAACAGTATATAGCTGCAGTGTCTCCCGAAATCCCGACCAGAACCTCCACGCGGTCGGAGACGGGCCCTGTCTCCAGGCCAATGTACCTGGAACAGCTAACTCTGGCGGTGGTGTGTCATGGGCTGGACGGACCCATGGCACACAGCCAGTCTTAATAGTCGCTGCAGAGGCTATATAGCCTATAGTCACGACTATACACACCCATCAGTCAGTATAGCTGCAGTCTTGCAAATTCCGACCAGTACCTCCCCGTGGTGCAAGACGGGCACTGTTCCAGCGACAAAAAGGATACTCTGGAGCAGCTAACACTGGCGGTGGTGTGTCATGGGCTGGACGACCCATGGCACATAGCGAGGCTATACCGGTTTTTATAAGTCGATGCAGAGGGGCTTTCCCCTAGTCACGACTATAAATACCCATCAGGACTGTATAGCTGCAAATAGTCGCTGCAGATGCTTACAGCCTATAGACACGACTATAAACATCCAACATCAACAAAATTAATAGCAAATTTGCGAAGCGGTTGATTTAAGGGAGTACGAGCCTCAGAAATTGAACATTTTCGAAATCCTTGGCTTTTATCCATTCAAATGCATTAAAAAATTTTTAACATGTTTTCTTAATATTTGATCAGAACTATTAAGAGAAGGTCATAATAAACACCCTATGACAATTTCATTCAATTCTAATTACAATTTCTATGTTAAAACAGAAGACGAACTTTCAATGTATTTCCTATGAAAAATCAAGAGAATTTTTTTCCCGCCATATTTTTTAGGTGCTTATATCTTGACAACGGCTCCATGTTTTTGAAAACTTTTATCATAAAGTCTAGCTATTTTGGGCTATTCTTTCTAAATTTTCTATTCTAAAAAACTTTTAATTACAAAAAAAATCTCAGGCTCGTACTCCCTTAAACTGACCCTGCTTAATTAGCAGGTGGGGTAACAAAAAGCAAAATAACAAGATTTACCTATAAAGTTTGTCTCGCCTGCCGGCATCATCAGAAACAATTATTCTTTCTTACTTCCACTATACTTGGCAATTATAAGGATTTTCAGTTTCTCAGAGCAAAAGGTTTTATAGAACTTAAACATTGCTAATATATGCAATAACAATAATCAAAGTCAATCATCCGAACAAGAGTTAACACTAAAGTATGTCTCGCCTGCCGGCACCATCAGAAACACTTATTCTTTCTTACTTCCACTATATTTTGAATTTACATGGATTTTCAGTTTCTGAGATCAAAAGATGTTTATGAAACTCAAACATTGCAAATATATGCAATAAAAATAATCAAAGTCACTCAACCGGAAAATCAAGGTCAAGGTCAAAAGATGGGGATGCAACTGAGCTAAGCTACTACTGGGGCATATGTATACCAAGTATCATCAACCTAGGACCTATAGTTCTTGAGATATGGAGGTGCTCGCAAAACTTTTCCATTGCTATTATATGTATTGAAAATTGTCAAAGTCACTCAACCGGAAAATCAAGTCAAGGTCAAAAGATGGGGATGCAACTGAGCTAAGCTACTACTGGGGCATATGCATACCAAGTTTCATCAACCTAGGACCTATAGTTCTTGAGATATGGAGGTGCTCGCAAAACTTTTCCAGTGCTTTTATATGTATTGAAAATTGTCAAAGTCACTCAACCGGAAAATCAAGGTCAAGGTCAAAAGATGGGGATGCAACTGAGCTAAGCTACTACTGGGACATATGCATACCAAGTTTCATCAACCTAGGACCTATAGTTCTTGAGATATGGAGGTGCTCGCAAAACTTTTCCATTGCTATTATATGTATTGAAAATTGTCAAAGTCACTCAACCGGAAAATCAAGGTCAAGGTCAAAAGATGGAGATGCAACTGTGCTAAGCTACTACTGGGAAATATGCATACCAAGTTTCATCAACCCAGGACCTATAGTTCTTGAGATATGGAGGTGCTCATAAAACTTTTCCAAAAAGTTAACGCCGCCGTCGCCGCCGCCGCCGCCGCCGCCGCCGGTAAAGTAACACCTATGTCCCGCTCTGCTTCGCAGGCGAGACAAAAACCAAGGTCTAGGTCAAAATATGGATATGCAACTGTGCTAGGCTGCTACTGGGGCATATGTATACCAAGTTTCATCAACCTAGGACTTATAGTTCTTGGGATATGGAGGTGCTCGCAAAACCTTACCCCTGCTTTTATATATATTGAAAATTGTCAGTTACTCAACCGGAAAATCAAGGTCAAGGTCAAAAGATGGGGATGCAACGATGCTAAGCTACTACTAGGGCATATGCATACCAAGTTTCATCGACCTACGACCTATAGTTCTTGAGATATGGATGTGCTCCCATAAAACCTGACCCAAAAAAGTTAACGCCGCCGCTGACGGTAAAGTAACACCTATGTCCCGCACTGCTTCGCAGACGAGACAATAAACTAAAAACTTACTAACAAATAAAAATACCGTAGAACCTTTAATTTGCGATTAGCACAACCAGGTAAGGTCATACAAATCCAATGCTTTTGTTGTGTAGTCTATTGATTTAGGCAACGCAACGATTGATTCTCCCGCGAATTCGCGGGTTTTTCCTAGTCTTTACAAAACAAAAAAAAATTGTCAATTTCATTCAATAACCATTTCTTCCATAACATATAACTGTATAATCACAAATGTTTTTTTAACATATGAACATATTCAATTTTGTATCTTGTAACAGTACTAAATCAACAACAGAACTGTTCTGATCAGACTGTCACAGAATTTTGATAAATAAAGTGAAGCGTACAGAATAACTGAACCTTTATTATATCTACTTTCCGAACTTCTTATCAGTTACCTTTAGTTAATAATAAGTTCTAAAATCTTCGAGCTGACTTTTGATTTATGTCAAAGTACTATTAATACATGTAAGTAAACTCTTTTTTTATTTACCTTCAATGAATTTGGCTGAAATAAGCAGAGGTACCAATGTCAAAAGCCCAAAAGGCCATAGACAAAACACAATCGAGGACAGGTCCACAAAACAGACAACATTAAGCACAGAAAAACAAAAACAATCAATTGCGAGAACGCAGGTGCTCTGGAAGAGTAAGCAGTTCCTGACTTTAGAGAAAATCATGTGGAAAACAGAAGTTCGTGTCAATAAAACCAGAAATGTAGTTATGCTGAATAAGCACTTTTGGAGTACATGTAGTAGCTTCTCGTACGCAGCAATTCAAATGAGTTCGCGTTGTTGAATGCTTTTAAGTTGTTTTTTTGTGTTCTTTATATTGTTGTTTTGTATTGACTGGTTTTGCCTTTGCCCTTTCGGACTTTTGACATTTTCACAATTTGGTACCTCTTTGCTTCTATTACTAGTATTGAATTTCTCAATAACAA
Source organism: Arcuatula senhousia (assembly GCA_963971305.1). Classification (NCBI taxonomy): domain Eukaryota; kingdom Metazoa; phylum Mollusca; class Bivalvia; order Mytilida; family Mytilidae; genus Arcuatula; species Arcuatula senhousia. The sequence continues at coordinate 17,895,003 of OZ020305.1, read as the reverse complement.
GGACAACCAAAAAGAGCCTGACGAGCGGGATGGTGCAATTTTTTGGCCCGTTGCGGGCCCCGAGAGGCAAATAGTCCCACAACAAAGCCTAGTATAGGCGACTTAGGGTCTTGGAATTCAGACATCGGGTTAGTGCTTAGCCCACAGAGCGACCAAGTTGTGTACCCTAGGTGGCTAAATATAGAGTGTCCCTCGTCCGCGGAGGTTGTCAGTTCTATAATACGGAAACCCTATCCTGATTGTGTGTAGACTCAACCAGAATTCGGAATTGTATTTTCGACAAAAAAGGGCTGTTTATGTGAAACTGGGTTTAGTGTTCTCACTATTATGACCTCATTTCAACTAAGGGTTCTTCATTGTTAGTCACCATTGGTAAGGGTTCCAGATTGTGCGAAATATTTGCCAACACAGGATTTCTTCACTTACTGGGTGCATTAGCCTATGGTGCATTAAGGGTACTTTGCCCTGTCTTGTGAGTTTGTTCCTTCTGGTTTGTGGTCGTCCATTGGCCTTTTTACATGGCATTCATGGATCTGTGTAATGAGTTCTATGTCCTGGATGGTTCTACCCAATTAAATTTGTTGTTTCAGTTAGTTATTGTCCTGATTATAACTGAAATACTGTAGACTGGACATTAAACAAACAAACAGACAAAGCATATTCTTGGGAACATCTGGCCCACCACCAACGAGGTTTAAAGAACCTATTAAAATGGGCGTATACATTAAAGGAGGAGTATGGGATGATATTATTAAAACGAACAGATTTGTTTTTGCAGTGTGTTCCAGAGATGTATGCCCTAGCTGCAATATTATGGGCTGTATTATTAGGAATAGCTGAAGCATCGATTAAGAAGGGAATTTCTATATCCAATGGAAATGATACATACATGTGTGGAGATGAAAAAGCTTTCACACATGTTCATTGGTGGTAAGACTGATAAATTAACAAATGTATAATTTCATTTTGTAATGTTTGTAAACTTTTAGGAAGTTTCTGCGTCAGCAACTATAATACGGTACCTGGCAGTTATTAAAAACTGATCAAATTTCTTATCGGTTGTACAAATTGGATTTGGTATGTAGGTAGGCCGTTATGTTATCAAAAACTACACAAAATGGTTTCCTAACTCTAAAGGGATGTTACAGGAATAATAATTCTATATATTTTTTTAACGCCAAAACTATATAAAGACATAAAAGATAGAGAGCTACAATGAAAAATGAAAACAACAGAAAAACAGATAAATTAAAGAAGAAAAAAGAACTATATTCTGAATTTCAGCTTATGAGATATAATTTACATTTCTAGGTATGACTGGCGTATTAAAAACATAGAATATGGTTGGAAAGGTTGTACAAACCCTACTCTACCAGGATATGTGCCTTTGGTTTGGGGGACAGGTCTTTGGGCGTCAACTAACTTCACTCTTCCCGACGATGTTCACTATGTTCTGGGCTTCAACGAACCTAACCATAATATTCACCATCAGTCTCCTGCTATAGTTGCTAAACACTGGCGTGAGATTGAGAAACATTCCCCTGGTAGAATACTAGTCAGTCCAGCTGCAGCTCCTTGCGATCACTGCCAATACGACGCTATACCTTGGTTAGAAGAATTCTTTCGTCTTTGCAACGACTGCAGAGTAGAGCATATTGCAACCCATGCATACTGGTGCAATGCCGATCAGATAATGACCTACCTAAAGCAAGTCTGGGATAGGTTTCATAAACCAATATGGCTGACCGAATTCGCATGCATGCATACAAAATCAGTAAATGCTCAACTGGCATTTATGAAAGAAATTCTTCCTAAGCTAGAAGCGGCACCCTATGTTTTTCGATATTCATGGTTTACTACTAGATGGGGCGGTAACGGTCATGTTCTATCATCAGCAAGTCTACTACAACACGACGCTCCGCGCCTAAATATGCTTGGTCATTATTACAATAACTTTCAAGCATAATATAACATAACACTTGTACATAATTATCTTATTTTTGTATTTTAATTTCCTGGGAAAAAAGTGTTACCAAAACCCAAAAACATCATTCTATGAAAAGTATATTCAAGTAGAAACATACATTTCCCTTACTTAATTAAAGAAAACTTAGAAACCTCGAGAGCTTCGAACGACCTTCAATTAGTTCCTGTTTCTTGTAACAAACGCACTGCTTTAAAAAACACGTAAAGGGAGATAGACAGGACTTAAATACTCCTATAAAACCTAATGTATGTTATGCAGGCATGGGGTAATGCAAATGTGTAATGGTAATCATTATGTTTTGCAATGCATTACATGTTTCCAAGTAATTCAATGTAATGTGTAATGCACCATTTTTTGCATTACATGTAATGGTAATTCAATGCATTTCTTTGTCAAAAATGCATGTAATTCATGAATTACATTGCATTACTATTATTTAATGTGAAAATATGGAAGTGTCAGTAAAATTTTAAACATTTTATTAGCAGGTTTATGAAATTATGAAATCATAAAACATATTGTTCTAAAAAATTGGAAGTGAAGCCATACACATGATACAAATACAAAATGATTAAATATTTTCTTTTGACACTGTTGTAAAAACAACTTAATCAGAGTGTCAAAACAGCTCTTCTGTTAAAATTAAATGGCTCCAAGTTAAAAATATTAATTAAATTATTCATTTTCTATTATTGATGTTTATAGTTTGTATCTTAAACAGAAGAAAGTTGACCATGAACCAAAAGACTTGAATAGGCAACAATTTTTCTTTCAAACAGTTGTTTGGTCATGGCACGATGCATAAAACATATACATTGAAAAAGATGTTTTAGTTCCATGAAACAAAGAAAGTTATTGCTTAGCAACCATTTTACATTTCTTTTTAGTTTTTGTTTTGTTTTTTGTACCAAAACATACAATGTATCAGCGTACAAAAGTTTATGAAATTTTGACTTATTAAGTTGGTTTTTTAGAAAGTTAACCTAGGTATGATGGATGTTGCAAACAAGTTAACGGAACCTCAAAATGTAATGGTAATTCAATGCATTACTTGGCTAAAGTAATGGTAATTCAATGAATTTCTTTTCAAAATCCTTGTAATGGTAATGGTAATTCAATGCAAGTTTTCTCAAAGTAATGGTAATTCAATGCATAACATTGCAATGTAATTCGCCCCATGCCTGATGTTATGTAATTAAGTAACGAACAATCTTTTGATTTACATGTAACATGTGTAAGTTGTGAAACGTTGTTCTTTACATTTCAAAGTAGACCTGATGTTGTAACAAAACTTGTTGAACTGATAAGTGTTTATCGGACATGTTCTAGCTACTTTAATTATTTTTATTTTCATTTCGCAAATTTATTGATAATTGCACCCCCCCCCCCCGAAAAAAAAACACACAAAAAAAAACACACAAAAAAAAACAACGAATCACTTCTTGTGCGTATTACATTAGACTTGTGTTACCGTCCCTGATTTTCCCGCGCACGTCCAAATCTAGGGACTTGTCTTCTATTTGCAACTGAGGCCGGAAACGCCAGCCAAATTGAACATCCTCTTCCTGTCAGTCGCAAACAAAAATCAATAATAAGCCAAGGAATGAAACAAGTTCTTTAGAGTGACAGCGCTTTGACCAAATACTAACATTAACGTGTCAAAAGGAATCTTTTTAAAAAGAGTGGGAATATAACACACACACACACACACACGATTTAAATATAGCGTTAAGTCATCAAATAACTCGAACCTTTAAAATAAGCACCATGAAAGAAAATGATATGATTCGAAAACGAAATCTTACAAGCTCGATCGAGAGATTCGATCTACTTTTGACGAACCATTAATTTGAGCAATGACAGTTTCACAGAATAATAAGTCGCCTGTACTAGTAAACCATTTGAAGGGGTAGTTTTCTGTTTCACTTAATCTCAAGATAACTTATATCTCTTGCGATAACTTTAACAAAGCAAAAAGGCTTAAATGTAAGTTAATTTTCATTCGCAGCATGAATTCTTGCATAAAAAAACATGATCTTTTGACACAATGAAGAATAGATAGTTTTTAAATACCGTATCGTCTTTATAAAGTTTATAAGACTACATGTATCTTATATTTCCACGAAAAGGATCAAAACGATATTAGACAGAAGGTAAGTTAGTAGATTTTCATGCTGCTTTGTTTTCGACGAAGCACATGTCTGCACTGGAATTAGAATATTTATCACATGCTTAAAAAATTATCCGTTTAAATTTCTATCAAAATTGTCAAAACCCTAAGGTTCTTCCTACCCCAGGCATAGGTTGGTCTTTATGGCACGCCATATTTATATTTATTCCTCTTTAAAGATATCTCATAAAATTTATAAGATATCTCGTATACTTTATAAGATATCTTATTAAATATATAAGATATCTCATATAAATGGTAGTTTATAAGATATCTTATAAAACATATGAGATATCTTATAAAACATATAAGATATCTTATAAAACAAATAAGATATCTTATAAAACATATAAGATATCTCATTAAGTATATAAGATATCTTATAAAGATTATTAGATATCTCATATAAAATAATTTATAAGATATCTCATAAAACTTATAAGATATCTTATAAAACTTATAAGATATCTTATAAAGTTTATAAGATATCTCATAAAGTTTATTAGATATCTTATATATTTTATGAGATATTTTATAAGTTATTTTTTATAAGATATCTCATAAAGTTTACGAGATATCTTATAAACTTTATAAGATATCCTATAACTTTTATAAGATATCTTATAAATTATTTTATATAAGATATCTCATAATCTTTATTAGATATCTAATAAACTTTATGAGATATCTTATTAGTTTTATAAGATATCTCATATGTTTTATAAGATATCTTATATGTTTTATAAGATATCTCATATGTTTTATAAGATATCTTATAAACTCCCATTTATATGAGATATCTTATATATTAAATAAGATATCTTATAAAGTATATGAGATATCTTATAAACTTTATAAGATATCTTATATTTTCATAAGGCCTCTTTATAGATATCTCATAAAATTTATAAGATATCTCATATACTTTATAAGATATCTCATAAAGTTTATAAGATATCTGATAAACTTTATAAGATATCTTATAAAAAATGATTTATAAGATATCTTATATATTTTATAAGATATCCTATAAACATTATGAGATATCTTATAAACTTTATCAGATATCTTATAAACATTGTTTTAAGAAGATATCTCATTTTCTTTTAAAGATATCTTATATAGTATATAAGATATCTTATAAAATTTATAAGATATCTCATAAAGTTTATAAGATATCTTTTAAAATATATAAGATATCTTATAAATTATTTTTTATAAGATATCTCATAAAGTTTATAAGATATCTTATAAAGTTTATAAGATATCTTATAAACTTTATGAGATATCTTATAAAGTATATGAGATATCTTATAAAGTTTATGAGATATCTATAAAGAGGAATAAATGTAAAAACGGCTTGCCATAGGTCTTAGTCATAATTTGGTTTCTCGTTCGACATTTTTTGATTTTATTCTATGCTCTTCATATTCATATAGTGTTTGGCATTTTCAACTTTTGGTAGAGCGCCTTTGATGAGTCTTTACACGAATCAGTCAACATCTTAATCTGAATTCAAAAGAAAAGTTGTATCAAAGGCCATATAACTTTCTGTTTACTATTACTAACGGTGGTTCCAATTTCATCAGTTTTTTAATAACGGTGATTCCGAACTGGGATGATCTCATATATCAAAGAAGAAGAGACAAAAAAAAGCAAAAACTGCTATATAACTTGAAGATTGCAACGGTCCTGACTTGGTACAAAAGAAATGATGGATTAAATCACAGGTGATTGTGTATGGTCAAATATTGAATTTTGCTACCAAAAGAAAAGCTTAATTTTAGGAGACCGTATGAGACAAATTTTCCTATAAGGTTCCTTGGTTTAAAAGACAACGGTGTCGTGTAAACAATTCTAGTAGAAGCCCTGGCATATCGAATAAATTGCGGGTTAATCGGTAAGTAACTTTCCAGATCATTTTACAAAATACTTTATCTTTGATAACGTGAGTTTAAAAAGAATATAAACACGCATGAACGAGAATGCGGATGGCCATTATGTCCATCCGAATTGGGCGTACATCATAAATTGATTTTGATTTTCAATCTAGACTTCCAATTATTTAAAAACTAGCCTTACTGAAAACGAGATAAATTCTCGAAATGGACACTAAGAGCATTCAATTTTTCTTTAGCTCCGAACTTTTACTCTGTTCTGCTTTTTATCCATTCACTACTATACTTCTAAATAATCAAATACTATTCCAAATAAGCATCAGGCAGGGGTGGCACACTGATAATTTCCAATTTGCTTTTTTTTTTTGGGGGGGGGGGTAAAGAAGCATTCATTTCACCATAAAAACAAACCTATGCAAATTTTACATATTCAATATTAATTTATTGGTGCCTAGATATTTTTGACTGGTTATATAGGGAAAAACTATGACGGGAAATTTTCCCGTACTTTTAACTGTACAATGTTTCTTAATTTTGGCTGGTGATATCTTTTAAACACACGATTAACTTAAAAATTTAGTGGTCAAAACAAATTTTACTGGGGTATCGACGTGCCGCCATGTAAATGGTAGCTGCCTGATTTGTAGAAAACGTAGTACTTAATAAAGCTGAAAACAGTACGTGTGTTTTAAAATCATCATCACGTCATGTTCATTTTATGAAGATCGTCATGTACGCCTGTGGCCTTGTTTAATTTCTTAGTTTCGATGATGTGGGCCCTCCACTTAATGTTGTTTAAATTTATTTTTAAAATAACATTGCATTTACTTTAGATCCAGTCTGGATCTTGACGGTTTAGTAAGATGTTCCTGGTTTTCATAAGCTTTTGATACCTTTGGTTTTTGACCTGTCAGTGATTTGGTTCTGATCACTATCTGCTGATTGGTTCTTTATAGTTATTGCTTTACTCCAAAGTAGCTCGATTTTGGCTCTATCCTGGAGATGCTGCCGATGGGATATGAGAATATTCAAACATAACTTAAACAACCGTCCTATTAATATAATACTTAAATACGTCAAAAAAGTCAATGACTATTTGTACTGATAAAGCATAGCCTTGTACTAAACAAAGAGTTAAAATTGAAGACAAAACCTGGTATTATGTACATTGTATTTGAACTTTGCTGTTATATTTAATTTCAAAATTTCTTATCAACTATCATTAGAATTTCTCTACTTATAAGCTGTTTCCATTTGAATCAACTATACTATTGTAAGTAGTAGTTTTCTTTTCTATGTAAGAAATTGTTTTTCTTTCAGCCCAAGGACACTAAAGATAATTTGTGCAAGAAAAAATAGAATTCTTCTCTCATTATAATTTAACAATAATAAATCTAGGAAGTCGGTGAGATGTCCTATGTATGTAAAATTTCTTTATAAACTTTTTTAAATTTTTATTTCAGCATTGGCCAAACATGCTTTCTTTAGTTACAATTTTCTTGGCAATAGGGATAACAGAAGCATCAATAAAGAAAGGAATTTCTATAGCTAATGGAAACGACACGTACATGTGTGGAGACGAAACAGCATTCACACATGTACATTGGTGGTAAGTTTGAACAAATTTTATGCAGCAATTTAAAGTAAATTTTAGGATGGTCGATGTTTAAGTTTTTTGCTAAGTGTTTTTGACCCTGCATGGATTTTAACGAATGACTGTTGTCTGCTATTTACTCCTATTGTCCTTTTCTTTGTAAAAATCATACTTTGGACTGCCCCTAAATTTTCACCTTTAACCATGTTGTTGACGATAACCGATTATAAATAATAGCTAGTGAGTTTGCTTTAGTTAACTTGGTACTAATGACAAATTCTTGTTCCTGGGCCGTGGCATTGAAGGTTAAGAGTCAATGTGATACTCGCTGGTATTTTTATCAGTTACCAAAATCCCGAGAGCAAGCCCTTGACTGTGATCATTATGGAAATATATATAAAGTAAAAAGCATCGTATCTTTTAAGATGGTACTGGAATTCGAACATCAGTACAATATGGGTGTTTATAAATAAATGCAATTTATTTTTCTAGGTATGATTGGCGTATCAAACACATCGAATATAATTGGAAAGGTTGTACAAACCCTTTGAAACCTGGATATGTCCCTATGATCTGGGGTCAAGGTCGTTGGGCATCTACTAACTTCACTCTTCCCGACGATGTTCACTATGTTCTGGGCTTCAACGAACCCAATCACAAAATTCATCACCAGACACCTGCTATAGCAGCCAAGCATTGGCGCGAAATTGAAAAGCATTCACCCGGTAGAATACTAGTCAGCCCAGCTGCAGCTCCTTGCGACCACTGCCAGTATGACGCTATACCTTGGTTAGAAGAGTTCTTTCGTCTTTGTAACGATTGTCGAGTGGAGCACGTAGCAACCCATGCTTACTATTGCAATGCTGACCAAATAATGACCTACCTGAAACAGGTCTGGGATAGGTTTCACAAACCAATATGGCTGACAGAATTTGCATGCATGCATACCCAGTCTGTTAATACCCAACTCGCATTTATGAAAGAGCTACTTCCTAAACTGGAAGCAGCACCCTATGTTTTTCGATATTCATGGTTTACATCAAGGTGGCATGGTGCTTGGCTCGTTGATTCGTCAGCAAGTTTACTTCAACATGATGCCTCTCGCCTAACCATGCTTGGACATTATTACAATAACTTTCAAGCGTGAAATAAATATGATATCTATATGAGTTGTTATGTTGAACTAGTCTTTTTTTAGCAGTAGTGAATCCTAATATTAAAACGGTTCAATTTAATCTATCGTTTTTTTTTAGTTTGCGTTGACAACTCCAACATTCTTCGAGATATCCCTCTCGTTTGTTATTGAATACAATAAGAGGAAGCCCTTGTCAACCAGAAGGATAATTAATTTCTGCTTGCTCTAACATATCAGTTACAGTTATGATTATTGCAGTTTATTAGTTTATGTAAGGTCTAGTAAAAAAAAAAGAAACACAATATTAAGTTCTATGACAAGACCACATGATATGTAACATAAAATTTATGATACACTTTAGTACCTTACAAGTTTAGAAACTTTTAAGTTACATTAAACGTCAAATTAATAAACCTGAGTGGACAAAATGTTGCATCACAAATATATGAAGTTGACAGTAAGAAATATCATCATTTGTAAATCGTTTGCCCATAGCTTCGATGTCAACTTCCAAATCATTATCGGAATCCGGCATTCTGGAAACATACATAATACACAATTTCGCAAAAATTTCTTACCATAATTTGGAATATTTCATTTCATTCCATTAATCGTGTTGAGATATGTGCAACACTTACTCTTCCGGAGCACCTGAGTTCACTCTATAGTTTCGACTGGAATTCGCGTTGTTGATTGATGTTCAGTTACATGTTGTCTGTTTTTGTCCCGTTCTTGTTGGTGTTTACTGGTTTTGTCTCTGCCCTTTCAGACTTTTGACATTTTGATACCCCATTGGTACCTCTGCTTCTTACTACACTACTATACTGAACATTGATATCAAAACGTACGAAGTGAGTTTGGCGCCATAAAACTTAGTTTTGTCAGTTTCTAGACCTATATAATGTAGGCAACTGGTCAAAAGGGTCGGCTGATTGACTGACTTACAATGTTGACAAATTCTATGGACGTATGGCATCATATTTAATGATCCTTAGAATTAAGGTAACTCAGTGTTAAGGTTGAGGATAGGCTAGGTTCAGGGATTTTTTTCATTTCTGTTGTGAAAGGAGTCTTTTCCCAAAGACCGTTATAACTATGGTTGTAATAATGTTAGGTTAAGGATAAACCCAAGGATTTGAATAAGGGGTATTGTCACGATTAGGAGTATGGAAGAGAGAGAATATGGGTGTGGCTAGGGTAAAATTTGGGTTAGGGCTAGAGTTAGAGATGGGGGTAGATTTAGGACTAGGGTTAGGATTACAGATAGAGATATGGATTCTTGTAGGGGTGTTGGGGAACAAAGAGTTCGACTGTAGTCTAGAATTAACAATTTATGTTATATACTATGCAACTAAGTTCAAATCTGCATGATAACATTTGACTTTAATGTCAAACTTAGTGGTCCACATATTCGACCCTGTATTATCGTTCAAAGATTACAGCAATCAGAACGCGTGTCTGGCACTCAAATATAAGGCCTCTGCGTGTTATTATCTTATCCCAATACAATATTCATTTTATGCAGGTCAGGCCACGGACTATGGTATGCATGGTTTTTATTTTGCAATAAGCCTTTTCTCGGTAGTCAGAATCATATTATATAGGGAACAATTTTCTAAAAGAGGAAGAGAAAAACTTACAAATTCGGTTAATTATATGTATATTGCCAAGCAAAAGAGCTGTTTCCACGTCATTGTGTGCCCTAGGCTATGCAATATGGTGCCATTTTTGTATTCATAAAAGGCATTTGGACAATTCGACTTGATTAATTGATTTTGTTAGTGTTTCTTTTCAGTATTATTTTCGTTTATTTGTGAACAATCAATTTAGTTGCAAAATGTAAATCAAGATCAAAATTCGCCAGAATTCGAGATCATCTTTTTGTGTTAGAAAGTAGGATTGTTTCTTTTTACTTTTATAACTCGACCAGAGTGTTTTGACAGCAGAAATTGCTGACCTCGAATCCCTTTTCTGGTACACTTTGCGTTACTGTTGTTTTCACTGGTTTGCTGAATACGCTTCTGTTTTGTTTTAGTAGAGCTTTTGTCTTATGGATGATCGCTACCAAATTTTTGAGATTTCTGTCAGATGTTCTGAATCCTATGGATTTTACCATTAAATTATGGATATCATTTTTTCCCAGGTACCCATTAATTTCTTTTCACAACAAGGTTTCTTGGGTCAGTAAGAGCTAATTAACAAAGTTTTACATATTTCTTGTTATTATTTAAAGGTTTTTTACACTTAAACAAGCCTCATGCTTATAACTAATGAAAAAGCCAGAGAAAGTATTTTCCAGCCAAATTTGAATGCTTACTATCTCCAAAACGAGTTCTGCAACGGTTACCTATGATTTTTCGGGGCTTATTTTGTACATAAACATATGGTATACTCATCAAATATATAAATTTAGATAGATATCTTGTTGATTTCAAACTGACCAGCGAACATCCTTAGATAACTCTCGGCTGTGTATTTTTATTATTTTTGTATGAACTTTGAATGCCCATTTCCTAAATCGTTGTTTTTTCGTTATTGAACACACACATAGAAGTAACAAAATCCACACTTTATTCGAAAAAATAAGATGGACGATAACAAGAGGCTCCTAGGAGCCTGAATCGCTCACCTGGTCTTGATGTCAACCCTATGAAGACTTTTGTAAAGCTAAATGAGCTGAATGTTTATAAGCATGAAAAATCTTTTCTCTATTTGCAATTGCTTTCATTCTAAATAATCAGAAAACACTATGGAGCTGTAACCCCTATAAGGGGTTATCAGACAACTTCAACCCTATTGAGACTTTTGTAGAGCTAAATGAGTTGAACATTTAAGCAAGCAACAGCTTTTCTCTATCTGCAATAATTTCATTCTATAGGCCAAAAACACTATTTTTGCCTTTAAGGGGCTGTAACTCCTATAAGGGGTCATCTGACAAATTTGACCCTATGAAGACTTTTGTAGAGCTTAATGAGCTGAACATTTTAGCAAGCAACAGCTTTTCTCTATCTGCAATAATTTCATTCTATAGGCCAAAAACACTATTTTTCGCCTTTAAGGGGCTGTAACCCCTATAAGGGGTCATCTGACAACTTTGACTTTATGGAGACTTTTGTAGAGCTAAATGAGCTGAACATTTTAGCAAGCAACAGCTTTTCTCTATTTACAATAGTTTTCATTCTTTAGGCCAAAAACACTTTTTTTCGCCTTTAAGGGGCTGTAACCCCTATAAGGGGTCATCTGACAACTTTGACCCTATGGAAACTTTTGTAGAGCTAAATGAGCTGAACATTTAAGCAAGCAACACCTTTTTTCTATCTACAATAGTTTTAATTTTATAGGCCAAAAACATGCAAAAACGCTATTTTTCACCTTTAAGGGGCTGTAACCCCTATTAGGGATCATCTGACAACTTTGACCTCATGGAGACTTTTGTAGAGCTAAATGAGCTGAAGATTTAAGCAAGCAACAGCTTTTCTCTATTTGCAATAGTTTTCATTCTATAGGCCAAAAACATGCAAAAACGCTATTTTTCACCTTTACGGGGCTGTAACTCCTATAAGGGATCATCTGACAACTTCGACCACATAGAGACTTTTGTAGAACTTTTGATGCTGAAGCAGAAGCGTGGCATCAGATTTCATCTATCTCTCTACAAGCCAAAACAGTAGTCTGACCCCACTGGTCTATTTTTAGTAACGGTGGCCATGTTTTTTGACGGATCAAAAATTGAAACACAAGTTTGGTGCAGGACACCCTAAGGATCATTCATACCAAGTTTCATTAAATTCTGTTCAGTAGTTTCAGAGGAGAAAATTTTTGAAAAATTGTTAACAGACGACGACGACAGACGACGACAGACGACGACGACAGATGACGACGACGGACGCCAAGTGATGGGAATAGCTCACATGGACCTTCGGTCCAGGTGAGCTAAAAAGTGGTGGCACTCACTCGTAGTTGTTGGATGTGAGTCGGCCAACCAATCCACCCAACCATCCGTGCAAGAAGCAAAGGTGTACCAAAGAAGTAATCAAACATCATTATAGCGAAAAGATAAAGACAAAAGTCTCGTATTACTTATAAAAAAAAATCATCACAACGAAAAAACCACACAACAATTAAAAAAAACCACACACATAACAATCAAACATCATTAGCAACGTAAAATGAAAATGCACTTCATTGATTTTGCGAGTTAAATATTGTTATATTTTTATTTCAGTATTTACTATAAATAGTTCTCTTTATTTCGGTGGGATTTTGCTGCTTGTCTCTTGCAAAAGATGTTCGTCGACTTACGTCAGACCAAGCCAGCCAGATTAATTCCGGTTTGACATTGGCAAAAGAACTTGGAGAATTTATCAAAAGTGCAGAGTTTAAAAAATCACTTACACAGCTGGCAAAATCTATTGGTCCATATTTAGGTGTTATTGGACCAATCGTTTCCTTTGTTTTAGGCTTCGTAGGAACACAGGAATCACCAGAGCTTCAAGCCATCAAAAAACTTTCGGAAGAAGTTGATCGACGATTTGATCAAGTAGATTCGCAATTCGCAGACGTAAAGAGACTGATTGACTGGAGTACAATCAAAGTTCAATTCAGTACATATGAGCAGAAGATTCACGCAGTCGCAAACGAGTATGACATTTTGACCCGTGTCCCAAAAGCCGCTTACCCACATCAGAAGGAGATTTTCACATCTAACTATGAAAGCGACTATCAGAACAGTGGAACAAAACTTTATAACGGTATTATGAATGAAGGAAATCTATTTGGAGACGGACTACTTGTAGCTGCTATGAAATTTACCCAATACGACAGACGAAGATGCCAAACATTTATGCTTGGTTTATTACAACTCCTTCTGACAGCTTCAAAACTTGAACTAGCATATCTTGAACTGAAAGGGCACACTGCAAACCAGGTTTTCTATGCTAACGAATGGACAACGCGATTTCGTCATATAAAATTGAAGATGGAAGAAGCAGATAATACAATTGTATCTCATTACAAGGACCAAATGAACATTGAAGTTGAACGATTCTCAACAGATCATCCCTCTTCGCAAATGAGTAACTCGGATTTCGCAACGGCACTGTATCACCAACTTGCTGCAAAATACTACTGGAGAGATTGGATTGTTATTGCATATAACGATATAAAGGGCTACGATAACCACGATGTCAAAGTTTGCGGTGGTGCACTGAAATTTAGGAGTCACGGGAGAAACATAGCGATAGCAAGCGTGGACGAAAATAAGACGCCCATCGATCACAACGCCGCAAACGCTGCTATTGACGAAGCCATAAGAAAACAAATAGCAACTGTTCCTTTCGCTGTCTTTCATGCACAACTTATGTTTCAACAATTTTCAGACAATGCCCAAAATCACTGCTCTCCATATGCAGCTCTTGGTGTTATAAGATGGAACTCTGGTATTCACTATCACTATGTTACGAAAAGGCTCGTTTGGCGAAAAGAAAGTCGTTATTTTGTAAACATTTTCATGTTTGGATGAAATAATATCAAATAAAATTGAAAGCTTCTTAGCTTCTTGACAGAAAAAGGGGCGATTACTCCTTAAAGAGAAGTCTATTTAAAAAAATCAGGACGGGTAGGTGATAAGGTGCTGATCACTTTTACCCCCTACCGGAATTTTGAGATTAAACTGTTTTTGGTTTATTTAAAAAAACTGCAATTAACCCCTTGTCCTTTTTTAACCATGGTGGCCAGACCTTTTTTAACAAATAATCAAAGTACCGTTGGTACTGACAACTCGGAAGTCAGAATGTTTTCTTTTATAATGGAACTTTATATCCAATGGATGAAGAATGTTTGTCACCATATAACATGGTTTAACCCACCATTTTTTCTTTAAATGATTCAACTAGGCAGCGTACCATATTTCATATCTTGAAAATATTTTAAGGATTCCTTGTTGCATGTCTTTGAGCTGCATAAATTTGTTTATTTCTGCTGGGTATTCTGTTGCAAATAAATGCGACACATTTTAGTTTCTATTGAACGCTGATTTCAAGGATGGAGATGGAGATTTTGTTAATCTGGTGTTTGATAAAACACAGTTTAATCTATATCTTTTTTTATACTTAATTTTGGAAAGCATTTTCATGTTTTGTGTATTTGGACAAGGCTGTATATTTATGATATAACCCTTGTGTGCAGTTCATATTATGGTATTGGAGTAAAAAAATAGCTTTATAATTATGTACTCTGCCAAATCAATGATTTGTTGCAACAGATACAACTATAAGTGTTATACTTCTTCAATTCCAAGTTCTATGGAATTCTGTTTTGTTGTTCTTGGTATTTTGGTAAATTTAATTGTGTCCCAAATTTGTGGCTAATGAATACATGGTAAGGATGGGTTGCGATAAGACCCTTTTTCAGCCCACCGCGAAAGTCAAAATTAAAATTAAGAAAACTATATCACAAAACGTGTTGTTGGAAAGGTTAATATTTCTAATTTTTGAAAATATACATCTGTAGTTTAAAAGCTTTTTTATTTTTTAGTAAATGGTGCTAGAAATGAACCACTGCAAATGATTTTAACATTGTGCCTATGGGAGAGTGGTGCAAATGAGTGATATATATCCTTCCCGGAAGTATAGCCTTGCACGCGGAACCAGCTCCATATCTTATTCAAAAACTTGTTTTATTAAAATACATCTTTTGTGAAAGTTTCAAGCTGGTTCCATGTGCAAGACATACTGCAGATTTAAAAAGACTACAATTTTTGAACTTGTTGTCAGTAGTTTAAAAATAAACGAAATCTCTCCGTTTTCTTCGTTTTTCTTGAGATTAGCGGTAATTTCAAATTCAAAATTGTTCTTTAATGTGATGTTTATATATGATGAACAATTTATAGAATTGTAAACACTGGCTAAAAGTATTTGAGCACAAAATTTCAATTCATTGAAGCCCTACCTTGAAATTTTCTTAAAATCAAGATTAAATTTTCATTCAAAATGGGTCAATTTTGAACACGATTTTCCAAGCTGTGTTGTTTCAAAAGTATTTATAAGTAGTCTTTTACAACAGTACAGCCATTTTGCTACAAAATAAGGTATAAAGTAACAGGCTATGAAATACTTTTTATTTTTCGCCTACAGATGGGCCAAAATAGGGCCTTATCGCAACCCATCCTTTATGCACGATTTCATATGATGAACTTCTTGCATACCAAGTTTCGTTAAATTTTGTTCAGATGTTTAAGGGTTGTGTTGACAGATGGGGACAGCCTTATCACCATTTGTACATGTATATCAGGATTTCAGTTTAATGGGTGATTATTCACACTATAATTTGCAGATGGAATCCTGGTAGAAAGCACAACATATGATGTACTTTTTAGAAATATCCGTTTACTTGTTCATGAACTATTATCAGGGTTTTCAACATAAATATTGGGTCAACAGTCCGACAAAACTTTGCTTTTCTAGATTTTTTGTTAACATGCATATCTATATATGGTGTAGTTCTTGCAAACCATGTTTTGTTTGTGTTCAGTAGTATAAGTAGAGTTTCATTTATAGCTTTAAATTATATGTTTAATTTTCAATATTGTCTAAACCCCTAGATTCTTCTTACCCCAGACATTGTTAGATAAATTAAGTAATAATTTTCTTCCCCTGTTTGGTATTTTTGGTTTTATTGTTTTATGCTCATCATAATTATATTATGTTTGGCATTTTCAATTTTTTTTGGTAGAGCGCCTCTGATGAGTCTTGCTGGTGCGTCAGGCGGAGCAATATTTATTGTCTGGAACTTTGTCATTTGTATTATAACAAAGTGATGTGTAGGACTGATTGATGGACCAGAGACATAAAGCTCTGCAACTTTTTTGTGTGGGAAATAGATTGATATAACAAAACAAGTTATCTTTTATTATTACTTTTGTAGAATAACTAACATTTTTACAGACATAATATTCTTATAGCAGCAATTATGTTTGAAAATATGCATTTTCTATTGAACACATACTTGGTATTTTGGACAATATTTTTAGACATTAATACCATTTCAATGGTAGCATGTTTATTATTGTTCAATAATTAGTTAAAGTAATCTTTATAACATTACATAGCAATCATCATATCATTGAATATTACATATTGATTCACTAAAATGCATCAAAAATGTCACCAACATGTTATATGTACAAAGAAAATGGGTACAATGATAAAAATAACCATATTGGACTTATATGTAGATATTATTTAACCCAATGTTTTGTTTTTAATAAACAATTACTAGTGATTTTTTTAAATGATAGGGGGCATAACCTGCCTCTAAATAATCTTAATTGGTCAAATGTCATTTCATTGACAAGGTTACATTCATAATTGAAACTTATAACATATATTGAAATACATGTAGACAATCTTTAACATGTCAAATAGTATAATCAATGCTTATGATACTTGTCAGTCAATCTATTTACATTGGATAACTTGTAATATATATCTATTGTAAACAGCTGAGGAATAAGATGCTTGTACTACATGTACTATGATGAATTGAAAGGATAATTTATAAAATACTTTGTTACAGTGAATTGAGTAAATATGCATGCCACAAAATCTTATTAAATACATGAAATAAAAAAAAACTTATGGAGCATTTACAGCTTTCAACTTTTGTTAGTCTTTTATCATTTTTTTATAGACTTCATTTGGCAAATAAATTGGATTTTTGTGATTTTATTCTTTCTTGCACTTGAGCTGTTACACATGGTATGTTGCATTGACACTTGCATGTGTTTTCTTTTTCTTTGTGTGTCTTGTCAACTATTATACTTGTATGTCCAATATGGGTCCAGACAAAGCTTTCTTCATTAATGTATTGTTCTGCTCTGTATTTGCCTTGATGTTTATGAAGATATGATGTTGTGTGGATCCATCATCAATAGAAAATATATAGAGTAACAAACAAAAAAAGTTCTTATATCACATTTATTTTTTAATATTTCACTTGATATTAAATTCACCACTGAACTCATTCTTTTACACAACATATTAATTCATAATTTTTACTCAATCTTTTGCACATCATCCTAGGATGTTTATATATTTTGTAGCTGCTCAAAACAAATTTTCATAATTTCTATAGACTTTTGGACTCCTTAGTTAAAAGAATAAGGCTCTCTGTAAAGGTAAACACTATTTCGATGCTAGATATATCCAGTTTCAGTGAGAATTATATATGCACAGTCAGCATTTATCCATATCTTGAAATTGCAGATGCTGATGACTTTTATCAACTTTTAGCTTTATATGGCTCTTTGTCTGAAAGAAAAAAACCATTTATACTTAACTTGCTAATACACACACATATTAAACATACAATGTAAGACACAATTCACATATAAATCCACATTTAAATTGATATTTTGCAAATAAATAATGTTATAAAAATAAACATCAGCTTACAATAATGTATTTTTTATCAACAATTATTTTTGGTACATGAACGTTGCAATCCATGTTCCGCACACAGGGGCTTGGATTCTGGTCATTTATATTGACTTTTAAGTCCCCCCCCTACTCTATAATCCAAGCCCCTGTGGTTCTGCACAGTTAAAATTATTTTCTGACATGTTTGTAGTTGTGGCGACATTGGTCTCTGTGTGGTGAATCAACAAAATTATCAAGCATTGATAATATTTTCGAACAACCAATAAGTTTATTTTTCCGGATCCCGCAATAGCTTTGTGAGAAATAGATAAAATTATTTATCCTTATTAAAATGACCTAGATCAACACAGACGAATGACCCAATGTGGCTATTTTGTCATTTTCTAAAAATCAATAAAATGCTTGAATTGTGTGTGTCTGATTGACCTATTTTGCATAAGCATTATTTCTGTCTGTGATAATAAACTTTATTCAATAAATTAACATTTTGCAGTCAAAAATTTATAAGAAAGTACGCTTAAACATGTGCACAACCTGATAAAGTGACTACGCCATGTACGCTACATGATCTAGTTGAATCGCATTGTTGCTTTAAAACACCGCCACATAAAAGCATGAAAAACGAAGATGCTGTGTACAACTTTTTTGCAAGATTTAACTTATTTTTGGTGTCCGAATAGTATTTTTGTCCTTTAAACTTTATTCTATTAAGTAAATTTTCGCAATCCAAAATCAAATATCCATTACGCTAAAGCTACGCAAGATATGCTACACTGACTAAAATATAAGCCAAAGCGAAACACATAATCTACTGGTCGCGGCCATATTGTCTTGATGGAAATCCGAAGATTGAGAATCCGAATATAGCCCCCGAGTGAAAAGTGAAAGTATGTACATCATGTACATTGCAAAGAGCTTTTGTAAATATAAAAACGTCGGAAACAAACGACCTAATTTCAGTATCGCTGCCTTTTTCTTTATAATAGATAGTAAATAGTAATAATAATGATCAATAATAGTCTTGCAATTTCATATGTCCTAAAGTTGCAGCAATTCCACTATAATATTATCAATCAATCAATCAGTTTATTGGATAAAGCTCATGAATTAACAATTTTCAGATTCACCGGACCGAATGTCCGCTTTTAAAATTTTTCGATATGTCTGCACTCTTGAGTGAAGACAACAACCGAGCAGCAACATAACCTTGTGTAAGCAATTTTTGATTTAAAATAAATTAGATTCATATTAGACTCTAATATATTTTTACTAAACAGGTGGCAGTGTTTTACTATCTATAATAAATACATGTACACACAGTTCAGCATTGACCTGTGTGGCTCCCGCATGGTTAAAAACGACCTGCGACCTGAGGGCTTTTTAAGGGCGACTTCCGACCTACACTTCATAAAAACGACCTATGTCAAAAACCGACCTGCGACCTCCGCCAAAATACGCCTTTTAAATGCGACCTCAGGCCCCTTTTAAAAGCGACCTTGCGACCTGACGGGGGTACCCTGCGGAAGCCCCACCTGTAGTAACATATCTATTATTTGTTGTACATGTAGAGGAAAAGAACATAATTGATTGAAGAAAAGAACATAATTGATCATGTTGATAGATTACACATAAAATACAATAGACAACATGGTGATACAATCAATATACATGTACAATGTACAAGATGTTAATGTATGTAATCGTAAATTAAACAAAACTCTTTAAAATAACATAAATGCAAGACTTACTTGTCACGTCAACTTTTACTTCCGCAATCGATACATCACAGAACCATACGAGATCATTAAGAGCGAGTTTTTCAATAACAAAATCACTATTTCCCTCTGTCGAGACTCCTGGGCATGCATACAAACCGAGATCGTCTGGTTTGAATTCAGTTTCTATAGTTGTTATGTCGATATTTTTTGGTATCAGTGTTAAAATCAGGCTGCCGCTTACGACCTTACAAAGCAATCGCTTTTTCTCGTCTGGTCCTATATTTTATTTCTACGAGAGTAAGCGACGTGACAACGAGTTGTAACAGTTTGCCGCGCTTCTTCTGTTTCATCTTTTCTCCGACAAGACTCGGAAGCCGAAGACTTCCGAGTAAAAACTATTTTAAACTAATATTTTTGTACTACCTATTCTAACAAACGACCATTACAAGTTAAGTTTAAATTGGACTTGTGGAGTCTAAGTAGTCATGTTTCAATTTTATTCTTTTAGGAGATGTGAACTTTAACATGCAAAATGAAAAGAAAAGTTCAACCTTAAATGACTTGTGTTCTTGAGAACTTAGTGAAAAAAACACCTGTTTTACATATAATTGTAAACCTACGGAGCCCGGATAGGGACATACAAAGAAAAAAATTATATTGTGCGCACAACATATTATATTGTGCGTACAACATATTATATTGTGCGCGCAACATATTATATTGCGCGCACAACATATTATATTGTGTGCACATTATATTATATTGTGCGCACAACATATTATTTTGTGCGCACATTATATTATATTGTGCGCACAATATATTATTTTGTGCGCACATTATATTATATTGTGCGCACAACATATTATTTTGTGCGCACAACATATTATGTTGTGCGCACAACATATTATATTGTGCGCACATTATATTATATTGTGCGCACAACATATTATGTTGTGCGCACAACATATTATATTGTGCGCACAACATATTATATTTTGTGCGCACAATATATTATTTTGTGCACACAATATATTATTTTGTGCGCACAATATATTATTTTGTGCGCGCAATATATTATTTTGTGCGCACAATATAATATGATGTGCGCACAATATAATATAATGTGCGCACAATATAATATAATGTGCGCACAATATAAATATAATGTGCGCACAATATAATATAATGTGCGCACAATATAAATATAATGTGCGCACAACATAATATAATGCGCGCACGATATAATATAATGTGCGCACAATTGGTGTTACTAAAACGCGGAAACGGAATGCGGAACAAAAACGGAAAACGAAACGGAAAGCAGAATAAGTGTTTTATTTGTCCTACATACATGTATGTTTTATATAAACCATTTAACGTAGGTCTATTAAACAAGACAGATAAATGCAAATTACTAGTTCCCATTAGGCCATATTTGGCTTTTATCATACCTTTTCCTTTGTAGTTATCTTGCAGATT
The DNA here is from genome assembly GCA_963971305.1 of Arcuatula senhousia. Lineage (NCBI taxonomy): Eukaryota > Metazoa > Mollusca > Bivalvia > Mytilida > Mytilidae > Arcuatula > Arcuatula senhousia. The sequence goes on along the minus strand of OZ020305.1, from coordinate 17,873,585 downwards.
TTCCGCAATAGTTTGCCTTTCGCCCCCTCCATGTTTTCCATTTTTTTACCCCTTGCTTTCCCGTTTCACACCATTTTCCATCTTTATTACACTAGTACAATTGGTTGATTAAACTTAATATTAGGAATTTGAGTTAAACATGGATATTTGAAAAACCTTGGCTCTGTAGCCATAAAATGATATATAAAATAATCATAAAATGAAAAAAAAACAACAAAAGTTCAACCTACTATAAAGACAATTAGGAAGACAATTATTCTTGGAAAGTTTTAGAGACTCAGATTTGTCAGTCGATCAAGTACCTTTTAACCGTAGCTCGATCCTGACAATCTTTTTAGCAAATATAGTAAAGTAAAATTAAGATTGATGACATACATGTCAGATATAGCTTGAAAACCTGTTTTATTTAGTCTCCTGAATTCCAAGTAGACCCTACAGGTATTGGAAGACGATTCCGGTCTCCGGTTTAACTGAAACTGGAGCAGCCAACCCTAGCGATGGTGTGGCATGGGCTGGTCGACCCATGGCACTAAGCGCGGTGTCTAGTAATGAGTCGCTGCAGAGGCTTCTAGCCTATAATGTCACGACTATAGACTTTATATTCCAGTATTTAATGATAACCCCACTCGAAAGATAGGGAGCTATATTGCAATCATTTTGTCCGTCGGATTGGGGTATTCTTAGCAGGACTATTAAAGTGAAACCCCTTGTTTCATCCAGCCTTAAAAATGTTGCATGACAAGTTCGGAGAGTTCGTAAGGTAAAACATACATACATGTTATTATTCAACAAAATATCTGTATACCCCACATCGAAGGAGAGAGAGTATATCTGTGTCCATCCGTAGTTCCGTCCCGTTTTTGTTTACTCGTAACACATTTACTATAAGTCCTAGGTTGTTAATATTTGGTGACAAGCTTTATATTGAAAAATACAATTATCAAAATGGGCAAACAACGCTTTATTTTGGTATTCTGTATATTGATATTTCAAGGAGATACCTCTAATCAGCAGCATTTGAATCAAAACATTGGAAGGTCAAAAAACCAAAATTATTCAACCATCTTCCTGGTGGAGTCACAGTTGATGTCTAAAGCGGTTTTGAATCCACGCACTTTGCAAAGGCGGGACGAAATTAAAGTGTGTAAAGTTTTCGGTTAACAAGAAGTAGATGTCCGATTGACCCGTTGGGACTGGCTGATCTCCAATTGGTTCTTTTCGTTTTTTGTTTGTTTGGTTTGCCCATATTATATTTCAAGAACTATATAAGGCATTGAAGTTATTTCAATTGCATAATGTTCAGCTATTAGTTAGCTCTAAAAAATGTTCATTGGGTCGAAATTGTCAGATGACCCCTTATAGGGGTTACGGCCCCTTAAATGGCAAAAAAATGGTTTTAGCCTTATAGATTGTGAACGATAAAAGATAGGGAAAAGGTTTTGCTTGCTTAAATGTTCAGTTCATTTAGCTCTACAAAAGTCTCCATAGGGTGGAAGTTGTCAAATGACCCCTTATAGGGGTTACGACCCCTAAAACAACGTTTTTTTCATGCTTTTGGCCTATGGAATGAAAACTATAGCAGATAGAGAAAAGCTGTTGCTTGCTTAAATGTTCCGCTCATTTACAACAATGTAACTCTACAAAAGTCTCCATAGGATCGAAGTTGTCAGATGACCCCTTATAGGGTCAGATATTTCAAGAACGGGAGGGCCATCCTGTGGCTCATAGACACATTTTATAGTTTTCATTGGAATCCAAGTAAAAATCCCTGCCTGCGGTGTCAATCAGATTTGCAATATCTCTTACCGTTTCTGAAAAATTAGGGGTCAAAGGGGCAAAAACGTCATATTTAAAAGTCGGTCAAGGCAAATGGTTTTACACAAAAAAATGAGTTGTAGTGGGCCAGCCAATTGTTATGAAGTTTTGATATGATGATTAAATCCACTAAAGGATGTTTCTTAGTACTTGCATTTGGGATTGGTTGTCCCTAACGTTTTTGAAAAAGGACCAAAAAGGCTTAAATGGATTTACTAACAAAACTGTTGTTGAATGTTTATTACTTATTCGGTTTTGAAATTTTTTTTTATTGAATTCCTCATTAAATTCTGTCAACTAAATGTGTCAATGGTTTTGATATATATTGCATCGTTACATTGTTGAAGAGGCCAAAGACCGGCCACGCTCAAAAATCAACTTTTTAATTTTGGTCTAATTTTCAAAAGGTTTGTACAAATGTATAAAAAAATCAAATATGCATTGAAAGTCCACCAAAGATTGCATGTGTCAAAAAGCTTTGCGAGTTCACCATGAGCTGCATGACTGTGGCCAAAAATTTGACAATCCATATTGGGTCGCAAACGTATACAGTGTTCAACATGTTGTGGTCGTATCATGCTGCGCTCGACGTAGCTTTTTATTCAGTTTTGTTTTTGTCAATATATTTCTTTTAGGTGAGATTCTATGCGTTTGTTTTAGTATTTTGGTGTTTTTCGTCAACATATTTTCTTTTGTGGGTGAGTTTTTCTTCAACAGTTTTCCCTTTTCGTCCCGATTTTGTGAGTTACTTTTCATAGGTTGATGTTTTTTCGTCAACAGATTTTGTTTTGAGTAAAGCTTTATCATGTTTCTTTTTTAAAACTGATGTGTTTTCGTCAATACATTTTGATTTGTTTGAATTTGATTTACCGATTTTCATTTTTAGTCCAACTTTTTGATCACTTTCTAGTTTTTTTGGTGTACGATTGCATTGAAAACGCTTTAAGTAGCTTATTTAGGCTTAAAATGTTTGTTTTTGGGTAAAATGGGGCGTATATCATTCCAAATTTTGGGGAGGTAATGAGGGGGAGGAGGTAAATGGGGGGTATTGGATACTGGTATTGGGTCTGCTGCTCATAAGCAATAGCTATAAAAAAAAAATGGCTGTTAAATGCTGTAGAAAAGGGGAAAATGGCCGCTCAGCCTCTCGCTGCTGAAAATGAGGGAAATGGCAGCAGCTGATGCTGCTGAAAGGGGAAAATGGCTGCTTTTGCTGCTGGGAAATGGGGTATATGGCTGACTTCCTGCAGAAGGGGCTGGTTTGAGGGAAGGGGACTTGCTGTTCTTTGGGAGGAATTAAAACGCTTACTCGAGTTCGGATACTTTATTGAGTTCATACAGTCTACAGTTTAATCTTCTTTCATTGGTTTGCTGGCTTCTTTATGGTGTTCCTTGATTGTTTTAGGCTTTCTTCCTCCATTGTGTTCTGTATATTTGGGCTGTTTGCTGGTATGCGACGTTACCAGACGGGACACAGCAGAAACTGGACTTAGTGAAGATTCCTGGTGAGGTGTCTCGAAAAACTATTGAGTAATTGTAGTTGGAGCTGACAATGACAAAGGAGTAGCCACAAGGCACGAATTTCGTAAGATGCGTCGTGGAGGATTCATTGTGATCTGGTTGACATAAGCTGCAATAATATAGCTCCTTCGACGTTTTTTGATTAGGTGGAGCTACAAAACGGTCCCATTACCCGTAATGGAGCAAGTCGAAATTTTATGTATAGCTCTTAGGCTCTCTACGTCCTTAGACTATGCTGGTCCTCGTCTTGATTTTTTTCTTTGCATGCTTCACTGATTTTTTCTTCATAATATTTTTGGGCTAATGTTTGTCTTCTCAGGCTTCTTTATATTTGCCTTGTGAGAGTCTTGTAGCTTTGTCATGTTTGTCAAGTGTCTTGTTTCCTTGTATATTGCTTTTCCTAAACTTTCAAGTCTTTGTCCGACAGCCTTTTACGTCTTGAATGTTCTCTCGGCTCAGAAAATAGCAAGAAGATGCATGTTATAACTCAGCATGCTTAAGCTGTGTATGCCAAATTTGAAATCAATTCCTTCAGTGGAAGCCGGAAAATTTGTTACGAACGTTTGTAAAGAGCGGACTGGCGGACAAAATGATTGCAATATAGCCCCTCTTTTACGAGTGGGGGCATCATTAAATATACTGTAATATAAATTCTATAGTCGTGACAATAGGCTAGAAGCCTCCGCAGTGCCAGGGGTCTACCAGCCAATGACACACCAGCGCTAGGGTTGGCTGCTCCAGTTACAATTGAACCGGAGACCGGGACCGTCTTCCAATACGTGTAGGTTCTACTCGGAATTCAAGAGACGAAATAAAACAGGTGTCCAAGCTATAGCTTTATATACCAAAAGCTAATCCGACGTGCCATCAATCTTAATTTTACTTTTCTATATTTGCTGAAAAGATTATCAGGATCGAGCAACGGTTAAAGGGTACTTGACTGCCAAATCTGAGCCTCTCAAACTTTTCAAGACATTTTTTCTTTCTAATTGTCTTTATTGTTAAACTTAATGTTGTTTTTAATCATTTAATAACAAACCTCCGGTACTGAGCTAAGGTTTTCTTTCAAATTCCATGTTTAACTCAATTTCCTAATATTAAAGTTAATTAATCAATTGTACCAGTGAAATAAAGATGGAAAATGGTGTGAAGCGGGAAGGCTAGGGGGTAAAACAAATTAAAAAACGTAGAAGGGGTGAAGGCAAGCTATTGCGGAAAATCTGAAAGATTACTACATTGGACAGGGTATGATAAAACCAAATTTGCCCTAATGGGAACAAGCAAATTTAAGACACTTATCCGGCTTTTAGGACAAATAATAAACTTATCCCGTTTTCCGTTTCGTTTTCCGTTTTCGTTCCACATTCCGTATCCGCGTTTTAGTAAGACCATTGTGCGCACATGATATTATATATTGTGCGCACATTATATTTATATTGTGCGCACATTATATTATATTGTGCGCACATTATATTTATATTGTGCGCACATTATATTATATTGTGCGCACAAAATAATATATTGCGCGCTCAAAATAATATATTGTGCGCACAAAATAATATATTGTGCGCACAAAATAATATATTGTGCGCACAAAATAATATATTGTGCGCACAAAATAATATATTGCGCGCACAAAATAATATATTGTGCGCACAACATATTTTTTTTCTTTGTATGTCCCTATCCGGGCTCCGTAGTAAACCATCTCTCATAGATGTTATTTTTATAAATCAGAAAATTAAATGTGGGAAGATTTGTACTTTTGGCACTGGTATAAGTGATGTACATAATTTTATTGCTGTACAAGTGAAATGTAACGTACCTCTCATTAACACTGCTTAATTATGAAAATTTCAACAACGAATTCATTAAGGTAGCAAATACAAACACGCACCTTTGAAGCAAAGAAAAATTCTTCAAAAACAAACACCCTACATGAATAAAGACCTAAAATCAGCTTTTTATCAGAAAAAGATGCTACATATATTACAAGTTTGAAAAATTACAAACTCAGGCAAACTGGGAAGCCTACAAAATCCAACTTAGTCCCTTAGCTCAAGAAAAAGTCTGTGATAGATACTTCATAGAAAGGTGTGCAGGTGGTGCCAAATCAAAAGACTTCTGGCCCACAATCAAACCCTTTTTAACAAACAAAGGAAGCTCAAACCAAAAAGATATCATTATCCAAGAAAACAACATAATTGAAACTGACCAACAGAAAACATGTGAGAGCTTCAATAATTTTTTTGTCAATGTAGCAAAAAACATTGGCGATAACAACATTAACATAGACGAAAACCAACCCAGTGTAGTACAGATCAACCAAAAATATGTCTCAAAATCAATACCAAAACTTAATTTCAAGCCTGTAAATGAAAACTTTGTAAATAAAAGTATCAGTAAAATGAATGTTAAAAATGCGACAGGTATAGATATAATTTCTCCAAAGTTACTCCATCATGCTATACCAATCATTGTTAAACTAATAACTGATCTTGTAAATCTTTCACTGTCTAGTTCTACTTTTCCAGATTTCCTCAAAGTTGACCAAGTCACACCAATCATTAAAAAGAACAGTGTCCTGGAAGTAGGTAATTACCGACCCATTAGCGTCTTCCTTTCTATATCCCAAATTATTCCATGATCATAGTGTCATGAATATGATCTTTAAAGACGCCCTTACTGCAAGTTTGAATTTTGCTCTTCAATAAGTTCGCCCTTTGCCTTCTGAAATTCAAATAGTTATATTTCCTTTGCGTCTTGATTTCTGTAAGTTTCTTAGCCTTCTTTCGAAGTGAGGTTGAGCTGCTCTCTGCTTCCCTGTGACCTTAACATCATTTCAGGGGGGGGGGGTTACCCATCGTTTTATTCTGTTCAATGTGTACATCAGTATAAAAAAATGTAACAGATAACGAAAATCGATTTACAGTTTGTTGGCGTTTTTTTGAAAGGGGGGGTGTTTGGAATTGTCATGTTTCAACATTTCATGGTTTGGTCACTGAAAATTTGATTTTTGGGGTATATATGTATATGACTGGCTTACACACTTAACTGTTTTTTCTTAAAGTGAAATGTGCACCATTAAAATTTAGTTCATGGCTTCTATAAACCAAAAAAATTATCACAGTTAATACTTATTAATAATTTTATCGACAAATTCGGCATGAAAAATTTGTAAAATAATATATTTTTTTCATGAAATCAATAAATTTGGTTAATTAAATCGGCGTAATAATATTTACACCTGTCAATCACATTGCACGTGACGTCCGTGCAATTCTTTACGATATTGACTGTAGTATGATCGTTAATCCAATAAAATTCTTTTGAATTTTTAAAAGTTTACAAGAAAATAAATTAAATTTGTTTCAATGCAATTGCAACTTATAATTTTCTAAAATTGATTTATTTCAAAATATACTCACCATATCTGGTTTCACTTATTTAATTTGTCTTTTGCTACATTTTGAATGCTTCCGTTTTAAAACCAATGTAATGCTGTCACTTTCCTCGACACTTGCGACGGACGGAGCCAATCAACCCGCTAAAACACTAATAGATGGTCAAAAATGAAAAATTTGTAAAATAATATATTTTTTTCATGAAATCAATAAATTTGGTTAATTAAATCGGCGTAATAATATTTACACCTGTCAATCACATTGCACGTGACGTCCGTGCAATTCTTTACGATATTGGTTAATCCAATAAAATTCTTTTGAATTTTTAAAAGTTTACAAGAAAATAAATTAAATTTGTTTCAATGCAATTGCAACTTATAATTTTCTAAAATTGATTTATTTCAAAATATACTCACCATATCTGGTTTCACTTATTTAATTTGTCTTTTGCTACATTTTGAATGCTTCCGTTTTAAAACCAATGTAATGCTGTCACTTTCCTCAACACTTGCGACGGACGGAGCCAATCAACCCGCTAAAACACTAATAGATGGTCAAGATTTTGTTTCATGTATTGGTATAACGGTCAGATTTCTCTACGCAAGGAACAAAAAATTTCACTGACCACTCAGTCTCTAAAAGGCTCTAAAAAGGGGTCAATCGAAAGGTTTAGGGTTGTGATTTTACGCATAATCCAACCTTCCGGAGAACCCGAGTTCACTCTCCTTACGACTAGTGTTCGTATTGTTGAAACATTGCTTAGCATTTTCAGTTGTGTTGTGTTTTGTGTTGCCTGATTCTATGCGCTGTTCTTGGTCGTGTTTAATGATTTTGTCTTTTGACATTCGGATGCCTTATTGGTACCCTTCTTTGCTTCTTTTTAGGACTTCTAGACATTTCTATTTTTTTTTTATAATTGGGCGTTAAAAGTTTGTTCCTATTTTGAAAGCAATTACCATCTCTACAAAATCTTTTGCAAAATCAAAAAAGACTCTTGCACACTCTCAAAGATTGCGATTGCGGCAATGCTTTGTTTCTCCCAAACGTGTGTGTGTTTGTTGGCATTTAACGCCCTTTATTGACGTACCTGGGCCATGTGGGGCGGTCAGATTCATTGATGGATGAAACCGAAGTACCCGGAGAAAACCACCGACCTTGGACAGGTAACTGACAAACGTATAATCACATCTCCCAAACGTAAAAATGTGAACAGACAATAGATAAGGAAGCCCACAAATGGTTCAAGCTTCATCACGTGGAATTAAGCCATGTAATTCTAAATTGAGATAACCTCTATTTGAACTTTAAGCCAGTCATAAAAGGTCGAAGTTTATACAAGGCAATTACGAGGACCCAGGATCCACGCACGAACATTATGGTATGGCGCCGTATTGTTAGCTTTTTTTAAAAGGAAGTCAAAATCATTATTTAATTACAGAGTCTTTTGAAGCCATCAAATAGTTATTTTAGAAAAAAAACCAAACAAACAAAAAACAAAAAAACAAAAACAAGAAAAAGAAAACCAAACCAAAACAAAACAAAACAAAACAAAATCCACCAATGTAACAATAACTGAATACTCTTAGACTAGTAATGTAATTGTAAAACCAGAAAACGGCGATTAAGCTTGAAACGCAATTACTATATTTAAGAAATCAAAGCGCTAAAGCGTTTTAAGGCAAGCGAAATATATAAGTACTATAATAGATTTATTCTCTGTTAAAATATATTGTTCAAAATGTTTGCAAAATAATAATTCCGGTGGGCGAAAGAAAGGATCACCATGCAGATGCCTTCATAGTTAATGAACAAGACAGGTATCGTGTAAAAACGGTATCGATTGAAACACCCCTTCGATTAAAATGCACTCGTCCCAAGGATGTGTATTGTGTACTGAATTTATGAATGGAGAATATAGAATACTTACATTAACCAATCAAATAAGAGAAATATTTATTCGAACAAATCAAGTAATAGATGAATACATAATGTATATTATAATAGTTCCTCATGTAAAATGCAAAGGAATAAATAAAACTTGTGACGGTCATATAAAATGCCAATAAAACTGGAGATTTATAAAAGTGTGTATCATGTCAACAAATATTGATATTCATGTTTTCTCAAACTATATAGTGGGAAACAAGTGCAGCTTTGAGTATTAGATATCTTTCCATTCAGTACAAATGATGGTTTGTGTTTTTTTTGTCTGAGAGTTTTTAGGCAGAGCTTTTAAACTTGCCCTATGAAGTATGTAACTAGCTGTGATTTTCGCGTTTTTATATAGTCTAGACAGTACATCGGTCAGGCAATATTCCCACTAAAGGATCTATAGTAGAACATGCATGGATCTTGTGTTCAATATATTAAATATTATATAATAGGTACATTTTATACCCCTATATAAATGCGATATAAATGTGCACTACATTTCATGTATCAATACACCAGTTGATGCACAGTATAATTAGGCATTGCTGACCTTTTACCTTTTATATAATCAATACATCTTTTTCAACAAATATTCAAGTGGGCGGAGCCAAATCACAGCTTTCTCAACAAATGTTCATGTCGGCGGAAACAAATTGATAAAATTTAAAAGTGTTTTTAACCTGCCAGTTTGTGAAAAACAGATCAATCTTTTTTTTAATTGGCTAAAGTAAGCTCTGCCTTTAAACGCTTTAGCACGTTGATTGTATTATCGTCCCGAACCTGATAAGAACTATATTTAGCGGATCATTGGCAACACGACGGGCAAATCTGCTTGTGATTACAATTCCGGTTCACCAATTACAACTAAATAATAGCCTTACACATAATTTTGGAATTCGCATTGCTTATTGTAGCGTCTTCAGTGTCTCCATGTTTAACATTTTTTGATGGAATTGGATAACACAAGGTGTTTTAGTACCCTGCTTCACTCATGTGTATAAAAATATTGTTTCCTGTCCATTAATTCTTTGTATTCTTTGATATTTTCTTGTTTCAGCATTCCTGGTGGGTACTGTTGTTGTATACTTTGAGTTTCTGTTCGTCGTCATCTGCAAATAATGTCCGTCGACTGACATCAGACCAGGCAAACCAGATAAATTCCGGATTGACTTTAGGGAAAGAGCTTGGAGACTTTATAAAAAGCACCGATTTCCAGAAATCACTTACAAAGCTTACCACGTCGATCGGGCCATATCTAGGGGTAGTAGGACCACTTGTGTCGTTTGTTTTAGGGTTCGTTGGGACACAACAATCCGCCGAACTTCAGGCCATCAAACGACTAGCGGTAGAAGTCGATCGACGGTTTGATCAAGTTGACTTGCAATTTGCAGACGTCAAGAGGCTTATTAACTGGAGCATGATTAAAGTTCAATTCGGTACGCACGAGCAGAAGATTCACGCAGTCGCAAATGAGTATGACTTATTGACACGTGTTCCGAAAGCTGCATTTCCACATCAAAAGGACATTTTTATATCAAATTATGAAAGCGACTACCAGAATAGTGGGTTTAAACTGTATGACGGTATTATGAACGAAGGGAATCTATTCGGAGACGGCCTACTTGTAGCTGCTATGAAATTTACACAACACGACAGACGGCAATGTCAAACATTCATGCTTGGTTTATTAAAGTTGCTCCTGACAGCTTCAAAACTTGAGCTTGCATATCTTGAGTTGAAAGGACACACTGCAAGCCAGGCTTTCTATACCAATGAATGGAAAACAAAATTCTATCACATTAGAGCTAAGATGGAACAAGCAGACCGGACTATTGTATCCAAATATCATGAACAAATGAAAATTGATCTTGAAAAATTTTCAATGGATCACCCTTCCTCGAAAATGAATCATGAAGTTTTTTCAAATACATTATATGGGCAACTTACGGCGAAATACTATTGGAGAGATTGGCTTGTGATTACTTATAATGATGTATCAGGTTTCCAGTATCATAAATTAAGAGGATGTGGAGGTGCTTTAAAGTTAAGGAGTCATGGAAGAAACTTTTTTGTAGCAAGCGTCGACAAAAATCACCCACACATAAACCAGATTTCAGCCAATTCGGAAATTGACAACGTTTTAAAACGAATTCTCAAAAATTTCTTTGGGAGTATTCAATTTACAAATGCGCAAATACTATTTGATCAGTTTTCGGATAGTACACAACATCATTGTTCGCCATACGCAGGCTTTGCGGTTATCAAAGGTGGTATCGGTGAACATTATCGTGCCGCTGCAAACAGACTAGTTATAAGACCACCGAACCAACGATCGTTCCTATTCGAAAACATTTTTATGTTCGGTTGATATGAAGTACTTGTTTGTACATGGGAATACAAAATTTTTTCTTGTAATTGCACTTTCATTTCATAATCATATAGTGTTTGGCATTTTACATATTTTTGGCAGAGCGCCTCTGATGAGTCTTGAATAGACGAAACGAGCGTCAGGCGTAGCAAAATTTATTGTCTGGAACTTTGTTGTCATTTTAATTTCAAACACCCGTGAAGGTTAGCACTGCTGGTAGAGTTTTAATTCCCCGAGGTTAGTCCACTTTTGTGTTGGAGAACGCATCAAAGCTTCAAATTATCCGTTTAAATTTCAAAATTGTCTAAACCATAAGGTTCTTCCTATAGCTACCCCAGACATAGGTTGATCATCTTAGTTATAATTTGGTCCCCCAGTTTGGTATTTTTGGTTTTATTGTTCTATGCTCTTCATAATCATATAGTGTTTGGCATTTTCAATATATTTGGTAGTGCGCCTCTGATGAGTCTTGAATAGACGAAACGCGTGTCAGGCGTAGCAAAATTTATTGTCTTAAACTCCGTTGTCATTTTTATTTCGAAAATCCGTGAAGGTTAGCACTGCTGGTGGAGTTTTAATTCCCCGAGGTTAGTCCACTCCGGCACCAACACTTTTGTGTTGGAGAACACATCAAAGCTTTAAACTATCCGTTTTAATTTCATTAATTTCAAAATTGTCTAAACCATAAGGTTCTTCCTTCCCCAGACATAGATTGATCATCTTAGTAACAATTTTGTTCCCCAGTTTGGTACAATGTATTTATGGTTTTATCGTTCTTTGCTCTTCATAATCATATGATAGTGTTTTGCATTTTCAATATGTTTGGTAGAGCGCCTCTGATGAGTCTTGAATAGACGAAACGCGCCTCAGGCGTAGCAAAATTTATTGTCTTGAACTTTGTTGTCATTTTAATTCTAATGATTAAAATAAATATGTCGCTAAAGCGCCGAAACTCTAGACCGTAACCCAGTTAAAGTCCATTAGGAACTATCACATATTTTTTTTGACTGACCGGAAGTGAATAAAAAATCACAGGAAGTCAAAAATTTCACTTTACAAAAATTTCCATATTCTGTATATATTTTGTTTTACTTTTTAAAATAAAAAATAAAATTTCTTTTTTCTGAAGCAGATATCTATCGTTTTGAGTTGCTATGATTATTTTTTTTTAGTTGGAGTAGCTACAACTTGGCTGGTGGGTTGAAAGCTACAAACAATCAAGGTGATTTCAAATAAAAACCGACATAAACATAACCAAATTTTGATATTCAAGTGTATGTTAAAATTTCATCAGAGAATTTCTGTCTAAAAGTTGAATGACTGTAATAAAATTCCACTATAATGTGCATATATTAAAACATTGAATAAGATGCCAGTTCCACATTAAAATAAGTGTCTGATGCATATAAAAGTAAGTTCTCACTTAAGAACCACAGATGTGCCCAATGGACCCTTGGCAGCGCTAATGATGTCGGTAAAAGTCCACTAAAACGCGCTCAGAGATTGGTCCATATCAAACAAAGCGACTGGGATGTGTGCCCAGGTGGTTGAATTGACGGCTTTGTCGTATTGAGTTATGCAAGTATTGTCAGACTATACTGAATTCAGAAAACCTGAACACAAACAACAGTAATGCATTGTGTTCGAAAAAATTTCACGTTCCTCGCACGTTTGATAGTCCTGCTGCAGGTCTTAAGTAGGAACCGTATGTTCCCATGTAAAAGGCCTAAATTCGTCATTTTACCCATCCCTTCTTTATCCAGTGACAGACAGGGTTCTTTAACGTACGAGGAACGTGACCTTTTCCCAACACGGTGCATCACGTAACTTACTAGGGTGAAGATTCCCAATTATAGCCTGATAACCAAGGCTTTTGTTACGGTATGGCTGTCCCATTTTGCAACCATTCAAATCTTGTTGTGGGCTTTGTGATTCTATGTTAATTTTTAGAATGCTCTTTGGTGAACTTTTACCGGCAAGCTTAGGGCTCTGCAGGCTTATTCGCCAACCGGATGCTTAGAAAGGAGAAGAATATTGTAACTAGTATATTTACAGTCAAACCTGTTTTAAGAGGCCACCCTTGGGATGATAAAAAAATGACCGCTTAAGACAGGTGGCTGCTTAATCCAGGTTTGTTTTTGTTGATTTATTAAAGAAAGGGACAAAAAATATGTGGCTGTCTAATGCAGGTGATTGCTTAATAGAGGTGGCCGCTAAGGCAGGTTTGACTGTATGTGGTTTTTTGTTCATGAGTAAAATCCAGACACCGTTTTGTACTTTCTGATGATCTTATTTTAATGCCATGCTTCACATAGATTGGGATATTTCTGGACTGTCTTATCTCTGGTCATGATATGACCCACTTTTTCATGTATCGAGGTCATCATTTCTTATAGGATAACCAGGCTAAAGGTAACGTCGAGCTTTTATGTATAATTGTTGAAACGACATTAATAAACCAAGTTGTCTATTATTTTCTTAATTTTACACCAAATAACTGTTTTTCCCCTACTTTTAAATATTACGTGATAAGGCAATAAGAAACAATGACCTAGTTTGATAAATAAATTATGAATAGACAAAAGCATATAATTAACATATTTCAAAGCCACCTCCTGATAAGTTTACTCAAGACTAGGAATAGCATCAACGACTTCAAAAATCCCCCGTTTTTTAAAAAATCGTATTATACTTGACAATTTGAAAAATCGTATTATACTGGACAAGATTGTTTGTACTTTTAAAGCTAAGAGGCTAAGGTTTTTGCCTTCTTTTTGTCTTTCTTGAACAAATGAGATTGTTCATCTCTGTTAGGTGGTTTTGTTAAAACTAACATGATGCTTTCAAACCATGTATTTAATTCTAATTTTATGAGGAAAACAATGCCATATGTATATATCAAGCCGATGTACCAATAGGGCATCCGAATGTCATCAGTCCGAAAGGGCACACTGAGACGAAACCAGTTAACACCAACAAAAGGAAGAAAATACAGACAACATGTAAAACACGGAAACACAAAAACTACTGAATATCAATTAACAATGCGAACTCTAGTCGTAACGAGAGTGAACTCAGGTAATCCGGAAGAGTAAGCAGTTCCTGGTTGCTATATTTTGAAATCAAAATAATTCTAAAAGCAACAACATTAGATACTTGTACTAAGTATATACGATTCATAGATTTTCAGCAATGTTTGCTGTTGTAGCAGCCTTCCTGGTATTGTTGCTAGCCTCTACATCTTTGGCTTCTAACAAAAAAGGCGTGGTTATATCAGGCGAGAGTGCCTATCGATGTGGCGATGAATATGCATTTACCAATGTTCATTGGTGGTAAGTTTTTTATTCTAAATTTGGATTTGATGTTGGAAAAGATTTTGGTTATGTTGTTCTTGACAGAATTTGATATCAGTGAGTTCTAATAATGAAATAAATATGTACTGTACCAAACGATTTTTGTAATAGTTCTTCACCGGATTTGACCTGCATCACAACAATCTGCTTACCCTATTTATAACATAAATGAAAACCAAGCTCGTTCCATTAAGAACTCGTGTTGTTGTTTGCACTTTGGTTCTTTTGGGTGTTTCGTGCTGCTTGGTTCTGTGTTTTACGACACTCTGCTTCTTTCACATTATTTGTTTTCTACAACATTGAAATACACTGTGAAATAATATGACTTTCTTTTTAAATACTCTATTGCTAGGTATGATTATCACCTTTCTCCTTGGGAACATCATAAATATAACTGTTCTTCAAATGAAATAAGACATGGCTACGTACCGATGGCTTGGAAGTATCGTTCAGGTTCACCTCTCTACGTGCTGAAGGATGTAAAATATTTCCTGGGTTTTAACGAACCGAATCATCCTGCCCAAGCTAATATGACACCTCAGGACGCAGCCACACATTGGCGGGAAATAGAAAGCAAAGCACATGACAAAATTTTAGTCAGCCCAGCAGTAGCACATTGTACACATTGCAATATGGACCCCTTCGCCTGGCTGGACGAGTTTTTCCGTCATTGTAACGGGTGTAGAGTTGACCACATCGCAACCCATGACTATCATTGCCACGCAGACGATACAATGCGGTATCTGAAGCAGCTGTGGGACCGTTACCACAAACCTATCTGGCTTACAGAGTTTTCTTGTCCTGGTAACCATGGAACTACTACGCAATTGGCATATATGAAAGACATTCTACCCAAACTTGAAGCCGCGTCGTTCGTTTACAGGTACTCCTGGTTCAATAGCAGACGAACAGGAAATGCACATACTACTACGTATGTCAGTTTATTACATCAGCACTCATCGACCCTCACCACGATTGGTCAATATTATAACAATTTTATGTAATATAATAAAAAAGATGATTGATAGGGGTCCGGGAGCCTGAGAGTGGAGGCAACAAAAACCGGAAACCTGAGTCCCCTGTCCATCACCAAATTTAACTTCAATTGCCGGTACTAAGTAGATTTTTTACTTGGTTTTGATTGCACGTAACAGACTTAAAAGGACTTGACACTCATATCACCGAACTATATGCCTTTGTGTTACTATTAATCCATACGAACGCAGTAGAAGAGAGGCGTTTTCTATGTGCAGCCATTCGGGCAAAAAATTAACAACAAAAAAAAACCCAAAAAAAACAGACGTTAACCGAAAAAAGACACAAACTTGAAAAACAGACAAAAGACAAAAATAAACAAAAAACTGACATAAAATTTACTAAAAGATAGACGATTAGGTAAAACAGACACACCAATATGAAAAAGACACATATAAAAAAACAGACGATCAACTGAAACAGACACAAAACCAAGCAAGCAGAGACAAGTTTTAAAAACCGACATGAAAATACCCAAAACAGACATAAATTTTACTAACAGACAGACGATTCAATAAACCAGCCGGACGCTTTTTTAGTTGGACCCGAAAATGCCACAGCGACCTCTAACGTGTTTTTTTTTTAAGTTAACGCATAGGTGTTAATCTTTTGGGACTCCAATGAGGGAGATCTCCCTGAAACCAGTTTTAATTTCAGGGAGATTTTGCGTACCGACATTTTTGTCTTAAAAATTGTATTCATATATATATATTTTTGATCAATATGAATAAAACCATGCTTATTCCCAGGCACTGATAACGTGTAATATGTCCTTTGTTTTATCACCTGTAATCATGGTATTAGATTAAATATATCTACAATATTATCATTTGGATCATGGAATCATACTTTAATTTGATTGTATTTAATTTCTGTAAATTTATTTTCATTCAGCTTCAGACTCTACTTACTGACTGGGTAGATTACCTTAGAGTAAATGAATTTACTAGACAAAGCTTTTCTTTTTCTAAAATTAGGTATTTAAGGCAAAGTCTTTGGATAAAGGAGTGGGGCCACGAAGACCCCAAATCGGCCCAAAAATTCAACTTTGATAAACTTCCTTGTAATTGCTCCCTTGATGTTCAGTAGACTTCATATTTTATAAATTGCAATATCTTTTGGTTTATTTGTTTATCAACAAGGAGGACAGTGAGCTAAAAATCAGCCTATTTAGTCCAAAATCTCGTTTTTTGACATTTTTCATTTATTTTCATGTATAACTCGGTGAAAACGAAAATGGCCACACCCGTCGACCAAAATTATTTTAAAATAGAAATGTGTATTTGTATGTTATAAAATGATAATAAAAAAATTACGATGGTCGACGAATGTGGCCAACACTTTTTTGACAAAATACGACGAGAAAACAGTGAAAATAGGCAAAAAATTATGAATTGAATAATTTATGGCGTGTTTGAAATGCCAAGGCTAGACATGTGATGTAGATATTTTGTTTAATCTTACATACATTTTGGATAAATTTACGAAGAGTTGAAGTAGTTTAAAAATTAGTTAAAATACCGGGCCGATTTGAACCATTCGTGGCTCTACTCCTTTGAATTCAAATAAAGCACAACAAATTTAAAGGTGTTTAAAATGTTCATATGATCAAACTTATAGCCTAAATTCTTTCTTTAAGTGCACTTTTGTTTCATTTTTTAAAAGTGATAAATAGTTTCCATAAAGAAAGGGAAGTAATTTTGGTAATTGTTTCATTATTCCTAGTTTCTCTCCCCCTTACTATGTTACCCCGATCTATAATTTTTCAATGGAGATCGTAATTTTTAACACTCTCTGTATTCATTCAAAGTGTGGAAGCAATAAATATGTCACCCAGCAGATATAACTGGATTAATTTTCAACTCATTTATTGTTCTCAACTCACTAGTTAACACTATTTCGTGTGTTTTGATAACACTGACAGGTAAACAAACGGACAGAGTATCGACTTTCAATCAGCTGATTGAGTAAATTCGTTGGTTGTTTCTTAAACTTATAAAAAGGAATTTTGGGAATTACGGGAGATGTACTCCCCGTGGTGGAAGACGGGCCCTGCTCCAGCGATAACAAAGGATACTCTGGAGCAGCTAACACTGGCGGTGGTGTGTCATGGACTGGACGACCCATGCCCGGGGACCCATGGCACATACATGACATAGCGAGTCTTTAACAGTCTTACTGTTAAATAGTCGACGCAGAGGGGCTTTCCCCTAGTCGCGACTATAAATACCCATCATCATTACGGGAGATTATGCGGGAGGGCATTAAAAGTCGGGAGTTAAGTGTCTCCCGCTCGGGAGTAATTTATTTCTCGGGAGATAGCTTAAATTTTCGGGAGGCTCCCGCAGGATTCGAGAGGGTTAATTAACACCTATGGTTAACGTCTATTATTTTCTTTTTACGTCTGTTTGTTAAAAATGTGCATATTTTCATGTTATTGTATCTAGTTTACCGAATCGTCTGTCTGTTAGTAAAATATATGTCTGGTTTTTTTTTGTATTTTCATGTCTGTTTTAAAACTTATATCTGTTTTTGTGTGGTTTTGTGATTGTTTTCAGTTTATTGTCTTTTTTAATTTATGTCACTCTGCTTTTATATTGGTATGTCTGATTTACCTAATCGTCTATCTGTTAGAACACTTTATATCTGTTTTTGTATTTTTTGTCTGTTTTTTTTTTTTAAATTAACGTCTGTATTGAGTTTTTTGTGTCTGTTTTAAGTTTATCGTCTGTTTCTAATTTTTTTGTTACTTTTTGCCCAAATGGTTGCCCAAAGTTTTCCACCATAAAACTTGATTCAATTCTTCGTCATAAAATGCCTATAAGTAACCTGTGTCGACTCAGTGCAATTAGAGGTTTTTATGTGTATCTTCTTTTTCTGCTCTTTGAGGATAATTGAGGTTGATTTTGCTATTACTTTAATATGAAATGAAATTTAAATAAATCCTTATATTTCTGTATAAGAAATTCAATTAATAGTAATGGATGGTTAGTTTTTGACCAAATTACTTCAAAGAAAGACTCAGTGTTGATACTGATTAAAATATAAAACAGAATGTAAAATACAACATTTATTAACAAAAATATTTTAAGTTTTATAATGAACATGTGTTGGCACAATAATTGTAAGCTCTCGTTAACAAATGGTTGACATATTTTGGTTATTTTGCCTTTTAAGCATGACAAGAAAAATGTTTGGTAAACAAAGATAGAAAAGAGATAGTAAATACATTTGGTGACACATATAAAAATATTAGAAAATAAGCCTTAAGTTGAGATTATTGTGATAATATGATTCATTGGGTATAACCGACTATTGGTAACGCTGAAAATCTAAAGACAGTCCAAACAATTTATGGTGAATATTTTTTAACAAAGGACAATGGTAGAAAGTGGTAGCCATTCACAACAGTTTGTCAATAGGCTATTGATTGTCGTTTTCTGTTAGTGTCCTTTTCTTTGTAAAAAATCATATACCATACATTTCTTTGAAAGTCTTCAGATTTTCATCGTTTAATACCGGTAATACCACTTCTGTTTCAGCAACTTATTTGCTGTTCAGCGTAAATGATAAATGAGTATAAAATAGTCGGAAAAAATACACTATCTAAATTCATATACCTTATTTTGGTTTTTGGTATGAATCGTTTAGGTATTTCATTTGATATATTTACGTGTTGTGACTGCTACTAAACAACATGGTACAAATGAAAAAAACAAAATCATGTTAAACGTACTATATGTCTCGTGTGATGTCATTGGTAATATGGTATTTTATAACATGAATTCCTGAGTCAATATAATATATTTGTTAATTTTAAGATGGCCTTAAAACTGTTTGCGAATGAAATATATTAAGCAACTAATCTTCATGTTTTTTAAAACCATTTTTTTCATGTTGTAGTATTTTAAACATTATTTCCATTGAGATCTATAGGGTCAAACTTATCTCAGAACTGAACATGCCAATCTACAATGCATTTTTTCAGTGCAAAGAAACTCAAATAAAAAAAACTTTAATCTTAAAATATAAAGCATTTTATATTATATATTTTGAATAGCTATTATTGTTAAAAAAAACAAGACATGTTAATAATCACCCCTAGTAAGATGAGTACACGTAAAATGGTTTTTTGTAGATATTTACCATAATTAAAATCAAAAGACGAGAAAACCGAATGCTAAAAAATTATCTAAACTCATATACTTTCTTTGTAACCGGACAAAACATACTTTTTTCAAAGCCTTACCAAAACCAACTTTACGTGAAGTCTTGGTAAGTTTTATTCATCTCTCGTGAACTCCTTGAGGTGAGCTCACCAGGAATGATAATGTTCTCAGCACTCAGTACCTCATGTTGGTATTTTTTTTGTCTGATATTATTGATAAAGAATTAAGAAAGTACACACACTATTGGTTTTGCTTAAAAGTGACATAAATTACAATTATGACAAAAGATTAATAAAATTGACATAATGATTCCATGGTCATCCTAAAATAAATATGCACGAGGATTTGTGTACAGATAAGTAAAAAGATGAAAATTTTGGCTCTGATGGTTTGTAAAAATAGATCGCCAGCGATCTTAAAAATACATAATAATAATAATAAATGAATGGAATGCTTGGTATTATGGTTAAATAGGCTTAGGTTTAAGAAAATACAGATACAACGACACAGTTTCCATGGTTAAAATCGACACACAACAAAAGCAACAAGGCTTATACTGGCCTTCTTCACTTATAGCACACATTCAAGAAATCAAACACAATATAGGCAAAGTAATGCTTATTAAGGAATCAGGATCCTTTTAAAACCAAACACTCATTATAAAGTTTCCAAAGGAGTACTAAAGCCACTTACATTCACATAATGATACAGTAACAAATATGCAAACCTAATGACATCTTCTCTGATTAAAAAATAACCATGAAGTAACGCAATTTCATGACACATCCACTCTTCACAACTTTTTTGATTTGTAAAACCTATTTTACTCCCATTGAGAGTAAATTTAAATTGAACATCGACTCTTAGCCTTAAAAAGTCATTTCTCTTAATATAAATATAAAATAGAGTAATAAAAACAACATAGAATGGTTCTTTAGGGACTGATTTCGTTGACCACAAAATTGTTATAATAACGTATGATCCACAGTTGTTTCATTGTATCATGTATCAGAAAACAACATAACCTTTCTTGTATCAGATAAAAATAATAACCTATAAAAAAACTTATAATCAACATAAAAGGTAAAGTGGATTTTATTTTATTTTCCTACCACGTCGGTAACCCCGGTTGATTCCGCTCCGTTCTCTCTCTCTCTCTCCATCATGATGGAAATAGAGAGAACGGAGCAGAAACAACCGGGGTTACCGAAGAAGCTTACTCCTGATACTACAACAAAAATAACCAGAGGTACTGATCGTTTCCTTATTTTTCAATATGACTTTGATACAACTGTAACAAAAATGTACCAATTTGATTTCCATGGAAATTTAATTTTGTTTGGTTAATCGGCTTTGAATAAAATTGTTAACAAATGACCTAAAATTATATTTTTACAATCTGGTGAAAATCAGACCTCTCAATCACTTTATGGTAGATCTGAAGACATTGGTTTCTATTTTCCGTTCTTATGACCTTTCTGCATCACCCGAAATATAAAAAAGTTTGGAATGCTTTTGGTTAATCTGTAAGGTAGTTGAACCTTCAGATCTACCCACCCTCGGAAACCCAGGGGTTCTTCTCTCGTTTACTAATTAATTACCCTTGGGTCATTTCGTATGTTTTTTATTCGTTTGCGCGTTCTTGATCTGATCTTGAAGTTCATAAAATTTGAATACAGAAACATGTTAATATCCCATTAGAAAAATGTAATGCGGCAAATCAGAAGGCTCGATACAAAACTATCAAAAACGAGGTATTTCATATATGAAATGACCCAGGGGTGATGAAGCAGTAAGCGAAAGAAGAACCGCTGGGTTTCCGAGGATGGATCTACCATGCAGTGACAGGATGGAAAGATATGATTTTAATCAGATTGGTACTTCTATAACCTTATCTAAACTGAAAACAAACTCAGGCAAGCGAAACCGATGCAATTTCGTCAGACTTCAATCTAACAGTTGGTCTCGCTACTTCAGTCTTTCCTTTGTCTTTTTGTTTCCGTCGAAGTCCCGGACTATACCGGAATTTAACGATCAAGTCTTTATCCCTTCGGAGATCTCGAATATTTTCGAAGTATTTGTATTTTGGCTTGAATTCGTCCTCTTCAGATTCGGTCCTTGTACAACCGTATATATAACAGTCTGTCAAAGTGTCGTCCATCATTAATGAAGGCGTACAAACTACAAAATATATTATAATTTCTAAAAAAATGAACATAATATATTTATGGGTATAATATATTTATGAGATTCTTGCAATGAAAATATTCCCTCAAATAAAGGCAATAGTTGACAAAATAATGCAAACTGGGATACCCAATCTCATATAGCATATGTCTATAAAGGGAAAAATTAAAGATCCCAGGTGTCCTTAATTAATCAAAGTGCTGTCTTCCTTAATCTCTGCTGCCAATTAATTTTCTTGTATCGATTTGATTCAAAACATTTTAAGAAAAAAAAACAAGCCTCAAGCCTTTCAAGCCGAATGTTCGGTCCCTATAAACGCATCATACTATTAGGCTAATAATGAAATGAAATAAATTTGAGAGTTTTTAAAGTAATAATAAACCAGTTTTGGGGAAAAAAAATCAATGTAAAAATAATCACTTAACTGTTGCTTATTCATAAAATTAAAGCTTTCGCGCATTTATAAAAGACGAAAATTTTAATAATGTGCGTGTACCGACTAAAAATTTAGCTGATTTTTGAAGATGTTTGATACCAATGGCCACTTATTAACTTTCGTGAACAACATTCCGATTTTTACCGAACATTTCAAAACAAACAAAAATGTATTTTGAAGTAAGAGCATGTAAAGCTCTAGGTTTAATATAATTTCATATTTCTTCTTTATTTGACAAGTAAAACCTTTCCGCTATTAAGAAATACTAATTAAAAAGGGTTAAACATGTAAATAATAACAACACACACGCACCTGTTTTCCATTCATCGTGCTATATATTAACCGGGCCTATTTAACTGAAAACTCGATTAATTAAATGACACAAGATTCTCATTTGGGGGATTTCTAAACGTAATTGATATCATTTTAAAGGGGAACGGAGTAAGGAAAAATCAAAACAGTTACAAAAACAAGAACATACCTTTTCAGACCACGTTTGTTTACATCCATTTCCTAAACTATTTTTAGATGGGCTTGCGCGGGCACTTCCGAGTGAGTTCAAACTTGGGTCGTATGCATCTAGTTTGCATAATACAACTCGGGAAGCAAATGATTGTTAAAGACAATATTTTGTTTAATTCTGCAAAACTACACTATTTAATGGACTTTTTGTAGCTTTAATAAAAGTTTATATTAACAATTTATATTTTTAAAGCTTAAAAAGACTTTTAAAAAATTTATGATTTTTTGATTTATTATTACTTTAAATCAATAAATAGTACCTTTATAAGACCACTTTGAATACTCTAGAAAGTTGTCTGGGACTGTAGCAATAATTATTGGCACAGCTGAATATAAAATAATATCAGCAAACGTTGCTTCTACCTGCAATAAATAGTATGGATGAAATTAATCGGGACACGATGAGTTTGTACAATGGATGTTTCGTTTTTTAAGTGAGTCGTTTCAACATAATGTAGCTTTAACACAGACCGATTATTTTACCAAGGTTTTGTTCAAATATTTTGATGCGCTTGGTGAAAGAAGCAAAGAGGTAACGATGGAACATTCGATTGCCAAAAGCCGAAAGGGCAACGACAAAACCGGTAAACACGAACAAGAACAGCACGAAGAAACACAAAACACAAAAGTAAGGTTTGGTTGTGTTGTATAATTCAATGAAGACACTTCGAAACTTAATATGGATCAACGCACACTCGATTATTCGATTATTGAACGAATAAAATATGAGAAATGTAAAGAGTCATGCAAAACCATGGTAATAAATTACATATAAGTACTAATTAGGTAAAGTTATCTTATGTGAGCATAAAAAAGGACCAATCAATTGAGATAAGCCTAACTCAGGGAATAGATCCAGATGGGGGGGGGGGGAGGTAAAGCCCCCGGCCCCCTGCCCCATTTTGGCGGAAAATTTGGTTGGGTATTTAAAAACTTATATAAATTATGACCTGAGTGCCCTCCCTAGCCAGTTATATTTCTGGATCTGCCACTGTGATTCCTTGTAATTTTCTTTTAACCTACAGACCTGTTCAATACGTTTGGTTATTGGGGTTTGCTCTTGGTCTGCTTTGATTAATTTTAGACTTTATTAACTTAAAGAAATAGCATATATTTGACAAGTCATGTTTACTAACATATAATTATGACTTTTCACGTGTGTTGCCGAATATGATTAATATATTAAATATATTAAAACTAATATGTATAACTGTTTTCTACAGAGACACATAGGTATAGACTTGTTACTAGCAAGGCCAATATATAATATCGGGGGAGGGGGGGGGCTGTGTGGTAAAGTGGTCTAATGCACTTGTTTCAGATCACTAGCCGAAAGCGATCATTTGTCAGGTGGTGTTCGAGTCTCGCTTGTAATTTACAAAAACGGGACTTACGTGTACCCACCTGCATGTGATACGGGTTCTCAGTTACCTGCCGAATGTCGATGTTTTCTTCTGGGTACTCCGGTTTCCTAACCATTAAAACTGAACGCCCTATATGGCACAGGTGCGTCGAAAAGGCCAGGGTTAAATCCTAACATACAAACATACACGCACACAAATCTAGAATTCTACAAATGTTAACATAGGAATATATAATATTTAACATCAAAGACTTAGCACATGTGTAGCTTGTTTACTTACAGATATACAATATCTAACATCTAGAACTTTACACATGTGAAGTCTGGACGGACACAGAGATGGGACACGGAGGGAATATTCCTTCCACTGTCTGTGTTGTCCTGGGCGAAGTCCGTCACTAACTTTAAACTCTTTCAATAAAAGAACTTTGGTTTGGACTCCACCATAGGTTACTATCTAAGAATGAGAATAAAATTAAAATATAATTCAGGAAATAACAAAACTACCGAAATGTATATGTCAACAAAAGAAAACACACAACAAGGCAAAGACACATCGGAGAAATCGAAGATGGCAATGATCCTGACTTGGAACCTGCATTTTAAACAGGTTTTATGGCACGAACACCCATTTTCATTGTGATCTAAGGGTCATATAGTAACACCACGACTGTAAGAAGCAAAGAAGCACCAATGGGGCATACGAGTGTCAAAAGTCCGAAAGGGCAACGACGAAAACAGCAAACACGAACAAGAACAGAAACACAAAACATAAA
Organism: Arcuatula senhousia; assembly: GCA_963971305.1. Classification (NCBI taxonomy): domain Eukaryota; kingdom Metazoa; phylum Mollusca; class Bivalvia; order Mytilida; family Mytilidae; genus Arcuatula; species Arcuatula senhousia. The sequence continues at coordinate 17,848,704 of OZ020305.1, read as the reverse complement.
ATCAACCGCGAACGGAAATCAACATTGCGAACTCAAGTCGAAACAAGAGTGAACTCAGGTGCTCCGGAATAGTAAGCGGTTCCTGCCTGCTATAGCTCACACATCGTGTTGCTAATTTTCAACTCAGTGTGTCAAATCCGGTAAAGGAAGACAAAGCAAATTTCTACCACAAACCAACATCTGCACTCATTTGAGAGAAGCAAAGAGGCACCAATGGGGCATTCGAGTGTCAAAAGTCCGAAAGGGCAACGCGAAACCCAAGAACAACACGAAGAAACACAACACACAAATCAACCGAACGGAAATCAACAACGCGAACTTAAGTCGTAACTAGAGTGAACTCAGGTACTCCTGCCTGCTATAGCACACCCGTCGTGTTGCTAATTTCAAATTTAGAGATAGAAATACGAGTGCATGATGTCTACCGTAAAATTTCTTCAGGCCATCGGTCATATCCTTATTTGTCTCGAAAAGTTAAAAACCTAAAATAGCTAGTGTTTTGGTTACATTTAAATAAAAGCACTAAATAAGCAAAACTTACTTGTTTTAATTGTAAACTAACAGCACCAGATTTTCTAATGGACATATTATGAACGAGTATTTCGGCTCGGAGTATTTCTCCAGGAACATAGGCACGCTTCGGTAGGGTTAGAGAGCAGGAAACTCTGCCAGGCCGACAACACAGTGTGCTCACTGACCGTTCTGCGTGATCTTCTAATACATTTGGCGTCTAAAAATTTATATAAACAGTACTTTGAAGTTATTTTTAGTTTAAAAAAGCATCTCAACAGTAAAGATAATCATGATAATTTCACATGATGCGTGTGTTATTTGTTTCAATTAAGTTTATTTATGAATATAATATTTGTTTCTGATACGGTTTTAATCGCATATCAAACTTAAGGACATCTATTTTGTTCTTGGCCAGGAATCGGCGAGGTAGCCCGGGACAGCCAAAGGATGTGTGCAAAGGTCACATGGTTAATCAGCATCCCAAAATAATTCGGAGTTTTTGCACTTTTCTGCTTATGAATCAACCATTTAACTGAAACTTTTTACATTTGTCAGAATTTTTTTATTGAGTCGCATAATACTCATAATTTTTTATTTTCTTCACCTTTGCTGCCAACATATTTACAAAAAAAAATCATTTTTAATATATTTTTAAGAAAATAAAGTAAGGCCTCTCAAGTTCTTACAGTAAAAGGTCCGCCATTATGATAATTTAAAATGCCGTGCCTGAACATTGTTGGCTGTTATAAGTGTGTATCTGTTGTAATGTACTTTTTTGCACAAATAACTCGAAAAAAAACAAACAAAATTAAATGTACATTTTCAATTCAAAATATCATCTGTCGTTCCTGCTATTAACTCATTGAGATTATGTCCCAAAGTCTGTAAAATTTCAATGACAAGTGATATAATTTAAACTGATTTCTAAAAGTGCATTTTACAAATCCTAGGGCTATAAATTATTTGCAAAAGACTAAAACATCTAGTAACCAAGAAATTATTTATCGATTGTTTCATTAATATTGTTTTAGTGTCTGAACCTTCATCAATATAAATAGGCATTTTCAGTTAATTGTCTGGAGGTATAAATGCCAAGTATCATATATAATACAACATTACAGTCCTAAAATATATTTACCGAATTGGCCGCCGATTCTCCCGGCTCGCGTCTAGGGTCATATTCTCGTAAAACATTTATAATCCTTTGAGAACTTATACATTCACCATTATAACGAATGATTATCCCTTGAACACTGTATCGTATATGAGCATCTGGTCCTTCAAATGAACAGGGAACACATTCAGGTACTTTATACTGGAACGGAAACATGTGGCGCCCCCTTTGTAAAACTTCTCGTCCTTCCCAACGGTTTGTCTCGTTCACTGAAAGAAGAATGTGAACTCAAGTCATCGTTTCCGTGGCTTTGTGATTTGCAATTAATTGTTTGACCAAAAAAAAAAAGAAAAAGTAAAAGAAAAATGACTAGATCGCTTATTTGAGTGGCGCCGGCATGCACTTACATTTGCAGAGTAACATGTATGATAAATAACACGAAGTTTATGACGTTCCGCACAATGTTGGTGTTACTTTTGAAAAAAGTCGTAAACCTTAGATATTTATTACTGATACTTATTTAGAAAACACCAAAACCATTATTGTTATATATCAAAATAAAGGTTAGATAATAGAGACTTGAGAAAATGCAACAAAGATTGAGTTTTAAAGGCTCTTTGTCTTCTATATTTATCTAAAAACCCAGACTTTACCTCAAAAATCCGTGTAACGCGTTACAAAGTTTAGCATGGTGTCATGAATTTCTCTTCCGTAAATGGCACAAAATGAAAGTACAAGCTTTAAATTTTAGAATAAAGGTTATATCTCAATCTGTTTTACGATGTTATCAACTAAAAAAATTCAAGCCTTGTACGAAGAAAATAATTTCAGCCTTTTATATGTAGCGCTTTTGTTTAAAAGTCTAAATAAACAAATTTGGACTCGGAGACTGGAATTTTTTAAAACTTAAAATCCATCATGGGCATTTACTGCACTTTTCAAATATGTCTCCATTTTAGTCATACACACGCGATTCTGAAAAAGCTTCGACCAAAATGAAAATCAGAGACGAATATCCAATGGTAAGTTTAACGTTAAATTTCGTAGCAGACCGATTTTGTCGATTGTTTTTTTATATAATATTTCAACATGGGATGCTTATTTGAATTGAAATTAAAGTGTGCACTTTCCCAAGATTAACATGCATGCTTGCACATAAAAATATCACAAAAAATATCGATTTACGACTGCATTAGATAACGTCCTTTTTCATAAGGGAGATGAGATAACTTAAAGTACTAATACTAAAACTGTATGTACTTTAAGCTATCAAATAATTTCGGTTAAAAGGCAGTCTAACAACCCTTACATGGCAAAGAAGTTGGAACCATCACTGATTTTATAAAAATGTGCTTTCTTTTAAACAACCAAGCTAAGATGATCAAGTTTTATAAAAGACAAATAAATCAATACCGTGACGTTTTATCCAATTTAGATTGCAATATCTTAAATGCAATCGATGTTCAAAACGAAGTTATTCTTATAAGAGATCGTGACAAAGGGCAATTCATCTATAGTAATAAAACAAGTGCACTATAAATATATACTTGATAACATATAGTAACATATGACAAATGGCAATGAAAATGTAAATAATACATCGAGATCTGTCATTGTCTGTAGGGATCAAGAAAGTTTCGAAATTGGGTTCAACATACGGACCACTTAGGCATTTCCAGACAAATTTGTCGAACATTTTCACGAAAATAAGAAAGAGTACAAATTATAGAGGGTCCAGCCACTGTGGTAATATCAAAATGAAGTTATTCTTATAAGAGATCGTGACAAAGGGAAATTCATCTATAGTAATAAAACAAGTGCACTATAAATATATACTTGATAACATAATAGTAACATATGACAAATGGCAATGAAAATGTAAATAATACATCGAGATCTGTCATTGTCTGTAGGGATCAAGAAAGTTTCGAAATTGGGTTCAACATACGGACCACTTAGGCATTTCCAGACAAATTTGTCGAACATTTTCACGAAAATAAGAAAGAGTACAAATTATAGAGGGTCCAGCCACTGTGGTAATATCATACCACAAATGAAATGTGTAAACTCTTTGCATTTCCTGTATAAAGCTTTTCCCCATATTTCTTATCATATAGTATTTACTATTAGTTAATTAACAGATTGAAAAAAACAAACAAAAACGTATAGCAACTCTTAATATAAAATGAATTCCACTTCATCGATATAGAAGTGTACTAGTTAATAAACTAAGATAACATGGCTAAAGCCCACACTCCCCTTTTTGCACAACAATTATGGTTTTCATAGTTGTAAAGACAAAGATAAATTAACATATAATTCTTTTTACAAAACATCTTTTAATGTAATTTTTCATTTAAATCAAAATATGGTTGTTACATTTAAAGACTTGCATTCGGGAGGGGCTCTCCTAGTATAAGGTCATACAAAAACATTATATGACCAATGGTCACTCAATGGGTTTTTACAGTTGTGACTTTAGGCTGGAAAGCCTCTGCAGCGACTATTTCTCACGCTTTGTGCCATAAGTCGTCCAGCCCATGACGCACCATCGCCAGTGTTAGTTATTCTAGGGGACCCGGTACGATGACCAACATTTTTACTGGAACAGAGCCCGTCCTGAACCACGTGACGAGTAGGTACTGGTCGGACCAATGAAAGAATGAATAAAATAATGATTGTAAAAAGTGTTTCAGTGCATTAGTTTTCAGATAAATATTATTTTCTAATAATCATTATACCTTTTCCCCATAAACAGAATCTGTCGTCGAAGTAGATTTCTTCCTTTTCGTGTTCGATGTCTGTTCGATGACCACCATTTTGAACTGTTTCCCTCCATTTTGCGCGCGCAGCACCTCGAAAGCGGACTTCAACACCTGTAATAAGCATGAAAAGGCGTTTTTTGAAAACTCATGTACATGTTTTTTCTTCGTATCTATTACTAATGTTGAATAAAAAAAGATTAATTATATTGGTACAAAAACAAAAGAAAAAAAAACGTGATTTCAAAAATGTGATCTAGCTCGGGGGTGTTCTCGGATTATCAGTCATAAAACACAAAAATCCATACCCGCTTCACACTTGACGCTAAAACACTTTAGACCCATTACAATTGTAAGCTGTCTAGGAAAACTCTTCACGGCTGTACTCACAGAAATTAATAAATACTCAGAGGATTTTCGAATACTCAACGAAAATCAAAGCGGTTTTAGGCAAGGGTATAGCGTCACAGATAACTTGTTTTCTTTACACGCTTTATTTGAACTTCTAAAACTTAAGAAAAAGAAACTTTATTGTGCCTTTATAGATTTTGAAAAAGCATTTGATAAAGTCTGGAGAACGGGTCTCTGGCACAAATTAGTTTTAAGTAATATAAATGGCAAAATGTTAACTGTTATTAAAAATATGTACAATAGTATCAAATCAAACATTGTCTTTAACAACGAAAAGTCAGATTTCTTTTCCTGTAATAATGAGGTGAGACAAGGCGAAAATATGTCTCCTTTCCTTTTTGCTATCTTTCTAAATGACCTTGAATCATTTCTCGAAAGCCAAAACAATACAGGACTACCAACAATAACCGATGAACTAGAAAGCACTCTCGGGGTTTTCTTGAAAATATTTGCACTTTTATACGCAGACGACACTGCACTAATGTCAGAGTCACCAGAAGGACTCCAACAGCAGCTAAATAGTTTCTTTGAGTATTGCAATTCTTGGAAACTTAAAGTAAACATAGAAAAAACCAAAATCTTGTGTTTTACAAATGGAAGACTGCCAAACAATCTAAGATTCGTATTCAATAACACAGAATTAGAAATTGTAACAGAATTTATTTATCTAGGAACAACTTTATATAAAACTGGTAATTTTGGCCCTGCAATTAAAGCTCAAGGAGAAAAGGGAACAAAAGCCATGTACGAAATTATCAAGCTAGGTCGTTTTCACAATCTTTCTATCTCCTGTCATCTAGACCTCTTCGATAAGATGGTAAAACCAATTCTTTTATACGGTTGTGAACTTTGGGGTTTTAAAAATTACTATTCATTAGAGAAAATCCACCTTAAGTTCTGCAAACTCCTTTTAAACCTTAAGACCTCTACACCAAACTGCTTTGTATACGGTGAATTGGGAAGATTTCCTTTGAGTGTAGATGTAAAGCTTAGGATGGTTATGTACTGGTCTAAATTACTTTACGGCAAACAAACGAAGCTGTGCTCTGTTCTATATAAACTCATGTTTCATCTTTCAAATAATCAAAATAGAAATTTTCAATGGCTTGTTTATATAAGAAATATTCTCAATGAATGTGGATTAACACACATTTGGGACTCACAAAATTTTCTGTCTTCTGCATGGTTAAAACAATGTATTAGACAATGTCTCACTGACCAATATCGACAAAAATGGCACGCTGAAACTCAAGATTGTTTAAAAGCAACAAACTATAAGCTCTTTAAAGACACGCTAGATTTCGAAAACTATTTTGAAATATTAGATAAAAAGGTAGCAATATCATTTTGCAAATTCAGAACAGGAAATCATAAACTTCCCATTGAGACAGGTAGATGGAACAATATTGCTAGATCTGAGAGGAAATGTATGCTTTGTAATGAAAAAATCGGAGATGAATTCCATTATATTCTTGGATGCTCTGTACTGTCTCAAGAAAGAAAAAATCTAATCAGTAGACATTTAATTAGAAATCCAAATATTTTGAAATTTAAAGAAATCATGACAACAAAAAACAAAGCTAAACTTTATAAGCTTTGTAAATTTATTAGAATTATAAATAAAAAAAACGAGTCTTCCTGAGTAGCTGTCTGTCTTAGCTGTGTAATTTACTGTAATTATGAACAATCTTTGTCTATGATGCTATTTTGTTGTTTTATCATTGTATTGTAAATATTGTATATAGTATTTCTCTGTACCTATGTAATATTGGTTTATGAGAATAAAGTTATATATATATAACGCTATATTGTCAAAAAACTCAGGAGTATCACAGTGTGTGAAAGTAAGTTCCAAGTTAAAGATCGTGCATGATGTTATTATTCGACCTTTTTCCATTAAAGAACTATTTTGAAAGCCAATCTTTCATTTAGCTCGACATTTCAAGGATTAATTCAAGAGTCGCTTAAATAAAAAAAAATAAAAAAAATTCTGAAACGCGTGCATTAAGACAAAAATAAGTCTTAAAATGGTCTACAGACGTGTCTTAATCCTAAGCCATGATTAGGCCAGGGCTTCCTACTTTTGAAAATCTCCACGGAAGTTTGACATCAATGGTATCGATAAAATGCATGTGGATGGTTGTGTCCTGCAATTGGACGTATGTGTCTTAGAAGTTAATATTTTTTAATGTAATGAAGAAATGCTGAGAAAATGGTCATATTCGACGTTTTAAAAGAGAATAACACGCCCTACATCATGATGTGCTTCAAACATTCAATTTAAGTCAAAAATATTATTATTTTTTTAAAAGATATTAATTTTATAAGTGCAAAATTTATAAAAAAAAAAAAAAAAATGGGCAATGGTTCCTACATGAGTTGTTGGATCTTCTTCATGATTTTAGAGCATGTAGATCTTGAGGTTCTGATTATTTTTATGTTATGCCATAATTTTCATATTTGTAATCGAGTTATTTCCTAAAATTGTTTTCTTTCCCTATGATCAATATTTTATCCGCTGCGGTCAAGTTTTACGACAAATCAAAAATCCCCACACATCAGTGTTATAACCTTATGCTAATGAACATCAATGGAAAGCCGGAGTGGACCCTCCCGAAGTTACTAATTTTTCCATTGCTTTCAATGGAAAATTGTAACTCCGGCAATTCAACGATTTGCCGAAGTTACAAATTTTTATACCCCGAAGTTTCTAATTTCATCCCCGAACTTACAATTTCGTCCCCAGTTAAGCTTCTATTTGACTTATGGTGTCAAAGGAGTGAACGTATTAAAAAAAAGTTTACAGACGACGGACGGACGATGGATGGAGGCCAAATGATGATAATAAAAGATGACATAAAAAGGTTATAAGTGTTATTAAGCAAAAGTTTTGTTAGACTTCTAATCACATGATTGATTTACGAAGTTATATAGAACTCAGCTCATACATGTAGACCATTTTTAGGATCTAGGAGAAATGAATTTAGAGCTTCTTCTTCTTCTTCCGTTAAAGTCCAGTCCTCGTATAGAGTATTTTCAGACTTGCTGCGACCTTGATGCGAGAAAAACATCAGTGCTGATATGTACAGTGCTGTGATTCTTTAAAAACTGGATAAAACATCTGAAGACATCTATCGAAGCTGGACCTCTCGCACACCCTCACGGAATGATTCCAGGGTGGTGCAGCTGACTAGTGGCTGTGGAAGTCCATTCCAGATCCTGATGGTGTCTGGAAAATATGAGTGGCGATATACTAGGGTTCTGGCAAATGGTACTAAGAACCTCTGACTATGGCCTCTTGCTGTTGTTGTCATGGGATGGAGGTGCACTGTAGGAATAGCGATTAGGCCATGTACTATGCGGAAGAGCTGAGAAATGAATCATAATGTGTTTTTTTTTCTTTTTTATGTTGTCGAAAAAAGTGATATTATATCAAAACACATATTGCAACATTTACTTTCTTGTATTTTCTAGCGGTGCTCGAGTACAGCACATATATAGAGAGTTGTAACCATTAAATGGTGGAGTCCATGTAACCAATACCCATAAAAGACATTTATAACATTGATATATTTTGCTAACGAAAATGTTTCACACAGTAAAAACACAAGAAAAGACACGCAACAAGTACATATATATAAAGAAGAGAAGATCTTATAGCATTAATATATCAAAGGCAAAAAACATCTCATTTTACAAATAATGGAACATAAAGAATAGAATACTTCATTTTAATTGAACATTGAAGAAGACTGTTAGAAACACAGATGTGCTTTAATTTGTAATCCAATCCTTTGAATTTTAAACAAGGTTTTCCCTAGTAAGGCTATATTGAATGAATTTAAAATACGTCATGACTAGTGGAAGAAACATTAAAACATGATGTTATTATTCGACCTTTTTCCATCAAAGAACTATTTTGAAAGCCAATCTTTCATTTAGCTCGACATTTCAAGGATTAATTCAAGAGTCGCTAAAATAGAAAAAAAAATAAAAAATTATGAAACGCGTGCATTAAGGGACCGTGACCATTTAACTTGAAGGGGGGGGGCTTGGTTTTTTCCTTAAAAAAATATTCTGAAAATTATTTTTGATGAAAAAAATATTTTGGCAGCAGAAGGTAAGAAAAAATTTTTTTTGAAGAAGGATTTCTGCTATATAAAATATGATACCGTAATAGTGAAAAAAATATTCTGTCGCGACGCCTTCGAAATAATTCTGACTAAAACAAAAAACCAAGACCCCCCCCTTCAAATTAAATGGTCCGTCCCTAAGTGCTGAAAGGAAAGAGACGAAATATTTCTTATTTTTTAAATATTTTGAATCCTTGGAACAAATATGCAAGAAACGAGGAGTAATATCTAAATCAAAGAAAAAATATAAATAAAAAAAAAACCAAACAAACAAAACAATCCAAACACAAATTAATACAGAAACGAAACTGTAAAACCTTAAAATTTCTCGGGAACCTAGCCTTTTGTCCAGGTCTAGGTTTTATTTTCAACAAGTTGGAATCTCCTCGACCATCATGCATTTACTATAACTCAAGACTTTACACCGTTATTGACATTAGATAGTTTGCCTTTTTATTAAACAGTGTTTTGTCTATCTGTGGGTCCGTAGCTCTTTTGGTCCTTGTGCTATTATTGTCCGTAGACTCTGCATATATAAAAAGGACCATATTTGAGCTACGGAACCGCATCTGGATATTGTAAAATTACCAGGGACAAAGGTCGGGTATCGACCATTTAACTTGAACGGATTTCATGTACATTTGTAAATACTAATTTTTGAGGGATTATATGAAATCCTTTAAATTAATGTTCAGGAATTACCCATTATCCCTGGTTTTGTCAGTGATTATATGTAATCCCTGATTACGCTTATTTACTGTAACATATATATTTAGGTACAAATAAACTTTCCCTGCATAAATTATTTAACTGTACTTGTCAATGAATATTTTCTCGCTACATATGTCATTTCATGTTCGATGTATCATCCTTTTTAAAAAAAAACTTAAGTGTTAGACGAACGTAAAACAACTACTCATCCACTTACTATTGCTGTATGTCATGAATGAAACTTTGTTTTTATGACATACGTTATCTATGTTTGATCCCCCTTTTCTGTCTTGTCTCATCTTAACAGTCTGAGTTTTAAAACACCAAGTCACTAACGCACTCTAGCTGTATGTCATGAATGTCAAACTTTGTTTTTATGACATACGTTTGTTTTTATGGCATACGTTTGTTTTTATGACATACATTATCTATGTTTTATGTTCTTTTCTTTCGTAGTTTTATTTCTGTATCTGTCTCATCTTAACAGTCTGAGCTTTTAAACACCAACTCACTAACTCACACTAGCTGTATGTCATGCATGTTAAAATGTGTTTTTATTACATGCGTCATAGCTATGTTTTAGGTCCTTTTCTGTTTTAGTCTTATTTCTTGAACTGTCTCATCTTAACAGTCTGAGCTTTACAACACAAACTCACTACCTCACTCTAGCTGTATGTCATGAATGTTAAATTTGGTTTTTAAGACAAACGTTATCTATGTTTTATGTCCTTTTCTGTCTCGGTTTTATTTCTGTATTTGTTTCATCTAACAGTCTGAGCTTTAAAACACCAACTCACTAATTCACTCTAGCTGTATGTCATGAATGTGTAACTTGGTTTTTAAGACAAACGTTATCTATGTTTAATGACCTTTTCTGTCTCAGTTTTATTTCTGTATCTGTCTCATCATAACAGTCTGAGCTTTAAAACACCAACTAACTAACTCACACTAGCTGTATGTCATGAATGTTAAACTTTGTTTTTATTACATGCGTCATGGCTATGTTTTAGGTCCTTTTCTGTTTTGGTTTTATTTCTTGAACTGTCTCATCTTAACGGTCTGAGCTTTAAAACACAAACTCACTAACTCACTCTAGCTGTATGTCATGAATGTTAAATTTGGTTTTTAAGACAAACGTTATCTATGTTTTATGTCCTTTTCTGTCTCGGTTTTATTTCTGTATTTGTTTTATCTAAACAGTCTGAGCTTTAAAACACCAACTCACTAACTCACTCTAGCTGTATGTCATGAATGTTAAACTTGGTTTTTAAGACAAACGTTATCTATGTTTTATGTCCTTTTCTGTCTCAGTTTTATTTATGTATCTGTTTCATCTTAACAGTCTGAGCTTTAAAACACCAACTCACTAACTCACTCTTGCTGTGTGTCAGGAATGTCAAACTTTGTTTTTATAACATACGTCATACATGTAGCTATGTTGTATGTCCTTTTCTGTTTTAGTTTTATTTCTTTTTCTGTCTCATCTCAACAGGCTGAGCTTTAAAACACCAACTCACCGAGCTTTTTAACACCAACTCACTAACTCACTCTTGCTGTGTGTCATGTATGTCAAACTTTGTTATTAGGACATACGTTATGTCTTTTTCTGTCTAAGTTTTATTTCTTTATCTGTCTCATCTTAACAGTCTGGGCTTTAGAGGATTATACTTATCCTTCATATTGTATACATAAATCATGACTGACTGCCAGCGTACTTCTTTATATTTCATTATAAGGAGAGCCTAAGTTGTATATAATTCTATCAAGTCAATAATTGGTTTAAGAAGGTTTTTTTTAGATCCAGATCGATAGAAAGAAAAGACGTCCATTTTTATGAAGGTATTGTGCTTCATGGCATGTTTCTTGCAATTACCTGGGTATCTCGGTTTGTTCTTTGGAACCAGGAGTTTCCAGCAGTCACCAGTGTTGCATAAATTGATCGACAAAAATAAAGTATGCATTGATTTAAAAGATGCGAAAACGAAAATATATATACATAAATTTGCACCCTTCCCCCTTAAAAATAAAATTGCAATTTTAAACGATTCTTATCAACATTCGTTTGCTTGCGAATTAGACTGGTTGTTACTTATAATTATTGTGGTTTCGGTTTGTTTGTGTTTTGTTTGTGCTTTGTCTGTGTTTTGTCTGTTTACTGATTTGACTGCTTTGTTTACGGGATTTTGATTTCGAATGCCTTCAGTTATTTCTTTGTTTTTTTTCTTGCAATTTTATCTGCCATAAACACCATTATAAAATATCATGCTACAAAATCTCAATTGTATTAATTGAAATGTTGAGATGTTTTCGTATATTTTTCTGGATTTCAGCTACATTATTTTTTCGAATTAACAAGGTGACGTCATCAATACTTTTGCAGAATGTTATCAAAGCGTCGTCAAAGTTAAAAGCGATATCGAATTTCAATTAATTTAAATATCAATTTTCAAGTTCGTTTTATCAGTTGTTTGTCAAATAAAGATAAACGGTGCCTGACTGTTTCCAATTTATAATTCCTTGAAAGTATTAATTTCTTATTCTTGGTGTACAAATTTTCGTGGTTTTCAGGGGTCAAGAAATTATTGACCGAAAAACTTTCATTGATTTCTTTGATGATCTTTGATGAATTTGTTAAATCCACAAATATACATTTTGTTCATTCTCCATTAAAACTGATGCTCATAAATTTAAGTTTAAGTTCAGCTTAACGCCATCGATCTTTGGCAGGTATTATAAACTTTTTTATGGGAGGTAGGAGATATATAAAGAAAATTTGAAACTTTTAAAATTACACACACTAGTGCACAAAAAATTCCAGGCTCCAATAAAGAATTTATATTTCTATTTTCTGTTGTCTTTATACAGTTTAAGCATCGAATATTAAAATGCTCAAATACCGATATCTAATTGAGATTTTGACAGATGCATAACATCTAAAGGTGATATACTGTGTTTCTCTATTATTACAACATACACCTGGGAAAAAGTAGTGTAATTTGCAAATCGAAGTGCAACGGCGGCAACACCAGAACTTTGTCATATTTTATGAAAATTTTCCTCACTAAATACAACATAGACATGTGTATTAAAGTTGTTTTATAATAATCAAACGGCGAGATGTTAAATTTTAACGATAAACGAAATATATTAGATTTTTTGCCGATTATGATGTTTTCAAACTGTTTGTCTTCCTGATTCATCCTATGATAACAAATAGTAATAAAGCGTCGAAACATTATTATCTTTTTCTTATTAAAGTTTCCATAAAACATGTAAAATGTACACCTTGACTATTGACACGTATATATCATCTTCTGATGTTGCCTTTGAAACAACAGAGTTTCTGTATACTGTTTTGTTATGGGAGAGACCATTGGCGGGAAGGGGGTATGGTGAAATTTTAAATAAAAAGGCAGGACAGTACTAGTGCTTTGAATTAAAAAAAATGCATGATGGTATTTTTGGCTGAAAAATTTATAGTAGCTTCAGAATAAAAAAAAAATTGCGCGCGTCAACGCTAAAAAAATCCAGGGTCTGCTTTTTCCAATAATAAGGCAGGACGAAGAAAATCTCCATAGTCCCCCCAACAAGTCAAATGATTGCTCCCTAAGAAAAATAAAGTGTGTTTTTTTTTATCAACTCGCTCAATAAAAGAACTTTTTAACAGCATCCACATAAAATTAATGCTTCCCCAATTCACCTTTTTCAAACAATGTCCAACTTGTTTCTTTCATTGTAGTCAATGTTTGTTAAGTCAATGTTAAAACAAATAGCATTGACTCGAGCATGATATTGTTAAGTGGCAAAAAGTCCTGCCTGTGTTTTAGTGGTCAAAAGGAAGGAAAAACTTTTAAAACCGTTTTGTATATACATGTATTATCTTATTTTTACTAAAACTACTATGCTACTGTAAAACATCTGCAAGTACACCAAATCAATGGTATGCTACCTGAAGGGCTGCGCTGTAAATCATATGCACTGTAATGCAGTTACACAAACAAGAAAATGCTGTGGAAAAAAACAACATTATTATATCATGTATGGTATTTTGTTTATGGAGTTAAATTCCATACTTTAAGTTAAACATTTAAAATCGATACAATGCTGTGATTTCCCGGAAATCAACCCATTGATGCATGTTCCTGCTGTGATATGGTTCTCTTGTCATCATGCAAGAGCCCAACCCTCGACCAACCCCCTTTTTTTACAACAACCCCATGTAGAGCAGTAATTCATGGTTTACTCACCCGCTATGATCACTGGTAGTCCGATTTGTAATACTAATGCTCCTTTCACTCGTTGACCCGAGTAATAAACAAGGTTTTCGCTTTCGAGCTGAAGGTCTATTGATGTCACAGCCATAACATTATTTATTTTTTTCGTATTCCGGGTGTTTCAATATTATCCATAATAGTTGTATCACCATGGTTACAAGAAATGACGATAATATACAATTTTGATCTGAATTAATTTAACCGATACACGCGACACGTATATTTTTTTTTCTCCATCACAGCATTGTATAAGAGAGTGTATTGATGATTTTGAATACGATGGCAGATAATTTTTCGATCGATATTCCAAGAGAAATCTTATTGACAAAAATAAAGTATTTCTGATTGTTGTCGGATTTAATGTTTAATAGCACTTGATACAAATTTGGAATGGAACAAATCTCATTGGTAAAATGACCCCTGTTTCCAATTGTTTATAATATTTATTAATTTATTATATTTTATTGATTCTATTGGACGGCATTACTAAATTCTGATGGCTAGCCAATATATAGTTAGATTGATCGTGGGCAAACAGTGTGTAATTATAATAGAGCTTAACGAGAATACATTGAAAATAATGACAAGGACAGAAAGAATAGCTTTGTTGTCATCGAGGGACTTGCGTTCCAGAATATGGCTCTTGTCATCAGAGTTTATGATGACGTCGATAATGTCGGCTTAAAAACTGTGCGTCACTATGTCAACAAATTTCACATGAAATAATTCCAGTACTTGGGGTACATATGCACTATCTGTTTCAGTGTCAGTACGTGTAACCAATTCTGCCTTATATCTTAGGGACCGACAACTTAAATTACTGGATGCCCATTGGGATGCTTGTTTTTTTCTGAAAAAAAAATCTAAATTTACTTTAGCTGATTTGTGATGACAAAATTATTTCGTCATTTAAAATAATGCTTTGCGTTGAATGAATAATTGTTTGTTCTGGCCCGATAAAAAAACCCAAGCCCTCCTCAAGTTATAAATAGTCGGTCCCTTATTTAAATTGAAACAGTGGTAAAACTCGAAACTGTAGCACAACTCACAAATGAAGACAAATCTGAAATTAGCAATGAACGCAATCTACATTCAAGACCACATAGATATATGTGAAAGTTTAATGAAAACCCAATAAGGGGTTTAAAAAGAGTTGTGCATATATGATAGATGAGTATACCTTGTCTTCTAGTGGCTAAATCCATATTTTGCTTTAGGACCCCCCCCCCCAAAAAAAAAAACACACACACAAGAAAAAACAACAAAAAAAAACAACAAAAAAACAAACAAAGTTTAAACGTTAAGCAATACTATACGTCTGTATAATGTACACAAAGAATATCAGTCATTGAATTGTAAATTTCATGAAAATCATAGAATGGTTTAGGAGGAGTTGTGGAATAAAGATGGGTACCTTCTGTCATTTTACGGCTTTGCTTTTAGGAAAGAACTTAAATGGGCCAATGACAAAAACGACTGGATTTCGTGTAACAGGACGGTAATTTCACAATCTACATCACTGACCTACTAGATGCAATTAGAAATGTGGCCAAACTCTTTGTTAATGTCACAAAAGTATATGCTGTCAGAAATAAACAGAAGAACATAAGAAGTTTTCAACATAATTTGAATAAACTCGAGAGCTGTCGAGGTAAACGGCTCCTCAAATCAATACGACTAAATGCAAGCAATACACTTTGGAACAGAAGAGTATAGCCGAACATCAAATTGAAACAATAAGTAGTGATGGTAAAACAAAAGTGTTAAGCACCTCAAGATCTACCTGTCCTGAAAATTTGAAGCAGATAAAGGGCAATAACTCCTATATGGGTCAATGGATCTTCACACTTTATGGACAGATAGATCTTGAGGCAATGGACACTTTAAAACTACGTAAGAATTTTGATATCTGTCATCGTTTTTTTAGTTATTTGCCAAAAAACTGCAATTCACCCCTATGTACCATTTTAACCATTGCGGTCGTGTTTTTTTTACAAATCAAAAAATTAAACAAAAGTTTTGTAGCATGATATACATGAGATAGCAATAAACAATTGTACCAAGTTTGGTTGCAATTGAATTTATGGTGTCAGAGGAGTTAACACTTGAAAAAGTTTACGGACGGACGGACGACAAGTCATGGCAGTAGCTCACCACCCTTCGGGTTAGGTGAGCTAAAAAGCCCTGATTTCCCATTATCTCAATATAGGATATGGTCCAAACCTTTTAAATACTAAGTTGAAGATAAATACATAATGTTCCCTCAACGAGATATCAACTAGATGCCAAAAATATAAAATCTGCAAAAAGTGCTGCATAAGAAACATGCGTAAATTTAGTTTCTTGCACAGAGTATAGTTGGCATTTGGAACTGTCTCTCCCCAAATGTCGTAGAAATATAAGGTTGGAAAAACTTTCCGATAAGATTTGAACTAGATTTCTATGGACCGGAAGCTAGCCTAGTGCAACAACCAACCACATTTAAATGGATCAAAGAAACAGCATGCTTAAAGGAACATCTCAAGGTACAGATGGATCCAGTCCTAGCATGAACAAAAATGAACTTAAAGCAGACTTTATGTCCGCTTTTCTGCTCAGCTATAGCTGTTCAAAGAAACTTTTGTCAGGTCAAAGCAGACAGGGTCCGCTTTCCTGCTAAGGTTTGCTTCTAAAACTGGACCAGAGCCGACCTGACCACAAGTCAGGACAGCCTTAACCTGACCTGTCCTCAGATTTGGTGATCTGGGGGCAGACCGAGAGCTGTCCAGAGCTGACCGGTCAACTTTGGCCAGCTATTTATAGAGTGGACAGGAGAGCAAATTCATTTATCAGTTGTCAATTCAAATAAATTTAGCAATTGCATATTCAGTTCCTTATTTTTATCCTTTTGTAATATATGATCACTTGAAATAAAACAATTTTTTATATGATTTTAATAAAAAATCTTTTGATAACATGGATAACTTAGTCCTGCAAATTTGATTATTTTTTTATTGGATGAAGACAAACCAAAACATAAAAACATATTTTTTAAATTTTATCTATAATGTTCACTAAATGTTTTGTTTTTTAATTATTACAGCAAAAATATATTTAAGACAAAACCACGTTGAACTAAAATATCTAACCCAGGTACTTAACTGAATGTATGTCATCGATATTAATCCTGAACTTTGCTGACTTTGCTGTAGACCTTTATTTATGTACAATGAGATCGTAGATTTTCATTTTTTGTTAACGTGATGTATTGATATTATTTTCCATAACCTTGACCTGACCACTGATCTGATCTGCTTTAAATTGAAGCTGTCCAAAGCGGACCTGGAGCTGGCCGGACCGGTGGTCATGTCTGCCCCGAGTGAACCTGACCAAAGTGCTGGTTCACTAAAAGCGGACCAGACCTGTCCTGTCGAAGTAAACCATGACCTGGTCCGCTTTGAAAATGAACTTTGAAGCGGACCACGGTCCACTAAAAGCAGACCAGAAAGCTGTCCAAAGTGCACTTCTAGTCAGCTTTTATGGTGGTTAAGACTGGACCAGTTTGTTTCAAGGTTAGTGAGTAACAAATCTGATATCGAACAAAATCATTATATGGGACCCATGTGGGTGCTCTATATACTAAATATTTAAAAAGGTTGGATAAAGGGAGCTGCTTATAAATGAAATAGACCTATATATACTCTTCAAAAAAAGTTACGCATAGATAGAAAATTCCCCTTACCTTTAATGCAAATCGAAACAATTTAAAAACATCATTGCCGAGCTGTCCTGCAACCGATTTTCATGATATAAAATCCAGTAAAAAGAAAACAAAAAAGAGATTGTTTGTTTAATTTTGAGTAAAATCATAACATATCGCTGCTTTTTAAGATATTGCAAGTAGCAATCAAGTGTACATTTTACGATTCAATTTCCCGTTTAAATCAATGCAAAATGTTCCGTGAAAAACATTAGTCGTGTTCTACTCACAATGTCTTAAAAACCATCTTGAATCTTAAATGACACCAAATAAATATCAACACACAAAAAACATTCCTAATATAACTGTCTGATCTGTCTGATCTGGTACAATCTACAAAAAGCTGAAAAACAAAGAATCAAAACACATACCAATTCTGACACAGATTCTAAAAAAAAACCCTAAAATCACAATGAAGCAAACAAAAAAAAAGTGAAAAATATATGAACTTATCTAATGCAATTCATGCATAAAGCATAGTGATGTCATACATGCATTAAGCACACTACTGTGGTCCATAAATGCATGAAGCACGCTGCTGTGATCCATAAATGCATGAAACACAGTGGTGTGATCCATACATGCATGAAGCACACTGCTGTGATCCATACATACATGAAGCACACTATTGGGATCCATAAATTCATGAAAAACAGAGGTGTGATCCATACACGCATGAAACACAGTGATGTGAACTATACATGCATGAAGCACACTGCTGTGATCCATAGATGCATGAAGCACACTGCTGTGATCCATACATGCATGAAGCACGCTGCTGTGATCCATACATGCATGAAGCACAGTGGTGTGATCCATACATGCATGAAGCACGCTGCTGTGATCCATAGATGCATGAAGCACAGTGGTGTGATCCATACATGCATGAAGCACGCTGCTGTGATCCATAGATGCATGAAGCACAGTGGTGTGATCCATACATGCATGAAGCACACTGCTGTGATCCATAGATGCATGAAGCACACTGCTGTGATCCATACATGCATGAAGCACACTGCTGTGATCCATACATATATGAAGCACACTATTGGGATCCATAAATTCATGAAACACAGAGGTGTGATCCATACATGCATTAAACACAGTGATGTGATCCATACATGCATGAAACACAGAGATGTGATCCATACAGGCATGAAACACAGTGATGTAATCAAAGATGTAGTTGTTGTTGATGAAATATATGCATAAATCACTGTCCACACTAGTGTGATGAAAGAAGGTGGACTTTAAATCATTTTCCCAAATATTTGGCAAACTCCAATTTCAAAAAATATCTTGTTGAGTATATTTCCCGACATTTATATCATTTACCGATACGATAAAAAGATCTTATCAAATTGCAATGTGCACATTTTCATATTAAATCATCTGATAATAAATGTCACTAATTATAATGGTGAAGGTTTTTTGGAAAGATTTATAAAAAATACAACTAGGGACATAGTAACCAAGACGTATAGGAAGTAAATAAAATGAAAAAAATATTTAAGTATTAGAAGTTTGATATGCGCCAGTTTTTTGGAACTAATTTGCGCCAATAAACCCGAACATTTTATACATATCAAGGGTATTATATCAATTAATAGCTAGGAAAAGTATATTGTTAGGAATCCCTTCTTTCAACTTAATGAACTCTTTAAAAATCAAATTAAAAGTATGACAGCACAGTAAGAACAAAATTAAGAAAGTCTGTTAACAAGCCCCCCCCCCCCCCCTAGTGCAAAATGAGACATGGTGCAATTTTGAGTTGTGGCGAAATATGACGTCAAAGTGGCGTAAACGGATATCTCCCCTATTAAAACATGAAATACCATGAAACATTACGAATTCGAATTCCATTCATAGTCATTAATACAATGTATGAGGCAGGTTAAACCTGTACCGCTCCCGAAATTACATTTTTTTGGGTTCGAAATTAAAAACAAATTAGCTTTTCTTGTGGGTTACGCGTGCGTTTTTCAAAGAAAAAGGCGTGAAAAAGACGCCGAAAGTTTTGGGGGGAAGCAAAGATGTATATATTTGGCAGTGTTATGATTGGTTTTCTCCGAAATTTTTGGGGTTTTTTTTACGTTGGTTTTGTGCAAAAAAAACAACAAATATTTTAGAGGGGGTATACGCCCAGTAGTCGCCTTCTCTCCCCAGGAAGCTCAGTCATGGAAGTTTGGGAAAAGGGCACGTCAAAATCGATCTTTTTATCTAATAGTTAGTGTTGTTAAGTCATGAAAAAAGAGCCTAGTACATACATTCATGATAAAATTATGTAAAATTGAACAAAACATTAAAAAAAAAAACTATTACATTCACCCCTTGCAGGTTTCGAACCCTTGGCAAAAGACTGGTCAGACAGCCAACAGCATTTCGCTTGTCGTATGTGTCGGCTTGCGCCGTATATTGTCTTTATACCACTTGTTACCAGGTCATCATTTCATGTTCATTTTATCACTTCTTTCGCGTTCCTAAGACTTTCCCTGATCATATAGCAGAAACCGGAAGAACCGATTCTTTTCTAATGGAATTGTTTTTTCTTCTTGTTCTCATCAGCAGAACAGAAGCACCAATGTTATACATATAAACCTGTCGCCAATATATAAAATGTATCCGTATAACTTAAATGTTCAAACTGGCATAGGTAATAAGCACTCTTAAGTTGCCCACCCTAAACGGTAAGTTTAGTTGAATGCGTATTTCTTTGGCAAGGTCGGTGCGCAACGAAATGAATGATTGGAGTTTATGCATAAATAATTATATTTAATAGTTAAAATAATTGTTTTAATCCCAAAGCAGTGGTGATAAGATGAACATGAAATATGATGCAGTAAGAAATACAATTACTTTTCAACATTCTCATTGACATATCGGGGAACATTTTTTTTTTTGCGAAATCAATATGGAAGCATTCGCTTCCACTGCTTACAACGTGTTACGCCACTGCAGCCACATCAACGGACTTTTTAAAACGCCCATATACTATAACTCAATAAAAAGCTACGCCAGGCACAGCATGATACGACCGCAACATGTTTAACCCAACATACGTTGGAGGTGAAATAAAGATTGTCAAATGCAGCCCATGGTAAACTCACAAAGCGCGTTGACAGCCGCATGCGTTCTGCGGTGGACTTTCAATGCATAATGGTGATTTTTTTATTTGTATAAACTTTTAAGGTTTAAGGCGTTTTTGGTCCCTTTGACCTCTAATTTCCCGAAAACGGTAAGAAATATTGCAAATCTGATTGTGAAAACACAAGGCAGGAATTCTCACAAGGATTCCAATGATTTTTTTATTATGGAAAGTTTACTTAGCAAGATTACGATGCATGATACATAAAAAACAGTTGTCACATTTAGTTGGCAGAATTAATTGAGGAATACAATAAACAAAGAATGATCAAAATATGATGAAAAACATTCTACGGAAGTTTTGTCAATACACCCATTTCAGCCCCTTTTTGCCCTTTTTCTAAAAACAGTAGGGGTTACAAACCCCAAATATAAAACTCACCACTCAAGAAATTTTACGGACGACACCATGTGCTTGTATGCAAATACGGGATTTCTATCTCTCAGATGAGCACAGATGTTGGTTTGACATAGAGTTTTGTAATGTCATCCTTTCCGGATTTGACCAACACTTAATCGATCTTTGGCAACGTGACGGGTGTGCTATAGCAAGCAGGAACTGCTTACTCTTCCGGAGCACCTGAGTTCACTCTCGTTTCGACTTGAGTTCGCGTTGCTGAATGCGGTTTTGTTGTTATGTGTGTGTGTTTTATGTTGTTATGTGGTTTGTTTTGTTGTGATGATTTTTTGTCTGCCGGTTTTGTCTTTGTCTTCACGGTTTTATGATACTGATTACCCCTTTGGTACACCTTTGCTTCTTATAAAACCAACCCTTTTCATGTGGTGACAAACATCATATCAAAATTTCATAACAGTTGAACAACTACAACTAAAGTTATCGCACGGAAACCAAAGTGTCTACAAACAACTCCGACGACGACTTAATAACATAACATAATACGATGGTACCGTTAAACTGAGAAACGAAAAGATTTACGAAACGAAACGAAATCGGTAAAGTACGTCGAAAACGAAAACAGTAAAGTATGGAAACGAAATCTATAAAGTAAGAAAACGAAATCTGTAAAGTACTGAAGAAAACGATATCTAAAGAAATCGGTAAAATAAGAAAACGAAGTCTAGCAGATAATTTTTGCAATTAACACGAAAGCCGTCTGAAAATCGTGGCAAGTATACAAATGTAGCTAAAAATAAAGCATAATGGTGGGAAAACAGCTTTGAATTAAAAATCCTACAGATTTGTCTTAGGCATTCTTCAAATTGTATTATCGGTTTCAAAAATTAAGCAAGATAAATAATTCCAAATGCACCCCCAAATAAAATCAAGCCTGATTCGCTAAGGGCGAAAGAAGAAAGGGATCGCAACTTTTAGCTAGCGAATATGAATCGACATAATTTTTAATACCTAATGCAAAGTTTTGGGTAAATAGGAATCACATGTTCCGTCTGTCTATAGCCCCATGAAAGCGCAATATTTATCCTAAGCGGCTGGGAGATTTTTTAACGAAACTTTATACACAGAGAAGTACACTTATGAAAAAGTGCATGATGGGATCCGAGATATACCATGCTGTCGTATAAAAACGATTTAAGATGACTTTCGAAATAAAAACGCATCATGCCCTAAAGTGCACCAATTACTGAGGAGTCCGGGGTTGCTTTTAGACGTGCCAAAAAAGATGTCAATGAAATTCGTAGTATGCTTCTCTGTTTAGACGGGACGTATTTTGTCTCAGTCTTTGTGGTAAAATTTGAATACAGGAGTTCACAAAGATCAAACCGTTTATAGCCGGGTTAATCAGTTTAAAGACCCCCAAAAGAGGAATTTCGAGAGGCAGTAACAATTGGACAAACCATTTATGATCATAGAAAGTAAAAAAATAGAACAAAAATGCATCGGAAAGAAGAAAGTACCGGGTATGTTTTGTATCTGAACAAGTAATTAAATTTTCATCCTTAGTTACCTTGGCGTCTTAAAAAATGGCGGGAACGAGAATTCCCGAAGAACAACTTGAATATCTCGAGTTGCAGTTAACCACTTTTAATAGTTAATTTCATTTTCAAAATTTATTAGAGTAGCTAAATCTATTATCATGTCACGAGTCGATAGACCGGTATATTAGAATTAGTGCATAAAATATGTAAATTTTAGAATAAGATGGTCTACAAGCT
The DNA here is from genome assembly GCA_963971305.1 of Arcuatula senhousia. Classification (NCBI taxonomy): domain Eukaryota; kingdom Metazoa; phylum Mollusca; class Bivalvia; order Mytilida; family Mytilidae; genus Arcuatula; species Arcuatula senhousia. Next base: position 17,825,770 of record OZ020305.1, on the reverse strand, counting down.
TAATTGTTACCAAAAAAAAAATAATAATAAATATCTCTGTGGTATATTTTATAAAGAGATATTTATTTTTTTTTTCGAAACAAGTCCCTGACTAGGTGTCTTAATTCTTACCCTTAAAAAATTATCAAGTCTAGAATAGTTTTTAGATGGTATATAGACGCGTCTTAGTCTTAAGATAGCTTCGAGAACACCGCCCCAGGTTTAAGATCAATGTTTGTCCTGTCTTTATTAAACACATAGATTAAACAGTTATTTATATACCATGGACCTAATCCCAAATAATCTTAATCAAGACCTTTGAACGTCTATGGGAACTTTTACGGGATAGTAAAGGCTTAATTAAACTTCGGGAATTCAGGAGTTTTATGTTTTTTTGTTACATTTATTTACTGAGAGAGCGGGATTCAGTGAGTCCGGATTGCCCACCCTGTCCTCATGATATGTTGATGATTTACACAAATGCATGTAACTCGTAGCGGATTTAGATTGAGCCGATGATCATTCAAAGTCAATATTCGTATGATGATAGAATAGATCGCGAAAAATAAATGAAAAACAGAATGTAAATTTCTCGGTACTAAAAAGTTTTCAAATGATTATTATTCTCTTGAAACATGATTAAACCCCAAATCCAGTCTAGACTCCCACTTGGCGAAATTTCAAAAATGTGAACCACAAAAATTCTCACAAGAAGTCATATAATGCCCACGCTGGAATATTTTACCTTTGATCATTTCTAAATTTAGTTTTAAAACACCAATTTTACATATCACTGAGAATTCGTATTTGACTATGTATGGTACTTTTTGTACGTTTAGTATAGACAAAAATTAAAAAGGGATAATAAATAAATACTTTTCCGTAAACAGGTAATACACCTTTCACATAACAAAGCAAAAAGTCGCATTTTTTAAAACCAATATCCGTTGAAAAAAGGCAAAACGGTGAATTGAGCTCAAATACAATTTTCACACTTATTTGTTAATTGCCCTCAAAATTGAAAGAGTAAAAAAGATACTTGATCTGTACGTCACCTCTTTTATTGCTTAAGGTACAGCTTGAACTGTCAAAGCCATGCACACTTCAAGCCCTTTGGTAAAAAAATCGAAATGCAACTATATATGCTAGATACACTGTTCATGACTGTTGCAACAATTAAGATTTTAGAATTCAATATGGAAAACAGTAAAAAAAATGCTACCATTAGCCTTAATCGCCCACCTGGTCCTTAAGCTACAAGGGTCTCTTCTAGTTCTATGAGCTGGTCAGTACCATGCATATAAAGAGTCATCTGACAATGTTGACCCATTGGAGATTAATGAGGTGGACGTTTCAGCAAGCAACTACTTTTCTCAATATGCAATAGGTTTCATTCTATGTAGGGCAACAGAAGCCCACGCTCAAAGGAGCCTAAACTGGTACTTTAGCTATCATTGAAGGCATGAGCCGTTGAACTATAGAGGTCATATGACAACTTCCACCCAGACTTCAATTTTGTGATACTCATTCAGCTGAACGTTTGAGCAATCAATCGATTTTCTCTTTCTGCATTAGTTTTCATTCTATAAGGCAAGAAACATAAAAAATTTTTTTTGTTTTTTTTTACTTTTAAAGGGTCATAACTCCCATAAAGACCTAAATGAAGACTTCCATAGAGCTCAATCAGCTGAAGGTATAAGCAAGCAACAGCTTTTCTCTGTCTACAACAGTTTTTATTTTTTTAAGTGTCAAAAGCAAACCTTTTAATGGGCACAACCCCTATAAGGGGTTGTCATCTGACAACTTCGACCTACACAGAGACTTTGGAAGAGCTTTTGATGCTTAAAAAGGAAGGTTGCATCAGATTTTCTCTACTGCATATATACTTTTAGATCTACAAGCCAAAAAAACAGTAGTCTGTACCTCTGGTATATTTTTTAGCAGTAACAACCATGTTTTTTTGACGTACCAAAAAATCGAAACAAAACTTTTGTGCAGGAAACCCTATTCAAATCAAGTTTCATTAAGTTTTGTTCACTTGTTTCAAAGATTTTTGAAAAATAGTAAATAGGACGACAGGCAACGACGGACGCCAAGTTATAACAATAGCTCACGTGGCCCTTCGGTCCACGTGAGTAAAACATCAACATCCTACAGCAGTCAATACATATTATTACTTTTCTTAAAGGCAGAGGCCACAAACACCGATCCAACAAAAGTGTGGATAAAGGCTCCATGCCTGAACTTGTCCTCAAAACAATAGGCTTAAATTCTTCACCTTAAAAAAATCAACCTACATGAATACATTTAAGTTTTTTTTCTTAAAGCTAGAGGCCACAAACACCCATTGAACAAGACAATGGATAAAGGCTCCATGCCTAACCTTGTCCTCAAAGCAATAGGCTTCTTTACCTAAAACAAGTGTGGCCACTAAAAGTATGTCTCGCCTGCCGGCACCATCACTAAAATCAACTACCTCAGCTTTATTCATTTCTTGATATAAACACAAAAAGTGTCTGTATACCCAATATCAGATGCCTAGCTATCATACTATTCAAGCAATCCATTGTCCATGCACACAAGTATCACAAAAAGTTTTCTGCCTGAAAAAAAAGACCTTAGTTCACAGAGTCACTGGAGCGTAAAACTGGGGTCATGGTGACAGTTGCTTTAACCATAGCCTCAACTGTCTGTATATCAAATATCAGATGCATAGCTATTATAATTTTCCAGCAATTCATTGTCCATAAAGGTCTTACAAAAAAGTTTTACAGCCTGAAAAAAGACCTAAGTTCACAGAGTCACTGGAGCGTGAAAATGGGGTCAGGGTCACACGGGATGGTGACAGTTGCGTAGACCATAACTTGAACTGTCTGTATACCAAATATCAGATGCCTAGCTATTATACTTTTCCAGCAATTCATCGTCCACAAAAGTCTTACAAAAAAGTTTACGCCGCCGCCAGAAAGTTATACCTATGTCTCGCCTTCCGCGACTATTCGTCGCAGGCGAGACAAAAAAAAAAGATGTCTGAAATTATTACAAGTTTCGTTAAATTCTAATAACGTGTTCAAACGTCATGCTTCAGACACCAATTTCACTTTTTAGATTTCTAATTTTCCCCTCGTGATCATCTTCAGTCTTCAATAGGCTTCTTCTTTTCCTCATTAGCTTTTTTGATGATGTAGTACGCAGGTTTCGTGAGATTCCATCAAAAGTAATGCTTTAGAAACCAATTCCACTAGTTTATTTTTAATAAGTTTTTGACCATAAAAAATAAATATACTTTTTTCTTACTTCATAAGCTTTAATATGTGCATGTTTCATTATATTGAAGACAGATTGGAATTCTTAACTTAAAGCTTCTCCACTTTCACAGTAGGACCCAAAAGGAGACATACATGTAGAGATGTTCTTGCAATTCAAGCAACACCATTTCCCCAATCTTCAATAATTTGGGCCTGACCACGAATGTGTAATCCTATATGTTACTAGACGAGCCATGGTAGCACGGCACCAACCATCAGAAATGAGGTCACTGTAGCCTATATTTTACACATGGGTACTTTTGATTAATTTCTTTGTAAAGGTCATATCCCAGGTAAAACACAATGTCTAGTTTTACTCTGTAGGGCAAAACACACCTCAGAAGGGCCATAACCCTTAAAAATAGTATTTGCCTATTGCCAGTCTAATTTTACATAGTAATTTTGTCAAATTGCATTTATGTATAAAACAAAAGATATGAAATGAACATTTATTTTGCATCTCAATATTTTCATCCCACATTCGAGGATTCATGTTGCATTTTACAATATGTACATGTTATTATGGTGGGTCCAAATTAAATATTTTGACAAGTGGGAGTCCTATGACTGACCAAAGAGGAAGCCCAGGTCTGTCAAACTAAACAATTGACAATCATTTCCTTTACATTCAGCTGATTTTTTTTATAAATTGGGGGAGCCCCCCTCTGAAACTACATGTACATATTCTAATGATTTTAATGCCCCATCTACGAAAGTAGGGCGCATATAGTTTTCTAGACACTTATTCACAAAAGTTTGTAAACATAACTTTAGTCCTATCTCCCCTAGTTGTCCTGTTAGTTATGTCTGACTTTACGTCTACAAACTTTTGTGAATATGGCTGTTGGTCTGTTGGTCCATCGGTTCCAAATGTTGCGAGATGGGGCATTATGTCTTTTGAACATATTCTGAATCACTCAGATATTATATATGTATGCATTTCCACAATACAAATCCCTCGACTATAAAAAATAAAATATAACATCAATGTTATTCTGATTATTAAATTTTCTATTTTATTCTTTATTTCAAGTAACATAGAAAAACACATTCAATTTGTTGTTGAAAAATAAAAACAACTGAAAATATAAAACACAAGATCATAATTTGGTCATGGCCACATAAAATTGATTCCTAAATTCTTATCTCATTGCACATTATAAGGGCATATTTAATATATTTTTTCTCTCTTTTTTTATGGCATTTATTTTCATACAATATTAACATGTATTATTATAAATTAAAGACTGTTTTTGCTTCACCAGCCACAAATAAAAAAATGTTTTGATTAATAGTTAACATATATAATTATGTTATCTAATTTTTTTTCATATTCTTCTCATATCAGTAATTAAAGTTCATGGGAAAACCATATTTGTTTTACAACTTGTGTTTATAAAACAAATTTTTAAAACTGGGTTTATTTTTTGTGTGCAACTGGAGCAACACAAAAAGAGTTTTTGATTTATTTTATAATACAACATATCAAATAAACATGTTCATATAAAAACATGAAACAACTTCCTTAAACATTGTTAAACACATTCATGATGTATAACTTGTTTTCATTAGATTTATAAAGTCTTTACTCTTTTCATTTTTTTTGGGGAGGGGGAATAGTCTTGGTAGATAAAAAACATAAAAATCAACAAGATGTGACCAATTTTTTGAGATTTTTGTTGCTGCTATTTTGCGACAACCATGGTTGCCAAAGCACCAAGTCCAACAGCAGTGTATACAAGTCCTTTCCATATCTTGTCTTCAACTGCCCCCTGCTCTGGAAAATATTCCACAAATGCATCCTGAAAATATAAATATCAATATTATTAACTACACATAAAGATCTAGATAACTACATGCAGGAGGGTCAGGAAGACCTTTTCCGGGACGCCGGGATTGACCATATTATTTAACTGGAATTCGGGAAAGCGACTAGCGGGACACGGGAACCTGCATTTTATTTTTCGGGATGCGGAATCGGTAGTTTTTGTTATCCAGGAAAATGGGATTATAAAATTATTTTGACGGGAATTCGGAACCCCCTCCTCCCCTCCCCCATGTAGTGTACATTACAAACTACATTGTATAAATGTAAATGTACATTTTTGTACAAAGATCAAATTTAAAAATACATGTACTGATTTTAAAAATAGCGGCTGTTTTAATCTTGCTGATAAAACAGATTTTTTAAAAATGGTCAATTAACATTTATACATGTATGCTTATTATATAAATTTTATAAACAAACATTATGTGAATTGTATGAATATGATCATGATGATATAAAGCAAAATTTGAAATTAGACTAGACCACATACATCTATTACCATGTCAAAAATTGTACATGTACATTTATTACATTATGTGCATGAATATATACATTGTATAATGAAGTTCATTATACATTGTATATGTTCATGCACATACATGTAGTTCATTGAACTATTCATTTGCAAAAACTTTCTTCAGGTTCACTCCATATACATGAACAGTAACATGTACATGTAACAGGTAGAGTCGTCTAGATTTGATTTGACCTATTGATCAATCAAAATTTTAAAAAATTGACCTTTCAAAGGGGAAAAAATAGTAAAACTTTTTCGACGTTTTTATAGGATAGTTCTCAATACTATAAACATATTTTCTTTAACTACCTCGCTCAGATTTTGTCAATACCAAAAAGTTTGGGTTTTAAACGTTATTTTATTTTGCATGGGTAAATTCTCCTTATAAAGTAATGTTATGTTCTACATTTTGACTTCTATTTCGTTTGGTGTATTGGTCAACGGACAATAACAAAGGTAAAAATAACACTAAAATCTCCCTACTGATCAATGCTCCTCGGGGAAAAATTGGTTTCCTTTATACCTTAACTTTTTATCTGATATTGATGCAAATAGACCAACTAAGTTTTTCACCGCTCATTTTTAAAATTAGTTCAGCGAGTCAGTGTTTGTTGAATTATTTCTCATGATCAAAAAGCACATGTTGGTGATTGTAATTATTTGTATTCTCGCAAAAACCATTGGTCAAAAGTTTGATGTAAACAATATCCTTACAAGGTAGAATCTTCGACCTGTGTAATGTAAATGTACATTAGCTTCTTCAAATGAAGTACCACTTTTTATAAGAATCATGCAAAGACATGAAAGAGCGATTCATGGGTGGAAAGCCTACACCAATTTATTTTTTATATGTTACTCCTACTAGCACCCTGCTTTGATCTTTTGTGCCCTTTTTTTCCAAAATAGCCCTGATCCTGAGAGAAAAAAAAACTATATATAGAATGCAGTTGAATAATGTGAGAAAGGGAGATACAGTTGTAACTCTTAAAATCGTCAATAATTTCAATAGAAACCATTGTAACAAAATGGCAAGATTTCTCCCAGGACCAGGCAGTTATGAGCAAATTGTTATTTATTTCTTATTTTATATACATGTACTTTGAACTATCTCTTGTTAAAAATAAACCACTGTAGCCTTTTTATCGATGAATCAGTTTTCTTCAATTTTGCATGATTCAAATTAGGTGGACTACTACTTAAATATACATGTACATGTATACCTAACTGTGAATCTATGAACATGTACATGTAACTTTGACTCATGTACATTTGTACTAACATCAAAATCCTAATATAAAATATTCATTATTGGCTATGACTGTAAGTGTTTACAATTTGTAGTTTGATCATGATGATACACGTCACCCATTGTACTTAAAATTTGTGTACAGGGTCTTTGGTCTATTAATTTAAATATAGAATTTAAGGCATTTAAAGTATTGACCATATTTATACAAATAACCTGGTATTGTTGAATTTCAATACACTTTTGATGACAAAGTTCCAAGTTAATTCAAAAAGCCTTTTGTTTAGAGATTTAAACAAAATGTTAAGCATTTAACCTTTGTTTCAGATCAGAGGATCCAACATGCCTTCTTTTGATCACCCCATATCGATATAAATCATGTCATGTCTAGAGGATTTGTTTTATGTAGACAATACAAAAAGAAATGCATATTTGTCAGAAATCTGGCACACCTTCAAACCATAATCATTTGGCAGTATAAACTAAAGGTTTCAATGTATCTACATGTACATTTTTGTACAATGTACGTACATGTATGTACATGTATGTGAGCTACATGTAGTATACACTAAAAATTTATCTTTTTGTTTTCATTTAACATGAGCAGAGGTTTATTGGCTGATTGGATGAACATTTGTTTAAAATGTACATATACAAAATGTGTGTACACAAACATACATGTACAAGTATTAAATTAAAATCATGTTTATTTTATATCATACAAAGTGCAAAGGACATGTACATGATATATTCTTGTTTTGATTTTACATTTTGACAGAAGAAAAAATACATGAGGTGGTTATCATTTTCTTTTATTCTTTTAACTGAAATCACTTTAAACTTTTAATACATTTATAGGATATAAACATGTCATTTACATGTGTATGTATGAAAATGCAGGTACATATACAACTTTAATTGTACAAGTTGTCATGAAGTTGATGTACATGTACTACATACTGTACATTTTCGTACATGTACATGTCATGTAAACTCCTATAATATAAGAGGTCTCAAACTGGGATGGTTGGGATGACAAAACAAGTCAAGAAATAGCATACCGTCCAATCTCTAATGTTGTTGGAGTAATGTAATGTACATGCATACTGTCCATGTATGTGGTAGGGTCCTCATATCTCCCTATATATACATGTATGTACAAATGTATGCATTTGTTTGAAATCAATTAAATGTACATGTACATGTATACTCTGTTCTCATTATATTGTGGCATTTACGGTCATTTCAACCAGAATCACCGTATCTACGTACCACGATATTACAAGAAACCAGCATACATATTGAATGCCGATCGCGAAAAACAGGTATTCAAATACTGGGTCTTCAATGGGAAAAAGATACATAGGTTCTGTAACTCTTACCCATCCTCCATTATCTAGTATCCATCTTCCCAATTTGTTTGCTACATATTTGCCTGCATAAAGGGAAATTCTTTCATCACAATCTGGGCACGATTGTTTACAGTGCTGAGCTAATCTGGATGCAAATGTGTATACTGCGACTATTCTACCCCAGTTAATCTGTCCATCTTCAAAAATCTCATCAACAACAGAAACGAAAGTGGGAAAAGCGTTTGTTTCAGTTATTTTCAATTTGTTTACCATTCCTTTGAAAGCAATATCATGACGATTTGAGAGTTCACGAACAGTTCTTCTCATTGTTTTACAATATTTGTTTGGTGGTTTCTTTTCATCTTTCTCAAAGTTCATAATAACATCTGTTGCAATTATCTCTGACATAGATCTTACACTTTCTATTGGTGATCCACTCCCTGTTGTTTGTGTTTCCTGGTCGAGTTTACTCAGATCTTGTGACAAACCTCGGAAGCCTTGTAATAATCCCAATTGTTTATGGATATCGGCAAAAAATCCGGCCTTGTGGCTTCCATTTTTTGTTGGGTCATTGAATGAGAGTCCTTTTGTCGACATCTCGGCCCTTTTTGATTCGTAGGGTCGCCGAACTTTTGGTGGAACGGTCCCTTGTCCGTACGATCGTTTTATCTGTCTTCTCAAGATGGCTACGATACTCGAACAACAATTTTATGAAATATGTTTTCATTGGTCGAAAATTTGCTTATACGCAAGTCAACTGATGATAATTTATTTTTAGCACGGAATTTACATCATAAGTTTAGTGATTGGACAAAATATAATTAATAAATCCAGAGTTGACCAATTAAAACCATTTTCTTAAGAAGTGACGTAAAGAAATTCCCAAAATAGTTTTGTAAACAGTTGCAGTTGTGCGAAGAACAGGGATTTTTTCAGGAATTATTGTAAGTCAAAGACTAGAAACTGAAACCTTCTATGGGTTTTACAGTAGTGAACTTACAATTACTAAAATTACAGTGTTTGTAAAGCCCTATTTTATGAATAAAGCAGTATTGTACGTACAACAAAAAAAAGGGGGAGGGGCAAAACTGTATCAATTGATACGGTACATGACATAATTTTTATTTACAAATGTACATATTTATTCTTCATTGATTCAGATTCATCATTGTTTATGTTTTCAGCAAAAATGTACCAATGGGCGGGGGCCTTCAAATCCCACATGTTTGAAAATTAAAACAAAAGCATTTGAGAATAAATTTTCACTTACATGTACATGTAACCAAAGAGCATGATCCACACCACTTTCACTGAGGATCGAACCCAGGTCTCCCCAGTGACCAGCCATATGGGCTAAGATTTAAACCTCTTGCCAAGCCGATAAATCGCACCTTTATAATTACCTATCTATCTATATAGATCTATCTTCTATCTTCAAAGTTCCGCACTCAGTCAATTGGTTGACTATGACATGCCGTTGCATGTGTGGCTATATATAACCAAAAAAAAAAAAATGATAAATAATAAAATGTAGGAAATGTGAAAGCATAGGTATTTACCTACTAGAACGCAGGTATTTAAACAGTGTCCCATTACACTTCCCCCTCCTGATGTGTCTTCATACATGTATCTCAATGAATGTCTCTTAACATCTCACAACTAGCTCTTTAAACCCCGTTTCTTATTCAAAAGAAGATTTTAACCTAATTTAAATTAACATACATGTATTCACCTACATGGGGGTGTCACAGCCCCCGCCCCCGGAATACCGGATACTGTTTAAAAAAGGACAGAATACCGTTAAAAAGACTAGAATTCCCAATAAAGATTAGGGCGTACCCGTACTAAAAGCCTAAAAATTCGGAACATGGCGTACTGAGTACCACACCTTGGCGTACCAAATACTCTTTAAAAAGCATGGAATACCGCGTACCAAAAGGGCTGTGACACCCTCCTACATGTACATAGACATAGACATATTTTATTTCCAATTATGGTCCCTCAAGGGGCAGGATCATTACAATGATTAATTATAAATAAATAACATGAGTAACAAGTAAAGCAAAGAATAAAGTATACAATTATTAAGGTATGAATCCATCATTTGAACCAAATGGGCATGCCACTAAGAGAAAACGTAAAGATGATGAATCAGAATACCAGTACAGAAAAAGAATCAACACCCAACCTGAACAAGAACCAGAAATTTCTGATGACCCAAACATTGCTGTTGCACTATCTGTCAAGTCATCACTTAAATACATCATGTCACTCAAGAAAAATGAACTACAACAAAAAATAAGTGAAAATAAAGAAACAGCTGAACTACTGAAGAAAGAAGGTCACTTACCCACCAAGACAACTGAAGATCTTAGACTTTCTTTGATGACAATTGCTGTTTATGAACATTTGAATTCTTAAATTATCAACTTTATTAAAATTATTTATCACTTTACAAAAATGCATATTGTGCTTACAATGTTATATAGTGCTGTTATTAAATTATGGTTTACCTTGATATATACACATGTACATACTAGCAAAAGTATGTACAAAAAAATAAAGTTTTGAAAATTAAGGTGGTTTTTTTTCAAGAACTTGTCATATAATCTTATGCATCTTTAAATACATAGATATATAACAGAAACCAATAAAAACATCAATGACAAATGACACATTTTAAGAAGAACCCAAATTTCAAAACCATAAAATGTACAATATGTGTCAAATAAAACAACAAAGACAAATGACACATTTTAAGAAGAAGCCAAATATCAAGACCATTAAAATGCAGAATATGTGTCAAATACTGGTACAATACTAAAAGACAATACTTCAATAAAATTTCAAAAATAAACAATACTGGTACAATACTGGAATACAATACTGGAATAAAATTTTATTCTAGTATTGTTAACAATACTGGTATACCAGTATTGTGATCGCCAAGTACAGGAGATCCTTGTAACAATATATTATGGGTAAAGCTGCCATTAAAATATTTAGATGGGATATAAATAGAGATTAATAATTAATACCTCAAGCCACAACAATGAGTATAATTAAAATTATTTTATTTTATATTGTACGTGTAACTGAAATTTTTATTTTATAGATATATCACCATCAATATGGGAAGTCCGCCTGACGAAGAAGACGAACAGGAAGAAACAAGACCTGGCAATAATTCTGAAAATGAACAAACCCACCTAACTCTTCCACCTACCCAACAAGCTCACACTCAAAGTGAACGGAGTAGAACCTTTAGTTTAAATATTGAAATTAGTCAAGCTGATCAAACTGTGGCCAGTATACAAGAAAGAAGATCCTCGCTACCTCCAGGGGTTATCGAAAATGGACACATTTCTTCCCTCTGCGGACAAATTCTACGGGTCATTGGCGATGAGCAGTATTCTATGGCCACTGGTAGACATTTACGATGTATGGGAGACCAATTGTGTTATAGTTACTTTGTCCGAAATATGTTGAGAAGGTCTGCTGAGTTCCAGCGTCCCACCTCAAGCATGACTGGGAGTCATTCCTCTCCAAATTTGTCACAACACAAAAACAAAAAGTAAACTTTTAGAGCAAAATAAATATTTATTTGATTTAATTACTGTACATATATTTTAAAAATTACTAACACATGGCATGCACATGTAAATATATGTATATCTGTAGAAAAATTATCTATGCATTTAATTTATTTTCAGGATTTAATTTCACCTATTAATGTATATTTTGTTGATGTGTAAGGGGTTGTTATTCCATCTTTGTTATGGTTTATTTTCTATTTATTAAACACTTATTTTTGTACATGTATTTTTAGATAACTTTTTCCATTTTTCTAAGATACATGTAGAAGTACATTTGTACATGTCCACCAGTGCACATGTACAATGTATTATAGAGAATATTTTAAATTTATTTATAACTGTCATGTGACTGTGTTGTTTGTGTAAAGATTCTTTTACATTTTTATCGGTTTATCATAATTTTGTGATTTTTTAAAGCTTATTTTTAATTTGATAAATGAACTACTTACATGCATTGTACAAATGTAATATTTCACTCATATCAAACATACTACAGATGTAAAAAAAAAGATATGTTAAGTTTTGTTTTACATGTAAATATGAAGTAAATAGAGAGATTTTACGTTTTCCAATTCAACATATCAGAGCTTTCAAGTTCTCTAAAAATTCAGGGACAGAAAATATAATATGGCATAATGTATGAATAACAATTTTGGGCTTCCATAGAGTTCGAAGTAGTTCAATGATTCCTATGTTTTTTTACATGGGCTATTGAAAGAGTGCATATAGTTGGTTTTGAGTCATTATTAATCATGTATGTTCATAATTCATAATGCATACCTGTACATGCTGTATGATTCTTTCAAAAAAATCCAGTCTGAAAATAGTGTTACCAAACACATTGTTTTGCCAAAAAAACTTATTAGCCATTTATACAATGCTGCATAGCAACTGCATGTTGTAATGTTGTGATATACTAACTAGAAAAATATTATTAAGCATGTTAAGTAATCTTTCTCCAGTGCCATTTTTTGTGTGATTTGTATAAAAAGTTTGATATTTAGTTTTTATACGACCGCAAAAAATTTGCGGACGTATAATGGTATGATGCTGTCGTCGTCGTTGTCGTTGTCGTTGTCGTTGTTGTTGTCGTCTGTTAACTTTAGTGTATACACGATAACTTTAGTTCTAGTTATCCAAATGCAATTAAATTTGACAATGATATTTCTTACCATTAAAGGATGGATGGGATTGATTTTGGGAGTCCCCCCTTTTTTCGTTTGGAAATTAAGGGCCAAAAGGGGCCAAAATTGTAACTTTTTTGTTTGTTCTTACAATAACTTTTTCAAAATCTTCTCCTCTGAAACTACTGAATAGAATTCAATGAAACTTGGTATGATTGATCATTAGGGTGTCCTGCACTATAGTAATGTTTCAATTTCTGATTCGTCAAAAAACATGGCCGTTGTAGCTAAAAATAGACCAGGGGGGTCAGACTACTGTTTTTGGCTTGTAATTCAAAAAGTATAAGGGATAGATGAAATCTGATGCCACCCTGCTGCTTCAGGATCAAAAGTTCTACAAAAGTCTCCATTTGGTCGAAGTTGTCAGAAGACCCCTTATAGGGGTTACGGCCCCTTAAAGGTGAAAAATAGCATTTTTTCATGTTTTTACCCTATAGTATGAAAATTATTGCTGATAGCAAAAAGCTGTTGCTTGCTTAATTGTTCAGCTCATTTAGCTCTACAAAAAACTCCATACGGTCGAAGTTGTTAGATGACCCCTTATAGGGACTACAGCCCCTAAAATAATGTTTTTTCATGTTTTTGGCCTATGAAATGAAAACTATAGCAGGTAGAGAGAAGCTGTTGCTTGCTTAAATGTTCAGCTCATTTACACAATTAAGAATTAATTTTTGCGACCTCCCCTTTTTCCCCTATTACGTAATTAGGGGCCAAATGGGGCCAAAATCGAAACTTTTTTATTTGTGGTCCGATTTAAAAAAATTTTTTTGCAAGTTTATTCTTGTCAGGTAGTGAATCCAAATTTGAGAATTAATTTTTGTGACCATCCCCTTTTTCACTTGTTTTGTAATTAGGGGCCAAAAGGGGCCGTAATCAAAACTTTTTTATTTCTGGTTTGTTTTTGAAATTTTTTTTTGCAAGTTTATTTTTGTCAAGTAGTGAATCCAAATTTGAGAAATTATTTTTGCAACCCCACCCCTTTTTCACCTGTTACATAATAAGGGGCCAAAGGGGGCCGAAATTGATTTTTTTTTTTAATTCTTGTCCGATTTTGACAATTTTTTTGCAAGAGTAGAATACAAAATTGAAAATTTATATTTTTACCCCCTGGGTCGAAAGTCCACCAGAGCAGCATGTGTCAAAAACCTTTGTCAGTCCACCATGGGCTGCATGTGTCCAGAGCAATAGACTATCCATATTGGGCCTAAAATGTACAGGGTTCAGCATGTTGCAGTCGTATCATGCTGTGCTTGGCGAAGCTTTTTATTTTTTTTGTTATTTAAAAACTACATTATTACTTAAAATTACATAAACTAACAGTACTTTAATTTGTACTTTAAAGCAACCATTTTTTTTCAAATCCATAAAAATAATATTCTTACTAGCTCTAGTTTTAAACTGGTTATATTCATCTTGTGCATTTGTAAGTTGCTTTATATTTATAGTTACTGTTATTATAGAACTCTTTATTTTAAGAAATATAATTTATCTTTTCTTTTTATTATCAAGTCACAGATTCAGACAATTAAATTTGCTCTGACTTACCAAAGAAGAGCTTACCCTTGTCACACATAACCAATTTACTTTAAACATGTATATTCCATACCCGTAGCCAGAATTTTTCAACAGGGGGTTCGAAAAATGAGAAGAGGGGGTTCGATTTCCCAATTTTTTCTGACTTTAATAGTGCTTAACCGATTTTTCCCTATTTTGATCAAATTTTTTGTCCATGGGGGGGGGGGGGGGGGGGGGTTCGTCCGAACCCCTCGAACCCCCCCCCCCCCCCTGGCTACGGGTATGTATTCAACCAAAATGTTTTGTCAAATGGTGCCAAATCTAAATATGTAGGGTTATCATGAATACTAGCAACTGGCTTGCTAGCACCCATCTCGGTGAAACAGATATTTTTCTAGTAGATTTTAAAAGTCTGTAGGAGCTTGGTAGGGTTCTAAACCCCTAGCCCCTAATTTTGTAGGCATAAAATCTTTTTATTTGTTGAATGACTGAAATATAAATGAAAATTATCTCCCTTTCTTTTCTAAAACTAGGGGAAAACCTACATATTGGTTACATTTTAGTTCAGATGTAAGTCATGCAATGATAAACACTTTATGAAATACAAGGCCTCTTAGTATTTTGTTTTAATATTTCCTTACTACACGAACTTGCAAATTCTTTAATAATAACCGTGCAATGAATATGTGTGAGATTTTCTTATTGGTGCTTTATAAAAGATTGCCTTATAATGTAAATTAAGTGTAATGTGTCTATGAATAGTATTGTATCATGAACCAGATTTTTTAGAATAGGTTAAACATTTATTAGAAGTGAGTTGATATTTCCAATTACTCTATTGTTATTAGTGTGCACTTAAAAAGTGACTTCTTCAGTACAATAACTTGCATGTACTAACAGAGTAATTTGAGGAAATAAGTTAAATACATATTTAGATGTAGATGAATTATCAAACCTCAAGCTACTGTGGTAACACTTACATGACCTATTTACATTGTAATTTCTATTTATAATCTAAATTGTAACCTACAAGGTTGTGATTCTGACTTTTTTTTTTTAATTCTATAAAAAGAAATAAATTCTATAAACCCATGTCTTTAACTTCTTATGCATCACAAGTTCTGCAGTCAATTTAAAATTCAGCATCATTTACATTCCATAGATGTTAACCTTCTCTAAACCTCTGAAGCTCCTGGATTGCTTTGAAACTTTACATACTTCACTTTTAAAATGTCCTCTGTAGACATTGCACACATTGTGACTGCCAAAAACAAAAACAAAACAACATAGCCACTATAGCTAAAAATAGAACAGGGGCCAGACTACATTTTTTGGCTTGAAATAATATATAAAAAGATTGTCACAACTGTCATCAGTATCAAAAGTCAAACAAAACTCTTTTGGCTTTATTTGGTCAAAGTTACCCTTTAGATTAAAGAAAATGCGCTTTTTGGTTTAAAGAGTAAACTATTGGAGATTGAAAAAAGCTGCTTTTTGGTATTTTATTGCTACACCTTCAATGCATTGAGCTTATAAAAGTTCCCATTAGTCAAAAATTGTCAGATGACCCCTATAAGTAGCTATGGGTTCTTTAAAGGTGTAAAATTGTGTTTTTGCTTAGTTTTTATGCCCCAGTTATGACATGTCGGGGGGGGGGGGCTTTAAGTTTTACCCATTTCCGTCTGTCTGTCCATTTGTTCGTCCGTACAAATTTCCGTCAAGTGTTTCTCAGAAACCATGCATAGGAATGATTTGTAATTTGGCAGGAGGTTTTAATATCATGACATACTATATGTCCTAAGTAACTTTCAGACCCATCGGACTTCTACTTCCTGTTTGAGACTTGGCCAATATGAAAATCTGCAGTTGAACATTTCCGTCTAGCTTTTCTCAGAAACCGTACATGGGAATGATTTGAAACTTGGTAGGATGTTCCAGTATGACAAACTGTATGTCCCCAGAGACTTTCGGGTCTGTCGGGCATCCACTTCCTGTTTGGACCAGGCATATCGACTTGAAAATTTCCGTCAAGCTTTTCACCGGAGCCTTACATGAAAATGATTTGACACTTTCTAGGATAGTCTAGTATGACAAACGTCCTATTAAGGTCTGTCGAGCATCTACTTCCTGTTTGGGGATAAGCGTGGGCATCCGTGGCACATGGACACATTCTAGTTTTATATGCCCCAAGGTCGTAAAAACACCTTATAGTCTTTAAATTGGTTTAGACTTAGAAAATAAATAAATAATCATTGCAAAGTTGTTTTAGCTTAGTGATTGAGATCTATACAAAATTAAAAATTTCAGGGTAAAAAAAATAGGATTTTCTATCCTAACCCATGCAGAACACACCATACTAGGCAAGAAAAACTTGAAACCAGATGAGTGATTCAGGCCCTATGGGACCTCGAGTTTAATGCTTGATCATTATAGCCTATATATCTATAACATGAAACCATTGAAGATGACAAAAAAACTGTTGCTTATCATTTAGCTCTACGAAAACCATCAAATTTAACAGACATTTAATAAGAGGTGAAAACTTTCTAAAAGTTTTTTAAGCCCGTTACCTGATAGCTTCAAAATTTTGTACACTTCGCCTATATCAAATTTGTGAAATTTATGCCACTTGGACGCTTTTGCTTAAATAGTACATGTGGTCAGACCATGGACCGTATTTTTTTTTCAATTAGAGAAAAAAAAACCACTTGAAGCAACGTTTGCTCTTCAGCATACAATCTCTATAAAACTCTTTGTTGAGTCCTTGTATATTTTGACTTGCGGGTTTTTTCTAACCTTCAATAATCCACTAAAATCAAACTAAAAGTAAGAACCTCAGAATGAAAATCAGGAAAGCGATTCAGGCCCTTGCATCTCCAAAATTGTGAGACGATATTTTCATTTTTTTCCCAGACAGAAAAGCTATTGCTAGCAATACCAAAAGCATCAGCTCAGTATAAGCTTTATAAAAATTTTCATGTCAGTTTTAAGATGATCTTTTTTTGGTGTTAATAGACCAGTATAGAGATCGCAATTATACTTTTCATGTCTTTGCCTTAATTCGCTTTCAATTGATTTTTAGGCCCCATCTACGAAAGCAATGGGCATTTAGTGTTAGGGTTTGTTCGCCCGACCGTCTGTTCGTCCTTCCGCCCCAAGTGTCGCAAGATTGGCCATTATGTCTTTTGGATATTCATGGTTTTTTTTCATATAATAGAGAAAAGGTTTCAATGACGAAATTAAGTGTTAGCAATGCATTTAGATTTTAATAGCAACTGTATCAAGTGAACTTTTTGGGCTTGAAAATTCCCTTTTCACATAAAATGGATACATGTTTAATATATACTGTACATGTACTTAACATGAGTTCATTTTCGGTGTTCTACATTTAAGATAAGAAGATAATTTGAAATGGTTTGAATAATAGAAATTGTTCACAATGTATTTCATTTTGAAGGTAAGATCGAGGTATCTAAAAAGCATGTAATCGAAGTAATAAATTGATTGCTATAACCGCAGACAGACCGACGAACCAGCAATAAGATTTGGTTTATATATAGATCTGCATGATTTGAGTAAAATGATATACATGTATTATTATAGTTAATTTTTGTATCAGAAGTTTTTTGAAAAATTTGTGCAGGTTTTATTTTCGGGTTTCAAAAACTCATAGTATGACACCGGTATGGCACGCCATATTTATATTTATTCCTCTTTAAAGATATCTCATAAAATTTATAAGATATCTCGTATACTTTCTAAGATATCTTATTAAATATATAAGATATCTCATATAAATGGTAGTTTATAAGATATCTTATAAAACATATGAGATATCTTATAAAACATATAAGATATCTTATAATACAAATAAGATATCTTATAAATCATATAAGATATCTCATAAAGTTTATAAGATATCTTATAAAGATTATTAGATATCTCATATAAAATAATTTATAAGATATCTTATAAAACTTATAAGATATCTTATAAAACTAATAAGATATCTTATAAAGTTTATAAGATATCTCATAAAGTTTATTAGATATCTTATATATTTTATGAGATATCTTATAAGTTATTTTTTATAAGATATCTCATAAAGTTTACGAGATATCTTATAAACTTTATAAGATATCTTATAACTTTTATTAGATATCTTATAAATTATTTTATATAACTCTCATAATCTTTATAAGATATCTAATAAACTTTATGAGATATCTTATATGTTTTATAAGATATCTTATATATTTTATGAGATATCTTATATGTTTTATAAGATATCTCAAATGTTTTATAAGATATCTTATAAACTCCCATTTATATGAGATATCTTATATATTTATTAAGATATCTTATAAACTTTATAAGATATCTTATATTTTTATAAGTCCTCTTTAAAGATATCTCATAAAATTTATAAGATATCTCATATACTTCATAAGATATCTCTTAAAGTTTATAAGATATCTGATAAACTTTATAAGATATCTTATAAACTTTATATGATATCTTATAAACTTTATAAGATATCTTATAAAAAATAATTTATAAGATATCTCATATACTTTATAAGATATCTTATAAACATTATAAGATATCTTATAAACTTTATCAGATATCTTATAAACATTGTGTTTAGTAGATATCTCATTTTCTTTTAAAGATATCTTATATAGTAAATAATTAATCTTAATTATGGGGTACTGAACATAAAAAATATGATTTGTCACAGTTCATATTAGACAACCATAAATAATGGAAGAGCCCTCACGCCACGTCAAGGCTATGAACTATATGAGGTAGTTTTATTAATTCAGGAAATAAAAAAAAATGTAACGTTCCTGATTAATTAAATCAATCTTTATAGATAAAAAAAATATCTTGAAGCCATGTCTATGTATCTCCTGTCTTGCAGGCGATACACAACAGTTCGTCTGTTTATGGCGGATATTTTTTTTTCTAGCGGTGATATTTATATAAAAACCGATAAACCGAATACGCGATATTATTTGAAATAAAATACTATTTTGAAAACTTGTGTCATGAACATTTATTCCATCGGGAAACGCGATAAACCGAATACGCAATATTATTGGAAACAAAATACTATTTTGAAAACTTGTGTCATGAACATTTATTCCATCGGGAAACGCGATAAACCGAATACGCGATATTATTTGAAACAAAATGCTATTTTGAAAACATGTGTCATGAACATTTATTCCATCGGGAAACGCGATAAACCGAATAATCTACTGAAATACGTTGCAGTTGTGTTTAACTATAAACTTAAGTAACCTTAAGTTTTTTACTTGGACCAGATACTGTCTTACAGTTTTTATTTCGCTTGCGTTGCCCCTGCTCAAATGGTTTACATGTTTGTTTAACCGGCTAGACGATCGTGTGATCGCTAATCATTTAATGATAGATTTATTGTTGTCGCCACGCGCCAATATAATCAAATCATCATTGATTGCGACATTAAAAAGATTGCCGATAGTCATAAGTTGTGTGGTAATTATTGGTTGTTAATAATAATAATTGAATCACGCGAAAACAGTTTATGTTTGGTCTCTACATATGTAGCATTCCAACCTTGTACACACAGAAGTACATGTACATGTACGTTAAATTGTTTTAGGCGTGTGCAAAATCACGAGAGAACTTGCATGTAGATCATTTTCAACATTTATATATACAGTAAGGAACTCTAGATCTTAAAATGATAAGTGAAAAGCTTACATACGGACTCAATGATCTACTAGTATTTGACGTGGGACAGCAAAGTTTCAACATGCATAAGGAGGTCTGAACCACCTAGAGTAACCAATGCCAGTGGTCCTTTTTAAAGATGAATATATGTATATGAGTTTGTTAGAACATAAAACAATATTCAATTTCAAGCAACGAGATAGCGTTTTTGGTATCCGAACCTGGCAATAAATTTCACTCTTTTTTTCAATTTCATCAAAACTCTTACTTTAAGGTTCATCTGTACCTTTCTTTAAAACATGGCGTTATTTTTAATCTATTTTCAGTATATACACAGCCAAAAATTTACTTGCCCCGGGCAATCAGTACAAGAATATGTACATTGACATCAGCATTCACCATGTTGGGATGATAGCATTCGGTCTTGAGACCCCTAAATTATACAAATAACACAGAATCCAGCAAATATTTAAACACCTAACCGGAATGTAAGCCCCAAATACATGTATGTAGTATTATATAGCATCTAGCAAACCAGATCTGAAGGCTGGCAATTCGTATACGGACCCGAAAACCAAAATTAAATAAATAATACAGAATCCAGCTTATGCAAGGTCGGAATGCTACATGTAGCCCACGGACCTAAAAAACCAAAATCATGCAAATAACACAGAATCAGGCATACTCCAGGTCAGACCTGAAAAACCTAAATCATACAATTAATACAGAATCCAGCAAACACCAGGTCGGAATATAGCATACGGACCTGAAAAACCAAAATCATGCAAAAAACACAGAATCCAGCATACACCAGTTCGGAATGCTAGCATACGGACCTGAAAAACCAAAATCATGCAAATAATACAGAATCCAGCATACACCAGGTCTGAATGCTAGCATATGGACATGAAAAACAAAAAGTTTACAAATAATACAGAATCCAGCATACAGCAGGTCGGAATGTTGGCATACGGACATGAAAAACAAAACTTTTACAAATAATACAGAATCCAGCATACAGCAGGTCGGAATTATAGCATTTGGGTCTGGTGAGTAAAATAATAGAAGAAAATACATAGTTTAAGCATTTAACTACTTTTGGTATGCTGAAATCATCCAAACGGAGTAGCAAAAAATTGAAAGTGTTAAATTTATAGCCATTGTGTCAATTTTAGCATACAAAGGTTAAAAATATGCAATATTGAAACCACTGAGGGTAGTAGGTTAGAAGAGTAAGCAAACCACTGAGGGTAGTAGGTTAGAAAAGTAAGCAAACCACTGAGGGTAGTAGGTTAGAAGAGTAAGCAAACCACTGAGGGTAGTAGGTTAGAATAGTAAGCAAACCACTGAGGGTAGTAGGTTAGAAGAGTAAGCAAACCACTGAGGGTAGTAGGTTAGAATAGTAAGCAAACCACTGAGGGTAGTAGGTTAGAAGAGTAAGCAAACCACTGAGGGTAGTAGGTTAGAATAGTAAGCAAACCACTGGGGGTAGTAGGTTAGAAGAGTAAGCAAACCACTGAGGGTAGTAGGTTAGAAGAGTAAGCAAACCACTGAGGGTAGCATGTCAGAATAGTAAGCAATAGGTTAGAAAAGTAGGCAAACCACTGAGGGTAGTAGGTTAGAAAAGTAGGCAAACCACTGAGGTTAGTAGGTCAGAACAGTAGGCAAACCACTGAAGGTAGTAGGTTAGAATAGTAGGCAAACCACTGAGGGTAGTAGGTTAGAATAGTAAGCAAACCACTGAAGGTAGTAGGTTAGAATAGTAGGCAAACCACTGAGGGTAGCATTTCAAAATAGTAAGCAAACCACTGAGGGTAGTAGGTTAGAAAAGTAGGCAAACCACTGAGGGTAGTAGGTTAGAATAGTAAGCAAACCACTGAGGGTAGTAGGTTAGAATAGTAGGCAAACCATTGAGGGTAGTAGGTTAGAAAAGTAGGCAAACCACTGAGGGTAGTAGGCTAGAATAGTAGGCAAACCACTGAGGGTTGTAAGTTAGAACAGTAGGCAAACCACTGAGGGTAGTAGGTTAGAATAGTAGGCAAACCACTGAGGGTAGTAGGTTAGAATAGTAGGCAAACCACTGAGGGTAGTAGGTTAGAAAAGTAGGCAAACCACTGAGGGTAGTAGGTTAGAATAGTAGGCAAACCACTGAGGGTAGTAGGTTAGAATAGTAGGCAAACCACTGAGGGTAGTAGGTTAGAAAAGTAGGCAAACCACTGAGGGTAGTAGGTTAGAATAGTAGGCAAACCACTGAGGGTAGCATGTCAGAATTATAAGCAAATGACTGAGGGTAGTAGGACAGAACAGTTAAGCAAACCACTGAGGGTAGTAGGTTAGAATTGTAAGCAAACAATAGAATATGCTATTACTTGGGTTTTTTTTTAAATATTAGGACAACAAGGGTTTTTGGTGTTGCCTTTGAAAAAAGGCACCAGGTTCAAGCCCTGGGAACCCTTAACAGTCAATTAAAATAACATCAGAAACTTTATATGTCAAATAAACTATTTATCTCCTTTTGTAAAAATTAAAATTTAATATCTATCCATTATCAATAGAACTACGGCTATGCTGTCTATGATTCTATAGTAAATAATTTTTGGGAAGGTCCATATAATGCAAATAGTTATTGAAATTTGCTATCACAGAAAACATTTTATGATTCACAAAAATAATTGGTTGTGTAAATTCAAGCTTAAGAAAGCTTAATATATATTTTTGAGTACTGGAATATGTGCTGGAAAGTCAATGTTTACATATTTCCAGTTTTTTTTTACGTTTTCATCTAAAATTGGGGCTATCTTTAATGAAGTTAATAAGTTTACCTCCTTTAGTCATAGAATATTTGAAAAAGGCTTCAATTTAACTATACTGGGGTATTTAAATAAGTTTTATATTATTTGTTATACTTGATTGGGAATCAATCTACTGCTACATGTATACATTTGTATATGCTTATATGAGTCCATCAGTTTGCAGCTCATTAGCAGTCATCATTGAGCCTATTCTAATCATTCTTCATTAAAACTCAACCGCTGACAAAACTTAAACCTTGAGCTTTTAAATACATGAAATATGCACATTTACCACTTCCTTAGCTAAATATTTTCATGATTTATCCTTTAATGGTTCTGGTGGGGATTTGAACACCAATCTCCTGTAAGTTACAGGTGTATTTCACATATTATACTACCAGAACTTTATACAAATGTGATACAAACTTATTGTTTCC
This sequence comes from Arcuatula senhousia, assembly GCA_963971305.1. Classification (NCBI taxonomy): domain Eukaryota; kingdom Metazoa; phylum Mollusca; class Bivalvia; order Mytilida; family Mytilidae; genus Arcuatula; species Arcuatula senhousia. Next base: position 17,802,295 of record OZ020305.1, on the reverse strand, counting down.
TAGTGTAAATTGGGACCATAGTCATGTAAAAGTGTAATAGACACAGTGTAGCCCTGGTATAAAATTATTTCTTAGTGTTAAATGAAACGATAGTCATGAAAAGTGTAATAGACACAGTGTAGCCCTGGTATAAAATTAATTCTTAGTGTTAAATGAAACCATAGTCATGAAAAGTGTAATAGACACAGTGTAGACCTGGTATAAAATTATTTCTTAGTGTTAAATGAAACCATAGTCATGAAAAGTGTAATAGACACAGTGTAGCCCTGGTATAAAATTTTTTCTTAGTGTTAAATGAAACCATAGTCATGTAAAAGTGAAATAGACACAGTGTAGCCCTGGTATAAAATCATTTTTAGTGTTAACTGAGACCATAGTCAGGTATAAGTGTAATAGACACAGAGAAGCCCTGGTATAAAATTAATTCTTAGTGTTAAATAAAACCATAGTCATGAAAAGTGTAATAGACACAGTGTAGCCCTGGTATAAAATTAATTCTTAGTGTTAAATGAAACCATCGTCATGTAAAAGTGTAATAGACACAGAGAAGCCCTGGTATTAAATTGATTCTTAGTGTTAAATGAAACCATAGTCATGTAAAAGTGTTATAGACACAGAGAAGCCCTGGTATTAAATTGATTCTTAGTGTTAAATGAAACCATAGTCATGAAAAGTGTAATAGACACAGAGAAGCCCTGGTATTAAATTGATTCTTAGTGTTAAATGAAACCATAGTCATGTATAAGTGTAATAGACACAGAGAAGCCCTGGTATTAAATTGATTCTTAGTGTTAAATGAAACCATAGTCATGAAAAGTGTAATAGACACAGTGTAGCCCTGGTATAAAATTAATTCTTAGTGTTAAATAAAACCATAGTCATGAAAAGTGTTATAGACACAGAGAAGCCCTGGTATTAAATTGATTCTTAGTGTTAAATGAAACCATAGTCATGTAAAAGTGTAATAGACACAGTGTAGCCCTGGTATAAAATTAATTCTTAGTGTTAAATGAAACCATAGTCATGTAAAAGTGAAATAGACACAGTGAAGCCCTGGTATAAAATCATTTTTAGTGTTAACTGAGACCATAGTCATGAAAAGTGTAATAGACACAGTGTAGACCTGGTATAAAATTAATTCTTAGTGTTAAATGAAACCATAGTCATGTAAAAGTGTAATAGACACAGTGAAGCCCTGGTATAAAATCATTTTTAGTGTTAACTAAGACCATAGTCATGTAAAAGTGTAATAGACACAGTGTAGCCCTGGTATAAAATTATTTCTTAGTGTTAACTGAGACCTTAGTCATGTAAAAGTGTAATAGACACAGTGTAGCCCTGGTATAAAATTATTTCTAAGTGTTAAATGAGACCATAGTCATGTATAAGTGTAATAGACACAGTGTAGCCCTGGTATAAAATTAATTCTTTGTGTTAAATGAAACCATAGTCATGTAAAAGTGTAATAGACACAGTGTAGCCCTGGTATAAAATTATGTCTAAGTGTTAAATGAGACCAAAGTCATGTATAAGTGTAATAGACACAGTGTAGCCCTGGTATAACATACATTTCTACCTCCAGCGGATAACATACAAGTTGTCACAACCCTCAGTGGATAACATACTACCCTCAGTGGATATCATAGATTACTACCCTCGGTGGATTACATACATTACTACCCTCAGTGGATATCATAGATTACTACCCTCGGTGGATTACATACATTACTACCCTCCGTGGATATCATAGATTACTACCCTCGGTGGATTACATACATTACTACCCTCAGTGGATATCATAGATTACTACCCTCGGTGGATTACATACATTACTACCCTCAGTGGATATCATAGATTACTACCCTCGGTGGATTACATACATTACTACCCTCAGTGGATATCATAGATTACTACCCTCGGTGGATTACATACATTACTACCCTCAGTGGATATCATAGATTACTACCCTCGGTGGATTACATACATTACTACCCTCAGTGGATATCATAGATTACTACCCTCAGTGGATATCATAGATTACTACCCTCGGTGGATATCACCCTCAGTGGATGACAACATAACTACCCTCAGTGGATATCATACATTACTTCCCTTGGTGGCTAACATACATGTACATTACATTTACTACAATGTACATGTACCATTGGTGGATGACATAAATTACTACACTTGGTGGATAACATATTACTAGGGTAACTTCAGTGGATATCATTTATTACTACAGTGACCTAGGTCTTTTTTTCAGGCATTAAACTTTTTGTAATACATGTACTTGTCTGGACAATGAATTGCTTGAAAAGTCATAAAAGTATAATAGCTAGGCATCTGATATTGGGTATACATATACATGTACATATACTTGTACATGTGTTTATATAAAAAAAGTTGTTGATTTTAGTGATGGTGCTAGCAGGTGAGACATACTTTTAGTGGCCACACTTGTTTTTTTTTATGATGTCTTTATTTAATAAAAAGCTACGCCGAGCGCAGCATGATACGACCGCAACAAGTTGAACCCTGTACGTTGGAGGCCCAATATGGATAGTCCATTGCTTTGGTCACATGAAGCCCATGGTGGACTTACAAAGCTTTTTGACACATGCATCCTGTGGTGGACTAAGAAATGCATTTTTGACAAATAATTTACATCAACATCTTATACAAAAAGCCTTATTTCTATACATGTATTAATTTACAATTTTGGCCCTTTGACCCCTAATTCCTCAAAAATGGTAAAAGATAAATTGATAATACGATAAAAAATAATAGGAAATTGTGTACATGGAATCCGATGAAAAAAAGATTTTGAAAATCAGACCACAAATAAAAAAGTTGATTTAATGGGCGTGGCCTGTCTTTTCCCCCTGTAACAATGTAATGGTGAAATACATATCAAAATCATTGACACATTTTGTTGACAGAATTTAATGATGAATTCAACAAAGAAAGAATTTTCAAAATCTAATGAATAATAAACATTCTACAACAGTTTTGTCAATACACCCGTTTTAGCCCTTTTTGGCCCTTTTTTCTAAAACAGTAGGGGCCACAAACCCCAAATACAAAACCAAGATTCCTTTATTGGATATAAACTTCACAACAATTGGCAGGCCCACTACAACTTAATTTTTGGTATAAAACTATTTGCATTGACAAACTTTTAAAAATGGCGTTTTTGGCCCCTTTGACCCCTAATTTCTCAAAAACGGTAAGAGATATTGCAAATCTGATTGAAAAACGCGGGCAGGGATTTTCACAAGGATTCCAATGAAAAAAAGATTTTGAAAATCGGACCACAAATAAAAAAGTCAATTTTTTGGGTGTGGCCCCTTTTTGACCCCCAGTATCAATGTAACAGTGCAATATATATCAAAACCATTGACACATTTTGTTGACAGAATTTAATGATGAGTTCAATAAAAAAAGAATTTTCAAAATCGAATGAATAATAAACATTTTACAACAGTTTTGTCAATACACCCGTTTTAGCACTTTTTGGCCCTTTTTTCTAAAATGATAGGGGCCACAACCCCCAAATACAATACCAACCTTCCTTAAGTGGTAACAAACATCATATCAAAATTTCATAACATTTGGTCAATATTTACTCAAGTTATCGCACAGAAACCAAAGTGTCCACAGACGACGCCGACAACGACAACGACGACGACGCCATAACATTATACGATCGCAAAAATTTTGCGGTCGTATAAAAATGTAATTGAAAGTAATTGTTGATTACTTTTGTACTTCCTCCAAAATAATTGATTGTAATGGATAACATGGGAGATTCATCAAATATGTCGGGAAAAGGGTACGGCGGACACTAAAATTGATGTCAAGGTGTATTTTTCATGAATTGTAGTAATTAGTTTTTGTCTTATATTTTTGTATATCATTAGCTAGATTTATAGTTTTGGTCATATGTATCGCATTATATAATCTGTATCAGTTGTTTGTTAAGTGGAAAAAGTGCAGAGATATCATGTTTCATTTGTGGTTAAGTTCAGAGGATGCTAACTGTCAAGTACTTGTCATTGTAATTTGATGAATAGGTTTTTGGTGCTGATTTGGTGCTAGTTTGGTGTTCAATATAGGTCAAATATGCTGATTGGAATGTTAATGAATTGTTGGTGCAATTTTGGTGCTGGTTACTATATAAGACCCTTAGGTTTTCAGTTATGGGTAATTATTTTACTAGGTGTTAGAGGTTGATGTTTCGAGGATTTTAGATATTATGAGGAATAGTTTTGTGGTTATTACGTAGTGTTGTTTTTTTTTATGAACTGTCAGAATTGACTGATTCAGCTGTAGCCTTCACAGGTATAGCCAGTTCTCATGTTGTTTGTGAATTGGATAATGTTTTAGGTGGACTGTTAGCTGTAGCCTACGCAGGTATAGCCAGTTCTAGTGTTGTGAGATGTATTGGTGTTTTGGAACTGATGTTGTTAGCCAAATGGTATCCATGCAGTTCTAGATGTTGGTGTTAATGTTTATGTGAATACAGAATATCTTGCCTACACAGGAAGTATTGCCGAGATGAGTTCCTCAGTGGTGTTAAAGTGATAGTTGTTAAGTCTTGGATAACTGAAAACTTATGGCGTCGTAATAGTTATTTTCTTATTCATAATTTTTTTAAACAGAAGCAGTGACATATGTTTTGTGAATTTCAAGATTTTACAGATTAATGCAAATTCATCCTGTACTTTGTTTAACCTCATAGAAAAATATGTTTGTGAATGCCGCTATTAAATGTATATAATAAACTGTAGAACTAGAAAGCTTCGATAATCTTATTACCATCAAAGAACCCACGAACAGATAATGAAGTGTGAGCAAAGCTAAGCATTCTGTTGTCACAAATAATAGCCTGGAGCCTTGGCCAAACTCGACCGCCATGGCATTTTTGGTGTCAGAAGTGGGATATTAGAAAAAAAAATCATGCGCCAGTGGTAAATTAATTCAGTGGAATATTATATTTATCAAAAGGAAAGATCGAAAGTGCGTGTGGATAGATTCTGTTGAAGTAAGTTAAATTCAATATGCCTGGAAAATCAAGAAAAGGAAGACAACGCAGTCCATCACCTGATATAGAAATGGAAAGATCACCCCGTGTGCGTAATGTGTCACCGGTAATGCTGAGAGTAAATCGAGATGTTGGTGATTCTAAATCTATTGTTACGCCATCTAAGTTCTATGGAGAGGTTGAAGAAGACTTTGAAAGTTGGATAAGAACATTTAATAGAATAAGTGTCGCTAACAGATGGAATGATTTCAGGAAATCTGAAATGCTGCCAGCTTACTTGAGGGGAAGAGCAGCTGACTTTTTCGAAGATCTAAGCCACGAAGTTCAAACTGATTTTGATTCTGCTGTTGTAAAATTAAAGGAAAGATTCTGTCCTAAGGATCTGGAGCGAATGTATTATAGTGAGTTATTTCATCGTAAGCAACTTCCGCACGAAAATGTTGAGGATTACGGAAACGCAGTACTGAAATTAGCCCGACGAGCCCATGGTGGGATGCATTTAGAAGAACACGATAGGCTAGTGATGGAGCATTTTCTCCAAGGGTTGCATCCTAACCTTAGGAGATTTGTAATGCTAAGTGATCCGCAAAGTTTTGAGCAGGCATTTCGCATAGCAAAAAGAGAAGAGTGTAATGAGCGCCTTGCTAGTGCTGATGTGCACCCAGTTAACTCCGTTTCTTCAGAAAATGTAGTCTTGGATAAGTTGGAAAGCCTAACAAAGAAATTTGAAGAGCTCGAAAGAAAATTCCATAGAGGACCAGCAAGGAATCAAGAAGGATTTAGGCCAAGAAACCAATTTAACCAGAGAACACCCGATGGAAGGCCGATCTGTAATTCATGTAGAAAGGTAGGCCATATTATGCGAGATTGTAGAAGTAATGCATCCGCTGCTAGACCTAACCGCCCGAACTACAACTTTCCACCCAGACATCAGCCCGGACATGGAGCTGGTTTAAACTAAACCCGGCCCCCTTTGTGGAGGGTAAGGTGGCCCAAGATTTGGAAGGAAAGTCCTCTGAAAAATATAATTTAGCTGTAAATAATGAAAAATTAAACAAGATTGATTTGCCATGTTCCACTGTAGAAATAAATAGTTTAGTTAAAGATGAATTCCAAGGAATAAAAATTAGTGGTAAAGTGTTTAATGAAAATGTGTCATTTTTGCTAGATACTGGAGCTGTAGTTTCGTTAGTTAATAAATCTGTGGTACCAAAAGAAAAGTTGTGCGAAATGAAAACAAATGACAAATATGTAATTTCTGCAACCGGTCAACCACTGAATATATTGGGAATCATTAGATGTGACATTACGGTGGAAACAAGGGTTTCAAATCATTCTGTATACGTTGTTGAAAATTTGTTATATGATGCAATTATTGGTACTGACATTATGAAAGATGTTGGATTAATCATAGATATTCAAAGGGATGTTGTGTACTGGAATGGTGTATGTGTTAAATTACTTAGAAATGCCAAAATTCATTCAGAAGTTTGTACTGTACATTTGATTCATAAATTAGAAATTCCGGCACGATCAGAGGTGATATGCAGTGCAAAGGTTAATGGGAATATAAATGGCAGAACAGGAATTATTGAGCCTCAAATGTTGTTGTTTGACAAGTATAATATTTTACCGGCACGCGTGATAACTACTGTATGTCAAGATAAAGTGATTATAAAAATGTTAAATCCAACATCAAATGACATAAATCTTTTTGAAAATACTGTTGTGGGGAATTTTGAGGAAATAAGTGATATACCAGAAAACGAGGATACAGTGGTAGTAAATAGTGTTGATGTTTCTGATAAAACCGAAGAGGGTTACAAATTGGTGGATTCTATGAATATTGATTGGGAGAGATTACAACCATCTGAGCGTGACCAGTTACGTGAGTTATTGATGGAATATGGAAATGTGTTTGCAAAAAGTGATGATGACTTAGGTAAAACTAATTTAGTTACCCATCGAATTGATACCGAAGGTCATGTCCCGATTAAGCAAAGACCTTACAATGTGCCTTTTTCTCAAAAACAAGAAATTCAAACACAAATACAGAATATGTTAAATAGGAATGTGATTCGACCCTCACATAGCAGCTGGGCGTCACCCGTCCTCCTGGTGACCAAAAAAGATGGGTCAAAAAGATTTGTCGTGGATTATCGAAAGTTAAATGCCGTAACCAAGAAGGACGTATATCCTTTGCCTAGAATTTCGGATATGGTAGAGGCTTTTAAAAACGCAAAGTATTTCTCAGTTATGGATGTTGCCCAAGGATACTTTCAAGTTCCTGTTGCAGAGGAAGACAAGGAAAAGACTGCATTTGTGACGTCAGAAGGCCTATTTGAATTTAATACTATGCCATTTGGAGTTTGCAATGGTCCAAGTACATTTCAGAGGTTAATGGATCTGTTATTAGCAGGAATTCAGTGGAAAATGGCACTTGTTTATATTGATGATGTCATTGTATTTTCGGAAAATTTTGATCAGCATATCGAAAGGCTCAGGGAGGTCTTTAGTCGATTGCAAAAAGCTAATTTGAAGCTGAAATTGAAGAAATGTGCATTTGCGCAAGAAAAGGTTACATTTTTAGGCCATGTCGTTTCTTCAACTGGAATTTCTCCAGACCCAGGAAAACTTGAGGCTATAGAATCATTTCCTGTACCTATCAATGTGAAAATGCTGAGGTCATTTATTGGTATAACTTCGTATTACCGAAAATTCATTCCGGACTACGCAAAAAGGTCGACTGTGTTGACTAAGCTATTCAAAAAGGGAGAAAAGTTTGTATGGACAGAGGAATGTGATCAAGCGTTTAATGCATTAAAGCATGCTCTTACTACACACCCAGTGCTTATTTATCCTGATTTTACCCAGCCGTTTGTGCTATACTGTGATGCTTCAGATTTTGGGATAGGTGCAGTTCTGTCTCAAACCATAGATGATAAAGGAAAAGAAGACCATCCTATTGGCTATGCTAGTAGACAGCTACGAAAATATGAGATGAACTACGCCGTGATTGAAAAGGAAGCACTAGCAATTGTTTGGGCTGTAGACCACTTTCGACAATATTTGTATGGGCACAAGTTTAAGGTCATCACGGACCATAACCCTTTACGATGGTTAATGACAATCAAAAACCCAAGTTGACGACTAGCGAGATGGTCTTTAGCATTGCAAGAATATGATATGACCATAGAGTATAGGAGTGGGAAGACTCATGGAAATGCAGATGGTCTTAGCAGAAGAGATCCAGTTGAGGTGGTAGCTAATATAACTGAAAGTTTACCCGCAGGATTACGGTTAGATGTGATAAAGGAGCTACAAAGCAAGGACCCAAATCTCAGACCGATCATAAATTATCTAAAGGATGGAACCTTGCCAAGTAATGCAATTGATGCAAGAAAAGTGATGGCCTGTGTTCCAGATTATGAATTATTCAGCGGAATTCTGCATCATTTCTGGACGCCTGGTCCAAGAAAAAGGAAACATGTGCGAAAACAACTAGTGATTCCAAGATCTTTAATTGATGAAGTGCTACATTGGTGTCATGATGATGCAACAGCTGGTCATTTATCCTTCCATAAAACCTATTATAAGATTCAGGAAAGGTTTTATTGGATCGGAATGTATAGGGATGTAGAGCATTGGTGCAAGTCGTGTGTAAATTGTGCTACCAAAAAGTCACCAAAGGGACGTAAACCTGCTCAAATGTTACCAATTCCAGTAGATGGACCATTTGACAGAGTAGCGGTTGACGTACTTGGTCCTTTACCTCCTTCTCTACAAGGAAATCGTTATATTGTTGTGTTCACGGACTATCTTACTAAATGGACAGAGGCTTTTGCAGTACGATCCGCAGATGCTGTTACAACCGCAAAATTGTTTGTTGAAGAAATTGTGTGCAGACACTCTGCTCCACGTACCTTGTTATCAGACAGAGGACAGAATTTCATGTCAAATTTAGTTAAGGAAATATGTAAACTAGTGAATACAAAGAAAATTTTCACAACTGCCTATCATCCTCAATGTGATGGACTTGTGGAAAAGTTTAATAGTGTGTTAACCCATATGTTGTCCATGTTTGTGGAAGACCACCACAAGGATTGGGATGTGTATATTCCCTATGTTCTGTTTGCTTATAGGAGTAGTATTCAGGAAACCACACAGGAAACACCTTTTTATTTGATGTATGGAAGAGATGCACGCTTACCTATAGATGTAGCATTGTCAGAGCCAACAATCACTTATATAGATTCGGATGATTACAAGGCCGACGTTATACAAAGGTTCCAAGAAGCTTTTACCTTAGTGAAGGACAACATACAGTTAGCTCAACAGAAACAAAAGGCGTATGCTGACCAGAATGCAAAGGACCCCAACTATCAAATTGGAGAAAGAGTTTGGATTTATACTCCAGCTACCAAAATTGGACAATCTCATAAACTTATTCATCCTTGGAGTGGTCCACATAGAATTATTGCAAAGACTTCACCTGTAAATTATAAGATAGAAAGTTGTGACAATAAGAAAACGCAGCAGATTATACATGTAAATCGAATGAAGGAGTTTGTTGATCCTGATGATCGTCCAAATTCACCTACAATGTTTGCAGACAATGCTGAAAATGAAGATGTGCCCGACAATGATGATAATAATAGTGAGGTTAGTGAACCAGATGTTCAGCATATGATTTCAGAGGTTTTGGATAAATTTTGGACAAGAAACGATGAAGGCCGATTGGAGCCTAAATATTATGTCAAGTTTGAAAATAATTCTAAAGATGAATCATGGGTCAGCCCAGATGAAATTCCTGGTAAACTCATTCAAAAGTTTGAAGAGAATTATAAAGGCAGAGGTGCGGAGTTTCGTAAGAGGAAAAATAGAATTTCAAATTAATTGTGACATTTTTATAGTATATAGTGATGAAATTTGTTTCTGTGTTGTTGAATTTGACATATGTGCTTAGATAAGAATATATAAATGTTGGTTATTCCATTTTGTTCTGATGACACAAATCTGATTGTGAAACGGAAACTGATGTCAGTTTGTAGCATAAAAGTTAAAGAGGCAACTTAACCTAGGACCATGTGTCCTGATTGATGAGTTTGAATGTATAGATTTAGGTGTAACTTTGGACTGACATTTCCTGTACCTCACCCCCGTAGGAAAATCCCAGCTCAAAATGACCGTATAAATAAGAATTCAGCATCTGAAACTCTCAGAACTAATTTTGTTACAATATGAGTTCGCAACTGAAAATTTGCAAAGACTGTGGAAAAACGTTTTCAAGAGAGTGGGTCCTTAGGAGACATCAGCATGAGATGCATTCAGGATATCGGTTTGTTCAGAAGTGTCCGGAGAGACGATGTTACAAGACTTTCCACCGTAAATTTTACCTTGTGCAGCATCTGATGAAAACACATAAGTATGTCTTGCTTGACGCAAAGAGGAAAGCTAACCAGACCATTGCCGTGCCGACCGAAAATGAGGAGTTGCAAAGACAAAAGTATGCAGTTCTACATGTAGATGAATATTCCGATATTTCGGACGATGATTTCGAGATTGACCAGACAGAAGACGATATTGAACTTTCATATTCCCCAATATCATCAACTGGAACATTTGACTTTAATGTAGATTCAGCATCCGCAGATGAATCCGAGTTGTTGGAACTAGACATGGATCTGAGTGAAATTTCGAGGGATTTCAACCATAAAGAAGAGAAAGATGAATCCTCTAGTAAAAGTGGCAGTGAAGAGCAAGATGACAGTAATACAGAAACAACTGTTACAGAAGAACCGCAACATGCTCCAAAAGTTTTAAAAGTGCACGAAATAGCCATTACTCTGAGTATGACGAGGAAGGACATAACTTATGATGATGGACACTCTGAAACAACAAGAGACAGTCATGTTACGTATTCTGAAGGACTAAACCCAGAAGAAATTGACTTTTCCGTGTTGGTAAATAATGTGCTGCAGGAAATTCCAGAACATTTAAAGAAGCAACAAAAACGATTCACTAGTGCAGAAACTGTTTAAAGCTAGAATTCATACTCTTGGACAAAGTGAATTGCAAACTAAGATAATTTGGACAATTCTGTGATTGTGTTCAATAGTTTTTAAATTCATTTATTGGATAACAGCAAAGTTTAATATTATTTTGGATTTATTTTCCTCTTTTCTGTAAGTTAAATGGTGTAAAGAAATGATTATAATTGATAATGATTTGTCAGAAATGTGTTATTTTGTTAGCTGATTATTGTTTTAAAATGTACTTTAACAGAGATTATTTTGACAATTTTATGATAGGCTTAATGTAAATGCCACGTTTCTGTATGTTAAAGAATTTTTATTGCTAGCTGATAGAGATTTATGACTGAGGGCAGTCAAAGACTTGGAGGTGAAGGGAATGTCAAGGTGTATTTTTCATGAATTGTAGTAATTAGTTTTTGTCTTATATTTTTGTATATCATTAGCTAGATTTATAGTTTTGGTCATATGTATCGCATTATATAATCTGTATCAGTTGTTTGTTAAGTGGAAAAAGTGCAGAGATATCATGTTTCATTTGTGGTTAAGTTCAGAGGATGCTAACTGTCAAGTACTTGTCATTGTAATTTGATGAATAGGTTTTTGGTGCTGATTTGGTGCTAGTTTGGTGTTCAATATAGGTCAAATATGCTGATTGGAATGTTAATGAATTGTTGGTGCAATTTTGGTGCTGGTTACTATATAAGACCCTTAGGTTTTCAGTTATGGGTAATTATTTTACTAGGTGTTAGAGGTTGATGTTTCGAGGATTTTAGATATTATGAGGAATAGTTTTGTGGTTATTACGTAGTGTTGTTTTTTTTATGAACTGTCAGAATTGACTGATTCAGCTGTAGCCTTCACAGGTATAGCCAGTTCTCATGTTGTTTGTGAATTGGATAATGTTTTAGGTGGACTGTTAGCTGTAGCCTACGCAGGTATAGCCAGTTCTAGTGTTGTGAGATGTATTGGTGTTTTGGAACTGATGTTGTTAGCCAAATGGTATCCATGCAGTTCTAGATGTTGGTGTTAATGTTTATGTGAATACAGAATATCTTGCCTACACAGGAAGTATTGCCGAGATGAGTTCCTCAGTGGTGTTAAAGTGATAGTTGTTAAGTCTTGGATAACTGAAAACTTATGGCGTCGTAATAGTTATTTTCTTATTCATAATTTTTATAAACAGAAGCAGTGACATATGTTTTGTGAATTTCAAGATTTTACAGATTAATGCAAATTCATCCTGTACTTTGTTTAACCTCATAGAAAAATATGTTTGTGAATGCCGCTATTAAATGTATATAATAAACTGTAGAACTAGAAAGCTTCGATAATCTTATTACCATCAAAGAACCCACGAACAGATAATGAAGTGTGAGCAAAGCTAAGCATTCTGTTGTCACAAATAATAGCCTGGAGCCTTGGCCAAACTCGACCGCCATGGCATTGACAAATAATTCTAAATAGTTTAAAGGAAATAATTTTTGTGAAATTTTAGCACTTTTTTCCAATAAATTAGTAAATTAGCTCTTTAAAATGTCCTTGTAGATGTGTAGGATTTAAATTTTACATTTACACTAAAAAAAAATTATATGTACTTGAAGTTAATTAATATTTAAAATGACACGACATTAGGAACTTTGTATGAGACTTTGGACGGATATATACATGTTTTGCCTAAACACATAATCTCAAAATAGACATGTAAAAGTATGTTAAAACATCATAAAATAGAACTGTTATCGGTTCATAAGATTTAAATGTAAAGATTCATAAAAATTAACTGCAGTTGGAGTTTACATATGTGTTATGGCCTCATGTTCATTTTATACTCCATATCCTTTTACAAAATATGTATGATGTTTAAAATGTCAGACTGTTCTATCAGTGCACAGGCACTTGCTTCAACAACATTCTACTACAGTCGGTGTATATCCACTGGCTAACATACTACTAAAGACTTTTTTTTTTATAAATTCTAATTATTGTTGTGGGTGCCCTGAGGCTGATTGACATATAAACAATTTCTTTTTGTTCAAATTGTCAGGTCCTGTACAAGTACCAGTAGGACGTCAGAGCAATCTCGGACTAGGTACAATGTAGAAGTGAAAAATTATAATTGCTTTTTGACAAAGATCACCTTCTAAAAACAACAAATAGTTTCATGATAGGGAAGATTTAATAAAGATAGGCAGCTTTTAGTCAAAAACAGCAAAGGGAGGTAAGAATTTAAAGCTCGATCGAGCTTACATGTACGTAGCTCAATTTAACTACATGTACCTACCTCGTTTGGTACGTACACAGGACCTGATTGTTGTTCTAGTTGTTCAGGTTGTTCTAGTTAAAATAAGCCCGCCCCATCCGTATCTCATAATCCATAACATATTTAAACAGTAAAGTAATTATTTACATGTAACATTATTTAAGTATTAATCACTTACATTGTGTAATTCCGAGTAAATAAATAGAAAAAAAACATTACAAAAACATAAACAAATCATTTCGTCGCCATGTTTTATAAAACGAAAGTATCTTGACGTTTCCGAACATTTCCGTCAAAATTACGGAGATTGCCGGAACCTACGGTGGTTACCTTATAGCGTTTACCAATTCCAAAGCAAAGTCAAGACGAAATGGGTGTTGCTAAAACGCGGAAACGGAATGCGGAACGGAAACGGAATACGGAACGGAAAACGGAAAACTGTTTTATTTGTGTTATAGAATAAGCAATGGATAAAAACATAGCTTTTTCGACCAAATAAGCATGACGCTCTTCGTTGAGCTCAACTCAGCTATTATGGGATACCAAGTTGAACAATATACTACTTATAGTTTATAGTGGCTTAGCACATCATTCGGCGAGCGTAAAATTCTAGGACGTCATTTTAAAACTACTACAAATGTATAAGTATTATAAAGGCATTATAACTTGTCATTATCAAAACAAGTTTTGTGCCTTTTTTATCCATGCGTTAACAATTGGCATTTTCAGTTTTACGACTAGGAATGCTGGTAAGTAAGTTTGCATGTATACATTAATATTGAGGTTTTTTTTCTTTTATGCAACTTGAACTTTGAAGCAGATATCGGAAACCAAATTCTATACATCTCATTCAAGAAAAAAATAAAATGCTTTGCTACTCTGAGGAAGGAATGTAAAGTTTTTGCTATGATATTTTGGGTTCTTTTTATTTATTTATTTGTTTGTTTTGGGAATCTTTTTTTGTAAATTGTCATGATACGAAAAATCAATGCTTAAAGCTTCTCATCAGTTTCCTTTATTACTTTAAAATTATAGTTCACTAAAATTTTAACGGACTGACGAAGGAAGAGAAAAAAAGACGACAAGCGGGACGAACGGACAGGTATACATATAAAGTCAAGGACAATTACTTTCATGTACAACCGTTCTAAGAATGAATGTGTACATTGTAAAAGAATATTACAAGTACTTACTATATCCACTGGAAAGCAGCAAAATTTTTAAACTCACCTCACGAAAGTGAAGGGGGGCTTATGTGATTCCCCCGGCGTAGGCGTCGGCGTCGGCGTCCGCACCAACTTACAGAAGAATGGTTAAGATCCACACACACTTAACGTCAAGTGCAAGATCAATGATATTGGTATGGTAGGTGCACCTAGTGATGCTAAGCACAATGCATGCTTCGGATGCTGGCTGTGACCTATATTTGCCGCATGGATGACCACTTACAGAAGAATGGTTAAAATTCATTCCCGCTTACTGACAAATGCCATATAATTGATATTGCTATGGTAGATGCACCTAGTGATGTTTACCACAATGCATGCTCCAGATGCTGGCTGTGACCGATATTTTTCGCATGGATGACCACTTACAGAAGAATAGTAAAAGTCTATTCCCGCTTACTGGCAAATGCCACATCAATGGTATTAATATTGTAGGTGCACCTAGTGATGCTTAACACAATGCATGCTTCGGATGCTGGCTGTGACCTATATTTTCCGCATGGATGACCACTTACAGAAGAGTGGTTTAAGTTCATTCCATCTTACTGACCTTTGCCACATCAATGATATTGGTAAAGAAGGTGTTCCTTGTGATGCCATGAACGATGCATGCTTGGGATGCTGGCTGTGACCTATATTTTCCACATGGATGACCACCTACAGAAGAAATGTTAAAGTCTATACCCGCTTACTGGCAAGTACCACATCATCTTAATCTTTTAAAGTATTAAAGCTTAATCCTATGGTGTTATATGGTGTATAGCGATTTGATGCTCCTACATGTAGGATATGAACTTCCTGTTTGCCGAATACTTAAGTTTTTACTCAAAGCATATTTTTGGGAGCTTGGTAGCTGGGATATCACAAGTGAGCATAGACTTAGATTTACTTGTTGAAATTGACATCTAATTAGGGCATGGACATATTTGACTTGCAAAAGGGGGTATTATTTTTTTTTTGCAATGATTTTTTTAAAGCGGTGACGATAAAATATTTTTTTTTCAGTATTAGCATTATTTTATGAAGCAGAAATCCTATTACAGAACATATTTTAATTTTCATCACTAATCAAATTCAAACTAGTCGAAGCAGGAATAATGTGACCTAGGCTACCTATGCAGCCTAGTCCCTATGGGGATTATCAAAATTACGAAACCTTTGGCAGAATCTATATTTTTTTGTGTGCAACAAATGAGCCAAGTTTCAGTTCCATATTTTAAATAACCTGGGGAAGTTGCGTGACGAAGAAATAATGTGCCCTTAGACTACCTATGCAGCCCAGTCCCTAGCGGCATTATCAAAATTCCAAAACCTTCGGTAGAATCTGCATCCATAGTGGAGTTTCTAAGCCAAGTTTCAGTTCTATATTCCAAATATTGCGTGACAAAGGAATAATGTGCCCTTAGGCTACCTATGCAGCCCAGTCCCTAGGGGCAATATATATATCAAAATTCAGAAACCTTCGGCACAGTCCCCATCCACAATGCAATCAATGACCCAAGTTTCTTCTTACTACTCCCAGTGGTTATGAAGATTACCATGGACATTAACGCCATACGTATACCTAAATACGTACATCGAACAGCAAAACATTATCCCCGCACTTTTGCAAGCGCAGGGATAATTATTCAGTTTAGGAAAAAAACAAGACCCCTTTTAAGCTAAGTAGTCGGTCGCTTGGAGAACCAAAAGTTCAAAAAAGATTACGTATTATATTTTATTACAATGTCTTCATCACCTTGGATTACCCCAATACATGTAATCCTTTATATAAATACACTATTTTTATGATTTGATCGCCATCCTCTTTCGTGGACATTCCATCCACATAGTCACAAGGAAAAAATAATCTTCCATTTTTGTTTCCACTACTTGAAAAAATAACTTGCAAAGAAATTTTCAAAATCCAACAATGAATTAAAAATTTCATTTTTAGCTCCTTTCGCAGGCCCCTTATTTCTAAATGAAAAAGTGGGACCCCTAAACCAATCCCATCCATATATGGTAAGAAACATCGTTGTCCAATTTCATAGCAATTAGCAAACTAAAACCAAAGAGATATTATAGGAACAAATAAGTTATTTGAATTTTTTGTCCATTTCGGCCCCTGATTTCTCAACAAATAGAGAGGGGACCCCCTAAATCAATCCAAAATCATCCTCTTATAGTAATACTAGTAATCATTATTGTAAAATGTCACATCATTTAGTCTACCAGAACAAAAGTTACCGTATTGAGGCATTTTTGACATTTCAAAACGTGACAGCCTGAAGGTTCGAGCATTCTTCAATGAAAGTCCAGGGAAGCTTGATATTATAATAACCGTAATAAAAACAACCCGTGCGGGGTCTGGTTGGCAAATAGGCCTACAGCAGCGCTTTAGCTTGTGTTTAGAAACTTGACATACCCGTAGCCAGAATTTTTCAACAGGGGGTTCGAAATGTGAAGAGGGGGGTTCGATTTCCCAAATTTTTCTGACTTTGATAGTGCTTAACCGATTTTTCACCTGATTTTTCCTTATTTTTATCAATTTTTTTTGTCCAAGGGGGGGTTCGTCCGAACCCCTCGAACCCCCCTGGCTACAGGTATGCTTGACATCGGATCAGGCCGCTTTGCCAACAAAGCGACGGGGTGAGTGAGTGAGTGAGTGAGTTGGTGTTTTACGCCCGTGCAACGCTATATAGATTATTTACAGGCGATGAACATGAAAAAGATTATAAAATGGACATGAAATGATGATAATAAATGAAATAAGGGTATGGGGTGGGAAACAAAGGACCAGTAAATTTTTAACAACCACAGGAAAAGGGGAGACGTGGGTATGGGCGAAAAAATTTAGCCTATGTGATGCACTACTTGGCAGTCCACAAAGGGGTCTTTTACATGCATGAAGCGTGGCACTCTCCACACACGTTGGTCCACTATGGTCAGCGGTCAGGGTTTCCGTATTATAAACCTGACAACCTCCGCGGACGAGGGCCACTCTATTCAGCCACCTAAGGTACACACTTGGTCGCTCTATGGGATGAGCACTGACCCGACGTCAGAATCCCAAGACCCTTAGTCGCCTCTTACGACAAGCTAGGCTCTGCTGCAGGCCTATTCGCCACCCGGGCCTCGCACGGGACTAAAGTGAATGGGATTTGTGCTCCAGGTGGTTAAAATGAATGCTGCGGCAAATAGGCTATAACGCAGAAAACTTGGACGCAAACATATAGCCACCGCGGTTCACCGGATTGTGAAAAATGTAACATTCTTAGAACGTTCAGGAACTCTGCTGCAGGTCTCGGTAAGAGAAGAACCCGTAAGATCCAAAGGCGCTTGTTTCTAGAAAAAAAATAATGTTATATGGTATGGTTAGTATATAAGTTTATTTTATTTTCTAGAAACAAGTGCCTGTGGTAAGATCCCCATGAAGGAGGTTATATTGCTCGTCCCTACCCATTACTCCTTTTTCCAGTGGCAGTCACTGGCTTCATGTCCCCTTTTCTCCACTTCATCATCATTTCATGTTCATTGTATCATCCCTTTCGCGTTTATTTCCCGGATATAGCCGATATTGTACTGCTCTCGAGTTTGGAGTAACGCAATAACTAACTAACTTTATAAACGCACATACTAGTAGGCATAACCAACATTTGGTTTAGAGTTCAGTTCCTTAAGGTGTATTTCTTTAGAAGAGATGCTTAATTACAAAATTGCACGAATATTTTGTCAGATAATATCATGTATATGTATGTACCTTTAAAATTCTTCGAACTTGTCGTGCCACATCTTCAAGGCTGAATGAAATTAAATACTGGTGATCAATAGAGAGTAAATAGCCCTGACTATAGACTAGAAGCTTCTGCAGTGCCTGTTAGACTAGACACACTATATTCCAAGAGTCGTCCAGCCCATGACACACGACCCCCAGAGTTTGCTGCTCAACTTACAGTTGAACCAGAGACAGGATTCGTCTTCCACTTCGTGCAGGTTCTACTCAGAATTCGGGTAACGAAATAAACTGGTGTCAGAACTAGTTAGCTTTATATACCAAATGCTAATCTGGCATGTCATTTATCTGAATTTAACTTCGCTATATTTTGCTGAAAAGATTATTAGGATCGAACAACGGTTGAATCGAACTTGACTGGCCAGCCAGTGGCGGATCCAGAAATTCTGAAAAGAGGGGGCCAACTGACGGGCCAAAGAGGGGGCCTGCTTTGGTCACACTTCAATGATTTCCTATATATTCAACTCAACCATTTTTTCCGCCCCCACCCAGAGTTTTGTCTATGCTGACAAATCTTAGTGTCTTTCTGTTTGTCTTCGTGGTAGCTGCGATGCCATAGGTTAAACTTATTGTTGTTTTTTAATATGTTATAACAAACCTCCGCTTCTGAGCAAACGTTTTCTTCCAAATTTCCATGTTTAACTCCATTTCTTAATACCGGTATACTATATCAAGTTGAATCAATCAATTGTACCATTGTGATAAAGTGAGAAAATGGTGTGAAGCGGGAAGGCCATATGGTCAGAAACTATATTGGAAGGGTAAAGGCCGACTATTACGGAAAATCTGCAAGATTACTACAAAGGACAATTAAGGTATGATATAAGCCAAATTTGGCCTGATAGGAACAAAGAAATGTGCATTTTACCGTTTATTTCAATACATCTACGTTTAAAAGTTTATATAAAACATGTGTAAGACAAATAAAACACTTATTACGCTTTCCGTTCCGTTTTCCGTTTCCGTTCCGCATTCCGTTTCCGCGTTTTAGTAACACCCAAGACGAAATGGTGTACATGTTCGATGGAGTACTCATGTGCTCAAAAAGGACAAAACAATTAACACACTCTTCATGTCGTCAACAATCAATGCATGCAATTTATAAGGACTGTAATGAAAACACCATTCACTTTGCGCGATAAATCTGTTCTTATCTGGGAGCTGTGTCGACTCGGAGCACACATCTATTACCTACTAATATTTGCATATAGAATTTAAATTTTATTTTTCAGATCTTAATGGTGTCATTGGTTACAGTATACTGTCAACATGCACTTCATGAGTTTTATGCAATTCGTTACTTTCCTTTTGTGGTAAATGTTTTACTTCCTAGAAGCAGATATTTTGTTATAAATTCATATGTAATCTAGACGGCAGTTTGATTGTGCCTGTATTCTATTCCAGCTTAGATATTTTACTCAGTAAACTTCAAATCACAGGTGGTACATGTACGAATAAGGGCCTCACATCTGTTAACATTTACAAATCGAGTAAAAACAACTACGTTATTTGAAAAATCAATCAATTCATTTTTTACGATGCGCATAATTATGACATTTCTACACCTTCAAAAGTCGAAAAAGATAGCAGTATAATTATGACATTTCTACACCTTCAAAAGTCGAAAAAGATAGCAGTATGGAGAATTCAAAAATGAAATAAAGACATTCGAATCTGTAAGTCGGAAAAAAAAGAAATCACGAAACACCGAATGCAGTACACGTATTTGTGTGTCTGTTGGTCGCCCTTAATCGACGCACATGGGTCATGAAGGGCGGTCAGTTTTTCTGGTGGAGGGAACCGGATTACCTGTAGGAAACCACCGGCCTTGGGCAGGTAACACTTACAAATCTACAAGCGAGACTCGAACACCAGTTGAGAGGTGATCCGCTAATGATCAATAGTGTGGAATTTAAACCAGCGCCTTAGATCATTAGCCACCCAGGCCCCCAGTACACGTTTTTAAATAGAACGATAACAAATAAAAAATAGAAACACTAACACCTTTTGTGACTTCAGACAGAACTAAAACCCAGCCAGATAGCAAAGCAATCTTATAAAACGCATAAATGAAAAATTTATCTATGAAAGACTGATTTCAGAAACATTAGAAATGTCTCAGTTGACTAGAAGATCTTGTAACTATTCCGCCGTTGTCAAGGTTTGGGATGTGGAACTGATGAAAAGGATACCATTAAAAAAACCTCTTTCTACATAGCACTAAATTCTCTGTATCCGCTTGAGAGACCAAAATCGCTCCCCCTGTCTGCAAGCATAAGTGTATATATCCAATAAAACATCTGCTTAACTACAGATCACCCTTAATATTAAAGTTACATGTTATTTTCTTCAAGGACCATTTGATAGCTGTGAAAGTGAGAGACGACTGTTATTTATATAATACCACAGAACAGAATAGAACAGACATGCATGATCCTATGAAAATGATAGGAGTTGAGGTACTTGTATGTTTTCTGAGTTCATTGATACCTATAGCGATGCATTCTGCTTAAAACATACCAAAATGGTAATAAATTGAGATGTTATCCACAAAAAAAATCAAGTCATACACATATAAGAAAACTACCAAACAATCTCATATGTTCTAAAAGAAAGACATAACAAGGCAAAGATGGTAAACTGTTACAGTAGATCGCAATGGTCTTGACGGTACATACATTTCAAAAGAAATGGCTGCTCGAACCAGGATTTTATAACGTTTAATTCTTCTTCTATATGAAAGATAACCAAAATAATAACTGACATTACCATGTACAGTTCAAAATCGATTTAAAATGACTGAAATAACCTGTAATTTACCAAAATGTATCTGTATAATGCTGATTTTCTTCGATGCAATATCTTTTGTAATTATCTATTTCTGTATTTGTACTGTTTTAATTGTCATTAACTGCAGCAGACGATGCCAGTTTATATCAGTCAATTTTGTTATTTGTAACAAATCATGACAGTCATTATACATATTTACCTTGATTTAAAATCACTGATGTGGTTTGTTACTGTCATTGTCAGTCATTTACAGAACTTTACCTTGATTTAAAATGACTGTCAATCGTCAAATAATCCATGTCAGTCATTTTAAATCAAGGTAAAGTTAAGACATCGTCTGCTTCAGTTTATGACAATTGATAACAGTACAAAAACAGAAATTGATAATTACTGAAGATATTGCATCAAATAAAATCAGCATTTTACAGATAAATTGTGGTAAAGTACAGATCTTATCAGTCATATTTAATCAATTTTGAACTGTGCACTGTAATGTCAGTCATTATTTTGGTTCATATACGAATCCGAGGTATAAAAAAAACCATTATATATCATCAAAAGTTGAGGTATAGGTAATGTAATGAATTCCTAATTTTAATCAATGTCAAACAAACTTTAAAGTGGTTGTGCAACATAATGTGAGTCTAATTTCCAAGAAAGTAACATATCGTGGAAAAAAATGAAGTGACCTGTCACTACGTAAAGAACAAGGTACAGTTAGGCCCATATTTGCCCCCTTCAAGCGGCGGATCGTGAGTTCCCCGAAAGAGGGGGCGTATTTGCTAAAATGTCAAATTTGTGATGAAACTTCCTTTCGCCCAATCTGGATCCTCCACTGGCCCCCTCTGTAATTAAGAATTACAAAATTGTTATGGAAAAGATGCTATTTAGAAGTTCAGGTGAATTAACTTTGTTTTAATAATTTTTCAAGAATATCGCCTGACATTGATGAAGAACAAGAAGTAAAAAACAAACCAAACATTTTTAAAAATGCGGATTACTTGATTCCTGGTACCCCCCACGAGTAGCCCCAAACATGTAAGATTTCTGTCAATTTGCTGAAAGCTTAAGTGGACAATGTTTTTGGTCATTTCTTTTCAAATTTTAGATGCTTTTGTCTTCTTGATCCAGAAATTGTGTTACTGAATTCTTATATTAACTTTCACTTCAATTAAAGTATATCAGTTAAGAAATCTCTGGGTCACGAAAATAACAATTTAGCGCAACATTTGTGTAGACTATGTTTAAGGTGTCTTTAAAATTTAAGATTATTGGAAATTGAAAGCAAACTCATAAATTTGAACCTTTTACTCCATATTTAAACTGCATTTTTATAAATTCCTTAAGATTTATTCTTTCATAAAATACAGTGCCTAATATGACACTTAGTGTACCATGTTCCTTATCGTATTTCAATCTTTAAATTCACACGGACGTGCGTCTTCATATTGATTATACATTTGTTTGTCAATCTCAATTCTCTTGAATTGCAATGGATTTTTTTTCCCCGAGACTCATCTAGCAGGGGGGTCGAATTCATTCTGCAAGTCTAAGATCCCTTGGTAGAATTCGATAAAAGTAGGCTCAATGGTTGTTGTTAAAAATTAAGGCCACGCTTGCAAACTGCAAACTGGTGAGGGATTTATAGAAGCATAAAGCTTGTTTCCTAAGCCAGTATAAAAAAATATGTTAAAACTAATTCTGCAAGTCAAAGTCGGGTAAGGAAACACGCTTGCAAAGATGTGTAATGAGTGTATGCAACACAACCTACAATATAAACGACAATTTAAAAAATCCAGCAGCCTTCAAAGTGATCAGCGGTTGATGCTCGCTGTTTTCCAAACGGCCTTTTGAAAATATGATACTATGATTCAAACCAAATCCTAAAGTGCCAAGGAAAGACCCTAGCCCTTCTTGACAAAGAACAATTAACATAAATTCGACGAATACAAACATATGTTTGATAAATATCTCTGGCTTAGGAAATGTGGCGGGATTAAACTAGTTTTCGGTTCCAACCTTCCCCCTATTGATAATCAATATCAAAGCACATGACTAACACACAGTAAAAATTAAACCGAAAGAAAAGGTAAACTGAGACAGAGAACAAGAAATAAACGGGAAGTAGAGGTACTCTTTTGAGAACACTGGAAGTTATTGACAACTAGCTTAGACGCATCAATCGACTGATATAAAAAAGTATATCAATGTTGTTTTTCTTTCGGTGTGAGTGTGTGCGTGCGTCCGTAGCTGCTGTTGCTTTAATTTCGAACAGTAATTAAATTAAGAAAAGGTTTAAATGTATCCCGTTTTACTATTTCAGGCCAAACTATTCTACATGATGCATCAGCGAGATACTTACTTTAAACGTGCCTCTCCCACTCATTATGACACTGATTTGAAATTTTTCAAAGGGCTGTGTTCCCTCGGAAAGGCTACGTTATGGATGTACAATGGACACCCTGTTGAAATATATAGTTAAACGAATGCTCTATAATCTCTTTATATGAGCATGCACTTTTGTTGCAATTCGATAATAAATAAATATACAATGTATAAAACATTTTTATGACACTATCATGGTACTTCGTATTCCTTATTCAGCTGAACGTGGCCGAGAAGACCAAAATTATAACATTGTTGCCAAACATTTTTGGGGTGTTAGAATTTTGATAAGAATCGTTAATATGGGCTGTTTTACACTGATTGATATAATTGGTTCTGGTTTTTGTCTCGCCTGCGAAGCAGAGCGGGACATAGGTGTTACTTTACCGGCGGCAGCGACAGCGGCGGCGACGTAGGCGGCGTAAACTTTTTGGAAAAGTTTGCGAGCACCTACATATCCCAAGAACTATAAACATACAATAGCAATGAAAAAGTTTGCGAGCACCTCCATATCTCAATAACTATAAGTCCTAGGTGGATGAAACCTGATATGCATATGCCCCAGAAGTAGCTTAACACAGTTGCTTCCCCACCTTTTGACCTAGACCTTTATTTTTCGGTTGAGTGACTTTGACAAATTTCAATACATATAGCAATGGAAAAGTTTTGCGAGCACCTCCAGATCCCAAGAACTATAGGTCGTAGGTTGATGAAACTTCGTATGCATATGCTCTAAATAGTAACTTAGCACAGTTGCATCCCCATCTTTTGACCTTGAACTTAATTTTCCGGCTGAGTGACTTTGTCAATTTTCAATATATATAATAGCAATGGAAAAGTTTTGCGAGCACCCCCATATCTCAAGATCAATAAGTCCTAGGTGGATGAAACTTGGTATGCATATGCCCCAGTAGTAGCTTAACACAGTTGCATTCCAATCATTAAACCTTGACCTTGATTTTCAAGTTGAGTGACTTTGAAAATTTTCAATACATTTAATAGCAATGAAAAGTATTGCGATCACCTCCATGTCTCAAGAACTATAGGTTCTAGGTTGATGAAACTTGGTATGCATATGCCCTAGTAATAGTTTAGCACAGTTGCATCCCCATCTTTTGACCTCGACCTTGATTTTCCGGTTGAGTGACTTTGACAATTTTCAATACATATACATGTAAAAGCAATATTAAGGTTTTGCAAACACCTCCATATCTCAAGTATTATAGGTTGATGAAACTTGGTATGCATATGGCCTAGTAATAGCTTAGAACAGTTGCATCTTTTGACCTTAACGTTGGTTACCTGGTTGAGTGACTTTGATTATTTTTATTGCATATATCAGCAATGTTTAAGTTCTAGAGCTTTTAATATTTTTTGATCTCAGAAACTGAAAATCCATGCAAATTCAAAATATAGTGAAGTAAGAAAGAATAATTGTTTCTGATGGTGCCGGCGGGCGAGACATACTTTAATGTTAACTCTTCTTGAAATATAAAATACCAAAGGTGGTGTCAAGAAAGCGACACGTTTGATTTAGCTGGAAATATATACTTATAGCTATTTTTTTGTATTTGGTAATTTTGGTCATACTATTTCTAATAATTGATATGATTTTTGAATATGCTGCTTAGTACATTTCTAATGGTAATACTATACAGGTCGTCTGCTGTAACAGCCGTACAGAAACAATTCGCATTTAAGTACTTTGTGCTTCCAAAAACAAAGACAATCACTTGTATATATCATGTTCAACCCTGTACTGGTGCTTGTTTTGCTTATTTTGTCCGCATTTAATGTCACTAGGTATAGGACGAGATATGTTTATATCAAAACAAAAACATTTCACAAGTTTGACAAGTACAAGAACAAGATAGGGACAACACTTGTAATCATGATAAAGTTCTGATTGTTTCATATTGAATTCAAATGTTGAGCATATTTTCTAAGGTAAGTTTTATACATGTATAAATAACAAGGATAATCGTTTCATAGTTGTTTAAGATTAGCACAATTTTCTATAAACATTTTATGTCCCTCCGACATGGTACAAGTCATGATTTTGGTCTTTAAAATCTTTAACTGAAACGTCAATGATATGTCTTTCATAAAAATGCACCAAAGGATATAACACCTATTCTCAGAATAGGTGGCCATAAAGAGCTATGCCATGTCGCCAAGATCAACAGAGGGCATTATACACGATACACACCAATTACTGTTATTTTCCAGCAAAAAAGTATTTATTTTACCATTTTAAGCCTATTTTTCAATATACGTAATCACCTATTGCTTGCTGAGCGAAAACCAAAAAAAATATTTTTCTTTCTAAACCCTGTCGCCTGTGACAGTGCCATTCTCAGAAAACGGCACATTCTAAAATCAATCACAACAACAAACATTAAAGCATACACTCCTATTCCTTACAGCTCTATCTGACTATAATATATTGACAAATTGCTACTAATGAATAGGTTAAATAAATTTTTACGATATTAGACTGTCGCCAATCATAGCGTAATTTACGTTGCAATTTCGTCAACCCGAGTAACAATATGCGAGCGAAGCGAAGCTCACTATTGTACAGAGTCTGCCAAATTGCACGAGACTCAAGGTACCAGTCTTGTATTAAAAGTTCTTGCGCGGGTGGACGTCAAAACATGGAGGCTATCAAAATATAGTGCCTTTTCCCTGAGTCGTTTGCAGCATTACTTTTCATGCATTTTTTCTAACTTTTGGCTTAAATTGAAGGTAAGACACCAAACTTTGACATCACTAACTTTTTGAAATGTAAAAATTGCATTATTAAATAAAAAAGTTCTCATGAAAAGGGGGTATTTTGGAAATGGAAGTTAAAGTGAAAGTAGGAAAAAAACTATTTTTAGTTCAACCAACTGTGGTTTTCTTATCTTCGTGCGACTTTTTTTTCGGCCCACCCTTTAAAATGCATGTTTTCTGACACTTCCTTTATTGAAAAAATATAGCAAAAGTTGTATTGAATCATTTTAACTATTTTTTTGAAAATTCCAAAAATCTCACGTTTACTATAGAAGTCTATGGAAAAAACAATACAAGACTGAGACCTCAAAATACGATGGTTGAAAATAAATTCTGTCTCGCTACTCGGAATGCATTGGGAATTTACGAAAATATCGGGTCTCGCGTTAGCGAGATTCTTTATTGTCGCTTATTTATTTACAAATGGTAACAAAACAAAATCTTTTCTTGTTGTTAATGACAATAACTTTCTCAATAAATAATAACTATATAACGAACGAACACTAGTTGTTTTGTTTTTACAGAAATATGGCTTTCTCTCGCGAGAATTTGTGACCTTTTACCCATAGTGCATAGTCATGCGCAGAAAAATGGCGGGAGTTCTGTCAATCAATTTTTGGAACTTTTCATAACACAGATTCATTAAAATAAAGTGATCAGCAACTGTTTTTCTACATATGTATGATAATTTGGTCCTACCTGATCTGAAAATAAAATCCTAATCCATCCTTATCCCGTGTGGTCCCTCAAACTGACACAGTTAAATGATCATTTGGATACGTCGTCATTTTCCACCAGGTTTCTAAATCAATTTTTTGCAGACAGTACTTGGCAATTATAGATACGGGTATACAAAAAATATAACAAAACCTGGCAGAAGAGCGGTGACATTTTGATGTCGTCTGCTTGTCGAATGATATGATGTGACTGAAGGATCGATTAAGTTATGGATGATGTTGTCCCGGTCGCAAACCATATTTTGGCGTTTTTACGGATAATACATTTTTTCAAATAAATTACTAAATTTTTATCCAAAAGTGGACCCTCTTAGCTATTGATCCAGCCGAGGGTATTTTGACATTTTTTCCAGATCCAATTAAGGTTAAACCTAGTTTTGGTTGCACCTATTATATTGATTTTGTATCTTCGCGAGCTTTTAGGGCAGAGCCATTATCATATTATTTTTATTGTGTTTTAATTGTCATATGATTTAGCTTTTTTAATCACCTAGGGGTCTCTGCTCATTTTGATCTACGGTGCATATTGCCAGCACTCAATCCACACATACGTTGCATTCAGATATTTTCCATTTGCGGTAAGTATCATTATATGCGAGCGTAGAAAGCTCTTTAATGTAGAAAGTATGCCAAATTGCACGAGACTCAAAATACTATGGAAGAAAAATCGTTCTGTCACCAAAAACATTCGATTTTCGGAAGTTTTCGAAAATGTCTGTGCGTGCTATAAAATTGCGGGAAATAGTAGTACATCGTCCCAAATTATCTCGTCCCAGGCATTATTCGAAATTATCAATGGAATAGATTATATTTTTGTAACTACGCGAGTTTTTAAGGCAATGTCTTTCTCATATTATATTATGATTTTTATTCCCCGACGCAACGCGGAGCAGGGACATAAAAATGCCGGTGTCCGTCCGTCCGTCCCACATCTTTTTGTAGCAGTTTTCTCAGCAACTATTAATTATAAGCTTTTGATATTTTGTATGCAACCTCAGGTAGGGGTCCAATATGGTTGAAAACGTTTTCAGATCTGTCGTTCACCTGGTTAATGAACCAAGTAAGATTTTTTTCCCACTAAATGGGCGAGGAACTAGAATCTGTTCTTGTAGGATTAATAAAATAAAAATTGTACCACAGGAAATTTTACGTTCCTCTGTCAATATTATTCAGAGTCCGACACTCTATGTAGTGTATAAAATGCACAAATTAGCTACATTGCTCGTCTATCCTTGCCACCCGAAGCAGGATCGCTTTATACAATTTGAAACAGTCATAATCCCTCCGATTGTAGCGGCAGATGACTTCTGTCCCTTCTGCAATAGTTTGTGGGAGTACTTATTCCACTGCTCGTTGCAGTTCTCTCCGACTGCGAAGATTGATTTGGATTGGTCAGCGCGTGTATTATCTGAATCACTGACTTCCTTAGTGAAAGTTTATTTTCAGTATGGTTGTTCCAGGACAATTTCAAGTGAATATTCGATCCTAAGCATAAAAGTTTGTTGTATTGATGCGAACAATTTGTCGCTGCTACAAGTAACATTTTTTGTTCACGAACACAAAAATGAGGTTTTGATGAAACATTTGATTTCCATGGGGTCGGATGGGTTATGGTAAAATTTGGACAGTACTTTGACTTAAAAAAGTCAGGATTGCTCCCCTTCCCCTGAATATCGAATGGTTGTTCCCTTATCAAATTTGATAACTTAGTGTTAAATTGCTTCACTATAATAGATACAATGTTGAAAACATGTCTGATGGCTACTTTCCATTGTAAGTTCAATTTTAGATTTTAAATCATATATTTCAGGGATACAGGATGCATGGCTGGTATTTTGACATCTGGTAACTGGGACTGTTACATTTGCAACACAACCAATCAAACAAGACATGACGCTCACGACCCAGTAAAGCTGTTAGAGGTTGAGGTACATGTATAATATTTTTGTTTACACCCGTTTCTTTGTTCCTTGGATAATACCCAGAAAGATTGTACATATACAAAGTATATATTTTTTGGGTGCAGGTTAGCTTTAGGGATAAGCTTGTAAGCGAGTAGTAATCAAATACAAACGTCAATATGAAATAGTCTTTGAGGAGCTTAACAACAATTATAGAGGTAAATAAATAAGGTATAGCAGCCTCTGGATTTAAAAATCTACGAAAGACCGGTAGTGCCTTTAGTTCTTTCACATTTCTCGATGGAAATACATATATTATGATTCCAAGTTGAAATTTCTTAGTTCCAAGTTGACATTTCTTAGTTCAAAGTTGACATTTCGCACTTCCTAGTTGACTTTTCTTAGTTCCAAATTGACATTTCTCACTTCCAAGTTGACATTTCTCACTTCCAAGTTTGCATTTCATACATCCAATTTAATATTTCTCACTCTCAACTTACCATTTCTCACTTCCAAGTTGGAACTGAGAAATGCCAAAACAATGAAGGACAGCAGTAAAAGCCAATTTCTTTTGCTTTGTTTTTTTTTCAATGTTGATTACAGAATAGGTTTTTGTGTAAATCATGCATAATTTTATCTACATTCTGTTCTTTGTTTGCAATTAAAATAGGGTTAGTCCCCCAGCAACGTTAAACTATTTCGATAATAATCCCTTTTAGCACCAATAGCCTGACTTCGGGTCAGACCGTTTTACCCCCAAAGAATCTGCAGGGTAACATTGTCATATGTGGTCGTCAGCTGTCTAAATAGTGTGAAACACCTTATCACAAACCATAGATGGGAAAACAGACACGTTCCTCGCATGTGAAAGAACATGCCACTGTTCTCAATAAAAGTAGAACCTAAAGAACCCAAGCTCCAATCTTCTTAATAACCCTTCTTTTTCCAGTGGCAGTTAAAAATCCTTTTCCAAATTGGCTTTGTGTCCCCTTTTATCAACTTTGACATCACCATTTCTTTTTCATTTTATCACCCTTTCACGTTCGTCTCTCTAATATATTTTTAGCCCAAAAGAAACCATTTGTGAGTTCAACCATTCTGGAATATTCCGGATGTTAGAATAATCATAAGTCAAAGGTTAACTTGGGTAAGATCTGATGTAAAATCATGGAGAGCAATCGTGTTCAAGATGTGGCAAAATGACTCGTGGAAATGGCCTTTTTTCCGACAACCGAACTTAACTTAAAAAATATGATGATAAAAGTGTTTTAAAAGTTGCAGGCGGTTTGATGATAAAAGCGTTTTAAAAGTTGCAGGCGGTTTCTATAGTGATCTATAGTGATACATTATGTACAAGCGTTTTGACAATTATATATTAATCTATTTTCAGGGACGATTAATGAAGATGATGTTAGAAAATGACACGTTCTTCGTCAACAGCCCAAAGACTCGCTATGACCATGATCTTAAATATTTTCAGGGCCCGTGTAACCATGGAAAAGCGAATTTGTGGACATGCAAAGATGGTCATCTCCTTTAAACTAATCAAAGTTTACTTAGAACATTTGGATTAAATACATGAACTATTTTGAACATTTCTATCCTGAATCAAATCGCACTTTAAAATACATTTTGTTAATTTTGATTCCATTTTCATATCACAGAAATTCGTAAACCATCATTTTTCAACTATCATGACAGTTGGGTTCACTTAAGAAGGTTAGTTTATGTGTACTCTCGGTTAAGATTGTTTTGGTATTCTTGAACTCGGCCAGGTACGGTAATGTAAAAAAAGAGCAATAGTCAAGACACACTTACATTATATCTGTTGTATTGTTGCACCCAAAAGGGTGCATTGAGGGGTAGATCCCCACTTAAAAGCTCAAAAAGTGCCTCTGTTTTAGATTATCACAACAACATTGAACAATAACAGACTAGAAAGTATCAAGGAGACCCTTTTACCGACACCAAAGGGAAACAACTTGATCCCTTTTCTCTGCGCAGCCGCAGCCATTTTACGTGTTTTGTTCGCAATAGCAATGATACGACTAAGGAACCTGTCGCCATGTTCTGGTGTGAACATGATCTTGTTCATTAACTTTATGAGATCGCCAGTGTTTTTTTAATGAACTGGTTCTGTATTTGACACACTTGACAGCTTATAACAGAGATTTATTGTCATGGTAACAGTTTAAGTGAAATTTTAACCAATAGGTTTGTCCGAATGTAACAATACCAACTTGGATGTACTATAAAGGTCTAATTTCAAATTGTTTAACAAAGTGTTCTACATATGAAATTTATTTGTAAAAGTCGGGTTCCCAAATGCTCGCAGACGAATTCAGGACAAATATCAAATCTTAAACTGCATGAGTTTGTGCAAATGTATTCTAACAAAAAGAGAAAATAAAACATGTCTTTACATGGGTAGTAAATAAAATTAAATGATGATAGTGATTGATTGATTGATTGATTGCTAAATCCACTAAGTCGTGGTAAGAATACCCCCCCCTTTCAGCCAACTATTCGGAAATCATGAATGAATGCCCGACAGACTTGGGAAGGGAAAACACGTTACAACTTATCACACTAAAGCTGTGCGTGTTCCAAATTTGAAATAAATTCTCTCAGTAGAAGCCGAATAATCTGTTACGAAAAGTTCTGCATTTTTTACCCTAAAGAAAACTCGAAAAGGAAGTAGATCTATGTGCGACTCTCCTAGAAAGGGGAGGCACAGTATACAACTCTTCATGCTTAAGCTTTGTACTAAAGTTGATATAGATCCCTTTAGTAGAAGCCGAGAAATCTGTTGCAAAACTGTGTAACGAACGGAAAGACGGACAAAGTGATTGCAATATTACTTTTACGACAAATGTACGAGTGAGATATAGAAAATCAAAATAAAATGTAGCAGATACTTTAAAAAGTGTCTCTTTTTAATACAAAAATTCTTTTTCAAAACGATCAAAATAAATTAACGAATAATAAAAAAGTACACTAAAAGCTATTACCTTGTCTAACCCTATCAAAGGGGGTCGTCGATTTTTGGTCTGATACAGCAAAAGCCTAGTACGAAGTTATGGTAAATTTAAACAGAAAAAAAATGTTGGTGTTAGTCTTCATGATTAAAGGCATATTGTCTACCAAACTCATTTTTTTCGTACCCAATTCTTTAATGTCATTTAGACCAAAATGTGATAAAAGAAAAGTTTGAATATCAATTTGTTAACAAATGTGCCTAAAACCACAGCGACTTGCTCCCCTCTATCAATATTTTGTTAGAGTCAATGTGCGGTACGAAAAAAACACGTGCTCTCCTCTATCAATATTTTGTTAGAGTCAATGTGCGGTACGAAAAAACACGTGTTTTGTTTTCGTACCGCACATTGACTATAACAAAATATTGATAGAGGGGAGCAAGTCCCTGTGCTTAAACTTGGTTTATTTCGCTTAAAATTGTTCGACCACGTTAATTGATTATTTGTTTGCATTAGCACAGTGTATATCCGGACAGTAAGCGATCACGGAAGTTGATCACTGTCCGACAGTAAAATCCTAGTTGTTTGTTATTTTTTCGCCAGATTTTTGTGGTTTTAAGGCTGCATGAACACTCTTTTATATCGGCTAGGATCAAAGGTAAGTTGTTTTTATACCTTGCTCATTTTCGGAACTTTTTAACGTTTCTTTTGGTATTCAGGACAATCTAAACTGTTAAACATTTTCGATTGATCATCAGTGTGTGAACATTTTTTCCCTCACCTCGTCGCACATATTTGGAATTTACTCACAAACTGCAATGAATTCATAAACCTATTCATTATTATCAAAAAGGACGATTGATAGACTCTCTAAATTGAAAATGATGGCTAAAGATAAAATAAACAATTTTGTTTAAAACATGATTTTTGTCATTTTTGCATAATCGTTTACTGTCCGGTAAATTGGTCGTTTAATTTTATGGGTGTCCGATTAATTGTCTCTTTAAATCCTCAGAGTTCGAATAAAAAAGTAATGATTTCAGATTATTCCTCGATTCCTTACATCTTATTTAGTATTCTACAATTTTCTTATTAAAAGGCTTATGAATATATTTTCATATTTTTATGATAAGTTATTTCATTGTCTATTTGCTCTATTTATTTATTTTACAGAATAAATGTGAGAACTCAAAATAGTATCTACTGTACATGTTGAATTCGAAAAAAAAAATGTGGCAGTGATCATCTTGTAACAAAAGAAGGGCGATTAACAGCTACGAATACATCAAAACCCTATGGATGCCTTTTTGATGTCACTTGTGTATGACTTATTAATGCACATATGAAAATTCTATCTTCTATCAAGTGGACAGCTAGATATTTGAGTCATTGATTTGACACTTACTTGTTTGATACGAACATGCTCATCACAATTAACATGGTAAAAAGACTCGTTAATAAGTGAAAACAATTTAGATCAAGATCATGGACGCAATGGAGCCGTCATCTGTTGGTAAATCCATATCATTTGTTAATAAAAATCAAATAAAAACTATAACTTGCATTGAGTTTGTTTAAGAAATGCGGTTAGCCATAGCGACTGTGATGGTAGGTTATCATGACAGGTTTCTTTAACAGCCTCAAGTTCATGATATTTGTATTTTTGTTAGTTTAGAACACATCGAATCTCTAAACTAAAAAAAATACAAATATCAAAGCAGAGCGACATAAAAACCGGAAATTTGGTAACGCTGTATATATGCATATTTCAATGAGTAACGTTTAAATACCGACACACAAATCGAAAGATATACAAACCATAATAGTTGAAAGAAAATAACTCAAAACTAAAACGTTCGAACAAGGATGCCAAACCCAGCAATGTCTAATGGCCCTGTCACACTTTAACGTTTTAGCTAACGTGTGCTTACGTTTTAAAATATATTTGTAAGACGCTGGTTTGCGTTGCGTTAGTTTTGTTTAAAATATGAACACGTTACAAAAACGTTAGCGAACGTCGGCGTGCGTAAGTGAACGTCGATTGGGTCGCAAAATTTTGAACATGCTTAAAATTTCCGACGGCAGAATCTGCATCCATAGTGAAATTACTGAGCCAAGTTTCATTTCCGTATCCCAGGTTATTTGGAATACGGAACTGAAACTTGGCTCAGTAGTTGCACTATGGATGTAGATTCTGCCGAAGGTTTCAGAATTTTGATATGGCCCCTAGGGGCTGGGCTGCATAGGTAGCCTAAGGGCACATTATTCCTTCGTCACGCGACACCTCCCAGTTTATTTGGAATAGCGAACTGAAACTTGGCTCAGTAGTTGCACTATGGATGTAGATTCTGCCGAAGGTTTCAGAATTTTGATATGGCCCCTAGGGGCTTGGCTGCATAGGTAGCCTAAGGGCTTCAGTTGTATGCTCTTATATATTTCGAGTACTGGAATATGTGTTGGAAAGACACAATTTACATATTTCCAAAATTTTACAACGTGTTGGCTGTTTCTGTTTGGTAAATTTGTCTGTTTGGTCATTGTTGTGTAGTATTTTTGGCTTTTATTTTTGTTTTATCAAATCTATAGTATTCTACCGGTTTTCCAAGTTTTCAACTCCTAGCGTGTCTGATGAAGGTAAATCCAGAAAAGCGCTTCACACGCAGTGAAATTTATGCTTTTGTACAATTATCAAAATCATTTCAATATGTGGATCGTGTCTTTTTGGCACATATTCCATATTCATTCGTTTTTAATATTATTTCAGAGTTTGACTTTAGTGCCGTGTGGAGGTCGTAGAAAGCTTCCCCGTGCTTCAGTTGTATGCTCTTATATATTTCGAGTACTGGAATATGTGTTGGAAAGACACAGTTTACATATTTCCAAAATTTTACAACGTTTTGGCTGTTTCTGTTTGGTAAATTTGTCTGTTTGGTCATTGTTGTGTAGTATTTTTGGCTTCTATTTTTGTTTTATCAAATCTATAGTATTCTACCGGTTTTCCAAGTTTTTGACTCCTAGCGTGTCTGATGAAGGTAAATCTTTTTGTATAACTTTTGGTATGATAAATTATTTACCAACAAAGCATCAGTACAAAAACAATGAGACCAAATGGACATAGCAGACAGTCCGGAATATAAAAGAGGAGTTGTCACATTGGTAGACCTATATAACTTAAAGTTTGACAGGTATAAAGATAAGAGCTGCGCTACTTATCTGAACCAAAATATTAAATCTAAATGTTGAACGTCTTTTCAAAGGTAATATAACTATTCTATCATTTAAACATCGGTTAATATATCAAAACTATTTAAAATACAAGTGTTTTTTTCACTTGTACAAGCTGCGCACGAAATACTCTGTGCTTGGTTTTGCGTCGAAAAATTCATCATGATACAGAAAGTAAACTTGAAAATCTACATGACAAAGGTCTAGAGTATAATATTAAAAACGAAAGAATATGGAATATGGAATATAAGTCAATATTCCCAGACAAAGCAAAAAAATTAAACACACACAAAAAATTAAATCGATCAAATATCAAAACTTTATTGACGGGTTTTATTTGATAGGGAAAGGACGGTGTTATAATGATCTCAGATTCTAAAGGTTTCGGTGACTTCTGAAAGACTTATGATTTACTTACCGAGCACCGCCTTACCGCCTTTATTAAAGTTCTTATGGAATTATGAAAATCAAACACTCGTTTAATTGTTGCTATTGACAGCTTAAACATACATTTTCTATGTTTTTATTTTTTTTTAGATTTTTCTGTTGGTGTTATTTTATGCAGTGTGTTGCCAGCACTCCGTCCATCGGTACATTTCTTTCAGGTACTTTCCATTTGCTGTAAGTTTATTTCAATATTCAAAGAAAACAACCCAAAACAACATTCTAGAAGTTTTTCCATTTTTACTTAAAATTTCCTTCAAATTTCGCCTAGACACATATAACGACAGATATACATTTTTCACAATACGTTGATATTTTATTCCATTACAGTCAGTATTCAGAAGAATACAGCTATATATTCGATTCTCAAGGGTTGGTAAAGAGCTTGTAACAAAAAAGACTCAAACAAATTCTGCTATTGGTTTTCATATACATTCATCTACAACATGTTCGAGGCATACACATGTATTTGCCTACCAATACACGATGCCTTGCCTACACTGCTCGAATGAGCACAG
Source organism: Arcuatula senhousia (assembly GCA_963971305.1). Lineage (NCBI taxonomy): Eukaryota > Metazoa > Mollusca > Bivalvia > Mytilida > Mytilidae > Arcuatula > Arcuatula senhousia. The sequence goes on along the minus strand of OZ020305.1, from coordinate 17,766,199 downwards.
CATTATGATAATAACATAAGATAACGAGATATTCCAAAAATACAAAATAATATTCTATTCTATTCTATTCTATTCTATAACTTGTAATACACTGCATGTAAAATTTCTCTCTAAAATACTGTTAACAGCTGTCGTAGTTGAGACAGTGTTTACGGTTGCTTCACGAAAATATCTTTATGGCAGCATTTTACATGTATATAGTGTAGACTAATATGAGTTTTGAAGACAGAAATAAATAATTTAGATATTGTCGTAATTTTTATATACAGCACTATTTCTAAAGAGTGTCATATTCTGTTCAGGGTCATCGTATGGCCGCTGTAGTTCCAACTGCTATCAGGGACTGTTACATTTGCAACACAACAATGCAAACAAGACATGATGTTCACGACCCAGTAAAACTGTTAGAGGTCGAGGTAATGCTGTGTTTTTCTCAATTCTAAAATTGCATGTAATGCAAGTTACTTAAAATTCATGTAATTAATTGACAGCCCGGCCTATACCAACATGACCGAGACATGAGTATCTTAATGAATCAATTGTATTGTTATTTTTATTCAGGTCATTTATTTCGTCTTCAAAGCACGTAAAAAATGAAATTCTAAGAATGCAGAAACATGTTCTCTTTCAAGAAACAAAGAAGTACAAATGGTGCGTTCACTTTTTGTAAAAACCGCGAAAGCAACAACACCCAATTGTCACAAAAAGAATACCACAAAGAAACAGGCGACATAAAGTATTTGTAAACATTTAACAACCAAATGGCAACTGAGGAAGTAAACCGAACTCACGTTGCAAGAGAATGAACGCAAATGCCCCTAAAAGATATTAAATTATCAATATAGGTACAATTCGAAAATTGTCACCGAATTCATTTTTCATTTCTAGGCAAGGTTTCTAAAAATGATCAGCCAAAGAGACGCATTCTTTGTCAAGGACTCCAAGACACGCTATAACCATGATCTACACAATTTCAAACGCCCATGTTTCAATGGCAATGCAACCCTATGGACATGTTTTGACGAAACATTGCTTTGATTGATCTGCTGTGTTATTTTGTATTAAAATAATACTTCCATGAATTACTGTGAAATCTTTATTTTTCCGTTTTCCTTTTTTGCCGGCGTTTTAGCCACTCCTCTTTATTGACGTTGATGTATGTATGTATGATCGAATGATAAATTAAAAATATATGACGGTTTACAGGCTTTTGATAATATGTGAGCCCTTCTTGGAAAACCCGATCACTGCCGCTTGTGAAGAAAAAAAATCTCAAATTTTATTCTTATTTGCAATTTAGGGTACGAATGTTATGAGGAACTCAGATGAAGAAAAGGTATTATCAGGGCCCACGTTGACCTCTTGACTTCGAAATTATTAAGATATGCAATATACATGATATATATACTTCACACTCTTTGAAATATTCTGTATCAGTATGATTTTGTTGAAAGCTGTCCATTGTTAGAATATTTATCAAAGTTGCTTAATAATTGTGAGTTGGTGGAACATGTTAAAAAGCTGTAAATTTTCAGTGGTTTTTGGTGCAAATTTATCTATTTAGAGCCACACCAAGTACCTTTATATTAATTAGCTTGAATGATCATTAATAACATTCACAGAGGAAGAAAGACGTTTGGCGCTATAAAATCTGGTTTAACTCGCCATTTTATTGGAAATGCATGTACCGTCCAATCAAGGATCGTTATAATTTTAAGTAGTACTCCACCTAAGAATCATGCAAAATTGAAGAAAAGTGATTCATCGATAAAAAGGCTACAGTGGTTTATTTTAAACAAAAGATAGTTCAAAGTATAAAAAATAAGAACATGAAGAAATAAATAACAATTTGCTCATAACTGTCTGGTCCTGGGAGAAATCTTGCCACTTTGTTTCAATGGTTTCTATTGAAATTATTGACAATTTTAAGAGTTATCTCCCTTTCTTGCAATTTTCCAATGCATTCTATAGATTTTTTTTTCTCTCAGGACCAATGCTTGTTTGGAAAAAGAGTACAAAATATCGAATTAGGGTGCTAGTAGGAGTAACATATCAAAAATAAAGTGGTGTAGGCTTTCCACCCATGAATCGCTTTTTGCATGGTTCTTATAAAAAGTGGTACTTAAATTCTACAGATATATTCCTTGTTTTCTTTTTTCCACTTGGACGTTTAGGACTGCTAGAAGCAAAGAGGTACTAATGGGGCATTCAACGGTCAAAAGTCCGAAGATGCGACGACGAAACCGGTAAAACAAGCTAAAACAGCAAGAAGAAACACAAAACACAAAATCAACAACGCAAACTCAAGTCGTGACAAGAGTGAACTCAGGTGCTCCGGAAGAGTAAGCGGTTCTTGCATGCTATAGCACATCCGTCGTGTTGCTAATTTCCAATTTAGTGTGTCAAATCCGGTAAAGGAAGACAAAACCAATTTCTACGACAAACCATGCAACATCTTCGCTCCTTTGAGAGATCGAAATCCCATATTCGTCTACGATGGCTACCGTGAAATTTCTTGAGTGAAGACAACAACCGTGAAGGAACATAACCCTGTGTCAGCAATTTCTGTGTCAAACGTGACGCTCTGCCAAGGAAATCGATGTTATTCCCGCAAGCTCTGGAGTAACGAATCAATTGTGATAGCAAGACTCCATAAGCAGGAGCGGACTGAATGTTGCTGCAAATAAAGGTGAAGTTGACGATTGGAAAGTTGGAGTCATTACGTTTGCCATAGAGCTTTGTTGAAAGTCTTCCTTGAGAGTCAATTTCGAGATGTAGATCTAAATATGAAGCAGACATCCTAGAATCCGTTATGTCCTTTATCTCAAGCTCATGGGGATATATGAGATAGAGAAAGTCACCAAATCGAGAATTGATTAGCGAAAGGACATCATCAATATAACGGAATTTGAGATTGAAAGAGAGAGCTAGTCTACGATCTTTTTTTGTCTAGAAGTGATTGTAAGAAGTCTGCTTCATATGAATGTAGAAACAAATCAGCAAGCAAAGGAGCACAATTAGTGCCCATTGGAATCCCTATTGGTTGCACCAAACTGAACAAATATGTTGTCGATAAGAAAATTGAGCATGTCGACTATATGGTCTTCTGTATATTTCTTCTTTTCATAGACTCATTGATGATAAAGTAAGTCTTACTGTAATCGACTACCAAATATTTGTTCCTGCGTTTTTCATTCTTTTTTAAGAAGCTGCGTCTAATCAGCTGTGCTAATCGTGATTTGAAAAGTTCATGCGGAATAGAAGTAATCGATGTTTTGAAGTTTTGATGCTGTTGCAAGATGAAATTTCCCCTGAAATGGATTTCGAGTTAAGAATCTCCACCAGTTCTTTCGAATTCTTCACGATCCACATTTGATCGACACTATTTCTAGAATAACAACAATCGTAATTTTTCTGGTGGCCGGATTTAATTGCCGTTATTATTGATCCTCAGAGTTTAGTAGTTATATTATTATCTTTATTTATAAACAGGAAATTTAAAATTGAATTATGTTTTGGTACCCTGTGTGGCTCAGAGTTAAATGTGTCAATAACCAATCTGATTTTAACATTTTCACAAATATGTCGTTTTCTGAGAATTTGTGACGACGTCACTGTGAAAGATTGAGCAAAATATTTTAACACATAATACTTTGTTTTATGAATGTTATAATTTTATGTTTAAGGAAAAATGTGATACTTTAAAAACAAATGAATCAAGCATTTTAAAGTTCTCTCATAAGATTTTAATAACCAAGCTTCAATGAAATTCAATCTAACTTTTTTTATATTCTTTATTAAAAGGATTTTCAGCTAGTAAGATTAACTTCCCCTATGCCACAAATATTTGACAAAAACTAACAATCATGATTTTTTTATTTCCAAATCCATTGACTATATTGAGGTCAACATAAAATTGGTCAAAATGTATTTTGATGGCATAACACTCTGTATATTATTAAAGAAGGATCATAATCAATATATAACTAAGAATAAAACACCATTTACAAATTTTTCTTAAAATGTTTCCTTACAACAACTTTTTGTCTCGTCTGCAACGAAAAGTCGCGAAAGGCGAGACATAGATATTACTTTCCTGTGGTGGTGGCGACGACGTAAACTTTTTGTAAGGCTTATGATGGAAAATAAATTACTTCAAAAGTATAATACCTTGGCATCTGATATTTGACATACAGAACCTTGGGGTTGTGGTCAACACAACTGGGACCATGTCATATGGAGCCATTCTTGCTTCAAAGACTCTGAACTTTTTTGGGTGGTTGTGATCTACTTAAGGCCTAGATAGATTGTGAATGAGTGTCACACTGACTTGCCTACAGGCGAGACATATCTTTAGTGACAACGCTTGTTTTTACAAATGAGGAAAGAATCTTTATAACTATGATATAATTATACATCAGTCGTTGAAATAAGTCACAAGCTAGTAAAATTGCATTGTACATGTATGCAAAAAATATTCGGGGCTTGTGCTTGGTTGCAAAAATATTGTAATTTCAGAACAAATTTCAACTCGTATAAAAACTAAAAAGTTTTCCAATGAAAACTTCTTAAAAGGTGACAAAAACCACATTTATTATTTGTTTGGTCTCAAAATATTAAAAATATTACAGGACTTCTTTAATAAATCTTAAATAGACTATATTATTAAAAAATGTGTGTCTCGGCCTTAGTGAACAAACAATAAGGTGAACGTACTGGAAGCAAAGCTGTCAAAGGGACGGTGAAGTCCCTCCATGATGATGCCAACAAGAAACTGGTTGCTTCTTCTCGGTAGATTTCGATGAGGGTGTGGTAAGAAGATTTGTCCATGATATGTACAGAGGTCGGAAGTGGACACCATGGCAAAACTGCATTCTGCCATAAAAAAGACATAAATGTGTATATGAACGTACAAATTGTATGTTTGATATTAAAACCGACAGCTCGGATAATTACTACGAAATGAATAGTGGACACTTTACTGCCTTGTTCAATGCGCAATTGCTTCCAAAGCTACCTACTCAGTCTGTGAATGTAATAAATACATGTAATGCTCCGTACCATAGTATCTTAGTTCCTGACTCCAAAGTTCCCAATGCAGGTTCTTAAAAGTCAGTGATATTGGCATGGGTTGATAGGAACAGTATTAATTACCTTTAAAATGCAATGAAGGCTAAGCTCCTCGTCTTGGTTAAATGGACCAAACCACGTCAAAATATGTGATAGATGGGCTCATATCAGAGTACATTAACGGCCACAAAGTTTTAAGATTTTCCTCCTTGTAACTTTGACCTCAATTTCAATGAAATGGTTTGGTCTTAGCTACAGAATATGAAGGTCGAAGAAATTCAGCATACTAAATGAAAGATGTTAAAAACCTTTTTATGGAGGCCGAAAACCATTTCAATGCGAAGCACTTGCGTGAAAAAGGAAGTAGGGTATAAAATGGGCTTATAAATATGTTCAATTATTAAAACATGTCACCTTCCCGGTGCTATGCCTGAATCAATATGCAAGATATAAGATCAGCTTATTGATATGTTCTTTTCCTGATATATTACTGTTATTTGATTTCTAAAAGTTAAGGATATAAATTAATGTGTTAACGTGGACAATAGGTACTCTTTAGGGACAGAAGATTTTACCATTTTCGAGAATTTTGGAATTTTGTCAATTTATTGCAGAAATATGGTTTTTAGAAGGATCTTTCAGTTGAAATATAAATTTTACCAAAATAAAATCAGAGGCAGACTTATAAATACACTTACAGTGTATGTTTAGCCCTAGAAAGACAGCCTATTATATAAAATCGAGTATTTTCTATTTGTAGGTTTAATATAGGGTGTCTAACAGATAACATGATGTATACGTTGACTATACCTGTCCTGTGTTAATTTACAGTTCTGATATTGTTAAAACGAAAATTGTATTGATCAAAAACTTAATCAACCCAGCATCACGAAGGTCGAAAAGATGTTTCATTGTTAAACATATAACAATTTTAACAAGTATAAAGATAAGTAATGCACAACTACTCTGCACTAGATTTGAATCAAAATGTTGAACCTGTTTTCGAAGGTAAGTAAAATAAACAAAAAGGTTAATCATAAATAAGTCACGAAAAACAGGTAAAACACACGAAAGTGTCCTTCCTTGTACTTGCTGCAGAGAAACTGCATGTATCCTAATATATACCATCCACCAATTTCAAAGATGTTTGGATATTCCGTTCGTTGCATTGTCATTACTGTTGGCTAAAACATTCATTTTCTCTTTTTTTTTCTATACAGCTTTTCTGTTCGTGTTTATTTGTACAGTTTGTTGTCAACACGCCGTTCATCCGTGGATATCCTTCCGGTACTTTCCATTTGCAGTAAGTATTATGATATATTCGGTACTCACAGAAAACATCAAAGTTTGCTAGCTCAAATGGCCGAAGGATATGTAAGCTATTGACATTACTTGGCATCCGTCGTCTGACACTCGTCCAAATCTTCTATGAATCTGATTCGCCAAATGTTACCAAACTCTATAGCTTTATTCTATAGTATGTCCGTAATAAAAAAAAAAATTCGGATTTTTGGTTCCACGAAAAAACATGGCCACCATGGCTAAAAATAGAACATAATGATGAATTATTGGTTTTTATTGGAAAACCGGCGACAGAAAAAATCTGGCATAGTATAAAAGTGACCAGCACATCAAGATCTCCCTGCGCTGATATTTCGAAGAGGATCCCACTACCAATATACATGTAGGAGTTATACTTGCCTTTTTATCTTTATTTTTACACAATTTGCACTTTTTTGCCAAGTATCTTAAAAACAATACAAAAATTACATTACATATGGTTGTGCGATTTTGTAACAAGATCAAAGTCGCAAAACCATTTCTTTTTAGGAGTAATACCGTGAAGAACTTTTAGAATTTAGCATTTAAACAGCTCTCTTTGATCGCTTGATTGTTGTTTGTTTGACGTACCGTCCTTGATATTGCAGTCATTTTCAGGCCAAAAACAAGTTATAATATATGAATAGAAAATAAAAATAAAACAAAGTCAAATGTCCGTAAATAAAATATAAAGTATAAATAAATAAGTAAATAAATTAAACATTAAAAACTGAACACACTAAAAATATAAAACCAATCACAACGATAGGAAAACATAAATTATAACGTAACATTACAAGCTAATTATAAAGAATGGTGAGAACAAAAGAACTTACAAATGGTTATTTTTATTTCATGAACGTCCAACTTGTCTTCTAGAAAACTGCTCAGCCAAATTAAGCCAATCTTGTTTTCACTATCATGTAAAATGAGACCATTTTAGAGAAGAAGATTTAGAGTATGAATGTTGGAAACGTGTAATTTAATTATATCCTATTTCTTAAATCTGTGTTAAATTCTGTTCAGGGTCATTGCATGGCCGCTTCAGTCAACATGGGTACCCGAGATTGCTACATTTGCAACACAACAATCCAAACCAGACATGATGTTCATGACCCATTCAAACTACTTGAGGTTGAGGTAATAAATGAATGTGTTTCATCCCACGTTTTCAAAACGAAACAATCTACAAAAGTCATCAGAAGTCATCATAGCCAATGTTAAAAATGAATAACTTAACGAATAACATGGCTATTCAAGTACACATATTTCTTCACCACAGCATGTTTTAGAGACGTTTTCGAATTACAAGAAGCAAAGAAGCACGAGTACGACATTCAATTTTCAGAAGTTCGAAAAGGAAACGAACAAATCAACTGAAACGAATAAAGAACGCCACAAAGAAGCAAACAACATGAAAACACACATACCCAAACTGCAATCAGCACACCAAATTAACGTCGTATTGAGCTCTGATGCCCTTAGACACCAAAATAGAAACATAACAAATCTACAAATTGTATGCCAAAATGGAATTTGATTTTGATTTTTCAGGCAAGATTTCTAAAAATGATCAGTCAGAGGGACGTATTCTTCGTCAACGATTCCAAGACTCGTTATGACCATGATCTACATAATTTCAAAGGTGTCTGTCACAATGGCAATATACCCTGATGGACATGTTTAAATCAAACACTACTTTAATTGATTAAGTGTGTTATTTCATATAAAAGAAATATTAATTGTAAAATCCTACATTTCTAAATACTTTTTAGCTCACCATGATCCGAATGATCATGAGAGCTTTTGTTATTTCAGTACTTGGCGTCCGTCGCCCATCCGTATCTGTCGTCCGTGATTTTTAAACGTTTTAAACGCTAACCCTGTTGACACCATTAATCCAATTGCAACCAAGAAGCAAGAGTGTACCAAACGGGTAATCAAACATTATTATATCGAAAAGACAAAAACAAAATCGGTACACAAAAAAATCATCACAACGAAACAAACCACACAAAAACAACAAAACAATCAAAAAAAAAAACACACACATAAAAACAAAACCGCATTCAGCATGTTCAACAACGTGAACTCAAGTCGAAACAAGAGTGAACTCAGGTGCTCCGAAAGAGTAAGCTCTATCAAGGAAGTCGTTTTACTCCCCACATGCTCTGGAATAACTAATCAATTGTGATACGTAAACTCCATTGGCTGGAGTTGACGGAATGTAGCTACACAGAAAGGGAAAGTTGACTATTTGAAAGATGAAGTCATCACGTTTGTCATAAAGCTTTGTACAAAATGTGTCAGTTTCGAGAAATTGATCCAAAGATGAAGGGGATCTCCTAGAACCTGTAGTGTCCTTTATCTCAAGTTCCTTCGGATATATGAGATGTAAAGAGTCACCAAATAGAGGATTGTTTAATGAAAGCACATTCTCAATATAATGAAATGTGAGATTGAAAGATAAAGCAAACTGCGGTCCTTTTTGCCTAGAAGTATTTGCAAAAGGTCCGCTTCATATGAATGCAAAAACAAATTGGCAAACAATGGTGCATAACTTGTGCCCATTGGGATACCTATTGTCTGTTGAAAAACACGTAAACAAAATGTATAAATATGTTGTCGATAAGAAAGTTGAGCATTTTTATTATTTGACCTTCTGTAAATTTGTTTTTCTTACTAGACTCTTGGATGATAATATAAGCCTTTTTATAATCGACTTCCAAATACTTGTACCTGCGTTTTCCTTTGTTTTTTATAAAGCAACGTTAAATCAACTGTGCCAAACGAGATTTTAATTGTGACTGTGGGATTGAAGTAAATAATGTAGAGAAATCAAAAGTTTTAAAGCTATTACAAGATGAAAATGACTTAGCATGGAGAATTTCCATCGCTTCTGTAGAATTGTTTAGAATCCACATTTGATTGACGCCATTTCTAGAGTAACAACAATTGGAATAATGTTATTGAACTGATGTGGGAAGCTAAATATAATACATAGGGATAAGTTACAGTTTTTTGCTAATAACTTAAAATTGACACATGTACTGAAATGTCTAATAGAAAGCAAAAGCATCTCAAGACATATCTATCCTAATATTTTGAACATCCGACAACCCATGTGGGAGTTATTGTCCTTTTTCTTGATTTTTCAGAATTTCGCATGCATTAAGCTCTATAGCATGAAAACCATATAAGATATTCGAAAAAATTGAATTTCACATTGCTAAGCTCACCAATATCTACAGAACAATATCTACACTATTAAAAAGTTGTATATTGACCACTTTTTTACCGGTTATTCTCCTAAGACTCCTAAGAACTTCAAAATTTGTCATGGCTCCTCTTTGCATCAAAACTCGTAAATGCTAGAAAGAAAATTTGAACTCTTCAGGATAATTTTTTTCAAATGATGAGTAACAGTCTGGTAAGCATAAATATATTTTTTTTTCATTATGACCGGGCGACCCTGTAACACTATGACGAATAATCCCGATTATCCTAACTTTCGCCGGCGTTAAAGAAAATCTTTTTTTAAGAGGCTTATGTGCGTTAATGTTGCGTTGTGGAAAGTTATACCTGACGTGCCTGCTATAGCAATTAGGTCCAAAACTGCTTAGTCTTACAGTCCATAAGACTGGAGTTCACATTGCAGTTTAGATTGTTTTTGTGAGTGTTTTATGTCTGCCGATTTGGTCTTGTCAATTTCGGACTTACGACATTCAGTTGCCCAGATGATAAACCGTTGCTTCTTCGAAACCAAGACAATTGATCAAATTCAATTAAGAATTCCTTCAAATAGACGATAAAGAGTTTTGGGAAAAATGTACGCGACACAACCAACATCAAGAAACAGCCATTTAAAAAAAAACACAATAGAAAACAGCCAGCAGTCTTCAACATGACCAGAGGTCGCTGTTCGCCGTCTTGCATTGGCTCAAGAATAAAAATACAATGCATAAGATTCCCTAAATTATCAACGAAATACTCATTTCTGGACATAGAACCAAAAAAAACCCCAGATAGTTGCAGGGAAAAACTAAGCTTTGACAAGGATTCCTGGCTTAAAACAGGCACAAATATATGTGGCGGGGTTAAACTAGTTTTTGGGCCCAACCTTCCCCCTATTGTTATACAAAGCACAAAAATAACACACTTTAGAAATCAAATCGATGAAAGTTCAATTCACCAATTGTACCTTTATGTGACGACATTCAGCGGTGTATCAATAGGGGGAGGTTCCGTGCAGATTTTGTGCTAAAATCGGCCTGGAACCCTCTCCCCTTTTAAAAAAAATCTATATCAACCGATGACAATAGTGAAACAATAAGAATGTTTAATAAACTTAAGAGAGGATGTTTGATGTAAAATCATACAGTAACACAAGATTCTTCCGTAAATGACTCTTTTTAATGTGAAATGACCATTTGAGATGCAAGAACTTGCAGCAATCTCACACTGTTCAATTAACCAATTAAAACCGTCAGTACTGATATTTATAGATGACCAATGAAATGAAGTGTTATATAAAACTTTTGGGGTTTTGGAATGAGTCTACATAGGATTTCAGTCTTTACAAAAAATGTAATTTTTGCGGAAGAAATAGGTACTTACACACGTTTTTGGAAAAGCAGCGATGACTCCTGATAGAATTTTTGGGGTCATTTGGCTTGATCGTTCCACTGCACTCTACTCGCAAAAAGACTGACAATTATATCAGTTGTGAAAGATCAGCCGGTCTTTTCCAAGAACTATATGTAATCACCTATACTTGTTTATTTTTTTTTCATTTGTAGGTACACAGTACATACGATCTGTACTTGTTATCGTTACAATAAATGCCATGTTTTGAAGTCTTTACAAAAGAAATCAATGAGATGTGGAATAAGTGTACGCGACACAGCTCACAATCAAGCGGCAATTCAGAAAAATCACAATGGACAATCGCCAGCAGGTTTCAACGAGGCCAGTAGGTGCTACCCGTGGTTCTGAAATTGACCCATGGTCTAAATAAAATGCATAAATTCAAATCCAGTCCTGAAATAGTCACAGCTAGACCCCCTTCTTAAATAAGGAAAAGTAAACATCAAAAAGACCAGCACAAACAAAAGCTTGGCTTAGGAAAGGCACATATAATATGTGGTGGGGTTAAACTAGTTTTTTTTGGCACAACCTTCCCTTATCAATATGCCTAGACAAATACACAAAAACTAAACAAACCTATCTAAAACAGTAATGATAAAATAATTATTATTAATTTTGCATTTGAACCAGGTAAGGCAAAATCAACGCTAATAATCCCCATCTATGTCATGTATGTTCTTAAAATTGACCTACTACCACATATACTATAGGGAATACATTGTCTAAAGATAAGATTACATAATATACTATTGAATGGATATATCATGGAAAGTAAACACATTAGAAATTTGATTGCTGTTGTAAGTAAAAAGCTTAAACTTTAAATTGAATCTTTTCATTTTCGTAGAGGTTGGATAGAGGAGGGGCCGGGCTATGGTGAAATATTAAAAAAAAGCAGGACGGTAATTACGAATAAAAAAGGCAGGATGGCGTTTTTTCCTGCAAATTGTAAAAGATTAAGAATGAATTTAAAAGTTTCGCCTGTCAACACACATAGAAATAGAAAAAAAAACTTGCTTCGATTTTTTCCAAAAATAAAATGGCATGCAGGTTAAGAAATACATCCGTAGGCTCCCTCCACTCTCAATAAAAGTTCGTTTCCATACTAAATGCACACTTCTATATTTCAGACATTTTGCGTCTTTGGAGTCTATGTCAACTGCAGTATCAGACCAGTTCATGTATACTATGCATTCAGGTATTTTCCGGTTGCGGTAAGTACTTATTCATGGGGCTTCCGCAGGGTGCCCCCTCAGGTCGCAAGGTCGCTTTTAAAAGGGGCCTGAGGTCGCAAGATCGCTTTTAAAATGCATATTTTGGCGGAGGTCGCAGGTCGTTTTTTGGTATAAGTCGATTTTATAAAGTGTAGATCGGAAGTCGCCCTTAAAAAGCCCCCTGGTCGCAGGTCGTTTTTAACCCTGCGGGAGCCACATTCATGATACAAGGTAAACATGGTAAATCAAGCAAGAAAAAATTGGTCAATAGCCAACCAACAAAATGCAAACGAAGAAAAATAAAGTTACGTAACAAGACATAAGTAAGCCAAAAATTACCAGTATGCCCTTGTTCATAACTTTCCCTTGAATTAAACACGCCATATTGATGCGTTAAAATGTTTTTAGTGAATTGAAGACAAAACGAAATAACAACATTGTTGCTTTTTATTTCAGATTTTATAGAGATGTATTATGAAAACCCTTACACATGAATGATCAAGCATTTTGTATTATCGTTCGCTTTCTATTTTAATTGTCATTGTTTTCCTGTGTTTAAATTTTTGTTAAAAATGTTCACAAATTTCATATTTTTCTCAGAACCATCTTCTTTGTGCTGCTATAAATAATGACTGCTACATATTCAACTCCACAACACAAAACAGAACTGATATGCATGACCCTTTAAAAATGTTAGGAGTGGAGGTTAGTATGCGCTTGTTATTTTGTATGTTTCTTCCAAATCAGTCTGGGATAACCTAATATTTTTAAATCAATGATGAAATAGCTCAACTATTTGACTTCAAATGCAGTTAACGCCAAGTACACCAAGTACAAAAATAAACAATACTATACTATACAACTTAAAAAAATAAACAAAACTAAAACTAATGTGAGATTAATTCATGCTAGTATGAATCAGGTCTAGGATCAAGATGAGATCGAAACAAAACAAGAAAAGAAGAAAGCAAGGAGCCAAATGTTTACCACTAGACATTTTCACTATAAGCCGAAACCGAAACCGATACCGAAATCGAAACCGAAACTGAATTCAACTGTTCAGAAAACATTTATTTTTTTAAACTTTGAATGTCCGATAAAATGTTAATTGTTAAACTTTAAAAGTCGAATTTATTTGTGCATATGTTTACTTGGCGAGTGTCAGCATTCTTATTCAGCTCTTATGTTGGTGTATTAGCGGTTACCTTTCAAGAATTCTGATGAATAGTTCAATTATCTTCTTACAGTTGACTGAATATAATGCAATAGTCTCCAAAACGGTTTCCTTTCAATATCTTACATTGATATACAAATTCAAAATCATGTCTGATTAAATGACTCCTGATTGGTTTAATTATTTTTGGCTGTTTATTGTTCTTAGGTTATATTATCTTCACTGTCTTTTGTATATTATGGTAGTGTTGTGTTTTGTGTTACTATTGGGCCCTTCGAACAATAGGGAAGAAAAAATGTTGGCGCAATAAAACTAGGTTTTACCCATCATTCGTTAGATTCCTATATCAAGTCAGGACTGCTGCAATTTTCAGTTTCTCCGGTGGAATTTGCCGGATTTTTTTTTCGACATATAAGATTGATCATCAAAGTTAATTTCATGCAACAATCTGTATGTCAATGCATCTTCTGGGTGCCTAATGAAGCCTTAAGTCTCTATTAGCCCGTCAGTGTCTCTTGCGTCATTTCCTTGTTCAACGATCAAATATCTCTAGTTTATGAAATTTCGTATCATAATTGATTTGTTTCTCCAGAACTTGTGGAAATTACAGAGCGTCACGTTTGACACAGAAATTCCTAACATAGGATAATGTCGATTCTCGGTTGTTGTCTTCAATCAAAACATTTTGTGGTAGATACCACTTACTTGTAGACAAATATAGGATTTCTATCCCTCAGATGTGTGCAGGTTTTGGTTTGTCATAGTTTTGTTTTGTCCTCTTTATCAGATTTGACAAAGATGGATAGGACGTGATCAGCGGAGCTTGTGTGCTATAGCAGGCAGGAACCGCTTATTCTTCCAGAGCACCTTAGTTTATTCTTGTTACGACTTAAGTCCGCGTTGTTCATTTCTGTTCAGTTGATTATGTGTAGTGTGTTTCCTAATGCTGTTCTTGTTCGTGTTTACCGATTTGCCTTTCCGGACTTTTGACACTCGAATACTCCATTGGGCCTCTTTCTTATGACAACGGTACTGTCAATTCTTGTCATTCAAAATTGAATAATGATAAAGATATTCAAGATTAAATCATATAACATTAAAGTGCCCCTATTTCATCAACAGATTTTAAACGGGGATAAATAAAATTAATAACAAAACTATTTAGCTTGGAGAATCGATCCCGAGTCAAATAGAACCATGCACTCATAGGTGTTCCACAATGCACTGTCATTAGACCTTTGTTATACATGGCATATACAAAAGACATCCAATATAAGTTCACATATTGGGATATTCATTTTTGCTAAACACATTAACGCACAGAGCAAGAACTAAGTATTTCAGACAAGAAGACTAGGATGTTGTAGAGAAGTGGCAACAAACATTTTTCATAAAATCTAGATAAAAGTTATCACCATCAAAATTGAATCGAAAAGTAAAAACGTATCAACTACTATTATCTAAAGCAACAAAGCCATGGACAAACAAGTTAAGTTCATTGCTTCATTGCTACTAAGGTAAAATCGATCGGAAGTATCAGGCTCACAATTATCGAATGACATGAATTACACATTGAAGCAATCAAAAACAAACACAGACTTAGATTGACACGGAAAAAATCGTTTACAAATTAAATACAGATTTGATTAACAGTAGCTCTGATTATTACATAATTTTTCTATGTCCAGAACAGTGTTATGCATCTGCATCAAAAAAGACTGAATATGATGCATTTTTACATGTAGTAACAAACTTTATAAACTAACAAAGATAAATAACCAACACAAATCATTGTAAACGACTTGAAATACGATGCTGATTGATGTTAGGTTGTTGTTTTTTTTCGTTACCTGATTCTTCGTGTTATACTCATTCGTGTTACTGATTTCACCATTGCTTTTTCAGACTTTCAAATGGGTCATTTCAGTACACAAGCCCATATCATAATGGGTATATAATATATTATATTATATATTATAATGACTAAACAAAAAGCATAATGAATTAACCACAGGAAAACATTCTTTGGACATCTCAAAGAAGCAAATTATGATAATGACACAGTATTTGCGTTCCATACTTTTCGTTTCGGTTTCGATTTCGGTTTCGGATTCGGTTTCGGCTTACAGTGAAAATGTCTAATAGAGGAATCGAATGTCGTTAACAAAGTCGAAAAGATCTCATGTACCAATTTAGGGTAGTAGGTTTTTCTTGCTTTAGCATACCTGTGGCGTTTACCGTGAGTTAAATCCGGTAAACGACATAAAGGCAAAACTGCTATGTAAAACCATGACTTTCTGCTCATCTTAGACACAGTAAACCAACCCGTATTAGTCTATTCACGATGTCTTGCGTACAAGTTGATGAGTGTTGACAACAACTGGAGAGCATCAGTGTCCTCGGGATATTGCTGGGGAATATCGCAAGTTCTGTAGGTTTCAAGGCATGATATACCTGGTTTGATCTTTTCCCTGTTTTTTTTTTTTTTGCGTGAGAATTGAGCACCCGTTCAGTTTTTGTCCGGGAATTGCGTACTATTGAGGACATGAGTTACGACTTCCCGTTGCTGATTGATGTTTGATTATTTTGTGTTGTATGTTGTTTTGTTCATCATGTTCTCGTTTTTTGCTGACTGACGATATCCTTGCCTGTTTTGACTTTTGATATTCGGATGCTTTTTCGGTTCCGCTTTGCTTCTTCTGATTTTTTCTATATTAAGTGTCTTTATCAGCTATTCAATTTGGATTTAATCCTTTCTGGTCGATGAATATCTCATGAACGAAACCCGGGGTCAGACACAGGTTGAAAGTTTACATCAGGAAGTTTATTGGTGATCTGAACTTGAAGTTTTATTTTTTTTTTCAGGGAAGAATGCTCAACATGATAGGAAATCACCATGGCCAGTTCCGTAACCTATCAAAATGGCACTACGACCATGATCTTCACAACTTTAAACGACTCTGCCATAACGGGAGATCAAGGCTCTGGCTTTACGATATATTTGATCACATATAATGTTAAAAGAATGGTTTTATTCTAAATCTTTTTATTTTATTTTCGATTTTTATGATGGATAAAGAATAGAATAGAATAGAATAGTATATTAAACCAATTATGGGCCCATCCCTGGGCATGTATATAATACATGAATACAATTGAAAACATCATACATAACTT
Source organism: Arcuatula senhousia (assembly GCA_963971305.1). NCBI lineage: Eukaryota > Metazoa > Mollusca > Bivalvia > Mytilida > Mytilidae > Arcuatula > Arcuatula senhousia. The sequence continues at coordinate 17,749,597 of OZ020305.1, read as the reverse complement.
AAACAAAAGAAATAGACATATTTAACAACAACAAAAAAGTAATCAATAAAAATAAACATATTAATTATTATCTAATTTAGTTTTTCTCATATCAAAGCTATTATGAATTTATGAGGATAATTTATTACAAATTAACTTGTCTTCACATGATAGCAGCCATATAAACTTAAGGTCATTGTTAAGATATTTGAAGTTGAAACAATAATTATCAACATGTTCGAAAAGGGTTGTTTTTTCATAATAATGTGCTTTGCAATTTATTAGAAAATGATGTTCATCTTCTATAGCATCATTAATATATATATTAAGTGATTTTTTTCTGAAAGTCCTATTAGTAATAATGAATCATAAATTAAAAAAGAATATGTTTTATTCTAATAAATGAATTTGAAATGAGGTCCCCCTTTCCGGACTTGGTTAGTTTGAGCTTTGATAACTTGATGGATGTATTGCAAAGGCATGACCTGCCTACAGTTCTTTAATGCCCAAGAGTTCATTTTTCCATATGCCGTGAGTTCGTGTTACAGATTGCAATTTAGGTGGTTTTTTTTTTATTTATATGCATTTGTGTTTGTGTCATTTTTGTCGACAGATTTTGTTTTCTTTCTGATTTGAAATATTAGAATACCATAATGGTACTTTGTTTGTACTTAGTGCTGGTGAACAAAGGTCCTCAAGCCTAACAAAAGCCCGGTCGGCAAACGTGTCTGATAAAAAAATACTTTAGGTCACAATCGATAAATTTTCAATTGAACAAGAGAGAACCTTACACAAAAGACAACAAAAACAAACGAAAGGACGGTAAAGGATCTCTCTATAGAAAACTTGCTGTTATTGACAGCTGGCTGACATCATTCATCGACTGATGTAAAAAGAAAAAGAAAAACATATCGATTTTAAATCCGACATAACACTTAAAATAAACAATTAATAATTTGGCGAGTTATCATCACACAAAACTTAAGATACTTGATCGCCACAATTTTAATGTAAGCACCAAGTTATCGACACAAGATACAACAAGATACAAAGGTTTTATTGTCAATTAAAGAAGGCCTTGCAAGCATTAAAATCACAATATATACAATGTTTGAATGAAAATAAAAGTAACAGGGTTTAATCAACAAGGGACACATAAAATAGTCCCAAATAAAATAGTCTTCCTACCCAAGACATAGGTTGATCTTCTTAGTATTATTTGGTTCCCCAATTTGTTTTTTTTGTTGTTGGTTTTTTTATTCTATGCTCTTCATAATCATATAATGTTTGGCAATTTCAATATTTTTGATAGAGCGCCCCTGATGAGTCTTGAATAGACGAAACGCGCGTCAGGCGTAGCAAAATTTATTGTCTGGAACTTTGTTGTCATTTTTATCTATCCCAAAATATTACTAAGCGGTTACATGTATTTAATATATTTTAACTCAGACCTGTTCCTGTGAATACTTGGCAGAACGAAAGGTTCAAAATGGTCTTGACTAGTGGATCAATATTGACGTCATTTAATCTAAAAATAATATCATAAATACTACTACTAATAATATTGTAATAAAAATGATATATCTATATCCTGCTATATCCTGCCCAATTGATCTTCTATCTCCTTATTTCGATTTTCAAATAAAGTGTGAGAAGAATTTCATTTTCTTCATTACTGAATAAAAAAATCTTTGGGGCTACAATTCTTCAAGTTACTCTTTTATCATATAATTTATCCAAGCATAATTTTCTTACTTTATCTAATTTTCTGCATGTAAGAAGAAAGTGGATTTCATCCTCAACTTCCTTCTTACATTATTGACATATTCTATCTCACAGTAGTTTTAATTTTAAATGTCTACCCTTTTCAATTTCCAACCTATGAGAGCCAACTCTAAATCTGCATAATTATCATGTTTCTACTAATAGCAATTGATAAGTCTAGATAAGGTTCATATCCAAATTTAGACTTAAAAAGGCGATATGTCCTTAATTCAATGCTTTGTAATGGATCTTGTCTAATATCATTTAAAAGTTCTTTTTCCCAACAGTTTGAGAATTTTTGGCATTAGCTTTTTACAACAAATTTATAAAACTTCTTTTTCTTGTTTATTACTTCTTCTTTTTTTATAATAAAAAAAAATTTAAATTTTATGAATGCTTCTCATCTATGAGCCCTTTTTAATTCTATGCAACTCTTTTGATATTTTTAGAGCTTCATTCATTAATGGGTAACCTAATCCAGTAGTTAAAGACATAGAACCTATCAATTTCGCAATTTTTTACATTGAATAAAAAGAACATATATTAAAAATATACTATCTTAAACTTACCTTTACCAACATAAAAACTCAATGTTTTGCAGTTTTCTATAAAATAATCTTATTTTAATTATTCACGTTGGTTATGTATTGTCGAGCATAAATATTTACTTTTGGTAAACTGGGTACTGTTAAACTGAGAAACGAAATGTAACCAAACGAGGCAAGAGAAAACGAAATCGGTAAATTTAGAATTTTTTTCTATAAAATAATCTTATTTTAATTATTCACGTTGGTTATGTATTGTCAAGCATAAATATTTACTTTTGGTAAACTGGGTACTGTTAAACTGAGAAACGAAATGTAACCAAACGAGGCAAGAGAAAACGAAATCGGTAAATTTAGAAAAACCACTGGTGTCGGCTAAAATCGATTCAAATTTCCTTGCAATTGATAGGTTCTATGTCTTTAAAACACTTGTCAACTGGGGCTGTAAATAACCAACCTGTAAAATTAAATAAAAAAAGTGCAGCAGAGCACATTCATATTAATTTACCTTTCTTTCATTTCAGGCTAAAAATTATTTGTCAACTGGGATGCAAGCTACAAATTAAAAAACAACCTGTAAAAATAAAATAAAAAAGCAACAGTATAAATCATCCAAAATCACTTGAAAACTGGATTAGCAAGGTGTTTCATAAAATAAAATCAATTATTCATATCAATTTATCTTTGTTTAAGTGGGGATGGTGGGAGTGTTTTTGGTTTGAAATAATTGTCATACCATGCCGTTGAAATAAACAGGAAGAAGGAATAGCAGTAGTGCAGTTCAATAAGTACAGTTCGAAATAAGACTGGACCTACTGGAAATATCCAGTTAAAATCGGTCTGGTCCAGTTAACTTTTGCATTAATTTATATTAATCATCCATATAGGAAAAAGAGCAAATTTATGAAAATAGGCATTCGGTCCACCGTACTCCACTTCATAAATTCTTTGTGTGTAAGTAAATGACTTTTGTCACGTAAAAATATGTAATAATAGATAAATGAGACAACCATATACGATAACTTGAATTAAGTTCTAACGACTTAAATCATATTATTGGATGTTGTTTTATTACATTTCGATTTATTCGTTTTTCATGAAACATTCATATTCGATGATTTAGATATGCTACTCTGTCCCATGATGCTACCAATGTACATATATTTGACCACAGTCAGTGGCCAATTAAGAGAAGCGTAGGGATTCTGGTGGTTGTAATGTTCGTGCAGGTTTTCGGCATACCAGACAAGCTTGTTAAGATCATCCAAAGGCTTAACTTCAACGAACAAATGCCAGGAAATCCGTAACTCCACACTCTCATCATTCTTTAGTGTACACACAGGAGTACGTCAGGGTTGTCTACTCTCACCTCTCATCTTCTCGGTTGTCATCGACTGGATTATGAGAACCTCCATGACACCACCTAGAGGTATCCAATGGTCTCTCACTGCCAAGCTTGAAGACATTGACTTTGCAGATGATGTGAGTCTATTGTCTCACCAATTCTAGCAGATCCAACTGAAAAACAGCAGCTCTTTATACTACAGATAAGTCAACGGGCCTGCAAATCAACACCTCTAAAATAAAGTCTTTAAGAATAGACACCTAGAACAACACTGCCATTACACTTGACGGTCAATCCATCGAAGACGTCAATCAGTTTACATATCTAGGAAGTATTGTCTCTAAAAATGGGGGAGCCGATGAAGACATCAAGTCGAGACTGGGTAAAGCTAGACATGCCTTTGTAACCTCTAGACCGATATGGAAGAACAAGAACATTAACCAAAAAACCAACTGAGAATCTTTGAGACCAAATCTTTGAGACCAAATAATCAGTTCTTTTGTATGGAGTATGGATCGGAAACCTGGAAACAAACAAAGAAAAATGAGCATGACCTGCAGGTTTTCATCAACAAATGCCTACGACAGATCCTACAAATCAGATGGCCAGAAAAGATAAGTAAAGTAGAACTTTGGGAGAAAACAGGTCAGTCATCAATCACAAGCACCATCAAGAAACGTAAATGGCATTGGATAGGACATATACTAAGGCGACCCCAAAGCAACATCACAAGGCAAGCGCTGGATTGGAATCCTCCAGGCAAAAGGAGAAGAGGTCGACCAACAACCACCTGGCGACGAACTATAGAAGCTGAGCTGAAAACTTGCAACATTACCTGGGCAGAAGCAAAATGAGCTGCAACAAACCGACCCAGATGGAGAGCTGTTGTGGATGCCCTTTGCCCTACAAGGGGACAACAGGATTAGGTCAGGTCAGGGATTCTGGTGGTTGTAATGTTCGTGCAGATTTTTGGCTAAAATCGGTCTGGAACGCCCCCTGTTTTAAACATAATTCTTGATTTGCCCCTGACGATATATATATTGTGACACGACAAGTTGATAAACTTTAAGAGAGGATGTTTCATGGAAAGTTATATAGTCACATTAGACATCTGAATGGCTTTAAAAAATAGGTAGAAAGGACACACGTGTTTTTTTGGTTTTCACTAAATTAATGTCATGTATTGAAGTAATTACAAACTTATCTAAAACGACTTATGGTAAAATACTATTCAGTTGCGTTTGAACCAAAAAAAAGGGCAATCAGTTCACATGTTGACCTACAATTACATGTACTTAAGGGAATTATTTATAGTAAATTCTTAAAAGATAAGGATACATAACATCATATTGAATGGATAAACCATGGAAAGTAATAACATTAGAACTTTGATTGTTATTGTAAGTAAAAAGTTTAACGTTAAATGTTTTTCACAATTATTTTCTTGCAAACATTTTGCAAATTGTTATAATTGATAATCGGACTTAATCTTTTGTGTGAAAAAAAATGATACAACGTTTTATAATATTATTTGTTTACTACTATTTAGGAATTTGGTATCTAGGAACTGGGTTTATATAGTATCTTTGACACAAAATCACAAAAACACAAAATGCTTCAATATCAAGGAAAGGAACGCCGGTTTTGTTTTTAAACAATGCAAACAATCAGTTACTACATAATGCGAACGGAACATATATATTTGTATTTGATGGCACATTTATACATAAATAATCTGTGACTTGTTATTTTTTGTTTTTTGTTGTTGTTGTTGTTTTTGTTTTTTGAGGGGGGGGGCGGGGGAGGGGGGGTGAGGTCGGATTTCGAACTGAGAACTAATGCTTCTGTATAGGCTGGCATGGGGGGTTCGTCCCCCTCTTTGTCGGACTACGAATAAACAGAATTTCCGAATCCTATTGATTCTTGGCATTATTGATTTTTGATGATTGAAACTATAAATTGTATATACATGTTTTTGTTGATTAGGAAATTGCATATATTTTAATTTTGCTAGACTTATCGGAAACCTATTTCACCATATGAATGCGAAGTTATGAGATATTTATAATCAACATCAGCCTTTTTTGTAAATAGGTGCATATGGATAATCTTGGTTCTAAATAAGGGATTATTTAGGCGTAGCAAAATTTATTGTCTGGAACTTTGTTGTCATTTGTATTTCGAACACACGTGAAGGTTAGCACTGCTGGTGGAGTTTAAATTCCCCGAGGTTAGCCCGCTCCGGCACCAACACTTTTGAGTTGGAGAATACATCAAAGCTTTAAATTATCCGTCTAAATTTCAAAATTGTCTAAACCCTAAGGTTCTTCCTACCCCAGACATAGGTTGAATATCATAGTAATAAATTGGTTCCCCAGTTCGGTAGTTTTGGTTATACTGTACTATGCTCTTCATATTCATACAGTGTTTGGCATTTTCAATATTTTTGGTAGAGCGCCTCTGATGAGTCTTGAATAGACGAAACGCGCGTCAGGCGTAGCAAAATTTATTGTCTGGAACTTTGTTGTCATTTGTATTTCGAACACACGTGAAGGTAAGCACTGCTGGTGGAGTTTAAATTCCCCGAGGTTAGCCCGCTCCGGCACCAACACTTTTGAGTTGGAGAATACATCAAAGCTTTAAATTATCCGTCTAAATTTCAAAATTGTCTAAACCCTAAGGTTCCTCCTACCCCAGACATAGGTTGAATATCATAGTAATAATTTGGTTCCCCAGTTCGGTAGTTTTGGTTATACCGTACTATGCTCTTCATATTCATACAGTGTTTGGCATTTTCAATATTTTTGGTAGAGCGCCTCTGATGAGTCTTGAATAGACGAAACGCGCGTCAGGCGTAGCAAAATTTATTGTCTGGAACTTTGTTGTCATTTGAATTTCGAACACACGTGAAGGTTAGCACTGCTGGTGGAGTTTAAATTCCCCGAGGTTAGCCCGCTCCGGCACCAACACTTTTGAGTTAGAGAATACATCAAAGCTTTAAATTATCCGTCTAAATTTCAAAATTGTCTAAACCCTAAGGTTCCTCCTACCCCAGACATAGGTTGAATATCATAGTAATAATTTGGTTCCCCAGTTCGGTAGTTTTGGTTATACCGTACTATGCTCTTCATATTCATACAGTGTTTGGCATTTTCAATATTTTTGGTAGTGCGCCTCTGATGAGTCTTGAATAGACGAAACGCGCGTCAGGCGTAGCAAAATTTATTGTCTGGAACTTTGTTGTCATTTGTATTTCGAACACACGTGAAGGTTAGCACTGCTGGTGGAGTTAAATTCCCCGAGGTTAGCTCGCTCCGGCACCAACACTTTTGAGTTGAAGAATACATCAAAGCTTTAGATTATCCGTCTAAATTTCAAAATTGTCTAAACCCTAAGGTTCTTCCTACCCCAGACATAGGTTGAATATCATAGTAATAATTTGGTTCCCCAGTTTGGTATTTTTGGTTATACTGTACTATGCTCTTCATATTCATACAGTGTTTGGCATTTTCAATATTTTTGGTAGAGCGCATCTGATGAGTCTTGAATAGACGAAACGCGCGTCAGGCGTAGCAAAATTTATTGTCTGGAACTTTGTTGTCATTTGTATTTCGAACACACGTGAAGGTTAGCACTGCTGGTGGAGTTTAAATTCCCCGAGGTTAGCCCGCTCCGGCACCAACACTTTTGAGTTGGAGAATACATCAAAGCTTTAAATTATCCGTCTAAATTTCAAAATTGTCTAAACCCTAAGGTTCTTCCTACCACAGACATAGGTTGAATATCATAGTAATAATTTGGTTCCCCAGTTTGGTAGTTTTGGTTATACTGTACTATGCTCTTCATATTCATACAGTGTTTGGCATTTTCAATATTTTTGGTAGAGCGCCTCTGATGAGTCTTGAATAGACGAAACGCGCGTCAGGCGTAGCAAAATTTATTGTCTGGAACTTTGTTGTCATTTGTATTTCGAACACACGTGAAGGTTAGCACTGCTGGTGGAGTTTAAATTCCCCGAGGTTAGCCCGCTCCGGCACCAACACTTTTGAGTTGGAGAATACATCAAAGCTTTAAATTATCCGTCTAAATTTCAAAATTGTCTAAACCCTAAGGTTCTTCCTACCCCAGACATAGGTTGAATATCATAGTAATAATTTGGTTCCCCAGTTTGGTAGTTTTGGTTATACTGTACTATGCTCTTCATATTCATACAGTGTTTGGCATTTTCAATATTTTTGGTAGAGCGCCTCTGATGAGTCTTGAATAGACGAAACGCGCGTCAGGCGTAGCAAAATTTATTGTCTGGAACTTTGTTGTCATTTGTATTTCGAACACACGTGAAGGTTAGCACTGCTGGTGGAGTTTAAATTCCCCGAGGTTAGCCCGCTCCGGCACCAACACTTTTGAGTTGGAGAATACATCAAAGCTTTAAATTATCCGTCTAAATTTCAAAATTGTCTAAACCCTAAGGTTCCTCCTACCCCAGACATAGGTTGAATATCATAGTAATAATTTGGTTCCCCAGTTTGGTAGTTTTGGTTATACCGTACTATGCTCTTTATATTCATACAGTGTTTGGCATTTTCAATATTTTTGGTAGAGCGCCTCTGATGAGTCTTGAATAGACGAAACGCGCGTCAGGCGTAGCAAAATTTATTGTCTGGAACTTTGTTGTCATTTGTATTTCAAACTTTAAGATTTCGATTATAACACTTCGGTTTGAAATAAGGTTTGGTTTTTAATTTTAAAACATATCGATTATGTTGATTTAATAAATGGCGATTGTGCTATTGAGAAACAAGAGGTCCCAGAACTTTTTTTTATAATTGCGCCCCCCCCTTTTTGTTTAAAAATTTCTGGATGCGCCATAGTTTTCGAAATATAAATGTGCAGCATAAGTAACCTTCTCATACTTACTTTATGTTAATACACACTTCTTTTTGTTTCAGACAATTTGTGTTTTGGGAGTTTATGTCAACTGCAGTGACAGACCCGTGCATACTTATTATTCATTTCGATATTTTCCATTTGCAGTAAGTAAGAATTCATTTTGCAAGAGAAAATAAGCAAGAATTCATTATTCAAGAGAAAATAAGCAAGAATTCATTATTCAAGAGAAAATAAGCAAGAATTCATGATTCAAGAGAAAATAAGCAAAAATTCATTATTCAAGAGAAAATAAGCAAGAATTCATTATGCAAGAGAAAATACGCAAGAATTCATTATTCAAGAGAAAATAAGCAAGAATTCATTATTCAAGAGCAAATAAGCAAGAATTCATTATTCAAGAGCAAATAAGCAAGAATTCATTATTCAAGAGAAAATAAGCAAGAATTCATTATGCAAGAAAAAAATGATAAAGCGAGAAAACAAAGCAAGCAACAAATGGAAGCAAAAAAGTTGAATAACAAAAAATCTGTGAGCCAATAGATGCTAGAGATGTCCCAGCTTCTCTTATAGTTTTGTCTAGAGTAAAATATACAATTTGCGATTTACGAGATATTGGCACACTATATATATTAATAATTTAATTTGGTATGTAACGCTCAATTTGATTGGTTGGACCAACCCATGTTATTTTGTATAATATGGTTTGGTCTTGTGACGTCACTTACATCTTCATCCGCCACGGAATTTTCGATATAGTCCCTATGATTTTTTGTTGTTTAATATTCGATAGTTAATATAAATCTTACTAAATTAAATTATAAGGAATGATTTCAATAGTTGGTCATTTTATACGGGTATAAAATGGGTAGGGTCGTTTTACGCTTAATAAAGCGCGAAGGCACACTATATATATTATGGTATTTGCTATGTTTAAAATAAATGCGTGTAGAAAAGGTGACCAAAATATTTCAAGTTTTCAGTTAACCATAACTAAAAGTCTTAAAAACTATCCCACAATGCATCATGTTTATAAAGCTGGTTCCAAATATCAGAAAAATACTAATACCTACACGGGTTTAAAACGTTAATTTGGATATGCTGTATATTGATATTACAACATCAGCATCATCTGAATCAAAACATTGGAAGGTCAAAAACCAAAAGTATTGAATGAAAAGTACTCAAAAATAAAACTTCCTTACAGGGAAGCCAAATCTAGCACCAAGGATTTCGACCATGTTTAGTACAAGGAAAGAAACCTTGTGTTTTAAACAATAGTGAAATCACTGAAAGTTATTGGTTTGCATTCGTGTCAGACAAGTTTGACGACAAGGTTTTTTAATGACCCTAGGGGACATCTGATCCACCAACAACCTTAAGCTTGGAATAATACTTTATAAATTACATGTATAATGTTTAATTACATCAAGCATAACAAGTTTTTACGTTTACAACTAGTAGATGTCCAAATAATACATGGGATAAAAGAGCAAACAAAATAATAACATAAAACGTCAATAGCTGCTTTCCATTTCAGATTTTAAATTGCAGATTCATCGATTTATTATAATCACCTTTTTACATGTATCATTTAAGTATTTTGTATTCCCGTTCGCTATTTTTAAGCCCACGACCCGAAGGTAAGCTATTACCATCTCTTGGCGTCCGTCGTCTGTCCGTTCGTCCGTTTACCTTTTCAAACGTTTATATCTCTGACACCATAGTTCCGAGCGTAGTCGAACTTGGTATGTACATTGTTTATTGCCATTGGCAGTACAGAGTACAAATCTGTCGTTTGGGTTTGTGATCCGTATAAAACCATGGCCGACATAGCTAAAAAAAAGAACGAAATGGTAAATTGCGTTTTTTCAAATAACTCATAAACGATTACAGATATCAAAATTCTGGCGTTAATGAAGTTAATCAGCACTTCAAGATCTACCTATCCTGAACAATGTGAACAAGATCTTACAGCCCATGTAGGAGTTATTGGCTTTTTTTTCATTTTTTTCCTCCATGTTGTCCGCGAGTAAAGCTCAAATCTCAAAACCTTGAAAACTTTATAAGATATATTCCATAAAGAACATCAAAATGGACCATTTTCACAGCCTTTTCCCATTGCATTTCAAACCGTTAAAGCCAGAAAAAAAACTATCAAACACATTATTGTGAAGTTACTTAAGCTCTATTACATAACTCTCTTGATCTTAGTTTTCAAATGACCCCTATAAGAGTTATTGTCCCTTGAATTTAAAAATACTGCTTATAACTAGCAATCTGTAGAAAATCACAAAAAGCTTTTGATTGCTTTTACGTTTTAAAGCTAATTACACTTTACATTTGCTGCATTTATAGTTGATCGATGTTTTTCAGAAGAGCGTTTATTAAATCAATTGCCCTTTAAATGTTATAAGATAAGATGTTTTTCCTTAATGGCCTAAAATATCAGGCATTTAACTGACTCATTGTTTACCTGTGTTTAGAACTTTTTACGAATTCGAATAAAAGTTGATTTTTTTTCTCAGAACCATCTACTATGTGCTTCTATAGATAACAACTGCTACATATTCAACTCTACAGACCAAAACAGAACTGATATGCATGACCCTGTAAAAATTTTAGCAGTGGAGGTTTGTAATTTTTTTTTCTTAATTTATATTATTATTATTCTTTTTTATGTTTTGTGTTTCTTCGTACTGTTCTTGTTCGTGCATGTTTACTGGTTTTGTCGTTGCCCTTTTGGACTAGAATGTCCAATTGGTCCCTCTTTGCTTCTTATATGGTTCTAATAATCCAATTAATATATTTCTGATAATTCTGAACTAGATTATCTAATATTTAAAAACAAGAGTTAACACTAAAGTATGTCTAGCCTGCTTGCATTATTAGAAACTACTCATTTATAAATTCTTGACATTCTCCTGTGGACAAACTAAAATGACTAGATATCACAGTCATTGAGAAACAAACTAAAATAAAAAGACTGAACACAAATAAACAATATTAACAGTCATTTAGTGTAGAAATGAGGTCAATGTCAGATGACATGGTGACAGACGCAAAGAAGTTTAGAGCTTGAAAAAGAACCAAGTTTACAAAGTCGCTGACGCCTGAAAATGGGGTCAATGTTCCATGGTAGGGTAACAGTTGCATAGACCATTACCTCAACTGTCTGTATACCAAACACCAGATGCCTAGCTATTATACTTTTCAAGTAACAACAGTCTTGCAAAATGTCTACGTCCTAAAAAAAACTAAGTTCACAAAGTCACGGAAGTGTGAAAATTGTGTCAAGGTCACATGGCATGGTAACAGTTGCGTAGACCATAACTCCAACTGTCTGTATACAAAATATCAGATGCCTAGCTATTATTCATTCCAAGAAATTTATTTTCCACATAAGTCTTACTAGGAAGTTTTTGGTCTGTTATATAACCTAAGTACACTGGAGCGTGAAAATTGGGTCAGGGTCACACGACATGGTAAAAGTTGCATAGGCAATAACCTGAACTGTCTGTATACTAGATATCAGATCCCTAGCTATTATACTTTTCAAGAAATGTTTTTCCCACAAAAGTCTTACAAAAGAGTTTTCGGTCTAAAAATACCTTAGTTCACAGTCACTGGAACGTGAAAATAGGTTCAAGGTCCCACGGCATGTTGACAGTTGCATAGACCATAACCTGCACTGTCTGTATACCAAATATCAATTCCTAGCTATTATTCTTATCAAGCAATTCGTTTTCCACAAAAGACTAACAAAAAAGTTTACGCCGTCACCGTTGCCGCCGCCGCCGGAAAAAAATATCTATGTCTCGCCTTCCGCTACTATTCGTCCCAGGGGAGAAATAAATGATGAAAAAAGCTCACCTGTTTTCATTATGATATTGATTTGACGCATACCAAACTTGCGATCACTAAAAACAAAAATAAACAATTCTATACATAACCAAACATTTAGACAAACCTTAAATTCAAACTAGAGGCTCCCAGGAGCCTGAATCGCTCACCTGATTTCTTATGCCAAAGTTTGAATCAATTTCACAAACTTTCAAGTATACAAAGTTGCAAAACAATCCTTTCAGTGGTTTCAGAGAAGATTTATGGAAATCAGTTTAAATTAATAGAAAAATGCAGTTAAAAGGCAAAAACTCCTTTTTATAAGGGCCTTTTGATGCTGAACATGAAAAGTTGCTTCGGATTTTCTCTATCTCTTATACTTTCGAGTTATAAGCCAAAAACAATGGTCTGACCCCCTGTTCTATTTTTAGCAATGGCGGCCATGTTGGTTGGATGACATGTATATTATTCACAAACTTTGAAGAGGACATCCTAAAGATCAAGTGTACTAAGTTTCAAGGCAATCCCTTTGGTGGTTTCAGAGAGGAAGATTTTTGAAAATCAGTTAAAATCAATGGAAAAAACCGTTAAAGGGAAATGACTCTTAAATGGCTGATCTGACAATTTTGACCCTTAAATCATTTTTGTAGATCTGAATGAGCTTAACAATTCTGCAATGCTAACTTTTCCTCTAGCTCTAACGGTTTACAAGATATTGTCCAAAAACTGCAAAAATGGTCAATTTGACGATTAATGGGCAATTACTCCTATAAGGAGTCGTTTCACAATTTTTACTCAATGGGGAGATTTGTAGAGCTTTTAATGCTGAACATGATAGGTTGCTTCGGATTTTCTCTATCTCTTATACTTTTTGAGTTATAAGCCAAAAACAATGGTCTGACCACCTGTTCTATTTTTAGCAATGGCGGCCATGTTGGTTGGTCGACGTGTATATACTTCACAAACTTGGTAGAGGACATCCTAAAGATCAAGTATACCAAGTATCAATGCAATCCCTTCAGTGGTTTCAGGGAAGAAGATTTTTGAAAATCAGTGTAAATTAATGGAAAAACAGTTAAAGGGGAATAACTCTTAAACGGCTGATCTGACAATTTTGACCCTGAAATCATTTTTGTAGATCTCAATGAGCTTAACAATTCTGCAATGCTAACTTTACCTCTAGCTATAACGGTTTTCAAGATATAGTCCAAAAACTGCAAAAATGGTCAATTCTGATGATTAAAGGGCAATAACTCCTATAAGGAGTGGTTTCACAACTTCGACTCAACCGGGAGATTTGTAGAGCTTTTGCTGCTGAACAAGGAAGGTTGCTTCAGATTTTCTCTATCTCTTATACTTTTCGAGTTATAAGCCAAAAACAATGGTCTGACCCCCCTGTTCTATTTTTAGCAATGGCAGCCATGTTGGTTGGTCAACGTGTATATAATTCACAAACTTGGTAGAGGACATCCTAAAGATCAAGTATACCAAGTATCAATGCAATCCCTTCAGTGGTTTCAGAGAAGAAGATTTTTGAAAATCAGTGTAAATTAATGGAAAAAACAGTTAAAGGGGAATAACTCTTAAACGGCTGATCTGACAATTTTGACCCTGAAGTCATTTTTGTAGATCTCAATGAGCTTAACAATTCTGCAAGGCTAACTTTTCCTCTAGCTATAACGGTTTTCAAGATATAGTCCAAAAACTGCAAAAATGGTCAATTTTGATGATTAAAGGGCAATAACTCCTATAAGGAGTGGTTTCACAACTTCAACTCAATAAATAGATTTGTAGAACTTTTGATGCTGAACAAGGAGGGTTGCTTCAGATTTTCTCTATCTCCTATACTTTTCGAGTTATAAGCCAAAAACAATGGTCTGACCCCCCTGTTCTATTTTTAGCAACGGCGGCCATGTTGGTTTGTCGACATATATATAATTCACAAACTTGGTAGAGGACATCCTAAAGATCAAGTACACCAAGTTTCAATGCAATCCCTTCAGTGGTTTCAGAGAAGAAGATCTTTGAAGAAAAGTTAACGGACGGACGGACGACGGACGACGGACGACGGACGACGGACGGACGGACGACGGACGCTTAACGATGACAATAGCTCACATGACCCTTTGGGTCAGGTGAGCTAAAAAGACTCTATTTTTAAAAACGCTATTTCAAACTAACATTTTTATTTAGCGTAGACAGAAATCCCGTATTTGTCTTCAATCTCGTGCATACCCGATGTCTTCTATCTATCTATCTTCCGTGAAGCGCAGGGCTCACTCTGGAGCATCATCGCACTGTCATCACCATTAAAAATTCATGATCAGTGACGACACTAGCTGAGAAGCATCTTTTTTCCCGGGATATCGCCATTTTTGAAGGTTCCATAGCATGATATAGCTGGTTTATACCTTTTTGCCGTTTTTCCGCACTTCTCAGGGGCAGCTAAGTTCACTCTTGTTACGATTTCTCATTGCGGATAGCTGATTGACTTTTTTGTTGTTGTCTGTTTCTTTATGCTGTTTTTATTTGTGTTGACTAATAAAATCCCTGTCTGTTTTGACATTGGATATTTGGATGCCTTTTTTATACCTCTTTTCTTCTTTTGAAGTTTTTTAGTGTTTATTTTAGCTATTCAACTGTGAAATGATATCTATCTACTTTACGAAGCCAGGGGCCGGACGCCGTCTGATTTTTTTTGCCAGGTACTTTATTGGTGATCTTAACTTAATGTTTTATTTTGTAGGGAAGAATGCTAGACATGATAGTAAACCACCACGACCAGTTCCGTAACATATCAAAATGGCACTACGACCACGAATTAGACAACTTTAAACGCCTCTGCAATAACGGGAAATCAACTCTTTGGCTCTACAATATCTTTGAACATATATAATTTTTGAAAAAAAATTTATATGCATTTTAAATCCCATTTTTATTTTTTTTATTTTCCATGATGTATTTATAAATAGATTATAACGTGTATTTGAAATATAATATTAAAGGAGTACCAATGATGGAAGTCCGAAAAAAAAAAGCCAAAAATATTATATTTTGGAAAGATCATATTTATCTAATTCATAACAGAAAAAGTGGTTTTTCTATCAAAGGCCTACAAGGAATAATGAATAATATAACAAAACAAAAACGATTTTACGTTTTATATATCATTTTAACAGAATGAATTAAAATATAGTATTTTAATTCAAAGTACCAATGTTGGAAGTCCGAAAAAAGCCAAAAATATTATATTTTGGAAAGATTATATTTATCTAATTCATAACAGAAAAAGTGTTTTTTTTTTTCTTCTCAAAGGCCTACAAGGAATAATAAAACAAAACAAAAAAGATTTTACGTTTTATATATTATTATAACAGATCTAGAATGAATTAAAATATAGTATTTTTTTAGAAATAAAGGTACAGGAACAAAAGAAGTCGCTCTTTCCGCAGATGGCTTGTAATGATTTGAACAAGCATCACCTGCATGAGTTCACTATCGTTGGGGCGTGAGATTTTATTACAGGTGGCAATTGAGGTCTTTTGTATTTGTGGGTTTGTGATGTTATATGCAGTGTTTGTTTTGTGTGCGTGTGTTGGTGTCTTTTCTGTCAACAGATTTTGCTTTTTTCCTTTAGGATTTCTGGCATTAGAATGCCCAATTGGTACTTCTTTACTTCTAACTGCTGGTGAACATTTGCAGAAGACCTGGAGCCTTATCAAAAGCCCAACCAACAAACCTGTCTGATATGAATTGTTCGTTTGTTAAAATTTTAGATCGTTAAATCACCAGGTTTCTGTTTTACTTGTTATATACATGGTCGACATCTTCGGTACTGAAATCGGAGGGTGTAGGTATTAATCGAGTTCGAGTTGGAGTTCCAGTAGGAGTTAGAATTCGTGTTATAGTTCGAGTTCGAGTTAAAGTTCCAGCTAGAGTTCGAGTTCAAGTAAGAATTATCAGTCAACTCGAAACAGTGCTTTTCATGGCAATTATCGAGTCACGACTCGAGTTTGAGTTACAGATCGACTAAGAGTTCGAGTTACAAAACCAGATGAATATTTATTTTTAGCGCACTTTCTTTATCATTTATATTTGCAACACTGCTGCACGCAACCAGCAATCGACTTTGAAATAATAAGGTACTGATGCATATTAAATATGTGGTTATACATATATAAAACCGACTAAATTGAATTTCTGTAAAATGTTAATATTTAGATTGGATGTTCATTTTTATTAATGTCATTTAATTGATGAAGATTAAACCACATTTAAAAGGTAAAATCCAAAAAAAGTAAAAAATTAATTAAAAAATAAAAGGAGCCAACATTTTTATACTTGGAGTCCTTCCACAGGGGCTATAAGAAAGAGGATGGTCAGTTTCCTCTTTTTCCCGTCTATAGGAATGACTTGGAGTCCGAACATTTGGACACCTTTTATTTTCTATTAATTTTCACAACTTTTTTATTGTGATTTATTTGGATTTTGCCTTGCGCGAAATTTTAGTGGCATTATGTAAATATACACATTATTGGTAAGAAATCATATATTTATAAATGGGTATATAAATATATTGAAAGGCGACAATCTAAAATAGTTTAAACAGTCAGACAGGTGGTGACAAAATATTATCTCCCTTGTAAATAATTTGTATGTCTAACTGATCCGAAAAACACATCATTTTGAATGACGCGGTGAGCTGAAATCACCAACTTAATCTTTTGATTAATAAAAAGTGGGTCATGGTTATTTTCAAGTTCGGGTACAAGTGAATGGACAAAATATTGATCTTTTTTCTTAGTTAGGATGTTTTACGCATAGAATAATAATTTGTGACAAAAAAGGAATTTATTATCTCTAAGGAATAACCGGAACTCTATAAAGGTGATAAACATGTTGAATTTAAAAAATAATGGTAAGTGCGACGGGTTACATACTTTGACAGATGACGACCAATCTTATGCTTTTTTTGTTGACAAAATTTTAAGGAAATCGGAGAAAAAATGTTTTTTTTTTTGTCACTAGCAAGTCTAAAACGTTGCTAGGCAAATGAAGGGAGACGATTACAGTTTTACAAATCGAACAAACCTCACTTAATAGACCTCCCCCTTCTAAAACGTCATTTTACATTTGCTTATTATCATTTTATTATAAAGACATGCATTATATTAATAAAAAGTAAAATTTAAACAGTTTCACCAGTTAAAGCCTTATATATTGCAGAATTAAAGAAAAAATATTTTAGGAAGTCGAGTAGACCATTGCTATTTTAGCTGGGTATGAGATACTCTCAATGTTTATTTATTTTATGAATGAAATTTCTATATTTAGAAAGGGGGATTCACAAATAACTTATGAAATTAGCAAAACTTTGACAATCATTTTTATCAATACCGCTATAGCGACGGGTTCAGGAATTTTTTATCAGAAAGAATGGAGTCTTATCTGTTGGATATATTTTTTTCAGATTTTTAGGAGCATGATGTTTTATTTGTCACAAAGGAAATCAGACCCCATAATATCACTTAACATGAGAAATGTGCTCTTTTCACGCTGCAAATTTAATAAACCAAGGCAAATTCGGTGTTGTTTACTTTCATTTTACATATTTTATATCACAATTTATTTTAAAAGTTGCTCTAATAAACTTTTTAATGCCAATAGTTACTACGTAAACTTGCCGAATCAAATTCTACCTTATTTACTGAAGAGCGCATATTATTTTGTCTCGTTCTGACCACTTTCTGACTGTAAAGATTATGTTTGACAACCTTCATGTAATTACGCTTAAAATAAATATCCAACTTGAACTCGATACTTATTTACATCCGGAATCGGATTCCTCTTTTCAATTTTTGAGGATATGAATACCTCTTTTATAAAATTTTGGGATTTTAGATTCCTATTATTTTGAATGAGATGTCACATTAAATTTTAGCGCAGAGCATATACAACAATATTAATTGACACACATTTTGTATTTTTGCATATTTGCCTTAAAGTATGAAAATGAATGCGGCTAATATAATCATCAAGATATTTTGGATACGCGTATGCCAATTATTTATAAAATCTCAATATTCCCACTTTTACCAAATTGATTGTCCGATTTTCTTACATTTTGACCTACATCCAACATGTGTCCACATGTGATTAAAGAGAACATATTCATGATGATAAGAACATGACGTCCTGTACCTTTAAGAACTACCATGGAAAATAAAAACATCCGACATTTGATTGTTTTGGTAAGTTTAATTCTTGAACGTTAATAGTGTTGTATTGGTATTATATTTGTGAATTTTGGAAAGTATATAGATAACTATAATTGTATGCTCCTCACTTGATAAACTGTTGTTTTGAACTTTGGCACGAATAAAATATTATACATTCAAACTATAAAGTTTCAGATCACGAGACTTCGATGCTTTTGTCCGTTGTTAATGCCCGTGACGACAAATTGAGGGTGGGGCAGTTAGATTTACTCATGTCTGTACATGTGTACGTTCATACGAAAATTTACGTCAAGCTTTTTTACAGAAACAGCACCTGATATTGATTTGAAACTTGGCAGGGTGTTTCAGTATGACAAACTATACGTCTTACGCGAATTTCAGACCTATCGGAACACTAAATTCTTCCTATTTTGACTATCCAATATCAAAATAGGAAAAAAAAATAACGTCACGTTTTTCGCGAAGCTATGAGAATGATTGAGGTTTAGTGTAACAAATTATATGTCCGAAAATGATGGTCAAAACTTTC
This sequence comes from Arcuatula senhousia, assembly GCA_963971305.1. Classification (NCBI taxonomy): domain Eukaryota; kingdom Metazoa; phylum Mollusca; class Bivalvia; order Mytilida; family Mytilidae; genus Arcuatula; species Arcuatula senhousia. The sequence continues at coordinate 17,730,466 of OZ020305.1, read as the reverse complement.
GGACTCTAATTTTCTGTTTGGGGTCTCAAGCGGGGGAAAGGTCATAATAATGGTTTCATTCATTTGCTGTTTACAAAAGAGGGTTTTAAAACGCATATCAAGCGAAAATAATTATATCGCTTTCTATTATATTTTCGGATTTTATAAGCCTTATCCACGACTTCTCTAATTTCAGACAATTGGTTTCCTAGTGATATACGTTAACTGTAGTATAAAACAAGTTCATACAGGTTTTCAATTTAGATATTTTCCGTTTGCTGTAAGTAAATATTTAGTACATAAAAAGACATCTGAAAAAGAAAAACATAATGAAGCTGAAGAGATAGAAAAAAGAACTGATAACTATTGTAGTCTAATTAATATTGGAATGCTTTTATATAATAATGATCTCATTAAATGTTCAACGTATTGTCACTTTCGACAAATAAAGTTTATCGGGTTTAGCTCGGTTATAATAAGCAGACGTCATTTGATAAAAAATTCGAGGTTTTTATGAGCATTTTCACAAGAATCTTGATAAATTCAATATTCCTATCTTAAAGCAATGTACCGGTATTAAGTAATCACTTTCAAAGCAGTCTCATTTACTTATAAGTTTATCGACTCTAATCAGAAACTGAAGATATTGACTTTGATGGATTGCTAATTAAGCTAAGTATTGCTACTATACAAATATTTAATCATACCATGTATTTTTATATTCACTTGCTTGAGAAATGAATATGTTTAGTGATAGCGATGTCTGTCCTTCATTCAGTTGGTTCGGTTTTGGTCTTACAACCGTGTTGTGTTTTGTGTTACTACCGGACCCTAAGATCGCAAATGAAAATGGAGGTTTGGCGCTGTAAAACCTGTTTTAACTCTACATTTCTTTTGAAATGCCTGTTCCAAGTCAGGACCCTTGCGATCTTTAATTTCCCCGGTATGTGTTCCCGTAGTTTTGTTATTACCTATATCTATAGCACTCCTCTCCCTAACCCTTTGACTTATTTTTTTCAGACAAAAAGTCATGTACAAGTGCCTCGCTGTTTGAAACTGGGTTTGCCCCGCCTTAAAACCTGGTTTAACCCACCATTTGTTTTGAAATGCCTGTACCAAGTAAGGACCATTGCGGTCTTCAATTTTTCCAGTATGTGTTCTTTGTTTTGTCTCGTCTCATGGACATTTGAGATTGATTCTACAAGTTCGGTAATTTTGTTATTACCTTTATTTGTCACTTTAATCTCCTTCATCTTATCATTATCTATGCTTTTTATTAGTTCGTCTAAGTTTGTAATTTGTGTAGCATTTAGAAAAAAAAATCTTTTCTTCAGAATCATCTTCTATGTGCTGCTATACACCACGACTGCTACATATTTAACTCTACAGACCAAAATAGAACTGAAATGCACGACCCTGTAAAAATATTAGCGGTGGAGGTTTGTTTGTTTTTTGTTTTGTTCTTTTAGAAATATATTTCTCTAACTGTTGTGCAATATTATCTCGTTCTCGCGAGATGAGACTGTTTTGCGTATCACACTCCACACGATGTGATATTCAATTTTTAGAAATTTGATTGGCTGTCCGCACGAGATACCGCAATTAGATACGCATCTCATGGAAAGCGTGCTTACTTTTGATTGAACACCTATTGATCTCAATTGAATAAAAGACAAACAAAATATATCTAAAAATGCACAAAAACGTTTTTTTTGTTTTATAGTTTACTTTTAATTAGAATTTATAATAAAAAGGTGGTACTTTTTTATATGACTACTTTTTTTCACGTGTATACTGAACAAAATACATATAGGATTATTTTCCTATGAGTTATAGTTAAAGAAGTAATTTTTGTGCCTATACTTTCACGTTAGACAGTTAGAGAAAAATGTTTCACAACTACAAGTGATGAGATACGGATTTTCATCACACTCGTTAGAAATTTGTCAAAAGAAACTCGCAAATGCTCGTTTTCTAATTTGACAAATATCTAACTCGATGTGATCAACACTTATAGTTGTGAAACCTGTATTACTCACTGCAATACAGAGATTTAATAGATAAACGTTATAGCTATAAAACCACCGAACTGGGATGATCGAACGTCCAAGGGGAAAAGAAAAAAAAACAAGGCAAAGACAGACCAGAGAAAATGAAGATACCAATGGTCCTGACTTAGTACATGCAATTAATGATGAAAAAGAATGTTAATGATTAAAAGAAAATGGATACCAGGTTTTGACAAACGTGATGACTTCAACTTTCCAATCGTCAACTTTCCCTTCTTGTGTAGCAACATTCCGTCCGCTCCAGCTCATGGAGTTTACGTATCTCAATTCATTCGTTATTCCAGAGCGTGCGCGGGACTTACATCGATTTCCTTAGCAGAGCGTCACGTCTGACACAAATATTGCTCACACAGGGTTATGTTGCTCCTCGGTTGCTGTCTTCACTTAAGAAATTTTACGGAAGACATCATGTACTAATAGACAAATATGGGATTTCGATCTCTCAGATGAGTGCAGAGGTTGGTTTGTCATAGGGTTTTGGTTTGTCTTTCTTTACCGGATTTGACACGCTGAATAGACTATTGGCAACACGACGGGTGTGCTATAGCAAGCAGGAACTGCTTACTCTTCCGGAGCACCTGAGTTCACTCTTGTTTCGACAAGAGTTCGCGTTGTTGATTGACATTCAGTTATTTTGTGTTTCCATGTTTTACATGTTGTCTGTTTTTGTCCCGTTCTTGTTAGTGTTTACTGGTCTCTGCCCTTTCGGACTTTTGACATTCGGATGTCACATTGGTACCTCTGCTTCTTTTGGACACAAGATATAAAAAAATGAACTACACAAAATCAAACGTTCTGAAGAAAACTTTATGCGCATAGCTCGGTCGGTGGCTTAACCGGTGGACTTTTTGACCCAAGAAAACATGTTTCATCAACCCAATACTTTTTATAGCAATCTACTGAAGGGTTTGGTTTTGGTATTTTGGTGTATTTTTTCGTAGTAGTTTGCTTTTTCTTGGCGCTTTCCATTTTCGTGGCACTTTCCAATGGGTCTATTTTTCTGACGGTGGTCACTTTGTCCCCGGGATATCATAAGGGTAGTAACTTTCATGGAATGTTTCACCTTGATTTGTTTGGCCAACAGTTTTTTTTTCTTTTGAGCTGAGAATCAAACGACTTATATTCCTATATGTCTATCTGTGCTTCTTTTAAAAGTTAAGCAATTATCTTTTGGTTTGAACGTTTAAATAGACAAAATACGCACCGGACCCAATTAATAATTTGTCGCCTGCTACTTAGTTGTACACGTAAATATCTGTTTGTTTTTTTGTTTTTTTTTGTTTGTTTGTTGTTTTTTTTTTTAGAGGGGGGGGTGTTTTGTTGTATTTTTGTTTCTTTTTTATTTTGTTTTGTAGGGAAGAATGCTAGATATGATAGCAAATCAGCATGAGAAGTTCCGTAACCTATCAAAATGGCACTACGACCATGATCTACACAGCTTTAAACGACTTTGTTATAACGGGAAATCAAATCTTTGGCTCTACAATATCTTTGAGCACATATAAAGTTTTTACAGAATACATGTTCATTCTTGTTTTCATGATTTTTTTTGTGTTTATCTATGCATATATTTTACACTGGTTTAATTATATTTGTATATTGAAAGACACGAAGAAATACCAATGTGATATTGGATTGTCTGATGTATTCGGTTGCCGTAATGGTATACCTTTGCTAGTGCCAAAAGACAAAAATAATTTACACGTATTGAATTTTCTCGGGAGAGGCTAATTAACCTCACCTTTAAAAAACTGATTCGGACGCGCGGCTGGAATTATAGAAACAATATAAAACTCTTTTCGAATACTTTTATTTTCAACAAAATACAACATACAGATAATTTGTTAGCTCAGCATGGTTGGTAAATCAAGAAAGAATCCTACTTTTTCGGATACTTTCAATTTTGATTTTTCAACTTTATACACTTAGTCTACCTTGCCACACGAAAAACTAAAATGTCGCCTGAAAAAACTTTTCGAAAAAGACTTTTCAAACTCTAGGAATTTTGTTGTTTTGGGTTATAATTCTACCTTCTTTTCCAAAACATCTTTCAAAGATAAAATTTGTTACACACTGGAACAAGTTTGCAGTATGCTTGATTTCCTCATTGACCACATATTTGTCACCTTCGGAGGAAAGATTTTTCAACAACAAATCGGCATTCCAATGGGCACTAACTGTTCTCCTCTCCTCGCCGATTTGTTTTTATACTCTTACGAGACTGAATTTCTTCAGGGACTCGTAAAGAACAAGAAGATGAAAGAGGCAAGGTCATTTAATCTTGCATTCAGATATATTGATGATGTCCTTTCTGTCAATAACACTTCATTTGGTAGATGGATTCCTTCAATATATCCTCCGGAATTGGAGATTAAAGAGACCACCGAATCAAATTGCTTCACGTCTTTCTTGGATTTGCACCTCGAATTTGACCCAGGTGGTCATCTCAGTACAAAAATTTATGATAAACGAGACGATTTTAATTTTCAAATTATTAATTTCCTAATCTACAGAGCAATATACCTACATCTCCTGCATACGGTGTTTATATTTCACAACTTATTCGATATGCCAGAGCTTGCACACACTTCACAGATTTTTTGATCAGACACCGATTTCTTCGTGACCGACTTTTGGAGCAGGGCTATAAGAAAATACGTCTCATACGATCCCTAAAAAAATTCTTTCTTCGTTATCAGCCACTAGTAGAAAAGTTCAAAATTGAGTTAAAAGATATGGTAGTTAATTGTTTTAATTAGTGTTTGACTAGTCTTTTGTACTGAGATGATCACCTCAATATCCCTATTGTGTCTCACAACTATGTTGTGTTCTATGGTCATTACCGGATCCTAAGATCGCAATGGAAGAGGGAGGTTTGGCGCCATAAAACCTGGTTTAACCCACCATTTCGTTTGAAATGCCTGTACCAAGTCAGGACCATTGCGATCCACCAATTCTCCGGTATGACTGATTCGTTTTTGTCATTTTCTCTGGACTATGAGATTGATCATTCAAGTTCGGTAGTTTTGTTATTACCTTTATTTACTACCAAAAAATATTTTTGAATAGAAAAAATACAGCCAATCTTATACTTTAAGGACTGAAAAGTTGACCTTTTTTATTAAATCCCATAAGGCTCATCCGAGAATCGAAGGACAAATTTCGAGACTCGAGAATTATAATTCTAAATTCGAAATTCGAAATGCAATATAGTTATAACCAATATGACTGCTTGTTTCATAATCCTGCCCCAATCAAAATAGTTGTTGCTGCTGTCCATCTTGACATATCCAAACAAGTTAGTAATTTATTGCTTATATATATGCTATAGGCAATAGGTATAATTAGGCATTAAGCTTAAATCCTAGGCAATAAGATAATTAACAGTCATTAGTGTTAATGCCTAGATAAAATTTGGCATTAAGCTTAATGCCTAGGAGTTAGGTCTAATGCCTGATTTTTTTCATGAAAATTATTCTTATTGCCTAACCAGATATAGTGCAGCGGTTTGACCAGGAAAAAAATGACTTTTATGGTCCGACAGAACACACACCTATATTGTATATCATTTTAAAGAGGAATATCTCTAGTTTCAGATAAAACAGGTCGTCACATGTTTCCATTGGTCAAATTTGAAATATTTAAGGTCAAAGGTCACTTAGTAGGAAAGTTCAAAATTCTAGTTGTTTGCTTTGAAATTACAGCTATAATATTTGTAATAAGTTATATGGCAGATATTGCTTTATAATTAGTCTTTTAAAGTTAACAATTGAATTGAAGCTACAAAACATCTGCCTGAGTTTCAAGAAGTGACGTTAAATGACGTTTTTTGCTGGCTCTAAGAAAATACATTAAAACAGATATATTTATTTTGGTTTTACCGTTTTTATTTTATTTTTTTGCAACTAAAATGCATATAAATCAAAATTCAGACTTTAAACCATGCTATAAAACAGGTTATGCATCGCTAAAACAAATGACAGTAACGTAGGGGCGTCCGAAAAATGTAGCTGCACACGAAAATGTCCTGTTTAATGACCATTTTAATGCTAATTGACAATTGAATAACATATATTACACACAAAATTATAAGAACGTTATCAAAAGGTTACAAAGAATAAACTAATTTACATTTATCCTAATAAATTGGTGAGAAGCAAAACCTAAGAAGTATCAAATCTCGAAGTGATAAAAAGATAATCAAACAATCAGTAGACATCGAAGCTAAAAGCCCAAACACATCTTAAGTGCAATCTCAGCAAAAACTCCGGCTTGGACAAGAAATCGCTACGGAAGGGTGCACAGTAATCAGTTATCAGCGGAGAATAATGATGAAAAGACTAATCTGCAAGCATCTTAGCGATTGAAATCATACATTAGTCTACGAGCACATGGTGTCTTTCGTAATTGTTTACAATGCAAGGCTTACACATGTAAATGGAATATAGAAGTAATTAAATCAGCTAGCATTTCCAAAAACACTGCAGTCCACTGTAATTTGGAAATATTTTGCCTTGCCCTTTTCACATGCATCAAAATTACATATATGATAAACCATAACGCAGGAAACAAGTCGAGGAAAGTAGTCGTCTAAGAGATGATAGTTACGTCTGGACTAGCGTGTACGTTGTTGTGTCTATATACGATCTATGATCGAACTATCAACGTCATCTTTTCACTGATTCATGAAAAAGCCTAAGAAAAAGAACAAATTTACAGACATGACAGAGGACCTAATTGATAATCGACATGCCCAACTTTCTTATTGACTTATTTTTATTTGGCTGGTTGATGTACTGAGATGATCACCTTAGCATCCCTGATATGCCATCACAAACCCGTTGTGTTTTGTGTAACTACCGGACCCAAAGATCGCAATGGAAGAGGGAGGTTTGGCGCCTTAAAACCTGGTTTAACCCACCATTTCTTTTGAAATGCCTGTACCAAGTCAGGCCCATTGCGATCTTCAATTTTTTTCGGTTTGTATTCCTTGTTTTTTTCGCCTTATGGACATATGAGATTGATTCTCCAAGTTCGGTAATTTTGTTATTACCTTTATTGACAATATATTTGTTTTGTTTGGTGATGTGTTTTAAGCAAACATTTAGGATTTCAATTGCACTAATTGTGCACCTTTGCATCCTGTTTTGTTTCTTTTTTCATATGGAACAGACGTCTTACAATCACCTCTTGCCAAGTAGACTAGCTTTCTTTTTTACTTTTTTCACTGAACAATTCTAGATTTGGTGACTTCCTCCATCTCATCAACCCCAAAAGACTTGAGATAAAATACACAACGGATGCTGGGAAGTCTGCCTCATATTTAGATCTACACTCACTGAAGACATTCAACAAAGCTCTAGATCTATGATGAACGTGATGACTTCAACTTTCCCTTCCTGTGTAGCAATATTCCGTCTGCTCCTGCTTATGGCGTTAGCTATTAGCAGTGCGACGGGTGTGCTATAGCAAGCATAAATCGCTTACTCTTCCTGAGCACCCGAGTTTCTTTACGTTGTTGATTACTATTCAGTTATTTTTGTATTTTTGTGTTTTCGTGTTGTGTGGTGCCTGTTTCTTCGTGCTGTTGTCGATCGTTTTTATTGGTTCATATTCCTCTAATGGTATAGCTTCTTAGTTTTTAACACCATTTAAAGAAAGGAGACATACTTGTTATGGCTTCGTTTTCTAGGGATCGACGCTCGTTAAATGCTTTTCTAGTTACCCGCGGAAAACATTAAACAAAACTATACAGAGTATGTTCTTATAAAGCTTACTAGTATATATTCTTGTAAAAGCACATGGGAGCACATCCAAAATATTGAAGCATTTTAAGATCGCTAATTGATATCTTTATCCCACTTCACTCCATACAAACTAAAAATACAGTTCAATTTATAACTTTGATATAAATCAATTTATGGCACATATTTATTTTAAAAAAATTATTTCATGTTGATAGATTTAGAATATATTTATTTTGAGAAATTTTGTTTGGGCTAAGCGACCTTTACCTAATTACTTGTTTATCAATTACATAGGGGTCAGCCACGCGGTCATTGACCTACTTGCAAGCATCATTCCTTTGTCTCAAGTCAACAGAGTAACATCAAAAAATTTACTGCCAGTGTTGGTTGTAAAAGAATTTTTTAAAATATAGTGGATATTTGAATTACATTTCATATATATGGATATTTTAGTTGCCATTGAAACAATTTTAACACTCTGACTGGTATCGTACGTGATTACTGACTCTGTGTTTTAAGAACTGTGCACGATAAATTTTATACACTTATTCCGGTTGGTGGTGTACCGAGTACACACAAAGTTACCACGGAATTGCAGTCCATGGTCTGAAGAATTGACATACCGGGTGACATACGTACATATTTATCATGATTTTGTGCGAAATTACGGGAATAATCAGCTCACGTGAATCAGCTAAAATTATGGACATGATCATGATTTAACAGGATTTTTTAACATTTCCGTTTATAGAAAGGTAAATAAGATAATATTAAACAGTTAAATACATTCTTTAATTTATTGTAACTTTAAGTTATACAACCGCTACACAACGATGCCATTGTCTTGGCTATGGAAAATTTTTACCCACGCGTAACCTGATCTGATAGTAGTCCAAATAATTATGCCGTCTTGGAAGCCTTTTATAATTTTTGACGTTTGGCTTCCTGCGACGTCATAAGGCCGAACGCCATTTTTTCGGTTGGGATTTGAGAGGGAATTTTGCTCTCAAGCAATCTTGGCGATTTTGTAATGAAAATGGTCTTGTTCGTGAAAGAAAAATTATTGTTAACTTGAAATATGAACTAACCTTCAATGAAATAACGTTCCTTCCATAGAATAATTATGTTTTAAATGCATAATCAACAACATTTTATTTGACAGACGCCGGCAGTCATGTAATGGCTGACTTTTACCCAAAATACGGTGCAAAATTGATGACGTAATGGCGGGGGCTGTATCAAAATACTGATTTGTCGTTTTTGTTGAAATCTATAAGTGTTCTCAGTTTGTAATAATTGTACTGCAGTCTGGTGATAGATTCATGAGTTTTAAGGAAAATATCTGGAGATCATTGAGAAGTATTTTGTTAAGATACTGTATCACTATATAAAATAATGAAAATAAGATTTTTTTTTCTATCTACTACAATAAAAACATAAGCCTATAAAGGAAGGACCAGTGGCCTAAGGAATAAAAAAAAATCCTGGTTTATATTTTAAATTGTTATTTGTTAGGGACATATATAGGGACCATCCATTTATCTTAAAAGGGGGGGGATAGTTAAAAAAAATAGTTTGAATTTTATTTTTGATAAAAAAAATTGAAGCAGAGATGAAGAAAAAATATTCTGTGGAAGGATTTCTGTTATAAAATAAATGGGGGAAAAAAACTGACCAAAACCAAAAAAAAAAAAAAAAACAACAAGCTCCCTTTAAAGTTAAATGGACCCTTATCTCTTTTCAGTAAATAATTGAAGTGCTTCTTTTAATTGCAAATTAATTTTATTGTTTTTTTTTTTAAACACATGTTTTGAATCTGATTTTTTGAAGAAGATAAAAAAATAAGCAGCAGCAGCAGCAGCAGAAAATTCTCTGAAGAAGGATTTCTGTAACAGAAATTAATAAAATACTAGAACAAAAGGAAAAAAAAAACAACTTCCATCCTTTCAAGTTAAATTATGGTCTGTCCCTAAAGAATATCGAGTAGGAAGGCAAAAATGAACAGAATAAAGAAACGAAGGGGCAATAAAAAGAATATTATCCTAAAATAAATCCAATTGTGTTTCAAATGTATCAAATGCATCAATCACCTGCGCATATGCCATATTCAATCCGTATCACTAGACACTACGCCATATATATATATTTTTACCATTTGTTAGAATTATTCAATCAATCAATCAATCAGTTTATTGGATAAAGCACATGAGTAACAATGCATTGTAATCCAAAAGACATATATGTAACACATAAGTATAAATGTAAATTATACATGAAATAAAACATTTGAAGTCCCAATATTTTAATTTATATTATAAATTGTAATTATTTTATATGTTTAAGATATAAAAATAGTAGTTTAGTTAGTCTGTAGTACATGATATTGGATTGGTTTCAGTGGAATCAAAAGAACGAATTCTAAAAGCCTCCCTGAGGTAATTACAGATTTCCCTGGCACTTTCTTCAGTTGAAGGATTCAGTAATTTTTCACTATCGGTATCTACTTCAGTGTTGTTAAAAATCTTAAATTTTTCTCTTAGATATTTGTATTTAGGGCAATTTAGGATGAAATGAACTTCATCTTCAACAGTGTTTGTGCAATATTTACAAATTCTATTATTAGCAAGTACTATTGGTTTAGAATACCTTCCTGTTTCTATGGCCAATGGATGTGCACTTATTCTGATTTTTGTTAACAATGATCTGTCTGATTTTTTAAGATTATATTTAAGGTAGCTCTTTAGTTCAAAGGATGAAGAGATTTTACTGTAAAAACGTAGTTTACTTTCATTATTATTCTTAATAAAATTAAGTTGTCTATGAACTTTATCTTTGTAAAAATTTTCTAAAGATGTTTGAACTCAGAAGAACTTATGTCTAGATTTGGAATTAAAATAGTATCTTTAATCTTATGTAAAGTTGAAAGCCAACTATAAGTTTTGTCTTGGAAAAGATCTTTCTCTTCTTTGAATGCTGCTTTTAAAATATCGAATTTTTGTTCATGTTTTGATTCCACAGAGAAGGTCCGAAAAATCAACACATATAAAAATTTAAAACTGCTAGCTATACTCTGGACACGTCTAGCTCGGCAATATTTATCAGAAAATTTATTTCACGAATAGATTTGTATTAAAACATTAAAGAAATAAGATGTTATTTTGTTCAATGACTCTAACAAAACGTTCTAAATAATTTTAGTACTTGCACATGCAATAGAAATCATTGAAACTGCTAGTTAGAAGTTTTGAATACAAAGAAAAATATGCAGTCAGTGTCTGTTGAATCAATGGATCCAAAGTAAAAACATTAAATGCAGCATTTATTTTTCACAGATGGTTATATCAACGAGGGTAGGCTATAATTATTTTCTTTTGCTTTTATTTAAAGTTTCATTATAGGGACATTATAATGTCATTCTTTTGAGGAAAGTAAAATTAAACAGACTTGAAAACTCAAAATCATCTTGTTTTGTAGTATTGGCATATTTAAAGAAACAAAATATGTCCTATTCATTTATGACAGCATTCATTATTTATTGAATTTATCCATTAATTGTTTGCTGTTTTCCAACAAAAATAGTGTTTGTTTAACGGAAAAGGAGAACATGTTAAAACATATCTTGATAAAATAATTCAATTTTACGGAAGACATCATGTGCTTGTAGACAAATACGGGCTTTTTATCTCTCAGATGAGCACAGATATTGGTTTGACATCCCGGTTTGACATAGAGTTTGGTAATGTCATCCTTTCTGGATTTGACCAGTGACACTAAATCGAACTTTGGCAACGTGACGGATGTGCTATAACAAGCAGCAATCACTTGGTCTTCCAGGTCAAGGTAGAAAGAAGAGGATGCTGTTGAACAACAGTCTAACACTGAATAATTAGCATACCGAATTGCAACAACCTAGGAGCATAATAGAAGCAAAGAGGCACCGGACGACAGGGCATTAGAATGTCAAAAGTTCGAAAGGGCAATGACAAAACCAGCAAATACGAATCACATAATACATGTATAAAACTAAAAACAACTGCATGAACAGAAATCAACAACGTCAGATATGAAGATGCTCATAAAACTTAACATTGAAAATTAACGCTGCTGTCGGTAAACGGTAACACATATCTCTAACTCTCCTTCGCAGGCAAGACAAAAAAGAATCTAGGAAAATATTGAAATGAATGCTAACAAATATGATGATTGCATGCAAACTGAAGTAGTATAGTTTCATGTGATCCAATATCAAAACCCTAAAATCAAATAGTTGCATGTTCATATTAAGATTGACTAGCAGATTTCTCTGTCTTTACCTACAATAAAACAAGAGGCTCCCAGGAGTCTAAATCGCTCACCTGGTCTTGATGTCAACCCTATGAAAAACTTTGTAGAGCTAAATAAGCTGAACATTTAAGCAAGCAAAAGCTTTTCTCTATCTGCAATAGTTTTCATTCTATAGACCAAAAACACTATTTTTCGTCTTTAAGGGGCTGTAACCCCTATAAGGGGTCATCTGACAACTTCGACCCTATGGAGATTTTTGTAGAGCTAAATGAGCTGAACATTTAGGCAAGCAATAGCTTTTCTCTATCTGCAATAGTTTTCTTTCTATAAACCAAAAACATGAAAAAATGCTATTTTTCACCTTTCAGGGGCTGTAACCCCTATAAGGGATCATCTGACAACTTCGACCAAATGGAGACTTTTGTAGAACTTTTGATGCTGAAGCAGTAGCAAGGCATCAGATTTCATCTATCTCTTATACTTTTTGATTTACAAACCAAAAACAGTAGTTTGACCCCCCTGGTCTATTTTTAGTAACGGTGGCCATGTTTTTTGACAGATCAAAAATCGAAACACAAGTTTGGTGCAGGACACCCTAAGGATCATTCATACCAAGTTTCATTAAATTCTGTTCAGTAGTTTCAGAGGAGAAGATTTTTGAAAAATTGTTAACGGACGACAGACGACGACAGACGACGACGACGGACGCCAAGTGATGGCAATAGCTCACATGGACCTTCGGTCCAGGTGAGCTAAAAAGAAAAAAGAAAATGTATACTTGTGGTATAACATATTTTTCAATTTTTCCATTTACTTAAAACAAATTTTGGTTTGAGTTTTTAAAATGCGAATTAAGACGATTTCATATTTGCTTCAACTTGAACACTATCATTGCATAAATTCAGTAACATATCATAATGTCTAGTGACAAATCATGAAAGACTGTAAAGCACACATGTTAAGTTCTATTAATCTGACTAGACTGATAAAATCAAGAGATACACTTTGTATCATTGAAGACCAGACGAATACAGAAAACAGAATGCAGAAAACAAAACACAAAACATAACAAAACAAAACACATAATAGAACTTAATAACAACCTGAACTATAGTTGAAATAAGAGTGGATTCTGGTGATCCTTGAGGCCCTGTTCTTGTTTTATTTACATATGAACAAGGTATTTAATAAAACTTAAATTCAATATGAAAAGAAGAAAACCTATAAATTTTAACCTGAGAATGTAGATAAAACTCGATAAAGAGGGACAATTCAAATATATTTTTAAAGACGTTGGGTATTTCTTTTTCCAGATGAGTAAAGATGTTTGTATGGACACGCCACTTGATTCTTTAGTGATGGCAAAACATGTCTCAGTAGCAACATGACCGTATAAGCAATTTGTGTGTCCGATGTGACAGGCACTCTATGACAAACACTTTGCATTATTAACCTCACCACCCCCACCCTCCCCCCCAAAAGAAAACTAATGCAATCTTTGTAGCTTATCCATTACATCTATTTACCAGTATGTAAATCCTTTCAATTTCTATATATGAGAATTCATGCACTCAGGGGTGTTGCTTAACTAAATCATAAATTTGAAACTCCTTAATCATATACTGTTCGCCCCTCTTTTTTGGCAAAAAAAAAAAACAACAACAAAACAACTGCTTGTGCTAAAAGGTTTACTAATTAAATATGTAAATTTCATCTGATCATGATCTTGATCTAAAAGTCATTTTTTAGGATGAAAAAAATTAAATTAAGTGCTCCAAATTAGGAGGAATTTGTATAAGAGGTGAAATTTCTAAAGTACATGCTTTATAAATATTAAAAAGTTTATAATTTTTCTGTCTATGATTGGTCGTGATTGCATACATAAAGTTGTGAATCTTGAGTTTCATTTTTGGTGAAATGTTTCTACCAAACTGCAAACAGTACTTGTGGTACTTTGAAAATTTATTATTTTTGTTTTGAGATTTTCCCCTCAAAAGTCAGCCATTACAAAATTTAACCAGACGAAAGCAAAGTGCTCAAATTTTATTCTTTTCATAAATTTCTTGGGATTTTTATTTACTTGAGGATAATAATTGTTTCCATGACGTAAGTAAACATTTTTGTGACTGAAATATGACAAATTTATGGATATGAAATCAGCAAAATGCTTCCAAAGAGAAAAAGTTCAATCCCAACCGTAAATTTTCCTTCGGCCTCATGACGTCTCTGGGGATCTAATGAAAGTCCAAATGATAAAAAACCCCAGAAAGACGTCATGATTATCTGGACTAATCTGATAGATGATCATAGATAACAACATCGTATCGAATACCTAATTAATATTCATAAGGATGTCACGTGTTCTAGTTGTTGGCAGCTCACATGTAAACAGACTCCGCGGGTACTTGAATGTAAACAATATCAACAATTTTGATCTTGGAAATGATCCTTTTGTACAATTGTTTGGTATAGGAGGTGGCCAGGTTAATAACCCGAATCACTGTAGACAATGGGAAAACCAAATACAAAATTTAAGGCCTAACGTACTCATATTTCATGCTGGGGGTAACGATTTAGACAATCACAACGTAGAGGTTGAAGAAACAGTTTTTCGTTTGTTGACATTTTTAGATACTATGAGACGTCGTTACCGTTTACACAAAATTTGTGTACTGCAATTAATGCCGAGAACATCAACTCGTCACACAAGCATTATGGAATACACTAGCAGGGTGCATAAATTCAACAACTTATTGAAGAACAATATTAGCAATTACTTCAAGGATAGTTTCATCTATTGGAAAGTTCGAGGTGTAAAGAATTCAAGGGTTAACTTGTTTGTGGATGGGGTTCATTTTAATGTCGATGGTTTTATAAGATATTACAGAAGTGTAAGAGGAGCAATTATTCAATCATACATGTAATGATAAAATCATTCAAGCAGTTCGATAACATATATTTTGTATACATTTAGTACATGCCGCATGTTATATTTTATTTTATTCTTAAACAAGACTTTTTAAATATTAAGTCAAAAATATTAGTAGGTTTGCATGATTTATGATAATAAGTATTGTAGGTTTTTAAACTTATGCATATTTGTATGTATTTTATTTCAGGCATTGCATGAGTCTGACTGCTGCATGTTAACGATAGAACAATACCCAGAGCCAACAACAATTTTGATAAAAGTAAGCCTTTAAGTTAATTTTCAAACATGCATACTCACAAAGCGCATACAATGTTAACACATTTGTGTTAGCCGCTATTTTTATATATGAAAACACAACAGCTAAATATAACACACACTTATTACAAATTTAAAGAATTTACAACTATAATGACATACATGTACACTGATATTTTTATTGTCAGCACACTGGTGTTGACCTTGATGCTGAATATTTAATGAATTACAATTTTACAAGATACATATGTACGATATTAGCTACTTGTCAGCACATTGGTGTTGAAAACTAACAACAAATTTAAATGTAAGATACACTGGTATCAAGTTGTCAGCACACTGGTGTTGAACATTGCAACATTATTTGAACAGCTAAGATACACTGGTATCTTCATTCGTTCGTCAACACACTGGTGTTGATCATTTTAAAAATGAATTTCTCTGAGATACACTGGTATCTACATTTGTACACATGTACATAGTGATTGTCAATTACAATCTATTAAAGAAAATTAAAAATTTAACATACATGTACACTACACATGTAAAATACATACAGTAGTTATATATGTATATTTTATTTAAAGGATGTCTGAGCCACCACGGAAGTCCAGACGGCTTTCCAAGAAAAAATCAACACCTGTCGATACACCAATCATCACAGAGATTGTACATGTACCTGAAGAAAAAAGTAACGAGACACTTGACCAAACTATTAAAAAACATATAGAGGCAGCTGTACCTGAAATTGCAGCATCAGTAGTAAATGTATTGCGACAAGAGGGAGTGATAAGACAACCAATTGACATTCCTGATGTTCCATCTAATGTGTCAAACATAAACAAAGGTAGCAATAATATACCGATAAACTTGGTACAACTAGACAATGCAAATAATGTTGCAAATCAAAACAATATTGTTAATACAAACATTACATGTACAAGTGAAGGCAACAGTGCCATCAATTTTTCAAAAGAAAGTATTTCAAAACCATTGGCTCTGGGTATAGACCCTAAGATAAAAGCAAAAATCTGGGCTAATGAATATATTGATCTGGGCATGTTGCTTAATCGCAAGTTTCCCAAAGTTCGATTTCAACCTGTTGAAACACCCAGTGGTAACATGAGTTGGGAGAAACAGGAAAACCCAACATTTAAATTCGACAATATTGCACACTGGCTGTCTGCATTTCACATTTTTGTCAATATCTATGTTGCAAAATTTCCACATGAAGCAGGGTCTTTGATGAAGTATCCAAATACAATCCAAACATTGGCCAGAAGGTCCTGTGAAGTAGCAGCCTTCATATATGATAGGACTTTTAGGGAATGGAGAGAGCATGACTTCCATAACTTACCTTGGGATCAAGTAAATACAGAGTTATACTAAGAAGCTATGTCTCTAGGGTTAAAAATAAAATTTGAAAAACTTGCAAAATCCTCCACAAGTCTGAGTTTGCCCTTTCGAGCTGGGGGGGCTTCAACAAAGAGCCCCAATAAAAGATTTTGTTGTCATAGCTTCAACAACAATGGAGGCAAATGTACAAGGGGACCATCATGCAAATACCCACATATCTGCGAAAAATGTGGGGAATCACATAGCAGAAAACATTGAAATACCAATGACAGTGGTCCAAGTGGATCAAAGGCTCACACAAAAAAGGGGAAATAATTCTCATTCCCAAGTCGTCACTCCTATTAAAGTAGAAAACTTTGAAATGTGGCTTAAAAATTATGATAAAATAAAAAGAGAATTTCTAGTTCAAGGATTTACTCAGGGTTTTAGAATTCCTTATGAAGGCAAACGAGAATTTAAATATAGCAGAAACTTACTTTCTGCGCGCAATCATTTAAATGTGCTAAGAGAAAAAATAAATAAGGAAGTACAATCTGGTCGGGCAGCAGGCCCCTTTTTAAAGACCCCTTTTCCTTCATTGCAAATTTCACCATTAGGTTTAGTCCCAAAGAAGGCCCATGGAGAATTTAGAGTAATACATCATTTGTCATTTCCAGAAGGCACGTCTATCAATGATGGTATTCCAGATTCAGAATGCTCAGTGCAATATCAAACTATTGAAGATGCAATACGACTAGTCAAATTTTATGGTCCAAATTGCCTAATGGCAAAAACTGATATTGAGAACAGTTTTAAAATCATTCCAATTCATCCTGGTGATCATGAACTGCTAGGTTTTGTGGTCGATGATCAATACTATTATGATAAAACTTTACCGTTGGTTTTGGAGGGGTGTTTGGTACTCAGTGGTTTGCAGTTGCTTGGAACAAAGTTTGGGAAACTTATCATATAACACTAAAAGAATTTTTTCCCATTGTTGTTGCAATTGAGTTGTGGGGAAATTTTCTCAGAAACAAATGTGTAATTTTTCATACCGACAATTTAGCTTTAGTGCATATTATAAATAAACAGTCATCAAAACAAACACTTATCATGCAATTAGTTCGAAAATTTGTAGTATTGATTTTACAGCACAATATATTATTTAAAGCAGCACACATTCCAGGGGTTAACAATGTTGAGGCTGACCTTCTTTCTCGGTTTCAATTACAGCAGTTCCGAGAAAAGTTCCCGATGATGGACCCTCAACCAGTAGTCAAATCAGTGGAAATGCCGAAGCTTTAAAATCAAGGGCAGCACAACTTTTAAATGAATCACTGAATAAAACATCAAGAGAATCATATTCAAGAATTTTTAAATTCTATGAACACTTTATCGAACAAACTTACTCAACTAGTTCAATCTTTCCTGTATCCTTAGAACATTTAACAATGTTCATAGCTCATTGTTTTGATAGAAACTTAGCATCGTCTACCATTTTATCATACATGTCGGCCATTAGCTATATGCTACAATTAAGAGGTTATACTGATTTGACAAAACATTTTATAGTGGAAAAGACACTACGGGGTTATAGCAATTTAAGAAAATCATGTGATACTAGGCTTCCAATAACGCCAGAAATTTTGAGAAATCTTGTTGATTCATTAGTTCATACTTCACACTCAAAATTTGTTTTAATTATGGTAAAGTCAATGTATTTAATGGCTTTTCATGCCTTTCTTAGAATAGGTGAGATAACCGGACTAATGCCACCTCATGGTAATGCATTAGCAAGAAAAAATATTCGTTTTGTATTTGAAAATGACAAAGATGAATTACCATCTGCTATAGAGATCAAAATGTCACAATATAAGCACAGCACAAGGAAACATATACCAGTTTTGTTGGTTCAAAGACAACAAATACATAAATACTGTCCAGTTATTGCTCTTTGGGAATACTTGCAACTCAGAGGCCAGGAAAGTAAAAACGAACAGCCTCTTTTTTCTTTTATGAACAATGACTCAGTTTCTAGAAATTATTTCACAGATCAATTAAAACTCTCTCTTAGATTTTTGGGACTTCACATACAAAATTATAAATCCCATAGTTTTAGAATTGGGGCAGCAACCACGGCGTGGGCCATGGGATGTTCAGAAGAACAAATTCAACAAATGGGCCGTTGGAATTCCAAAGCCTTTAAGAAATACATTCGCATTCCAGTATTAAAATTATGAATTTGAAACCTACAAATGTCAGTTAACCAGTTACAGTTTTGACATGGAGACAAGAGCTTCTGTCAAATGCATATGTAATATTAATATAATTTTGAAAGGCAGCCAGTGTGCAAATTAATCGTCATTCATTGGTTTATATATGTCATGATATTTTCTTTATATTCTTGGGGACAAGAGCCTCACCCATATTACTTCATTGATATTTGTACATTGTATTTTGTCATGTATATGCTTTATATTAGTCAAATTCTTGGGAACAAGGGTCTCAGAATTTTTGTGTTTTGTCATTATTTTGTCAAATTCTTGGGAACAAGGGTCTCAGAATTTTTTGTTATTTCATATTTGTCAAATTCTTGGGAACAAGGGTCTCAGAATTTTTTGTAATTTCATTATTTTGCCAAATTCTTGGGAACAAGGGTCTCAGAATTTTTTGGTTACTCTCTTTTTTGTCAAATTCTTTGGAACAAGGGTCTCAGAATTTGCTGAGGACAGGTTGTGGATGGGGACATTGTGTTCTTTTACATTCATTGTGTTGCACATTCATTTCATTCACACAATTTGTGGCATAATTTTGTCCCCCATCTTTGATGGTTGCATGATATTATTATGGTAGATTTTGTTATGTAATAGAAGTGTTTATGTTTTATTGATTTTTTGTATAATTCTGATGTATATATTATGTTGATTGATTTTTTCCTTTTCGTCATTTTAATAAATGACCATTTTCAATTCAATACAGTGTTTCTTTTCATTGTCTAACAACCATCAAACAGAGCACAACTTCAACAGTTTGTGCCATAAAGTTCAATTTATAACTTTGATATAAATCAATTTATGGCACATATTTATTTTAAAAAATTTATTTCATGTTGATAGATTTAGAATATATTTATTTTGAGAAATTTTGTTTGGGCTAAGCGACCTTTACCTAATTACTTGTTTATCAATTACATAGGGGTCAGCCACGCGGTCATTGACCTACTTGCAAGCATCATTCCTTTGTCTCAAGTCAACAGAGTAACATCAAAAAATTTACTGCCAGTGTTGGTTGTAAAAGAATTTTTTAAAATACCCTCCCTCCCTCCCTTTTCTAAACTGAAATTAAGTCATTTAAAATATTTACTTTACATGTTTTATAAATAAAGTTTAGGTCAGGCATAATTTTGTCCCCCATCTTTGATGGTTGCATGATATTATTATGGTAGATTTTGTTATGTAATAGAAGTGTTTATGTTTTATTGATTTTTTGTATAATTCTGATGTATATATTATGTTGATTGAGTTTTTCCTTTTCGTCATTTTAATAAATGACCATTTTCAATTCAATACAGTGTTTCTTTTCATTGTCTAACAACCATCAAACAGAGCACAACTTCAACAGTTTGTGCCATAAATGTATTATGCGATCTTTCGCCATACATGTATATCCCAAATAAAGTTTACATCTGATTGTATATTTGTTAGATTCCAGAATATTAATGCGCTGACGCAAAGACTTTTTTCAAATAAATCAAATTTACAACAAAGGTTCGGGCAATAAATTGGACGCATGTTTCGTTTACTCAAGACTTATCAGAGACACTCTAGCCAAATAGCTGAAAATGCCAAGATAAATATGAATATGAAGAGTATAGAGCAGTATACTAATCATAAACAGTAAAGTAACAACACGATAGTGCCGGATCATGACCCTTTGGTCGCAGTTAAAGATAAGATTTACCTTAGTCTTGGGTACATGTAAGAAGAATTTTCATAAATATTGAAATTTACACGGGTAAATTCCATGGCTTTGAACTATTTGTCAACACAAAAACACAAAGCTAAAGATCGATAGTTGTAATTGACTATAACACTTTGATGATGCACTTGTGCAGTACAATATTCGAACAAGCAGCGCTAGCTGATATTATACTCAGCATTGCTTCATTCAATATCGTTTTGTTGCCTTATAAAAAATCAAATTTAACTCGCAGAAGTGCAACAATATTTTTATCGATTATCATAAACAAAATCCACAGAATATAAACAAATGAATGTACAAGTGGACCTCAAACATCCGGCGACTTTCGTTGGTGGGTCATAAGATATTTTTGCAAAGGAACTTTTTCTAATTGAGTCAAAAACTCTATACATTTGTATGTTCATATTTGTATTCGAATGTTGTAATGTTTGTTTAACCCTTTACAAGAGCCCCTGTGACCAAACTTGAATAGACGAGACCTCAAGGACGAGACACACTTCAAGTAAATCAAACATCATGCATTTGGGTACAATCTTAATATTTTGCATGAAAATTCGCTTGGATGAAATTCGATATTCCAATGGACGCCCCCCATCTGCACTTGCTCGGCTAATAAAGTAGGCGAATTCGATGAGAATTGCAGTTTGCGTTTTTCTACCTTATATTTTCATACATAAAGAATATGATATCGTGTATAAAAAAACTCCTGGACGTTCTACCTCGAGCGTTCTACAAAATTCACGTTTGTTGTTTTTAGATTTGAATTATTTGAAAGATGTAATTCGAATATCAAAATTGCTCAAAAAGATGTATTGTTACATTCTGTAGCGATAACCGTTTCTTCTTTGATGATTCGTCGACGAAGTTTGATCGAGTTATGAGTATCCAGGTTCCGAAGAAAGATATCATGCAATGCGTAGTAGCTACTGACCAGTACATGTTGTTTTTTTTTATGACTGAATGACCGTTTCTCTTGTAAATACGACCTTTTATTGTTTTGTCTTTTTTTAATTAGGAATTCAAGACTACTTTTCATCGTTCTGTTAATATATTTTTACTTTATTTTTTTCATAAATTTCTTTTTTAGTACAAAAGAGCTAAATTTTATTTATTTTTTTTACAGGCCAAATACGGAAAGACTTGGGTTTCCGGAATTATATTTTGCAAAATTTGTTTATAAAATACGTAATAAAATCAACATTTCTGCACCGTTTTCAATTAAACTTTGCAGAATAGTTAAGTATATAATAACACAGAGTTCAAAGAGTTTTAAAGTTACAAAACACAAGAAACATTTTGATAGGAAACAACTTTTTGTCTAAAATGTGATAAAAAACTGAGCATTTTCAAAAGCATCGATTTTGATGAAAAACTCGAGTACAATCTGGCAAAATCTTTATTAACAGTAAGATAAAGGGTTATTCTTGATAATTTTGTCCAAAATTTTGATTTTTTTTCATAAAAGAAATATTTGTTTTGAATGGAGGGATTTTTACAAAAATACACCCCTGTTAAAAAAAGCGATTTTACCAAAAAATGCCCGAGACGAATTCGTGACGACCCACTTAAAATCAAAGCTAAATGGTTGTATAATATTCCCTAAAAAAATTAGCTGTGTGTTATGTCGGTACATTAAACTCCTTAAATAGACGACTTTTTACCGATCAACCGCTGCACTAATAATCTGATACATAATGAAAAGAAAATTTGAAATTAAAGGTTCAATATTAGTAAGTTTAGCTGAAATAGTATTTCTTTGGATACTAGTAGGTAGCCCAATTTCAAACAAAATCAAATATTATTTATTTCTAATATGTTTGTATTTTAGCTCACCTGGCAAAAGGCCATGTGAGCTTATGCCATCACTATGGCATCGTCATCGTCCGTCATCCTTTAACAATTTCAGTCAGAAATCTTCTCCTCGGAAACCACTGAACCAATGAAACTGAAACTTTGCATATTGGCAAGGCGATAAAAAAAACCATAGCAAAAAGGTATCAATTGGGCATTCAACCATTGTCAAAACACCAAAAGGGAAGGACAAGGACAAAATCAGTCACGACAAACAAGAACAATGTGTACATTTTCCTAACCACCAATACAGATTGATCTTCACTATTGAAACATTAAAACATCATTAATATAACATTTGTAAACATAAGAGGGTGTGGATGGGGTTTCCAGAATAGAGAATAATGGCCCAAAAAAAGAATAATGACAAAAAAAAAACTAAAGAATAGAGAATAATGACCCTTACAGAATATAGAATAATGTGAAAATTGACTAAACCCCCACCAAACCCTTTACAGAATAGAGAATAAAGGGCAAAAAATTCTGATATTCTGATTTGTTTGGAATCATTTGATTTTTTTTTTACATCACTGACCACCAATACGACGAAAGCATCGATATTATGTACCTTCAGCAGGTCATTATTTATGGTTGTTGTGTAGCTGACTAAATATTTATGGATTGGTCCATCATATTACGTACCAAAAACTCTGTTTTTGTTTCGCCAAATTTTATAACGGCTTTTTTATATTTTGACCAAAGTTATGGCAATTCTCACAGTTTCCTAAGGCAGCAACAGTTTGAAATTCTGGGGGGATCGAGGTATGGATTTTAGCCCCTCGACAATTTATTTTTTTTCTTTTTGGGTCAAGGACAATTTATTTTTTCCCCAAAAATTGAAAACAAAATATTTTTTTTCAAAAAAATCCATACCCCCCCCCCCCGAATTTCAAATGGTTGCTGCCTAAACATTTTAAACTCCAAATATAAATTTACCTTTAAATATGTTCTATTTTTAGTAATAGTGGCCATGTATCTTATCATCTTGTCAACATAAAATAAAATAAAGAAATAAAAAATATTTGATTTTGTTTGAAATTGGGCTAGCCATCCAAAGAAACAGTTAAACTTATCAATATTGCAACTTTAATTTCAAATTTTCTTTTCATGATGCATCAGATTATCTGGTAAGGCAATAAGAATAATTTTCATGGAAAAAATCAGGCATTAGACCTAAGTCCTAGGCATTAAGCTTAATGCCAAATTCTATTTAGGCATTAACACTAATGACTATGTATTATCTTATTGCCTAGGATTTAAGCTTAATGTCTAATTATACCTATTGCCTCTAACATATACATGTAGTTAATTCATTTTACATCACTGGGAATGCTGTATACATTCTAAGATTCTATACATGTAGTTAATATTATACGAGTATTTATGACAATTGATTGAAATACACGTCATCCAAGAAACTTATTTCAGTATAGAATCAAGGGGTGTTTTGACACATTTTAGTTGTACACTAGATTATCACATTTTTAAATCTTCCCCTTTGGCTGTTTTTTTTTTGGGGGGGGGGATCATTAATTATGGGTCTACGTATGCTGAAAACCCAATAATCTATGTAGTCATTAATATTCTTTGATCCAAACTTTGCATTTTTATATACATTGGGGGTTGAATCCATAAAAACTGAAAGAGATAGATCTATAATCAAAATAAGAAATAGAAATACTATGCACCATGAACTACGCTATCTCTCATCTCGCCATGAAATATACTAGTATGCAGAGTTTCATAAAAATTGATATTGAATTCTGTAAGTGGGATACATGTATCAAAATGGAATTACAAACACAATCTACATTTCTTTAACAGACTTTGCTAGCAAGGGCTATCAAATCTTTGGCTTTACAATATCTTTGAGCACATGTAATGTATTTTAAATGCCTATACAAATGAATATTACAAAAAGGCATATCTCTTTTGCATTTTCCTAGTCCTTTTACATTTCAAAATTTAGGAAACAACAAAACAAGGGTGATCAGTGTCAAATGTCCAAGAATAAAAGGCTAAAGAAGCAAATGGCAAACCGGTGAAATTGAAGTTCATCATTTTTCAGACTTGGTTTATACATTAAAAAATGGTGGGCTAACCAAGTTGTATGGCGCTAAATTTTCCTCTTCCATTGCAATATATTGGCTCCGTAGTAACTTACAACACAACACTGTTGAGATATACAATAATGAAAGTTGGACGAATGTTTCAGTACATCAGACAGGAAAGAAATAATAAAATGCTCAACATAAATGATATCGAATGCAATTTTTTGAGAGACATTTAATACTATTTTTTCAACTTAAAGCACTGTCATAACGTATGAGTTGTACACACCATATGCCGGCTATGTAGGTTTGATACTTTTCAAGATAAAAAATTAATTACTTGGAACATATTTGCGTATGTCGCATTCTTTTGCCGCAATATAACGAGGCATTATTGACAGGGAGGACATGATAAATAAACCTAAAAAAGATGCCTTTTTTTCTCCTTTGAAACGAGTCTTGTGACTGGTCGGTGGGTATAGGAGCACAACTTGTTCTAATTGGACTATACATGACTTTACTGAAAAACAAATTGCAGTAACAACATAGTAAAAAGTAAATAACAAAGTAAACAAGATTGGTGCACGTAGCCATGTGTCCCTTGCCGCTGCATGAAAGTTGTGTGGTATGTAAATTCAAGCGATATATTACTCTGAGAAACGACAGATCTCCCAGTTAAGTTTTGTTCAATCATGAAAAGTTGGAAATTCACTAAGTACGCTTACTTGTTCGCAATTCCCGAATTAAAGGGATGATCCATTTTCCTAAAATCGGTGGAGGAAAAATATATTACAACATTTCGCATTTTTAAATTGCGAAAATGAATGAAACCATCTTGTTCATTTCAAAATATGGGATGATCACCTACTAATAGTACCCTATCAGTATGTAAAGTTTCAGCAACATCCGTTCAGTAGTATCCGAGGAGTTGCACCCACAAAAATGTTTGACAAAGTCCCATTTTTTTGGACTGGAAAATCACAAATTCGTAAATAAGTCGAAATCTGTAAATATTGCTTCACAGTTTTTGTTGTTGTTATTATTATAGGGTACCTTTTGCTATATCAGCCTACAAAATTTCAGAACCTTGTGCACCTAGGTAACCGAGATATTGGATGTCCTATATTTTGACCTTTCTTCCCCGTTTCCATGGAAACGGCTGCCATTTTGAAAATTCCAAATATGGGATGATCACTTACTAATAGTTCCCTATCATTGTGTAAAGTTTCAGCAACATCCGTTCAGTAGTGTCCGAGGGGTTGCACCCCAAAAAAAAAACGTGACGGACGGACGGACGGAGACCATTACTAGGTCCCTCCGACGTGTTGCGGCGGGGGACAATTAAAGTTATAATTATTACACTCAAAATAGATATATTAATGTAAAGATGTTTCCATACACATAATTGCAAAGAATGCATGGTTAGTTCAGCTTATACCCGAATGAATTTATACTTGTAAAACATATAAAACAATCCTCGCAATAAGTCAATTTACTACTAAACATGGTTGACATCAATGATACACAAGTGTCTTTATTTGCTTCAAAGATGTCTAGCCTTAATCTTGGTGTTGTTTTTCCTTTACTTTACACCATTTCACCAGGTGACTGGATCTATTTGTAAATGTATTGAACTTCTGCTCACCAAGTCGAGAAATTGCCCTATTTACCACTTCTTTTGGTTCATAAATATCTTCGTTAGAATAATCATGAACAAAAACGTTCTGGTCCTTCAGATCAAACGAAAATTCTTCCTGGACAACCGTTCTTGTTCCTGTAAGCCCAGGATAGTTGTAGTGGATGACGTCACACTTGAATGATTCCGGATATTGAACTTGAATAACTACGGCATCATGGGAAAGCCAACAATACGTGAAATTGATAACATCACCGGGACGGATATCTTCAAATGCTTCTGCTCTCTTGTAAGGAAGGTTTTCAGTAGAGTTCTTTCCAGTCTGAAATAGGGAAAAAAAGAGTGAATTAGTTAAAAAAGAAATACTGGTAATAAACATAATTGGCAATATAACTAAGAAGAAGAGAGGCCAGTATAAAATTTTGAATTGAAGAAATCAATAAGAAACTATAAGTTATTATGAAATTACAAAATTAAGAAAATTCAAAACAAATCGTTACAAATACTTTCGTTTCGATGCTTATTGAACATGGGTTTGCTAAAAATGTATGTTTTTGTATGTATTTTTTTATGATTTTTATGTCTGCCGAGTTTGTCTGCAGTTTTTGGATCTATAACATTCGAGGGCCCCATTGGTACACCTTTGTATCCTTTGTAATCTTTCTTCAAGAAGCTTCTCTATACACTGCATGTTCATGAACTTCGTCTTTTAAATCCTTTTTAAAGTCAAGACTGGAGCTCAAGCATTATAGCATGTCTTACCTTGCAATATCTTGACAGATGACTTGATCTGAAACTGTAGAAATGAAAGTCTTGGGATCCAATTTTATCAATTGCTCGTTGTACAACCTCTTCAGCGGGGAATGCATGCTCTTTGCTAAAGTCATACACGGAAATATTTTTCTTTTTAAGATCAAAATAAAAGTCTTCTTTGACAACTGTTCTGGTTGTTGTAAAAAGACCAGGATAATTAAAATGGACGACAGTCACTTTTACTACGTTTTCATTGATTTCGTGGCATACTGTTTTCTTTGCAACGACGCCTTCATGGTAAAGGCCTATATACGGAAATGTTATGACGTCACCCTCATTAACCATTGCGCACCGCTTCACCACGTGTTTTGGAATGTTTGCAGCAGGACGGATGATAGGCATAATTGTATCAATAAGAAGAGATGAGACAAAAGGGACAGCCACGGCAAAAGCCGTGCTGATTCCAATGTAAAGAAACGATACGTGAAACATAACGGAAATCCCCAAGGTTATTAGACTAAACACGAGCGAAGCGAGTAATTTATTGCATTCTCTATCAAAACATTCGAGGCACAAAATTCCCTGACTTTTCTTGCTATATAAGCTTGCAATCTGATCGACAATTGAAATTAGGCTAGCAATAACTGCTATTGGAGCAAAACCTCGAATCACTGGCTTCAGTTTGTCGCATATCATAACAGCAATTCTGAACGAAAACCGAAGTACCCAAGCTATGATTGATTTAATGTACGCTGATAGTTTCTTGAATTGGTTACTGAATTTTAGCCCTGTTGCAATTTCGTTTGATTTGTCTTCACAATTGTTTGATGGTAACCAGTAAGAGTCTTGTTGCTTCTTTTGTTCAAATCTATCTGCCATTTTATTTGCTCTTTCAATGATTTCTTCCCTAGTGTACAAAGAAGTAGGATATCGAATAATGTCTATAAGTCCTTCTCCAAAGTTTAATCTTTTTGTTTCTCTTATAACAGCTATTTCACTATTCATTGTCTTTTGGAAATGGACCAAAGTAACATCTCTGACTTGTTCAGAAGAAGGTGCTGTTTCAACTCTGGTAACAATAGCATGGTGGTTGTAAAAATTAATTTGACCGAAAAGGCGATGAAACCGAATGTGATCTCCCGGAGTAACTTGCGTTGCAGACGACACATTTTCATACTTGACACAGTCCTCGCATACGACATCAAGTGTCGTCAAAAACTGCTCACTACCACCTGTTTTTTCACCAATATCAATAATTTGACCTAAATCGACGGTTTGTGATAGCTCTTTTGTATTTAAGTCTGATATGACGTCATGTGTAATTCTCTGAATTTCAGAAGAATTAAGTTTTATATCATTCTTCACGGAATCATCTACGTGTAAATTTCCCTTTTCTTCTTCGAACAATTCCTTGAATTCTTTTTCATAGTTGTTTAAACTTTTAAGCAAATTTGCAACTGTGTCATCCTCAGTGTTGAAAATCTTTGTGGTTGGTATGATTTGTCTTGCAGATGCCATCTGTAAATAATAATAACATTATAACAAACAGTTGCCACTGCTCTACAAAATAAGAAATTTCAAGTCCAGTTGAAAAATAATAGATTATTAAACAACACGCAGGCCTTAATTACATAAAAAGATGTCAACAACAGAAAATGAAACAAGAGGCTCACAGGAGCCTGAATCGCTCATCTGACATATGTGCCTGAAGTAAAGGTTATTAGGCAAAATCTATTTGACATTTTTGAAAGGGTCACAAGTTTAATAAGGGGGCCATCTGACAATATGGTTCAACTTAATGTAGTAATGATTGTACAGAGTAATATTCTTTTCATAATTTTCTTTTCTTCAACATTCTTAGACAAAAAACCTCTAAAATGAACTGTATTACAATCTTGACCATATTTCATATTTTGTAGATCATGATGTGCTTAACAATATGCAATTCACATTTCTTAAATATCTCATATAGATTTTAAGATTGAGCTTAAAACATTTTTGTAAGTGCAAAATTCATAAAAAAAATTAAAATAAAAGGGCAATAACTCTTTCATGGGTTGATTGATCATCTTCAAAATTTCAGAGCTGGTGGATCTAAAGGTGCTGAATATTTTTGTTTTCAATCAAAATTTAAAAACCTGTCACCCATTTTGAGTTATTAGCAAACAAATGTAGTTTACCCCAATGTTCTATTTTTAGCAACAGCGGCCATGTACAACCAATCAAAAATCCCCACATCAGTTCTATGCACCTAATGCTGATAAACAACAATACCAAGTTTGGTTCCAATTGGACGTAAAGTGTCAGAGGAGTTAACGTTTTCAATGTAATGAGGAAATGCTGTTAGGGTCAGATGAGCTTAAAAAGCAAATTCTTACAAATGTCGTAATTCTGTAAAATAAAATACAAAACTGGGAGATATGAAATCATCACAAAACAAACTACACAATAAGCAAAATACACATAATACAACCAACATGAACTCGGATGCCCCGGAAGAGTTTTGCTACTGCAAACATGGCCAACATTACCAACGCAATTTACTTATCTGGTAATAAAAGTACGACAATGCTAAACATCTATCTATGTCAACCCAACAGCTGTGCTCATCTGAAATCACAGAAATCCCGTGACATGATGTCGTTCGTAAAATTTCTCGAGTAAAGAAAACCCAGTGAACGTTTACCTGTGTATTATATTGCCTGTCATACGTGATGCTCTACATCTCATGAAATCTAAATCGTCCCATTTAGTTCTGGAATAAGAAATCAATAATGATTCATAAATCCCATAAGCTGACTTGGAATTAGCAATACGACGGGTCTGCTATAGCAGGCAGGAACCGCTTACTCTTCCGGAGCACCTGAGTTCACTCTTGTCACGACTTTAGTTCGCGTTGTTGATTTCCGTTCGGTTGATTTTGTGTTTCTTCGTGCTGTTCTTGTTTGTGTTTACCGGTTTTGTCGTTGCCCTTTCAGACTTTTGACTCTCGAATGCCCAATTGGTGCCTCTTTGCTTCTGAAACTATTACTTCACATAATGGGAACATGTCAATTGAAGTATTTAATGTAGAGTAATCAATATTTTAGTGCAATTACAAGATAAAAATTACTTGCAGCGGAGAAGTCCCTCCGTCAATTCTTTTGGATTTTTGAGAATCCTCATTTGATTGTAATCTTTACTAGAGTAGCAACAACCGAAATATTTTGGAAGGTCGGATTTGACATCCGTTAGAGTTGATGTTTACAGAACACAAAAAAAGATTTAGCTTCACATTTGAAGGAAGGAACGCCAAAAACTTTAGTACAAACATAGACTGGGAGTGCACTGTAAAAAAATGCTTTGGAAAAGTAAGATATTTTGCAACTATTTAAATGTATTTTTATAGCGTTTAAGGAGCAGAGGTACCAATGTGGTATCCAAAAGTCAAAAGTCCGAAAGGGCAGAGACAAAACCAGTAAACACCAACAAGAACGGGACAAAAACAGACAACATGTAAAACATGGAAACACAAAATAACTGAATATCAATCATCAACGGAACTCCAGTCGAAACGAAAGTGAACTCAGGTGCTCCAGAAGAGTAAGCAGATCTTGCTTGCTATAGCACACCCGTCGCGTTGCCAACAGTCAATTTGAATTAGTTCCATGTAGAATAAAAAGTTTTTTAAGTCTAAATCCAAAACCAAGTGTACATGTATCACTACTTCATGTACTTTAAACCGTAAAACATTTAATAACCAACTTTAAATGTTCGCTCATTCATCTTTAAACTTTTATAATAAATACATTTTCAAGTCAACTTTATTAAGTTATTTGATTCCTAATACAGGGCTAGTGTTCCACTTGACTAACTAAACTTAATACATGAAAAACCTTAAGCTTATGGTAGGCATAATATGCATAAATGTATAAACACACTCCTAGGTTGTCGATGCTTTCGTCGCTATTATACCAAAGAAATATAGATAAATTGCAAAGATGGCTCAAATTTAACAATTACATTTTTGTTATTGTTATAAATCTTTTGGAGAAACGCATGATCATCAACACTTCAAAAAATTTAGATTCAAAGATATCAAACCTTTGAAGTTGATTTCACATTAACGGCTTAAAGAATTGTTAACTATACAAATTCAAATGTTTATAACATGATACATGAAATGAATTAACCGTCTCAAGCTTTACTCACAAAATAAAAAAGTAAATATATATTTAAAAAATCTTACTTCTTTCGATACATGCAACTATCAACCATGTTAACTTTATTTTTGGAACTTGAATGAAAATACATATGATTAACTACTTCTCAAGCATAAAAATACACATTCAACCGGGTAAAGTAACCAGAACACGATTTTATATGATGTATTCTTAATAGAAAGCCACATTACACGTCATAAAAATATATCTAAAAAATAGATAGAAAAAGATACAAACAGAGATTAGAGTCGGCAATGTTAAGATGTTCAAACAACAATAGAACAATATATGTCGTGTTCAACAATACAAACGTCGTTAAGTGTGTATATGAAAAACAAACAAACATTTGAAACACTACAACAAAAAATATTTCGAGCTAACAGTGAATAGAACGCTTATGCATTTCACAGGCGTTTGGATCCAGGATTTTATTATTTTTCTTTTAAGGTATATAAAAATTCTGACCCTAGCTATAATACTTTTTCAACAACTATTTTCAGAGCTGTCAAACAAATAGTAATATACATGATATAGCGAGGTTCAGACTTTTTCATATACACAATAAATAAATAAAAAAATCATATACCCAACCGCCTTTGGTGCACTTAAGTTTTTCGGACAGCTTTAATGTCCCTCTTTTCTGTTTGAGCAAACTTAAATTAGTATCAGCATAAAAATACAGGTTAAGCAGTATCAACAAAACAGTCAATTTAGTTAATATGCAGTTTGTTAGCTGCATTCGAAACACAGCCTTAGTATGTCAAAAATAAAAAAATACAAATACAGATATAAATATAGTCATATTCTTAAACATTGCGTACCTTTAATAACCGACTTTGAATTATTAAAACAACGGTACAAGAGAACAAATAACCTTTGTGATAATCTTTTGTAATCCAATACGTACAGATTAATATTATCAAATCAAATTTAAATTTCTTCAATTTAAAAACCGGATTATTTTCAATATGAATAGCCAAATAGAATACCAAAGATTTAATTTTTACTCTTGGATATAAATGTTGATATTCTATCGTCAGTTGTTTGTCATTTCCAGGGAAACAAAGATATCGTATATGCTTTATCAAAATTGAATATGTTGTTACACATGTCATATAAATTTGTTGAAATTTAATTGTATTCCAAGTTGCATTCACTTTTGTATCAATGTTTGTTCTAGTCCATCATGTTAACTATAGTTATTTTATTTTGTTTCTTCCATGTATATCACGTTCTATTGTACGATTTTAACTGTTTGGTTTATCTAGTTAGGTGTTTCTTTTTTTCTCACAGTCTTTTGATTTTTATTTTTGTTTTGTTTTTATCCAGATAGCTTAAAATTGCTTACAAGACAAAAATCAGACACCAATTATTCAATTTTAATCAGACATGTCCAAATGCTACGGATATTCATTTTGAATTTAAAAAAAAAAACAAGCAAAAAAAAAATAACACACAAAATTAACGAGCTATAAAAACCATTTGAATTTATAAACTTATATGTATTATTTATAACTTGTATAAAATGATAAACATTTGTCATAGTTGTAATTACAATGTATCATCAGCTGTCAAATATTGTATGATAAGCATTAACAAATATTTTGTAATACGAATACGAATACGAATCTTTATTGTCATAAAACTTTCATACAGTTTGTGACACATAAACATACACAGACATAAAACTAACTAAAGCACACAATAATACATAGTTTACAAGTAAAGAAAAAATAAACAAATAATCATGAGCGTAGGTGCTTACCTCTACGAATCAATAAAAGGCAAAAATGCCGCTTTCAGCACCTTTTTTCTTTAACTCTACATATATGTAAATATCTATATTTAGAAGCAGAAAATTACACACCATTTAGGCTATACATATTCATAACCTTCTTTTTCAATCATTTAATAAAAAGATACCTTTTACTTTACCTTAATAAACCACCGTTACACATGTGTGACAGGATATTCGTTGCTACCAGCAAACATTTTGAATGATAAAACGTCCCCCACAGCTGAATTTTGTTATCACTCTATTAAGGCACCGAGCATTTGATTTTCTTGGGGGGCCTTTGATTTTCACCCAAGCCGGGAATTTTTTTTGACCGCTGCGCGGGCCAGCTTATTTCTCTACATACACTCAATGCTAGAAAATTTTGTTCAGAAAATCTTTTTTTTTTTCTAATACGCAAAAGAGAGCCAGACTATTTTTTTGGCCAAAAATCAGAGCCAGAATATTTTTTTTTAAATCCCACCCTGCCCCCCCCCCCCCCCCCGAAAATCAAATGGTCGGTGCCTAAACAATGTTAAAAGAACATAATGAAACTATGGTTGGTGGTTGGTCGTGAATACTACCTATTCATATGCCTTACATTTACAACTTTGCTGCATTTTTTATCTGTTTTATTCAGAATGTATTTGTTCTTTCAATTAGTGTTAATATATGGTAAAGCTAGTGCAGTTTTATAAAAGTGTATGAAAGAATCAGAGGTTCAAATGGGGTGTTCGAATGTGAAAAGTCCGAAAGTTCAGACAAAACCAGTAAACACCAACGAGAACAAGACGTAAAAAAACAGACAACATAAAGCACAGAAATACAAAAACAACCAGAATAGCAATCAACAACGAGAACTCAAGTCGTAACTAGAGTAAACTTAGGTCCTTCAGACGAATAAGCAGTTCCTGATTGCTTCAGCATATCTGTGGCGCTGCCAACTGACAATTCAGTGTGTCAAATCTGGTAAAGGAAGACAAAACAAAACCCTATGACAAATTAACATCTACACTCATCTGAGAGACTGAAATCCTGTATTCGCAGCGATGTTAATGAAGTTAGTCCCGCCAAAAGTTAAAAAAAGTATTCAAGAGTTGTCTCCCTTATTGCGACGAATACTCGGAAAAATAAAATGCCTGTACCATATACATTCGATAAAATATTTGTAATTTTAATATCTTATGTAGTCTGACAATATATTGAAGTCACACATAAGTTGCCTTCTCTTTGCAGATGACATAATTTTATTGTCAGAGTCTCAAGAAGGACTTCAAAATAGCATAAATAAATTGTCTAATTACTGCGACAAATGGCAGTTAAGGTAGATGGGGTGTCTATCACTGAGCATCTTTTTGCACATCTATCATAACTTTTCATTTTGTAATGCTAGCTATTCTAATTGATATCTTTTCGGCTAGGTAAACATCAAAATGTATTATTACAACAACAATTTGGAAAAAACTCACCTTCTTTGTGAATTTCAATATTTTCCCGTACTTTTTAAGGGGAGATAATTTGTATAGAAATAATAGGGAAATAGCACATTTTTTCAATTTTTCCAAAAATTTTGCTGGTGAACTTTATTTTTTATTTTGTATATTTCAAAATGAATACAAAACAAAAATTTTCACATTTTTTTTAGAAAAATCTATGGAGTAGATTTTCTTAGATGAAGAAAATTTGAATTTTCCCTATTGATCCTATATTAAAAGTACCAAAATCATGCATTTTTCAAAGTCATTTCTATAAAAAATCCTCTGGTAAACTTTGATTTTTTTAATCGAAATTTAAAGTACCATTCTAGAGCTAACTGTGGCCAAAATTTAAGAAAATTGTATGGATAAATTTTTAGACACCCCATCTACCTTAACTGTAAATGATAAAAAAAACTAAATCCATGATATTTAAAAAAAGAAATACTAAACTGGAAAATTCATTTATTCATTATAAAAATAACTCTATTGAGAATGTTTCAGAATACAAATTTCTTGGTACTACTCTTGAATGCAATGGGAATTTAACCTCAAGTATATTAGATCTAACCACGAAAGCAAAAAAAGTTCAGTTTACTTTATACTCTAAATTTACATCTATGGGTAATGTCCCCACTAATGTTGCATTAAATTTATTTGATGCACTTATTAAACCTATTTTAATGTATAATCTTGATATATGCATGATGGATCAGTATCTTCCATTTTATAGAGCAAAAATGAGAACAAAAAATACAAATTATCCGGAAGTATTTTTGGATCCATTTACGTTTATAGAAAAAAAAGGTTCATTTGACATATTGTAAATATATCCTTGGTGTTAAACGAAGCTCTTCAAATCTGGCCTCACGTTTAGAACTTGGCCGCTCCCCTATAGAAAAATTTATTAAAATTCAGTCACTTTTATATTATGCCAGATTACATACTACTAACATTAATCCTCTATTGAAAGAGAGTTTTGATCTGTGCAAGACATTAGATTCTGAGAATATCTACTCATGGGTTACTTATATAAAAGATATCATCTCTGACACTGATATTGATGTAAATAAAATTAATTCATGTAAAACATCTAAAAATTTTAAATCAGTCAAAGCATATGTAAAAAGTGAAATTTCTGAATATTACGATAATATGGCTAACAATAAGATTAAAAACTTAAATGAACAAAATAAATTATTCCTATATAAATCTTTAAAAACAGATCTTGGAAAAGAACACTATTTATCTCATTATGACTTTGAAACACGCAAAAATATAGCAAAATTTAGAATATCTGACCACTTTCTTGAAATTGAACAAGGACGATACAAAAAAATTCCTAGAGATCAACGTTTTTGTAATTATTGTAAAAATCAAAATAGTATTGATGATGAGCTCCACTTTTTTCTTCATTGTGACCATAACAAAATTTATAGAAAAATTCTTTTTAAAGACTATGAAATAAACTTTGACCATTCTGAACAATATAATTTAACCAAAATATTATCCCCAACAAATTTTAGGCAAACACAGAGTCTTGCCTCCTTTATAAAACAGTCATCAGAACTGAGGACAGGAGACTCAAAGACTTAATGTTGTCTTTTTTTGTTTATTGTCATATATGTATATAATTATGTCACAAATCATTTAAATGTTGATTTCTTGACAAATAAAGATTGTTTATAATATGTTCTCATTATAATTGTGATGTCGTTTTTGGCAACGTCGTTGAGGTTCATCCTAATATATTTCTGTTAATAATGTGATTTTTGTGTTTTTAACTAAAACTAAATGTTTAAATCTAGCTAAAGAACCGAGGAACCAGTTACAACTTAGGACCGACCATTTTACTTGAAGGAAGGTGAAGCCTTAATTGTTGTTATGATCAGAAAATTATTTTCAAAAGTCGTCACGACAGAATATTTGTATTCATTATTCGCATTGATAGTATTTTATATGGCTTAAATCCGTCTTCACGATATTTTTTTAATCTCTGCTGGCAAAATATTTTTAAATAGATATTTAAATTCAAAATACCATTTAGGAAGAAACCGAGACCCCCCTTTTCAAGTTAATTGGTCGGTGCATTATCCTGTTCCTCTGTGTGATTTGGAGTGACTACGCTATACCAATAAGTCAAAACATACATTGTTTTATTATAAAAAATACACAAAAATAACCAGAACAACCAATTCCCCGCGAAAAATGAACTGTGTGACCTTATTCAATAGACATTAGAATCGAGAAACAGGTCATTGTCAGCTAATGCTTAGTTCCACTTGATATAGTTTTATGTGATGATATTGTGTTATCGAAATTGTTTTGTATGTTTATTTAGTATTTGACTGTTTTGCTTAACCCTACTGGGTGTAATTTTTGCAATAAAGATTATGTATTATATATTTTTCAGACACATTGACTGCTGAATACTATGCAACAATTGAAACGAGCAGATATAAAAAAGGCATGACACACTGATCTTAACATTGGATAATGTAAAATCCCTACTAAAATCTATGATGGCGAAATATTCAGATGGTGAAGGTGAAATAATAATGTCAATTATAAATTCAGCAATATTTTTAATTGTTCTAATATCAAACTATTTTGTCATCAGGATTTGGTTATTTTCATCCACTCGAACAGCAACAACAACACTTTTAGCACTTATTGCATTATATGACTCATTAACAGTTACATTTGGGGCAACTTATAGTATGATGTTTTCCATATACCAATACCACAAATCGTGGACTGATTGTATTTATGAAACTTCATATCTTATCATTGGGCGCCTTGCATTCGTTTTTCATTCACTATCAATAATTTCCACAACATACTTAGCCGTTCAGAGAGCTTTTGTGTGTGCATTTCCTTTTGTAGGAAAAAGAATGTTTGGAGCGAAATGTAATGGACTATTTATCCTTGTCTCAATTGTATGCGTGTTTGGATTTACTCTTCCTTTCATTTTGGTGCGGAGACCATTGTCAGTTTTTGAATTTCCTAACAATACATTAACATTTTGTACGGAAGAGTATATACTTTTTCCTCATTTTCGATCTAGTTACTTAGAAGTATTAGCCTATACGCGTATTATCGCACTACAGTTCATCCCAGCTGGCCTTGTAACTTTTTGTGTGATCATCTGCATACTGACTATAAATCGGAAGAACATTGCCACAAGTCAATCCACAGCTCAGCAACGGAAAAAGAAGATAACAACTGTAATGCTTGTGCTGATAATGCTGATATTTGTACTCGGAGAGTTGCTAACAACAATAAGTTTCATTTATGAAATCTTTTTTCCCAAAACTGAAAACCTGGTTGGACACACCTAGCGGAATACATACCGCAAACGTTTGTATCTTAGTTTCCTATCTCATTAATATTTGGGTGTATGTAGCAATGTCAAAAGACTTCAGAGAAAACTTAAGAAAACTTTGTTGTAAAGCTTAATACCTTTATGCGTCATATAGATACCTTGTATAGTTTTTATAATAAAAAAGTACTTTTACATGTAGGCATTGATTTTATTTATTAAAAAGTTTCACATTTAACAACGCCATATAATTTTATTTCATATACCCATGATTGGCAAAGAGACTATCATTTCATAGATGTGCTAGTGTAGAAAACTATTATGTAATTATACGTATTATTCAAGTCCAACTTTTTACATTTTAAGGCGTATAGAAGGGGGATGCAAATGCTACTTAACGTCAACTCTACATCATTTTTTATTACTCGTAATATTCTAAATAAAATACGATTAACACCGGTTAATACAGTGAATGAGACTATTAGTGGATTTCAACCAAAAGTTGATAAGTGTTATGTAAAGAGAAATAATTTGAAAACCAATTTTTGACTTTCGTTTGTACTTGACTTTTTGATGTTTTCTGTTCCTTGTTTAAGAAGGGGGTCTATTTGTGACTATTTCAGGACTTGAATTATATGCATTTTATTTAGACCATGGGCCAATTTCAGAACCGCGAGCAGTGCCAAATGACCTCGTTGAAGGCTGCTGGCGGTTGTCCATTGTAGTTTTTCTAAATTGCCGTTTAATTGTGGGCTGTGTTGCGTACACTTATTCCAAATCTCATTATTTTCTATATTAGACTCTTAAATCCTTTTTGATGACAACTGCCAAATTTCGATGCAAATTTGAATTCATTGAACTGATCTTTAAATGCAAAGTGCCAACGCGTTTTCTAGGGCCACTTTGGCACCATATGGATCTTACATTAATAGACACTATAGTTTTGTATTACTGGGCCATAAGATCACAATTGAAGAGGGCCGTTTGGGGCAATAAAACCTGGTTCAACCCACCATTGTTTTAAATGCCTGTACCAAGTCAAGACCATTGCAATATCTTATTTCTCTGGTGTTCTTGCCTTGTTTGCTCTTTTCTTCTTAAATATATGATAGTGATTATCCCAAATCGTTAGTTTTGTTGTTACCTTCATTTGTCCTGCGGTATCACATAAACATTCCCGTCGCAGTTATTTTGGACACAACCTTCTTGATATTTTATGCCTGTATTTTCATTCTATAGTACTATTGGAATTTAATCAATTTAATGTCCCAAAATCATTATCCTCCTGTTTACTTGAAATCTGAAAAAAAAACTTGCGACATACATCTTTTAAGAATTACTACAATTCTAGGAATTTTAGCAATCCAAAATATTTGATTATTTATCATATTAAGTTAATATTGTGTCATCCGAATCTGACGACCAGAATGTGATTAACTTTCGAAACCTCTTGACAACCAACAGAAGTTATTAATCAAGAAGTTTTAAAATGCAACTTTAGACTACAAAAGAAGGCTGAAATAACTGCTACTTGTGTCATGCCGTATATACGCTTATTTTGAATGTAATTTCACTAAAGATATCAACAACCCGTTTTTCACTATCTGTATACCTCCACCAAGAATTTTTGTAAAGTTTCATGATCTGAACAGTAAAGCATTTATCTTCCTTGATTCTGTATTAAGTTGTTCTGTACATGCATATTTCAAGATGTAACCGCTCATCAACAGAATTTGAATAAAAACAAATTAAAGGCCGAAAACCAAAAGTGACCAACGACACATGCTTCTCAAATAAATTCGAAAAAGGATGCCAAAACAATACTCGATTATGTAGTTTTAGATTTTCTAGGTATTGGTGAAGGGTATTTTGTTTTGGTAAACCATGAACAGCTAGACAGCGACGAGACAATTCATTTTATATAAAAAGCAACTCTTAAAAACATTTAATTTTAAAGCAAACACGTCGACGTCATCTTCGTGACAAGTGTAGTGTCTTAAACGTTATAAAAAGTTTCCTATTTTTTTTTTCTGAATTCTTAAGACATTGTTACATACACCCAGATAGTTACAAGATACACAACTAGGACACACGTGTTTGCTGCATATATTCCTCTAAATATGGTCCACCAGGTTGTTAACAAAGGGAAAATAACATAATAAGCCAACCCAATTGTACCCAGTAAAGGTCATGTGAATACTGTAAACCAATTAACTTTCGCGTGCGATATACGTTCGCGGGATTCGCGAGCCCATTACATCCGCGAAAGTTTGTAGTCGCGAATAAGTCACTGAGAAGTTGTATTCATTTAACGAATCTCGAAAACCGGAAATGTTTGTCTCCGTGAAAACGTTCAATGTAATGAAACCGTGAAAGTTTGTAGCCGCGAAAGTTTGTTGGTTTACAGTAACGGTTTATCAAAAGTAAATATTTATATATGCTGGACAATACTTAATCAACGCGAAGAACTAGAATAAGATTTATGTCAGCTAACTCTCAAACATTTTTTTTTGGCATCATTGCTTGTTGCTTAGGTCGTGATTTCAAAGTAGACAAGTTTCAAATTTAGTATATGAAGAATATAGTGTAAAACCTCTGAATAAACTGTTAAGTTTTCAAAAAACTAACAAGAAAGTATTTTTAACGAAACCTGCAGAAAAAAAGGACAAACTAATTATAAAATGTAAACACTGGTACCTGTTGCGACATTACCTGGATCAGGTACAGTACAAGCAGAGACTTATTGTGAAAGATGCCTCTCAGAGACAGTGTCTAACTTTTGATGTCAGACAGGAAATCAGACATCTGCCACTCAGAGAGAGGGTAATAAAACAGCATGAAGTGGTTGCAAAACGATCATGCATAAATCCTACAATTTAATTGTAATGATTATTCAATAAAATAATTACACTTTAACAATTATAAACATGTTAAGGATTTTTTTTTAGAAAATATGATTTTAAAATTATTAGTTGTTTTTTTTTTAATATTGTTAAAAATCAGAAATTCACAAAATATTTAACAATATTTTTCATTTATAAATTTATTTAACTTTGTTGAATTTGTACAAATGTAGATGCATATAACGTGTTTTCTATATGTATATTTATTGAAATTAATTTTTCATATTCAATCAATTTTATTTTGATATTATTTTTAAAGTATTCTTTAAATTCCTTTAAAAAAACATTCAGGTAAATATAACAATATGACATATTTATGACCATTTTCTTATTCACCT
Organism: Arcuatula senhousia; assembly: GCA_963971305.1. Lineage (NCBI taxonomy): Eukaryota > Metazoa > Mollusca > Bivalvia > Mytilida > Mytilidae > Arcuatula > Arcuatula senhousia. The sequence goes on along the minus strand of OZ020305.1, from coordinate 17,689,579 downwards.
CAAGTAATAAAATAAAAATTATGAAACCATGACATGAATTAACATTAAAAAGTAAATGAAATAAACACTTTTTTATTATAATGATTGATTGAGAAATTACAGCCATGACAGCCATAATTTTTGAAATAGTTTATAATTAATTTTTAATCAATATATATAAAGAGCTTTACATGGTTTTGATTATGATAAAAATAAATTAATAATGTTAAATAATAAAAATTCAAAAAATATTTATAATATTTTTCATTTGGATAGCTATTTTACTCATTATTGAATTTGTTTGAATGTATAAATTAAATGAGTTGTCTTTTTATTTTAAGTCAAATCAAATTTCTTTTATTCAACTAAATTAGACTTTGTTTTTAAAGAAAATTTAGAAAAATCAGAACCTTTAAAAAAAGTATAATGATACATAAAATTTAAAGGTAAGTGTGACATTGTGACACATTAATTACACTTTTTCCTGTTTACTTGGAGTATGAAAACAGCGGGGTATAAATTTTTTATTGCTTTGGTCAGGCAGTGTATGAGACATGTCAGACATGGCTGTCTCTCAAAGACAATCATAGAAATAATTTTCTGTTTGTACTGTATTTTGTACTTGACCATTCAATCATCTGGTAATCGTGTTATCGTAAAATTGATTTCTGTCATAAAATTCTATTAATAATTTATATTTAAAAGTATACCAATAATGTTTGTTTCATATTTATTTTTGTAGTGACATTATAACACTGTTTTACTAAATAAGAAACGTTAAATGAACACCAAACAGGTTTTGACAAAATACAAAAACTCACCTTACATGTACCAAGGTTTTATTATTTCATTCAACGTGTTGTCAATTTTATTGTCGAATTTGAATAAGTAGAGTTTTACCGAAATGTGCATGTGAATAACGGTTTACCGAGAGTAAATATTTATGCTAAACAACACTTATTCAACGCAAAGAACAAAGAACTATTATTATATAAAACTGCAAAAAATTGTCTTTTTGTACGGGTAAAAGTAAGTTTTAGAAGGTATAGTTTTCATATATATATATTTCATTCAGTTGAAAAAAATTGCGAAATTGAATGGGTCTATGTCTATTATTCATAGAAACTCAAAACGGTAGGTATCTGCTTCAGAAAGAAGAAAATATAATTTTCATTTTAAATGCATTTTCTAACTTTTCTTGAATTATGGATTTCCTATGTTTGGTTTCTAGTGCTGCTGATGAGGAATAAAATTCCGAAATGTCCATACAACTCATAAAAATTAATAGCAGTTGGAGTCAACATATGTGTTATGGTCTCGTGTACATTTGCTCTATAACTTTTTATAAAATGTGTGTTCCAACAAAACTTTTACAATAAGACGAAATAATACACCTTGGTTCAGGTTTACGGAAGGAATTGAAAGTTTTACCAAATACCATAGAATTATAAACAAATTCTGTATTATCTAAATAAGTGTTTAATGGCAAAAATAAATGTATTTTCAATAAAATAACTGCTCAAATTAACATTTATTTTCAAAATCACAAAACTCATCTACATGACAAGTAAAACGTGTTAAGCGTTACAACAACAAAGTTTTCTTAAGTTTTCTCTGAACATTTTAGACATTGATATGTACACCCATATATTTAACAGGTAAGAAACTGCGACACACGAGTTAACACAATGAATTCCTCTGGAAGTGTTCCACCATGTAATAGCTTCTGGGAAAAAGATCACATAAATGAAACTTATTGTTGTTGGCAACTCTCCAAGTACAAATATCAGCATTATCAGTGCAAGCATTATAGTTGTTATCACCCTTTTCCGTTTCTGAGCGGTGGATTGACTGGCGGCAATGTTCTTCCGATTTATGGTCAGTATGCAGATGATCACACAACACGTTACGAGACCAGCTGGGATGAACTGAAGTGCAATAATAGGGTTTATTGCCTCTTCAATAAACCAATTTAATTATTGGGAATTGACTTATCTTAACCGGAATTTGTTCGTTATTTGTCCGTACTTGTACCGTCTTTTCTGATATTACCCATAAGTCCATATTAACACGAACATGCCACTTGGGCAAATTTTAAAATATTTCAATCCGTGAAAATCGAAAACATCCTTGATCAAAAAGGCAATGAAGCCCCAGAAAAGGAACCGGCAGTCCCAAAACAAGTTCAAACAGGGCCCAGGAGCATCAAAGAAATCTCGAAATTCATCGGATAGAGGGAAGTCTAACACAGCCCAGTCTAGAGAACCGGACAACAGGACTCGAAAATTCAAAAAGTCGTCAAATTAAAAAACTGTAACACTTGAAAATATTCCATCGACAAGCGCTGCATCCAGATCTTGCACATTTTCCGTTTCCCATGGCCCAGTGATAAACATTATGGCAGAGGCCGAGCCAGATCAGATATCGGTGCAGTCGCATCCTTCTCCTTTTTCGTCTAAAAAAAACCAGATTTCCATCGTCTTCTTAGGGGGTCATTGATATGGAACTTTGGATGTTATACATAAGCACACCTAACACACAATCTACGAATTATAGCCCTATATACCAGACTGACTAGTAAGTTTTTCAACAAAGGGTTAGTTCGTAATTTCAAGAAAAATTACAAATATCAACATAAATGTTAAAATTGAAATTGTAGTCACCCTGTTTTTCATTGCAAAAAATAATTGACAAAGAACGTTTGATTGTTTGCTCGTTACACATAATGTTCCATATATATATATATATTTTTTGATAGTTTTTAGCACAGGTTTATTTTTACAGGCCTTAAACGGCTGTATACGTTTGGAAGTTCTCCTATTCATGTAAATCGAGTTTGAGAGTCACTACTAAATTACCCAAATCCGGAGGCAGCTGCCAAACTTTTAAGCGCAGTGGGGTTAGAGAAAAGTTTCAAATTACTAGTACAATGCTTGTGACCTAGATTCGCAATTGAATTAGATACAAGAGATCCGGTTGGAGAGTTATCTTCCATCTGAAGGAAGAAAATTGATAAAGAAATCAGTTTTGGAGGGGTAGCGGGTTCATTTAATTTCCCGCCTCTCCCTACATTAGAGCATCACCTATTTATATAATGTCCCAAATCCAGTTCAGAATATTGAATGATACACAATTTTCATTAAATGATTCAGTTAATAGTCATAGACACAGGGATCAATGTTCCGTTTCTTATTCTAGTATTGATGATGCTATCAAAATGAAACAAAATCTTGGGGAAACTCGCTTCCATCTAAATGCGGTATCAAATCCGCTTTTAGACTGCTTCGCTTGTCACCAAGCGAGTTCGATTTAACCGGTTTAGCGGTTTTAAGTTTGAGAACGAATATCAGTTTGGCAGGCAATAAGTTGTTCATTATTTGAGTCTTATTTGTCCGCATTACACTGGAAAAATCAATCACTAACGATAATATCTTACATTATTTGGACGAGGGGGAACTAAAGGATCCCACATAATAAAACTAGGGTATTCTTAATACTAGAATTATATAGGGAGCAACATTGATGAGACGATACTGGCACGTCGCTGATAACAACGGCATGCAATATTATTGAAAAGATTCCTACTTGCATTTACAGTGTTATTTGTAGTTACGTAAAAAATACGGGGCACTGAGTTTTTAAGCATCCAAACACTTGGGCCTAACAGAAAGAGCTAGTTCGCTACGACGTACTCACTTATAAATATGATATTGGAATTGATATTTATCTTATTAACATTCAAGGTGCATTAAAAACATTTTTTTCTGTCTCCAGATGTTAACTTTTTTCCCTGGTTTAAAAGATAAATTTGAGATGGGTGAATGGGTATAGACCCACTCATGTGCGGGTTCTGGCAAGATAAGGGGGTCCCAATCCTTCCGGAAATGTACGACGGATCATATCAATATTCTTTCCCGTGATACCGCTGGAAGATGTAGTTAAGACTATCTCATGTCACCATGAGTTGCCAGCTCTGAACTGTCACCAGTTTGAGCTTACCAGTAAAATGATATATAAATAATATCATTGTCATTTTATGTAGTTTTAAATTGCCTCCTCTGAATTATAATTTACCAGAGGGGATGGGATGTGACCCGTCGTATTGGAATGCGTGACCTCGTCCTTTCTTGGTTGTTTTGGTTTTTAACAAGAAGGACATTTGCATCCTCTGTTACCAGTGGTGCACATATTTGCCCGCTATCACTGAATTTGGTAATCTGTTTATCTTGCCAGGGCTCCTAAAATTTTTCGACTGTGGCCGTTTATTCCATTCATTTGTTGCTTACCTATGTGTGCCCATTTTTCTAATGATTCAATAATTATTTGGGTTTATTGCCTCTCCAATAAACCAATTTTATTATTGAGAATTGACTTATCTTAACCGGAATTTGTTCATTATTTGTCCGTACTTGTACCGTCTTTTCTAATATTACCCATAAGTCCATATTTTGATCTCGTCTGCAACACGTACATGCGATTTGGGCAAATTTTAAAATACCCACCTCCTACCCCCATTTTTTCACCCCCTTTAAATTATGATAAAACATATTTTGCTGCTATTTTCTAATATTTTGCAGGCCGATATGGTTTAGTACTGAAGCTGACTGGAGCGAAACTAGAACTTTTACGGATAGAACAGTGATGATTGCGGTGAACTGTCCATCATGATCAAAGACTAGTACTGTGAAGATCCCGGCATGTTACACACAAAATCATTATACTCAACATAAGGAAGCAGTCAACAGTGATGTTAAAAAATTGCCACCCGAGTCAACATTTTACTTGTATGGATGGATTTAAGTCAGTTTAGAAAGATATATGTATATAGATGTTAAAGTTTACTATGTTTTATTTTATTTTTGTCTGTTTGATATGAAATTTAATAAAAATTATTGTCACAGTTTGGTTTGGCGGGTTCTGGCAAGATAAGGGGGTCCCGATCCTTCCGGAAATGTACGACGGATCATATCAATATTCTTTCCCATGATACCGCTGGAAGATGTAGTTAAGACTATCTCATGTCACCATGAGTTGCCAGCTCTGAACTGTCACCAGTTTAAGCTTACCAGTAAAATGATATATAAATAATGTCATTGTCATTGTATGTAGTTTCAAATTGCCTCCTCTGAATTATAATTTACCAGAGGGGATGGGATGTGACCCGTCGTATTGGAATGCGTGACCTCGTCCTTTCTTGGTTGTTTTGATTTTTAACAAGAAGGACATTTGCATCCTCTGTTACCAGTGGTGCACAGATTTGCCCGTTATCACTGAATTTGGTAATCTGTTTATCTTGCCAGGGCTCCTAAAATTTTTCGACTGTGGCCGTTTATTCCATTCATTTGTTGCTTTCCTATATGTGCCCATTTTTCTAATGATTCAATAATTAATACGCGTGTAGGCTAACACCTTTTTGTTATTCTCTATAGATTGAAAGTCGGAAAAAAGAAGATACTCATTGAAACAAAACAAATGGGTTTCATTCTGATATCCGTATTCTAAATTTTGTTTTCGAATGAAAATATCAGGAAGTGCAAATCAAAAAACACACAAAATTGAGACAGAAACAAACACTCTGTTAGATTTCTCTCCAATCATCCTTTTTCCTGCAAACGGGAAAGCACATACAATAGCTCTCTGAATTGCTAGATATGTCGTTGAAACTATTGAAAGGGAATGGAAAACAAATTCAAACCGCGCAATAACCAAGTATATATTTTCAATACTACAACCATGCCATAGTGAAGCATACTTGTATATGGAAACCATTGCAGTGTGTATTGCCATTGATGTAAGGGCCAATGTGTCATAAACTGCAATAAGCGATAAAAGTTTTGTTACAGACGTCCGAGTTGATAAAAATAACCAAACCCTAATCACAAAATAGTTCAAAATCAAAACCAAGACAAATAATACTACATTTGAAACTGTCTCAACCAAGTCACTCTCATAATCAAAATGCAGTTTCGCCATCATTAATTCTGGAAAGGTTTTTTCATGATCTGAGAATTATAATTCTAGTTCATGCTCAGTTGTTGGTATTTGTCTGCTTTCCTTCATGTTCTTATTTCAACTGTTTCATCTTTGTTTTATATTCAGTGACCAGTATATCTGAAAATTTACACAGAATTAATATTTATGTTGTGTACAAATTGTACTTTTGTTATAACTTGTGCGGTTCAAAAATACAAGAGTTATAACACGTACAAAATTTTGGTCCAAGATAGAACACTTCTCTTCATACATTCTACACATAGATACCACAATGCAAAGGTTAGGCAAACCACGAAATTAGCTTTTCAATTATCAAAAAAATTCACACTGATTTCTTCAATGAATCAGTAGTAGTTAGGACCACGAATTTATAAATCCAAAAATATTCATCTTATTTCGAAAACTGATGACCACCAATACGAAAGAAACAGATTAAGTCCGGAGTTCTGACCGAGATCAGCTGCTTCTAATGTCACAGACAAACTTAGAGGTTAGGGGACTCGTAAAAACCAAAGACTTAGGAATTTGTTTTGCAATTTAAAAGAAACTGATCTGTTCACCTGCGTTTCAAATTTTACGTCTTTGAAATACCGATGCTCCAGACACTCCTGAATATAAAACTAAAATGTTGACTGACAGATATTATCAATTAAAGCAAGGCAGGGCGTTTTAAAAGCAACCTCTATTAGTGATAATTTAAACAAACCATGAAATCTATGTCTCAATTAACAAACAAATTTCGCATTGATTTCTTTTCGTCCAATTCATTATTCCGGAGCGCCTGAATTCACTCTCGTAAATTTCGTAGAGTTTAATTTGTGTTTCTGTGTTTTACATGTTGTCTGTTTTTGTCCCGTTCTCGTTTGAGTTTACAGGTTTTGTGTCTGCCATTTTGGACTTTTGACATTCAGATGCCCGTCGGTACATCTGCTTCTTCCACAAATAATCATCTTGCGCACGTTCTCTTTATGCACTCGCACAGTAGAGAAAGGCTGCTGCTAAAGTCACAGATAAACTCGGAGAGTACGAGACTCGTAAATGACTTAGACTTACGTTTTGTAATTAACAAAACTGACATGTCCACCTGTATATAAATACTCCAGTATTTAAGGCTAAATAGATTATGAATCAATGCTGAGAATGGCATTTTAAAACCACAGCTATACACCAAACTAGTTTGTGTGTCAAAAAAGAAATACAAATTGACCAAAACATTTTTGATATTAAAATGATTAAATTGATTTTTAAATAAAATAAATTACGATTTGGAAACTAAATTTTGTAAATAAAGAAAAAAAAACAAAGCAAGTATTGCATTTTCATTATATTATGTGCAATATGTAGGTATATTTAAACATTACCTTTCAAACAGCATGGAGAGCAGGATATGCTTTCTTTCTATAAAAGGTTACAACCACATACTGCCAAGAAATATATCTGCCAGATTGTAAACTCCCTTTTGGAAATCATACGCATTGGTCGGGGGAGTTACAAATCACTTAAAATGACGTGACATATATATAGCAAACACAATATGATAAATTACCTAAAAGGAATAAAGCAATCTATGAAATTAAAATTAATTTGTTGATTTGTTAAGCCGTTTTTGTAACATTGACTGTCATCAAAATTATGATCCATTAACAAATATTAAAATATGACAGAATGGAACTTCAAACCACTTATGGGATCAATACTAGAAATCAAGTAAGGCCACTGAAAGTATGTCTTGCCTGTTAGCACCATCACAAGCACATCTAACGTTTACCTATGCCTTAAAATTTTTAGATCAAAAGATGATAAAAGGTCATGTGGAAGGTGTCTGAAAGACATTTAACTAGCAAAAAATAATCTGTGGACAAACTTAAAAAAAAGTAATAAGAAAGCAGTTTTTGGAAAAAAAATTGCAATGTAAAAATTATCACTTAACTGTTGCATAATCATAAAACTAGAGCTTTCGCGCTTTTATGAAGATGTAAATTTTAATAATGTGAGTGTACCGGCTAGAAATGTTGCTGATTTTGGAAAGAAGTTTGATACCAATGGCCACTTATTAACTTTCGTGAACAACATTCCGATTTTAACCGAACATACCAAAACAAACAAAAATGTATTTTGAAGTACGAGCATGTTAAGCTCTGTGTTTAATATAATTTCATATTTCTTCTTTATTAGACAAGTAAAACCTTTTCGCTATAATGAAAACTGACTAAAAAGTGTTTAACATGTAAATAAGAACAACAAACACGTACCTGTTTTCCTTTTATCGTGCTATAAATTAACTGGGCCTATTTAATTGAAAACTCGATTAATTCAATCATGTCAATGACATAAGATTCTCATTGGGGGATTTCCAAACCACTTTTTCTTGTTATTGGTATCATTTTAAAGATGAACGGGGTAAGAAAAAAAGCAAAACATTTTCAAAAGCCATATGCAGAGCATACCTTTTCAGACCACGTTTGTTAACATCCATTTCCTAAAGTATTTTTAGATGGGCTTGCGCGGGCACTTCCGAGTGAGTTCAAACTTGGGTCGTGTGCATTTAGTTTGCATAATACAACTCGAGAAACAAATGATTGTTAAAGACAATTTTTTGTTAAATTTTGCTAAAATCCCACTGTATAATGGACTTTTTGTAGCTTAAATAAAAGTTTTTTTATTAACAATTTATATTTTAAGCTTAAAAGACTGTTAAAAATTTTATGATTTTTTGATTTATTATTACTTTGAGGGATTTTAGATATCATAGTAATTGAGAAACAGACTTAACGTTAAAGGCTGAACAGTCCGAAAACCGGTGGTATTTAAACAATAGAATGTGAGCTCTTCATCGGAAAAGATAGGAAAGTCAATTCGAATGTTTATCCTTGTTGTCAAGTGAATCAAAAGTTCTTTTTAGTACAAAATTTCTTCCAATTTTATGTTAAGCTGATAAAATAAACTTTTTTGAATTAAAAAGAGTTTTTAAAAGTAACAGATTGCATTTTAATGCATGTTATTATGTGGATATTTATGAAATGCATACGGTGCAAACTGAAATGGATCGCACAACTTTAACTTTTATATAAAAAATTGAAAAAAATCACACTATTTGTTTAAATGTATATCTTCCCATATGCAAATTTTCAGACATGTACTGCAAGAGGTAAAGCCAAAATAAAATTAAGAAAAAGACCTATTTTTCTAGTCCGTCTTGACAACCTTCTTTTTAAAAGTACACGATTTACCTGTTGAATTCGATTATGTCATAGAACATGTTTACCTTTTTGACCGGTATCCGTAAATTGGGATCAACAGTATGTGAATTTGCATTGTATTGGAGTAAATGTCCAATTCAATATTCAGTCATCCGTTTTAAAAATAGGAATGCCTCCCATTTATCATGTTTATAATTTATTAAAGATAGAACTTGGTTGTGTCCCTTGAAAGTTTTTCATAGTTACACATTGAATTCAAATGGATCGTTATATGATAACAGTAAAATATAATTTTCAAACTAATATCTGTCGAAAGAAAAGGTAATAACCTAACTTTCCCACAAGTTTTGAAAATGTACTGCAGGTATTACGCCTTGTGTGATTTTTTAAAGGTTGAGTTGACATTTTAATTTTTTCCAACGGCCAATAAGTTTCACTCGATTTGTTAAAATATGCACTTTTGTTGACCTTATAAACAACTGTTTACGCAACAGAAAAGATTCGTTAATAACATAACATGTCCAACGTATATGATAGTAGTCAAATCCATGCGTAATAAATGAAAATTGAAGATTGTTTATATGCCGTCGCCATCGTTGATGTCATCGTTAAAAAATTAAAAACACATAATAGCTGTTTTCTGCAGGGGAGATAATTGAATACCACTAGATATTAGACTGTGAACACAAAAACAATATTAAAGGCATGTTGTCTATCGACATCATTTTTTTTTCGTCCCCAATTTTTTTATGCCATTCAGACCGAAATATAATAAAAGAAAACTTGGAAAATACATTTGATACTATTTTCCTTAAACTTGGTTCATTTCGTTCAAATTATTCGACTATGTTGATTTATTATTTGTTTACCTTCGTGACGACCGATATATTTTATTCTATTTTATTTCAATTTGGATATCAGAATGTTTGTTCGCCAAGACTTTAATATGGTGAAAAAATAAACAAATTCCACGTGTAATATCTAAATCATCAGCATAACTTAAATGCGAGCCATTATAACTGTCATGTTCTTTGTTTTGTGGCTTTGGTGTTTTCGTCAACATATTGTAGGGTCCACCCTCCCCCACATGTTTTTTTTTATTATTATGATTGTGCCATACAACCTTTTTGTGGTCTCTGATCTCAATTTTACCAATTGTGTTCAATTTTACATGTGTTGTAAATATGTTAAGCTAGGTTTTATCTCATTTGTTATTTACAAGTTGTTAGTTATCCATTTGTTAATGATTATGAGAGTTTATTGTATTTTTAGATCAGCAATTGTTTTGAGAAAGTCCCCCGATTTAACGCCGTAAAGTTTTAAGACCACTTAATTCTTGATTTTTGAAAAAAAACTATGTACTGATTCATATTTTGGGGATTATAGACATTGACCTGTTATAATGTTTTTACCTAGAATCTACTTTATGGGTCCATAATATTCTGTATTGATCGTAGTTTTTAAAAGTTTTGTCATTTTTGACAGTTCTATTTTTCCGCGACCCACCATCTTTGTTTTATGTTATTAAAGTATCGATCGATCTCATTGGTTTTAGCAATTTAGATTTTAAATGAATTTTGTTCTAAGATTCATTTTACTGAAATATCTTATTTATTAATTAGATTATTTATTCTGTACCATTAATAATTTTTAATTAATCGATTAGTGTATCGCTTCAACAATCAAGCGAATCCACTGTTCTGATTGGTTGATCGATTGATCTCTGATTGGTCTAAAAGTGCACAGAGTCCCGGTGCACTGGTGTCGGTGCACAAGTGCCCAGCCACCCGTGCACTGTGCACACGCCCATCATATAAATAAAGCGAAAGCCTTCTTTCTTTGCTTGCTTTTTCTGTTAGCTACTTGCTTACACTGCCAGTATAGAGTTCAGTTAGCAATGTATGTATTCAAAGGCAAAGCCATTTCTTTTTATTTTTGCTGAGTCATTGTGCTAATTTGGCATTAGAATAGCACATATCAATTTGATTTTGGAATATTTTTCTAAATTTTAAATTGAATTATAATAAAGACCTTGAAAGTTATTGAAATTACCATGTGCTTTTGATTTTATGGGAAAAGTAAAGAAATCAAAGAGAATTTTGATTTTTAAGTTTTTAGCTGTAAAGTTATTAAGGAAAACTGGAAAGTTAATTATTCAGAAATGTTTTATGATTTTTAAACTTAGAAAATATTAAATTTTCAATCAGAACAGTGAAATATCTCATTGTTCAATGAAATCTGAGAGTTAAGCAATTTTTTAGCTTAAATTCATTTATAGCCAAATATTTTCAGCTTAAGACACCAGTAATGTTTAGTACTAGACGAATGCCTAAGGTGTTCAAAGTCAGTCGATACTAATCTGTTGAAAAGCTATATTTTGTCAAATACAGCCAGTTATTTTTGTGACTTTGAGTTCAGCAATTTAAGATTATATATATCCTAAGCTTTAGACAACAGTAATGTTTAGTACTAGACAAGCACCTTGGTGTTGAAGTCAGTCGATACTAATCTGTTGAAAAGCTACTTTTTGCACAAGGGAGACACTTAGTCGATTTCAATATTTTGTCACTTTTTGACATTCCTTTTGACGTCTAGTTTTATTAAATAAAGTTACATTAAACAGTTAAGGAGGCTCTTGAGTCTCATTAAAAAGTACACTTTTAAGCTACGCTAGCCGTTTGGGTATACTAGCGCTTTAAAGCTGTGCTTCTGTAAATTTGAAGTAAAGTGGTTAACTATAGGGAATAAATAAAAGTATAAAACATAAAACAGTACTCTTTTGAGCTACGCTAGCCGCTTGGGTATACTAGCGCTCATAAGTGTGCTATATAACGTTGCAGTAGGACTATATAAATAAAGTTATAAAATTGATAGGGAGACTTTATTGTCTCCCTAGAGCAACGCTAGCTGTTTGGGTATACTAGCGCTCAAAGTCTGTACTCCTGTAAATTTGGAAGAAATTAGGATTTATTAAAATAAAGTTCTAACATATAAACTGTTACTTTAAGCTACGCTAGCCGTGTGGGTATACTAGCGCTTAAAGTTAACTTTAACTATAAAGTACATACTATTAAGTTACTTTTCTTAAGTGAAGCAAGTGATAAATAATAAATAGCCTATTTTTCAAGCTACACTAGCCGTGTGGGTTACTAGTGCTTGAAGAAGTAAATAATAGTTAAACAGTGAATATTTTCAATATCATTTTATTGAATAAAGTGCTCTTTTAGATTACTTATTAAGGGCCTGGCTGTTACTATTTTGGCTATATCTTAGAAAGATTTTTACAAGATTACAGTACATTTTCAATACTCGGAACTGTTCATACTAACAGTTCTTATAGAGTATTATTGGATTTGGTCTGAGTTTGTGATAAGGTTCTGCGTGCGCTGAAAGATATAGTGCGTGATGAATGTTCAAATATTGAACGTTTTTTATTCACTAGTTACATCTACTGTTAGTCTAAATTGAAACTTTTCAAAATAGCGTTGTTCCATACCATTATAATGATAATTGAATGGTTAGTTTCAATTTTGTCAGCCAGTTGTGTATTCCTAAATTTGTCCTAGCTGGACGACACTTTCTCCATTCGAATTTTATGAACAGTTATACACCATTAAATCCCATGCTTTGCTGTTTTCACCTAGAGATTTTTTTTCACAAAATAGTTATACTATCTATTTTTGATATAGATTTTAGGTATTATACATGAACTGGTCACTTATTTGACAAAATTTCGACAACTGCCCATCCCCCTTTTTGCCTTTTTTGTGTATTCTCAAAAGCCGGGATCAATTTTTATAATAATAACTTTTATCAATGCATAGATATGTACTAAATTCATTACCTGGGACGTTTTCAAAAAATGTCCACTTTTTATCATGGCAAAATGAAAAATGCAATGTTGATGAAATATCCTTTAAATTTAAACTACATTTTCTTCAACCTTTATAGTGACAGAATACAAAATATGCAACCTTAAATCCAAGTGTATTAATGTGGATAAAATTTACACAACTTGGAACATGGGTTACGAAAAAGTCCACTTCGCAACAATATTTTAAGACATTATTTTTTTAACAAATTGCATCTTAAATTAAATTTCTTGACATTATATGTAAAATTCAGCACAACGCATGCAATACGACTGTTAAATTTGAAAATTTTAGTGCAAAAAATAAACTAGAACAATTATTCAAAGGCGTGATTTTTGAAATGTTAAGAAAAATGTAACTTTAGACTGATAGCAATTTGAGGCATATAGTTTTAATATAGTTCTAATAAAGTTAAATGATTCTTCAAATCAATCTATAAAGGACCAATGAAAAAAGATATGCTTTTAAATAATAGTTTTTCGATAATTTAAAAAAGTGAGGCACGTTGTATAGTGGACATACGTATGTTGCGAAGTGGACATTATTTCACAAACTTCTGCTTTTTTAGACTTCGAGGCGCTCTGTAAATTGTTTGGTTTATTGAAACGATTTTAATATTACTTAGAATAGGCTGTGAAATACATTATTATGTGCTGCTTATGATCTTTTTCTGTGAAATTCAAGTTTTTGTGCCAATTGTCCACTTCGCAACGCACTGTCCCCTATGCAACGAAATGTGTCCACTGTGCAACGATATTTGTCCACTTCGCAACGAAACGTTTCGCAGTGGACCGTTGCAAAGTGGACATATTTACATATAAGTCAACTTTTTGTTTTATTTGAATGCCATACTAATATATTTTTTCTTAATTTGGTAAGATCACTCGGTTTTCTTTATAAATATCGAAGAATTTGGTGCCTTTCTACTCAAATTCTTCAAAAAAATACCCGTTGCGAAGTGGACAAAACCAAAAATATTATAGTGAAAGGTCATACTAACTGCCTTCAAACATACACAAAAACAGCACCCTCGATTATGTTTTTGCCGCCATATAAATTTTAGTGGCGTTAGTTATAACGAAAAATAAAAATATTAAAATCAAGATACATGAAAGATTTGATCTTCATCAATTATTGTTGTTGTTGCGAAGTGGACATGTTTTTCATGGACACACACTTAATTGCTTATAACAACGTTTAAGGAGAGACTAGCTTAAAGTAAAGACGTTTGTTTTAAACTATGAATGTAAGTCAGCATATATCCAACATTAAATACTTTAAAAATTGATCATAATTGGTTGGAATTATAAAGAGATGACATAAATTATTCATATGGACACGATCTTGGAGGATATTTTGTGTCATTTTGTTTCAATTTTTAAGATTTTCTGATTACATATTGAACTTTACCTTATTGCTTTCCCAACTTAAAAGTACAACGAAAACAATGACACTTAAAATTATACGCAAAATCTAATTTTAACATCACTGTACATCGTGGACACAAAATTGGACATTTTTTGAAATCCATCAAAGATTGTACATACATGCAGCATACGAGATTCAAGACGTAAACAAATGTGTTAGAAATAAACAGTTAATTTTCATCGATCTATAACACACTAGGTAAACGCTGTCCGCGAGAGCAAAGATATTTCGCGTTTTCACTGTACGGATATTTCGGGTTGTTGTTGACATTGGACACCAGGATTAAAATCGGTGTTTATGTTTACTACTTGAAGCATGGAATTGTATATGCTGACCCAATGTCTTTTTAAAATATACATTTCCAATCTCCTTTCAGTTTTAATGAAATTATTTGGTACTTTATCAACAATATTTGTATTTTTTTAGCAAATGTATGGTTTAAAAAAAAAATACGATAATTTACCTATTTTTCTAATATTGTAAATGAACGGTGATTCAAAACACTTCAAAACAAGATTACTATTTACCCAAAATGCATTCACACCCCTTTTTCCTTATTATAAATCGCAGAAAATGCTCGTAACAGAGAACCTTCTGTACTGTTATTTCCTGTTCCGATTTGGCTGTCAAAATCTTACTGTACTGTTATTTCTGTTAAACTGTACTGATATTCTGTGTTCTTGAAAATTTCATTCGTATATAAAAAAAAACAGACGTCAAATTGCAAGATTGACTTACTGTCATATACCCATGCAGGGCATTGGAACTTGTAATATATACTACCTCCCGTTTTCCGAATGGTTGAGTTGGAGTATCCATAGCACGACTTGGTGCAGCACCTTGTTACACAATACAATCATATAACAGCCAGATAAGCAAGTAACTATTCTACAGTTATTATTTTTTTTTAAATAGATACTTTTTTTAATTAAACAACATTGCAATCTTATTTATACCCCCCCCCCCCCCCCCAAAAAAAAAAAAAAAAACTACGTGGAAAATCGACAAAATATTTTGTTATTCTATGTATTTACTTCTCAACCCCATTCCATGCATAATACTACGTTCACGTACATAAACAAACAAAATGAAATTCATGTCAAACCCCATTCATTCATAAGTTACAAATTGTTGTCCCCTCAAGAATGAATATTTCTTGATCTACCTACATGTACTTCACCATTGTTCTATGGGGAATTTAATGTTGCACGTATGAAATCTGCATATGCAAATGCGAGAGTTCAACTCGAGATGTAGCACATAGGTCCCTAGCACATATGCCTTTTAGTGAAAATAAAAAACATATTTAAAAGATAATACATAATACCGCCTGGTCTCCAAAACACATTACTATTAAGCTTTTAACCAAAAGTGAATATTTACAGGATACTTTTTCAATTTGTGCTCACAAATCTGAACTTTGAACTGAATAATGAAATGTCAACTTTTAATTAAAATTGATTATAAAAAGGTGGTACTTTTTTATTTGACTACTTTTTTTCACATGTTTGCTAAACGATATACATATAGGTTTATATTGGTTTATTTTTCTATGAATTTTAATTAAATAAGTAATTTTGGGCCTATACTTTCACGTTAGACAGATAGAGAAAAAAGGTTTCACAACTACAAGTGATGAGATACGAATTTTTATCACACTCTTTAGATATTTGTCAAAGGAAACTCGCAAATGCTCGTTTCCTAACTTGACAAATATCTAACTCGATGTAATAGAAATCTGTATCTCATCACTTGTAGTTGTGAAACCTGTATTTAAAGTATAACCGTGGAGATATGATATATATGCTATATCATATCTACATGGTGTAACTAACTAATGATTCCTAAAATGAGGTAATATTGAACGAGTGACCAAACATTCCAATAACTCACGAGTGCGCTTAGCGCATGAGTGAATTGTAAATGTTGTTCGGTCACAAATTGAATATATCTTAAGTTAGTTATACTATTTATTACATAGTTAAACAATAATTATGGCTTTATTTGTGGCTGACTTCCTAACATTTTCAGGTGAACTATTTTAATGCAAAGGTAATAGTTTTCGATACTTTTAGATTAATTACCTATTACTTTGAATTTGGATTTAACATAACTCTTGATTTTCTAGGAGGGATCTGTATTCTACTTCTAAAAATATTTTAATACCCGAAATAACAGTACAGTGTTGATAGATTAATACACGAAGTAACAGTACAGAATGATTTCATGAACACAGAATAACAGTACAGTCAATATTTTTAAGATTGCTGAATTTCAGTTAATAATCTATTAAATTACTAATTTTATGAATTATACTGACTAAAGATTTTATCAAAAAGCATTTGCACTAGCTTTTCTTTCAAACCGTATATTTTTCATATGTTTTAGCTGTGTTTCCACTGTTTTTTCTAGTAATTATGCTTTTTTGGTTATTTTTCTTTTGTTTTATGCGGATGTTTTTAAAGATTAACCAAATTTGTCCAAGATACATATTCAATGATTTAAATTCTTACAACAAGCAGTATTCAAAAGGTAAAAACTCACGGAAATAACATGTTTAATGAGCCATCCATGCCAGTAGACAAGACAACATGAAATATCAGTACAGAAAAAACGCGAAATATCATTTTTCTCGCGGACAGCGTTTACCTAGTGTGTATAAATAACTTTGTATATATTTCTTCCTCAATTGATATTGATCTATAAATAATTGGTGTGCACACATACAAGACAATTATAAAACATCTACTTTGAAGATTTCATTGATCGTTGATTGATTTGAACTTGTGTGAATGCGGCGATCTTTTTTTTTTCAGTTTTCTGGATGATTATTAGAATGTAGTTTGTACAATCAGAATTAAAATAGGTGGACAGATTAGGGACCGGCCATTTAACGATACTTGTTTTTTTTTTCCTTAATTATTTTGTATGAAAAAAAAATATTTTTGAAGCAGAGGGTAGGTAAAAGATTTTTGCCATATGAAATAATGCACTTGACTCAAGCTAGCGAACAATTGTAGCGAACAATTAGCTAGCGAACAATTAGGGGATAAATCTAAAAACCGAAAAACTACAAATTACTAAAACGTACCAAAACACCTTTAAATGTATAAAATAGCTTCCACTAAGCTAAAAGTATGTTTCTAAAGATAATACTATTCATTTGCAATGAGTAAATCATATTACTGAACTTTTGAAAGCTAGCGAACAATTACAGCGAAGATTTAGCGAGGAGATCGACTTCTATTAAGAACTGCCTCTGGTGATCTTCCACAGAGATTGCGCCACTATATGATTGCTGCCGTCGTGTAGCCGACATGCAGGGCTACCTATCAACACTAACCGACATAGGGCTTGTCGTGCAAAATTTGGGGGTTTGGGTAGGTTGAAGTTGGTACAGCGGTCCGGAAGGGGGGCCCTACAATTAACTGCCTCTGGTGATCTCCCACAGAGATTGCGCCACTATTTGATTGCTGCCGTCGCATAGCCGACATGCAGGGCTACCTATCGACACTAACCGACATAGGGCTTGTCGTTCAAAATTTGGGGGTTTGGGTAGGTTGAAGTTGATACAGCGGTCCGGAAGGGGGCCCTACACTTAACTGCCTCTGGTGAACTTCCACAGAGATTGCGCCACTATATGATTGCTGCTGTCGTTTAGCCGACATGCAGGGCTACCTATCAACACTAACCGACATAGGGCTTGTCGTGCAAAATTTGGGGGTTTGGGTATGTTGAAGTTGGTACAGCGGTCCGGAGAGAAGCCCTACACTTAACTGCCTCTGGTGATCTTCCATAGAGATTGCGCCTCTATATGATTGCTGCTGTCGTAAAGCCGACATGCAGGGCTACCTATCGACACTAACCGACATAGGGCTTGTCGTGCAAAATTTGGGGGTTTGGGTAGGTTGAAGTTGGTACAGCGGTCCGGAGGGGGGCCCTACACTTAACAGCCTCTGGTGATCTTCCACAGAGATTGCGCCTCTATATGATTGCTGCCGTCGTATAGCCGACATTCAGGGCTACCTATCGATACTAACCGACATAGGGCTTGTCGTGCAAAATTTGGGGGTTTGGGTAGGTTGAAGTTGGTACAGCGGTCCGGAGGGGGGACCTACACTTAACAGCCTCTGGTGATCTTCCACAGAGATTGCGCCTCTATATGATTGCTGCCGTCGTATAGCCGACATGCAGGGCTACCTATCGACACTAACCGACATAGGGCTTGTCGTGCAAAATTTGGGGGTTTGGGTAGGTTGAAGTTGGTACAGCGGTCCGGAAGGGGGGCCCTACATTTAACAGCCTCTGGTGATCTTCCACAGAGATTGCGCCTCTATATGATTGCTGCCTTCGTATAGTCGACATGCAGGGCTACCTATCGACACTAACCGACATATAGCTTGTCGTGCAAAATTTGGGGGTTTGGGTATGTTGAAGTTGGTACAGCGGTCCGGAAGGGGGGCCCTACACTTAACTGCCTCTGGTGATCTTCCACAGAGATTGCGCCACTTTATGATTGCTGCCGTCGTGTAGCCGACATGCAGGGAAACCTATCGACACTAACCGACATAGGGCTTGTCGTGCAAAATTTGGGGGTTTGGGTATGTTGAAGTTGGTACAGCGGTCCGGAGGGGGGCCCTACATTTAACAGCCTCTGGTGATCTTCCACAGAGATTGCGCCTCTATATGATTGCTGCCGTCGTATAGCCGACATGCAGGGCTACCTATCGACACTAACCGACATAGGGCTTGTCGTGCAAAATTTGGGGGTTTGGGTAGGTTGAAGTTGGTACAGCGGTTCGGAAGAGGGGCCCTACACTTAACTGCCTCTGGTGATCTTCCACAGAGATTGCAACACTTTATGATTGCTGCCGTCGTGTAGCCGACATGCAGGGAAACCTATCGACACTAACCGACATAGGGCTTGTCGTGCAAAATTTGGGGGTTTGGGTATGTTGAAGTTGGTACAGCGGTCCGGAGGGGGGCCCTACATTGAACAGCCTCTGGTGATCTTCCACAGAGATTGCGCCTCTATATGATTGCTGCCTTCGTATAGTCGACATGCAGGGCTACCTATCGACACTAACCGACATATAGCTTGTCGTGCAAAATTTGGGGGTTTGGGTATGTTGAAGTTGGTACAGCGGTCCGGAAGGGGGGCCCTACACTTAACTGCCTCTGGTGATCTTCCACAGAGATTGCGCCACTTTATGATTGCTGCCGTCGTGTAGCCGACATGCAGGGAAACCTATCGACACTAACCGACATAGGGCTTGTCGTGCAAAATTTGGGGGTTTGGGTATGTTGAAGTTGGTACAGCGGTCCGGAGGGGGCCCTACATTTAACAGCCTCTGGTGATCTTCCACAGAGATTTCGCCTCTATATGATTGCTGCCGTCGTATAGCCGACATGCAGGGCTACCTATCGACACTAACCGACATAGGGCTTGTCGTGCAAAATTTGGGGGTTTGGGTAGGTTGAAGTTGGTACAGCGGTCCGGAGGGGGGCCCTACATTTAACAGCCTCTGGTGATCTTCCACAGAGATTGCGCCTCTATATGATTGCTGCCTTCGTATAGTCGACATGCAGGGCTACCTATCGACACTAACCGACATATAGCTTGTCGTGCAAAATTTGGGGGTTTGGGTAGGTTGAAGTTGGTACAGCGGTCCGGAAGGGGGGCCCTCCACTTAACTGCTTCTGGTGATCTTCCACAGAGATTGCGCCTCTATATGATTGCTGCCGTCGTATAGCCGACATGCAGGGCTACCTATCGACACTAACCGACATAGGGCTTGTCGTGCAAAATTTGGGGGTTTGGGTAGGTTGAAGTTGGTACAGCGGTCCGGAAGGGGGGCCCTACACTTAACTGCTTCTGGTGATCTTCCACAGAGATTGCGCCTCTATATGATTGCTGCCATCGTATAGCCGACATGCAGGGCTACCTATCGACACTAACCGACATAGGGCTTGTCGTGCAAAATTTGGGGGTTTGGGTATGTTGAAGTTGGTACAGTGGTCCGGAGAGAAGCCCTACACTTAACTGCCTCTGGTGATCTTCCACAGAGATTGCGCCACTATTTGATTGCTGCCGTCGTATAGCCGACATGCAGGGCTACCTATCAACACTAACCGACATAGGGCTTGTCGTGCAAAATTTGGGGGTTTGGGTAGGTTGAAGTTGGTAAGCGGTCCGGAAGGGGGGCCCTACACTTAACTGCCTCTGGTGATCTTTCACAGAGATTGCGCCACTATATGATTGCTGCCGTCGTGTAGCCGACATGCAGGGCAACCTATCGACACTAACCGACATAGGGCTTGTCGTGCAAAATTTGGGGTTTTTGGTATGTTGAAGTTGGTACAGCGGTCTGGAGAGGGGCCCTACACTTAACTGCCTCTGGTGATCTTCCACAGAGATTGCGCCTCTATATGATTGCTGCCGTCGTAAAGCCGACATGCAGGGCTACCTATCGACACTAACCGACATAGGGCTTATCGTGCAAAATTTTGGGGTTTGGGTAGGTTTAAGTTGGTACAGCGGTCCGGAAGGGGGGCCCTACACTTAACTGCCTCTGGTGATCTTCCACAGAGATTGCGCCACTATATGATTGCTGCCGTCGTGTAGCCGACATGCAGGGCTACCTATCGACACTAACCGACATAGGGCTTGTCGTGCAAAATTTGGGGGTTTGGGTAGGTTGAAGTTGGTACAGCGGTCCGGAGGGAAGCCCTACACTTAACATCCTCTGTTGATCTTCCACAGAGATTGCGCCTCTATATGATTGCTGCCGTCGTATAGCCGACATGCAGGGCTACCTATCGACACTAACTGACATAGGAATAGTCGTGCAAAATTTGGGGGTTTGGATAGGTTGAAGTTGGTACAGCGGTCCGGAAGGGGGGCCCTACACTTAACTGCCTCTGGTGATCTTCCACAGAGATTGCGCCACTATTTGATTGCTGCCGTCGTATAGCCGACATGCAGGGCTACCTATCGACACTAACCGACATAGGGCTTGTCGTGCAAAATTTGGGGGTTTGGGTAGGTTGAAGTTGATACAGCGGTCGGAAGGGGGTCCTACACTTAACTGCCTCTGGTGAACTTCCACAGAGATTGCGCCACTATATGATTGCTGCTGTCGTTTAGCCGACATGCAGGGCTACCTATCAACACTAACCGACATAGGGCTTGTCGTGCAAAATTTGGTGGGTTGGGTATGTTGAAGTTGGTACAGCGGTCCAGAGAGAAGCCCTACACTTAACTGCCTCTGGTGATCTTCCACAGAGATTGCACCTCTATATGATTGCTGCTGTCGTAAAGCCGACATGCAGGGCTACCTATCGACACTAACCGACATAGGGCTTGTCGTGCAAAATTTGGGGGTTTGGGTAGGTTGAAGTTGGTACAGCGGTCCGGAGGGGGGCCCTACACTTAACAGCCTCTGGTGATCTTCCACAGAGATTGCGCCTCTATATGATTGCTGCCGTCGTATAGCCGACATTCAGGGCTACCTATCGACACTAACCGACATAGGGCTTGTGCAAAATTTAGGGGTTTGGGTAGGTTGAAGTTGGTACAGCGGTCCGGAGGGGGGACCTACACTTAACAGCCTCTGGTGATCTTTCACAGAGATTGCGACTCTATATGATTGCTGCCGTTGTATAGCCGACATGCAGGGCTACCTATCGACACTAACCGACATAGGGCTTGTCGTGCAAAATTTGGGGGTTTGGGTAGGTTGATGTTGGTACAGGGGTCCGGAAGGGGCCCTACACTTAACTGCCTCTGGTGATCTTCCACAGAGATTGCACCACTTTACGATTGCTGCCGTCGTGTAGCCGACATGCAGGGAAACCTATCGACACTAACCGACATAGGGCTTGTCGTGCAAAATTTGGGGGTTTGGGTATGTTGAAGTTGGTACAGCGGTCCGGAGGGGGCCCCTACATTTAACAGCCTCTGGTGATCTTCCACAGAGATTGCGCCTCTATATGATTGCTGCCGTCGTATAGCCGACATGCAGGGCTACCTATCGA
The DNA here is from genome assembly GCA_963971305.1 of Arcuatula senhousia. Lineage (NCBI taxonomy): Eukaryota > Metazoa > Mollusca > Bivalvia > Mytilida > Mytilidae > Arcuatula > Arcuatula senhousia. The sequence goes on along the minus strand of OZ020305.1, from coordinate 17,667,069 downwards.
CACTAACCGACATAGGGCTTGTCGTGCAAAATTTGGGGGTTTGGGTAGGTTGAAGTTGGTACAGCGGTCCGGAAGGGGGGCCCTACACTTAACTGCCTCTGGTGATCTTCCACAGAGATTGCGCCACTTTATGATTGCTGCCGTCGTGTAGCCGACATGCAGGGAAACCTATCGACACTAACCGACATAGGGCTTGTCGTGCAAAATTTGGGGGTTTGGGTATGTTGAAGTTGGTACAGCGGTCCGGAGGGGGGCCCTACATTTAACAGCCTCTGGTGATCTTCCACAGAGATTGCGCCTCTATATGATTGCTGCCTTCGTATAGTCGACATGCAGGGCTACCTATCGACACCAACCGACATATAGCTTGTCGTGCAAAATTTGGGGGTTTGGGTAGGTTGAAGTTGGTACAGCGGTCCGGAAGGGGGGCCCTACACTTAACTGCTTCTGGTGATCTTCCACAGAGATTGCGCCTCTATATGATTGCTGCCGTCGTATAGCCGACATGCAGGGCTACCTATCGACACTAACCGACATAGGGCTTGTCGTGCAAAATTTGGGGGTTTGGGTATGTTGAAGTTGGTACAGTGGTCCGGAGAGAAGCCCTACACTTAACTGCCTCTGGTGATCTTCCACAGAGATTGCGCCACTATTTGATTGCTGCCGTCGTATAGCCGACATGCAGGGCTACCTATCAACACTAACCGACATAGGGCTTGTCGTGCAAAATTTGGGGGTTTGGGTAGGTTGAAGTTTGTAAGCGGTCCGGAAGGGGGGCCCTACACTTAACTGCCTCTGGTGATCTTTCACAGAGATTGCGCCACTATATGATTGCTGCCGTCGTGTAGCCGACATGCAGGGCAACCTATCGACACTAACCGACATAGGGCTTGTCGTGCAAAATTTGGGGTTTTTGGTATGTTGAAGTTGGTTCAGCGGTCTGGAGAGGGGCCCTACACTTAACAGCCTCTGGTGATCTTCCACAGAGATTGCGCCTCTATATGATTGCTGCCGTCGTAAAGCCGACATGCAGGGCTACCTATCGACACTAACCGACATAGGGCTTATCGTGCAAAATTTGGGGGTTTGGGTAGGTTTAAGTTGGTACAGCGGTCCGGAAGGGGGGCCCTACACTTAACTGCCTCTGGTGATCTTCCACAGAGATTGCGCCACTATATGATTGCTGCCGTCGTGTAGCCGACATGCAGGGCTACCTATCGACACTAACCGACATAGGGCTTGTCGTGCAAAATTTGGGGGTTTGGGTAGGTTGAAGTTGGTACAGCGGTCCGGAAGGGGGCCCTACACTTAACTGCCTCTGGTGATCTTCCACAGAGATTGCGCCACTATATGATTGCTGCCGTCGTGTAGCCGACATGCAGGGCTACCTATCGACACTAACCGACATAGGGCTTGTCGTGCAAAATTTGGGGGTTTGGGTAGGTTGAAGTTGGTACAGCGGTCCGGAGGGAAGCCCTACACTTAACATCCTCTGTTGATAGATTGCGCCTCTATATGATTGCTGCCGTCGTATAGCCGACATGCAGGGCTACCTATCGACACTAACTGACATAGGAATTGTCGTGCAAAATTTGGGGGTTTGGGTATGTTGAAGTTGGTACAGCGGTCCGGAGGGGGGCCCTACATTTAACAGCCTCTGGTGATCTTCCACAGAGATTGCGCCTCTATATGATTGCTGCCGTCGTAAAGCCGACATGCAGGGCAACCTATCGACACTAACCGACATAGGGCTTGTCATGCAAAATTTGGGGGTTTGGGTAGATTGAAGTTGGTACAGCGGTCCGGAAGGGGGTCCTACACTTAACTGCCTCTGTTGATCTTCCACAGAGATTGCGCCACTATATGATTGCTGCTGTCGTTTAGCCGACATGCAGGGCTACCTATCAACACTAACCGACATAGGGCTTGTCGTGCAAAATTTGGGGGTTTGGGTATGTTGAAGTTGGTACAGCGGTCCGGAGAGAAGCCCTACACTTAACTGCCTCTGGTGATCTTCCACAGAGATTGCGCCTCAGCACCCACACCGGTCAGAGCAGACCCCATGGTACCACTGGTCAGCAAAAGACGGCCTATGGAACATCCACCAAGGCAAATAAGACGACTTTATCCAATCAGTTGTAGATCTTAAACGCATGCTCATTTTCCGGATTTCTGTGTGAACTCAGCATCTATGCAAGCGATATGACCGACATCTACTTCATCCTCCATTTATCTATAGGGGCATACCGTGCAGGAGTACACTTTTGAATGAGCTATTGGGACCGAGGATCAGCTCACTACCATCGTAGAGCTGACGCCCCTTTTCGAGTACAACCCATCACCATAGGTATCTGGTAGAGTGCCTGGGCTGAGATATACTCTGGATTCATTTACTAGTATTTTCGTGGGTACCAATTTTCGTGTTTGATGAAAAAGGATCAGTTCATGAATTCTTAAATTCGTGGTTTTGAAGACTGCAGCATGCAGTTAAATGTTAAATTTGCTGTTCATTGGGCATCAATTTTCGTGGATTAAGGCCACCAACAAAAACACGAAAATTGATACCCCACGAATAATAATGAAACCACAGTAGACCACGACCCCAAGGTTTCACGCAGCACACTTTTCCACCCATCTTGAGGTATAATCTTGACCCTATGGCTTTTAAGATGGCTGCACTACCAAAACCGCTCAATGCACCCACACCCAAAGCAGGTAGCACAGTTTATACTAGCAATGGCCTTCTTTTTGCACGTTATACCTAACCTGCTTCGGACTCATCTCCAAGACCATACCGCCCTTTATGCTCTGCAACAGCTTGGGGATGCGCTGAAACTGACGGTGAGTGAGGAGCATCTTATGCCCGACGGATAGGTTGGCATATGCATGCAGCAATCGGACGCTCACGGGCAGCCCTTCTTTGCCGCACGCGAATTCTTCCTGACGTATCTGACCCTTTGTAAAATTGAGACCGGCTCTTGATAATCTATATTTATATCTCAGAGAGATGGAAATGGATAGTGAGATTCTCTCTCGTCTTGATCGGTCAGATACGTCTGCATGCGGTCGATGGTCCTCCGAGTCACGGGTAAGTAGACTAGATTCTTGGGGGTCTGAATGATCTTCATGCCCGGATTGACACCGGGAAAGAAGTTATAGATGGTGGACTGCTGGGTGCCGTCTAAATAGCTTCCATGGATGATATCGCTATTCACCAGGATGCTTTTGATGCTAATGATATTGACGATATGCTCACCTTCTGTGTAGCCGTTAGTGGCTCTGTTGAAGGTATACGTTGTTAATACGCTCGAACCATAGCACGGTGCTTATGCTATTGGAGCCGCCGAAATCTACTTAATTTTTTTCTGGCGAAAGTGAGGGTGGCTCTCAAGGTCGCGCAATTGGCATCGAGAAGGATCTTAGATCCGTGCTTATTGAGCCGCAGTTGCCGCTGGATCTCACCATTGATATCGTCGATGCCGTTGGCCTCTGTGCTCAACTCGACGGGAAACCAGGTAACATCCTACATCGGTAGGGTAACTGAAGGATTTATTCCCTGCATGGATATTGGGGATGGAGTAGTACGTCTTCAGATTCACAAGGGCCATCTCGTAGGATTTCTCCTGACGCAGTTGAAGGGGTGTCAAGATCAGGCTATCGTTCCAAGAAACAATGAAAATGAATCCATGCTTGGGCTCGGTATTAGGTAAAAGAAAAGCGCCCATTAATCTAACCCTTCAGAAAACGACGCGCATCTTCTGACCATCGGATTCGAATTGAAGGATTTGATCGGTGATGACCAATGCGAAGGCTTGGGTATTGGCAGGGACGTTGCGCTCGAAATCGGCTCAGATCTGGATATCCACCGTAGACTTTTTCAACCGTTCGGACTGATGGTTCCCGTCAGTGACGAGAAGGGGATAGAGATCGATGAAATCGGAGAGGTTGATGTCACCATTGCTCAGCAGACTTTCCAGGCTATAGAATTTTTTGCGAAATTCGGCACCCTCCTTATAGACCCTGGCAACCTTTCACTGGGTGGAGAAGTCTGCGTTGAAATCTTCAGCGGGATTGCGCTCCGCATTGAGGGTGACGTGGATACCAGGTATTTCGAAATCGGCAGTGGTCGAAGACCACGGCATTATGTGATTTAGTCACGCTGCCTCATGAGGAATCCACAATCGATTTTGGTCTTACTCTGGATGGTCTTAAGGAGCATCAGCTTCTTTTCGTCGGAAGGAATGATAGGGATAAACCAGGACACTTTGCTGAAGACGACCTTAGCCACTTAAAGGGGGTACTTTGGTAAGACTTCCTGGGATATAGGATACTGAGACCCCAATAAACAAGCCTCTTTGTGTTGCATATTGTTAATCGCGCACCAGGGAGATTTCATGCTTGAATCCATAGACGATTTTATCGTAATCCCTGGCAAAGCCAAAGACGTGCATGAGCGGGAGGGAGAAGAAAGGGGTCCCTTATTGGCTGGCTAGGTTATGATATACCCGTGGCGTGCTGCGAATCCGGTATTATCTGCTTTGGCATCGGCCGTTCAATCTTTGAACCACAACTGTCCTTGATTCGCGAAAATAAGCGAAAATTAAACCACCAAATAACCCGGTTTAATTTTCGCTTATTTTCGCGAATCAAGGACAATCGCGAAAATAAAACCCGCAAAATTTTAAATCTCAAGACAGATTTTTTCTTTTGTATGATTTCTATTTTTTTCATACTTTATTGCATTAATCACTATTCTTTCTCTTAAAAAATTCTGTTAAGCTTATATACATGTAATTTTATCAATTCTTCAATCAATCTTTTATACGCAATCCACAATTATTTTAGTTCAAAGGAATTAGTACAATGTAGCTCGTACATCTACCTAAGCCTTCATATCAACCCTTGACCAGCGCCTCACACTGCTTGGGATCGGTGATCTTGATAAATGTCATTTTATTCATAGCACAGCCAACGCCCCATAGTGTTCGTCTCATCGCCTCCCTTTGACACCAAGTGTACGTCATGCTTCCCATGCCTTTTACCTCGAGCTTCTGCCTCAGGGGAGGCATAAACTTTGGATTGCCCAAGGGATGGTTAATTTTCCGCACTCTTCATGCATTTGGGGGAGCAGAAAAGGCCACTGATCCCCGGTACAACTTTTGGGGGATCGTACTTCCCCAGCTTCCTCATTTTACACCTGACCAGAGGGTGGTAAATTTTGGTATGCATATAGTTTCCTCGTGTGAACGACGCAAAGCCTTGCTGCGGGCAATCTTAGCAGCATGCCTCAAGGAGAAGCTTCGAATTCCACCCGCACTACCCGATATGGAGAGATAGGTGCACTGATGGCCACGGTCGGTCTTGATGCATCACGGAGGTCCGGGAGTAGGCTTATGTGTAAGGCGGAACTGGGAATAATAGGTACTTCCTTCGAAATCCTGATCATCGAATGATTCGTTGCGCGAATTTTTCAGTGCTACATCTAAGGCAGAAGAGACCTGTAATAAGCACCTTCGTGATAATCAAGCTCTCCCATTTGTGCTCACACTCACTGGGTGGTCGCATTCTCCTGATCCAATTCCCGTTGATTCTCCAGGAAAAAGTCCTGCAAGTGATCCATACTTTTATCTTATACATGTATATAATTAGAATCGATAATATTCATCTAATATATGCTCTAATATTTCTCCGAGATCGATGGTCAGGACTCCATGAGATAAAACCCAGCAGCGCTTGCACAGGGCATTGAATGGGTAAGATTGCCGCCATGATCCCGGCGAGTTTGGTCGAGAATCTTGGCCTCCTGCTAGTAGAGGTAGAAAATGTTGGCATTATCGCGGATTGGTTGCCGCAGGAGCTTAATTTTGGCAGTCGAGGTAGAAGCATCCAACGTTATTATGACGACCGCGCACGATTTAGCCTTCGCACTTGCTCTGCTTGCTCAGTATAAAATCGTCGAAGACCATTCGAGGATCATCTTTCTAAAAGCCTTTGCCAAGCGCTTGCCGCAGTTGCTGGTAGATGGGCTGGTTGGGCGATTTGGTGCGATAACCGTACGTCTCTTTCATGAATCCGTAGTGGAGGTCGTACATCAGAAGCTTCGAGATTTCCAGGATGCACGCTTCCAAGTAGACAGGCTTATCGTTCTTGATCTTGGTCTTCTTCATGTGCACGACTGCCAGATTCTCAGTGAAGACCATTCAACGGTCGAAGTTGGGCTTTGCCACGAGCTTCAGGGACTGCTTTTTGATGGTGACCAGTCTTACGTTGAAGTGTTTCGGGATATTTTCCATGGTCTTGCATAAGACCCAATTATTCATGAGCTTGAACAAGTCCTTCTCGGAATCGGTCTTGGCCTTGGCGCGGAGATTGGTACTAAGGTCGATAAATTTCTTGAGCGTTGGGGATAGGCTGAATCTGACGATGCGATTGACTTGGTAAATGTTTTTTACGCTTGCCCAAAAGAGGCACGAGCTTGCGGACTGCGAACTCAACGTTCCCCGGTGCGAGGGGATAGTCATTGTTGGCGTAATGAGGATCCTTTGGGTATTCGATATCGCATTCTACCCAGGCTTCATATTCGTGGTCGTCGATCTTTTACGGCTCCACCCACTCGAAGTCTCCCGTTATGAGAGGTTGTTCCATCTTAGAGATTATCGGCACCGAGATAGGTCATGATCAAATACCTGGTTGGCTGGGAGCTATCGAAGCTGTCCATGTAGGGGTTGTTGGCCATGCCATGGCGATGCCCTCTCGAACATCATCAGCATGTCAGGATCGAAGAGCAGTCTCCCAGACCCTCTGAGCGAGTGCTCTCCGGAGAGCCTGCTGAAGAAGGCTTCTTTGAGTAGGAGCTGAGTCTCTTCTAGCTTGGCCGGTCCATCAATCTTTTTGCGATCGCCGCATCTCGCTTTCATTGTCGTGAATTGGTCAGAGGTAAGATTCTTAGCTAGCGCATCCAGGCTGTACAGCATAAACCTGCACGAATCGAAGAACCTCATCTCCAGATCGTCCACCTGCTTTGAGAAGCTGATATACTTCTCGTTTGTATTGGTGATGGGGTTGATCTTGCCCTCTGTGTGGCCAAGATGTGGACGCATCGCCGCAGATTTGGCAATGCATTCTGGCTTCGAAGCGCGCCTTATCGTCGTCAGTCATCTCAATGGGCTTATTCTCCTTGTAAAGCTTGACATTGATCCGCACTTCTTCCTTCACGCACTGCACGAGTTCCTTGGCCGCATCCTTCCGGCAGTAGACGACCGGATCTTTGTAGTCGCCGTGAGCGTACTTTAAGTGAGCAGAATCCAGAGGGGCGCTGAAGTTGGTCGGCTTTCTTGTAAAAATGGGATGTATCCGGCTGGCAGGTGTCGAGCTTCTCTGTGAAGCACTCGAAATCCGCGTAGATTGCAAAGGGGACTTTCATCATCTTCTTTTGGTTATGGAAGGTTATGGTGCAAATATCCATATGCTCGTCCTGGAAAAGTGGGAGAGGCATCTTTGGCAGAAGAAGACTGCCTTTTTGTGACCGATTACTTGAGACGTCAAGAGTCGTGAGAGGCTCTTGATTCAGCAGTAATGTTGCTTATCTTCGTGAGTCAGGAAGAGGAGATATACGTGGGTAGGATCCGTATTCTCTGATTTTTTGGAGATCTTCTTCCTTATCTTCATCCTTCTTTACGTCGTCGAAACCGAAAACATTGACGTTGTAGTTGGGGTTCTGCCTCTCGAATATTTCAATGGCCTTGAGTGAGACGGGGAAGTCGCTGCCTTCGAAATTCAGTTATCCTCCCATTTCTTATACTGATCATGAGCTACGCAGTAAGCATAATTAGCATCTTTATCATCCCGATGAAGGGCTGCCAGTATTATCCACTGCTTATTTTTCACGTTGATGATCGCTTTCTTTTTCGCGAGTGCCAACGGGGTGGGTATAAAGGGAGCTTCCTTGAGCAGCTTGAATTGGTTGAGATGGATTTCTAGCTGCTCAACGTGTCCGAATGTCCACCCGCTCCCTTCCCGCATATATCTAGCCATTTTTTCTTTGACCTTCCCCATTATGAAGGCGATCTCCAAATCGGGGTCTACGGATTCGAAGAGAGTAGCAAGGTCCGATCTGAAGTTGGTGGTGACAAACATATTCTCCCCGGTTGCAGGGTTGATTTTAATCTTCTCGACTAGACGCGCTAAATGGACCTTCAATCCCTTCTTTGGGTGAGAGCATCTGAGATAGAAGTGGAGATCTTGCTTCGTCTTAGCTTGAGAAACGTAGCTACGTCATGTGGCTTCTTAGGTTCGAAGACGACCGTGTCAAATACGCCATTCAAAGCTTCCCGCCTATCAATGACATTAATCTCCTCTTCTAGTGGAGCGCTTCTGAAGCCCTCTTCCACCTGCTGGAGCAGATACTCTCTCTTGAGCCGGGAGTACTTGGTGAGGCCGGTATTCTTTGCCAGCGCTTTGAGCTTCTTCTTGCTGAAGAATTCCTGGCGGGCAAATTTACAGGTGGCTTTCTCCTCGATAAGGTTCACCATGGCCTCCCTTGGTTTTCCTGCTATATCTCCTCAGACCCTCTTTCTTGGCTATTTGACGGAGTGCCTTCATGGTCTCTTTGACCACGATCTTTCCTCCGACTAGGGCGTCCTACTCTTCTTCTTCCTGCTGATCTGGATGACTCATATTACTAGTACACTATCTTATTCACAAGGTTGTGCGGAGCTTAATTTTCTCGGTCTTTTAGGTAAGATATAAACGAAAAAGTCTGAAATAATTGACCCGTGACCAACCAGGTTAATAAAATAGAGTAATATGTCTCCAACAGATACCATCCTTCCCGGGCTTGCTCTTGCAGAACTTAACCTTCTTCCTCTTGAGTGGGTAGCCACAGGTGGTCTTCTATTCTCTTGGCTGATCCTCAAATCGTGGCTTGGTAGACTCCGCCTTGCTGTTTTGACACCGTTGTGTGGTCGGATCCATCTGCACGACGTTTGGGTTATCGCAGCACTGCTGCTGCTTTTGTAGGGTAGGGGTACTATCTTCCAAATCTTCTCCACTCTCCAGAAAGAAATCCTGATAGCGATCCATGTTATGATTACTGAATGCCATCCTTATATTTACGACATTATCTCACAAATGCCGCCCTCTCCTTCTAAGGTGTCCATCTTACGGATTGTTAACGCCATATTTTTTGTATTTACCCTATGCTCAAAAGGGATGCTGTCCGTATGCATCTGGCCGTCGGGGATGGGGTCCTATGCATGATTTCCCTTTTAATAGTGGGGGTGGTGTAGACTCCCCTTTTCTATACTTCTTAGGTGTAACCGATTGGGTGATATCGAAGTATTTAACCTATATCATCCATAATGTCGATTTTCGACTGTTCCGATTAGGAATGGGTTGTGAATAGAAGTGTCTAAGTTTGAACTTTGTATAAGAAATATGCTATGTTTTGAATACTTAGGTCAATGCACTCGATTCGACTTTTGAAAAGCAATAGGCATATCTTAAGAATGCATAAAATATCTAATTAGTTGCAAATTCCTAGAAATTCGTATGTCGAATAAGGAATCAGTTCCTTATTCGATATTCGTTTAGGCATATCCTAAAATAAGGATCGGAATATGGAATGTCGAATAAGTAACTATTTCCTTATTCAAAATTTGAATGTCGTATAAGTAACTGGTTACTTATTTAATATTTGAATGTCGAATAAGGAATAAGGAATAAGTAACCAACTTGACCGTTCTTATTATCTAATGATATCGTGAAAGATCGGAAATAGCTCGTAAAAGGTTGAAAGAAAATATCATAAGAACTAGTAAACTATAAATTTTGAAAAATCGTGACAACTTGTAAGAGAATATCGTATATGTGGAGGGGGTATTAGCATGAGTTGTTTACGAGTTATTAAGTCAGGGTTATTTACGAGTGTTTGCGGTGACACTCGTAAGGAAATGAAGCAGCTATTAGAGGAGGGAAGGGCATGACTACATAAGCGACCATCTGTATTACCAAATGGTGGGAGTAATAATATAATTTTAGGCATTGCATAGCTGCGACCAGCAACAAGCCCTATGTCGGTTAGTGTCGATAGGTAGCCCTGCATGTCGGCTATACGACGGCAGCAATCATATAGAGGCGCAATCTGTGTGTAAGATCACCAGAGGCTGTTAAGTGTAGGGCCCCCCTCCGGACCGCTGTACCAACTTCAACCTACCCAAACCCCCAAATTTTGCACGACAAGCCCTATGTCGGTTAGTGTCGATAGGTAGCCCTTCATGTCGGCTACACGACAGCAGCAATCATATAGAGGCGCAATCTCTGTGTAAGATCACCAGAGGCTGTTAAGTGTAGGGCCCCCTTCGGGACCGCTGTACCAACTTTAACCTACCCAAACCCCCAAATTTTGCACAACAAGCCCTATGTCGGTTAGTGTCGATAGGTAGCCCTGCATGTCGGCTATACGACGGCAGCAATCATATAGAGGCGCAATCTGTGTGTAAGATCACCAGAGGCTGTTAAGTGTAGGGCCCCCCTCCGGACCGCTGTACCAACTTCAACTTACCCAAACCCCCAAATTTTGCACGACAAGCCCTATGTCGGTTAGTGTCGATAGGTAGCCCTGCATGTCGGCTATACGACGGCAGCAATCATATAGAGGCGCAATCTCTGTGTAAGATCACCAGAGGCTGTTAAGTGTAGGGCCCCCCTCCGGACCGCTGTACCAACTTTAACCTACCCAAACCCCCAAATTTTGCACAACAAGCCCTATGTCAGTTAGTGTCGTTAGGTAGCCCTGCGTGTCGGCTATACGGCGGCAGCAATCATATAGTGGCGCAATCTCTGTGGAAGATCACCAGAGGCTGTTAAGTGTAGGGCCCCCCTCCGGACGGCTGTACCAACTTTAACCTACCCAAACCCCCAAATTTTGCACGACAAGCCCTATGTCGGTTAGTGTCGATAGGTAGCCCTGCATGTCGGCTATACGTCGGCAGCAATCATATAGAGGCGCAATCTCTGTGTAAGATCACCAGAGGCTGTTAAGTGTAGGGCCCCCCTCCGGACAGCTGTACCAACTTCAACCTACCCAAACCCCCAAATTTTGCACGACAAGCCCTATGTCGGTTAGTGTCGATGGGTAGCCCTGCATGTCGGCTACACGACGGCAGCAATCATATAGTGGCGCAATCTCTGTGGAAGATCACCAGAGGCAGTTAAGTGTAGGGCCCCCTTCCGGACCGATGTACCAACTTCAACATACCCAAACCCCCAAATTTTGCACGACAAGCCCTATGTCGGGTAGTGTTGATAGGTAGCCCTGCATGTCGGCTAAACGACAGCAGCAATCATATAGTGGCGCAATCTCTGTGGAAGATCACCAGAGGCAGTTAAGTGTAGGGCCCCCTTCCGGACCGCTGTACCATCTTCAACCTACCCAAACCCCCAAATTTTGCACGACAAGCCCTATGTCGGTTAGTGTCGATAGGTAGCCCTGCATGTCGGCTACACGACGGCAGCAATCATATAGTGGCGCAATCTCTGTGGAAGATCACCAGAGGCAGTTAAGTGTAGGGCCCCCTTCCGGACCGATGTACCAACTTCAACATACCCAAACCCCCAAATTTTGCACGACAAGCCCTATGTCGGGTAGTGTTGATAGGTAGCCCTGCATGTCGGCTAAACGACAGCAGCAATCATATAGTGGCGCAATCTCTGTGGAAGATCACCAGAAGCAGTTAAGTGTAGGGCCCCCTTCCGGACCGCTGTACCAACTTCAACCTACCCAAACCCCCAAATTTTGCACGACAAGCCCTATGTCGGTTAGTGTCGATAGGTAGCCCTGTATGTCGGCTATACGACAGTAGCAATCATATAGAGGCGCAATCTCTGTGGAAGATCACCAGAGGCAGTTAAGTGTAGGGCCCCCCTCCGGACCGCTGTACCAACTTCAACCTACCCAAACCCCCAAATTTTGCACGACAAGCCCTATGTCGGTTAGTGTCGATAGGTAGCCCTGCATGTCGGCTATACGACGGCAGCAATCAAATAGTGGCGCAATCTCTGTGGGAGATCACCAGAGGCAGTTAATTGTAGGGCCCCCCTTCCGGACCGCTGTACCAACTTCAACCTACCCAAACCCCCAAATTTTGCACGACAAGCCCTATGTCGGTTAGTGTCGATGGGTAGCCCTGCATGTCGGCTACACAACAGCAGCAATCATATAGTGGCGCAATCTCTGTGGAAGATCACCAGAGGCAGTTAAGTGTAGGGCCCCCTTTCGGACCGCTGTACCAACTTCAACCTACCCAAACCCCCAAATTTTGCACGACAAGCCCTATGTCGGTTAGTGTCGATAGGTAGCCCTGCATGTCGGCTATACGACGGCAGCAATCATAAAGAGGCACAACCTCTGTGGAAGATCACCAGAGGCAGTTAAATGTAGCCCCCCCCCTTCCGGACCGCTGTACCAACTTCAACCTACCCAAACCCCCAAATTTTGCACAACAAGCCCTATGTCGGTTAGTGTCGATAGGTAGCCCTACATGTCGGCTATACGACGGCAGCAATCATATAGTGGCGCAATCTCTGTGGAAGATCACCAGAGGCTGTTAAGTGTAGGGCCCCCCTCCGGACCGCTGTACCAAATTTAACCTACCCAAACCCCCAAATTTTGCACGACAAGCCCTATGTCGGTTAGTGTCGATAGGTAGCCCTGTATGTCGGCTATACGACGGCAGCAATCATATAGTGTCGCAATCTCTGTGTAAGATCAACAGAGGCTGTTAAGTGTAAGCCCCCCCTCCGGACCGCTGTACCAACTTCAACCTACCCAAACCCCCAAATTTTGCACGACAAGCCCTATGTCGGTTAGTGTCGATAGGTAGCCCTGCATGTCGGCTACACGACGGCAGCAATCATATAGTGGCGCAATCTCTGTGGAAGATCACCAGAGGCAGTTAAGTGTAGGGCCCCCTTCCGGACCGATGTACCAACTTCAACATACCCAAACCCCCAAATTTTGCACGACAAGCCCTATGTCGGGTAGTGTTGATAGGTAGCCCTGCATGTCGGCTAAACGACAGCAGCAATCATATAGTGGCGCAATCTCTGTGGAAGATCACCAACGGCAGTTAAGTGTAGGCCCCCCCCCTTCCGGACCGCTGTACCATCTTCAACCCACCCAAACCCCCAAATTTTGCACGACAAGCCCTATGTCGGTTAGTGTCGATAGGTAGCCCTGCATGTCGGCTACACGACGGCAGCAATCATATAGTGGCGCAATCTCTGTGGAAGATCACCAGAGGCAGTTAAGTGTAGGGCCCCCTTCCGGACCGATGTACCAACTTCAACATACCCAAACCCCCAAATTTTGCACGACAAGCCCTATGTCGGGTAGTGTTGATAGGTAGCCCTGCATGTCGGCTAAACGACAGCAGCAATCATATAGTGGCGCAATCTCTGTGGAAGATCACCAGAGGCAGTTAAGTGTAGGGCCCCCTTCCAGACCGCTGTACCAACTTCAACCAACCCAAACCCCCAAATTTTGCACGACAAGCCCTATGTCGGTTAGTGTGGCTAGGTAGCCCTGCATGTCGGCTACATGACAGCAGCAATCATATAGTGGCGCAATCTCTGTGGAAGATCACCAGAGGCAGTTAAGTGTAGGGCCCCCCTCCGGACCGCTGTACCAACTTCAACCTACCCAAACCCCCAAATTTTGCACGACAAGCCCTATGTCGGTAAGTGTCGTTAGGTAGCCCTGCATGTCGGCTACACGACGGCAGCAATCATATAGAGGCGCAATCTCTGTGGAAGATCACCAGAAGCAGTTAAGTGTAGGGCCCCCTTCCGGACCTCTGTACCAACTTCAACATACCCAAACCCCCAAATTTTGCACGACAAGCCCTATGTCGGGTAGTGTTGATAGGTAGCCCTGCATGTCGGCTAAACGACAGCAGCAATCATATAGTGGCGCAATCTCTGTGGAAGATCACCAGAGGCAGTTAAGTGTAGGGCCCCCTTCCAGACCGCTGTACCAACTTCAACCAACCCAAACCCCCAAATTTTGCACGACAAGCCCTATGTCGGTTAGTGTGGCTAGGTAGCCCTGCATGTCGGCTACATGACAGCAGCAATCATATAGTGGCGCAATCTCTGTGGAAGATCACCAGAGGCAGTTAAGTGTAGGCCCCCCCTTCCGGACCACTGTACCATCTTCAACCTACCCAAACCCCCAAATTTTGCACGACAAGCCCTATGTCGGTTAGTGTCGATAGGTAGCCCTGCATGTCGGCTATACGACGGTAGCAATCATATAGAGGCGCAATCTCTGTGGAAGATCACCAGAGGCAGTTAAGTGTAGGGCCCCCCTCAGGACCGCTGTACCAACTTCAACCTACCCAAACCCCCAAATTTTGCACGACAAGCCCTATGTCGGTTAGTGTCGATAGGTAGCCCTGCATGTCGGCTATACGACAGCAGCAATCATATAGAGGCGCAATCTCTGTGGAAGATCACCAGAGGCTGTTAAGTGTAGGGTCCCCCTCCGGACCGCTGTACCAACTTCAACCTACCCAAACCCCCAAATTTTGCACGACAAGCCCTATGTCCGTTAGTGTCGATAGGTAGCCCTGCATGTCGGCTACACGACGGCAGCAATCATATAGTGGCGCAATCTCTGTGGAAGATCACCAGAGGCAGTTATGTGTAGGGCCCCCCTTCTGGACCGCTGTACCAACTTCAACCTACCCAAACCCCCAAATTTTGCACGACAAGCCCTATGTCGGTTAGTGTCGATAGGTAGCCCTGCATGTCGGCTATACGACGGCAGCAATCATATAGAGGCGCAATCTCTGTGGAAGATCACCAGAGGCGGTTAAATGTAGGCCCCCCCTTCCGGACCGCTGTACCAACTTCAACCTACCCAAACCTCCAAATTTTGCACAACAAGCCCTATGTCGGTTAGTGTCGATAGGTAGCCCTGCATGTCGGCTATACGACGGCAGCAATAAAATAGTGGCGCAATCTCTGTGGAAGATCACCAGAGGCAGTTAAGTGTAGGGCCCCCCTCGGGACTGCTGTACCAACTTCAACCTACCCAAACCCCCAAATTTTGCACGACAAGCCCTATGTCGGTTAGTGTCGATAGGTAGCCCTGCATGTCGGCTATACGACGGCAGCAATCATATAGAGGCGCAATCTCTGTGGAACATCACCAGAGGCAGTTAAATATAGCCCCCCCTTCCGGACCGCTGTACCAACTTCAACCTACCCAAACCCCCAAATTTCGCACGACAAGCCCTATGTCGGTTAGTGTCGATAGGTAACCCTGCATGTCGGCTATACGACGGCAGCAATCATATAGAAGTGCAATCTCTGTGGAAGATCACCAGAGGCAGTTAAGTGTAGGGCCCCCCTCCGGACCGCTTACCAACTTCAACCTACCCAAACCCCCAAATTTTGCACGACAAGCCCTATGTCGGTTAGTGTCGATAGGTAGCCCTGCATGTCGGCTATACGACAGAAGCAATCATATAGTGGCGCAATCTCTGTGGAAGTTCACCAGAGGCAGTTAAGTGTAGGGCCCCCTTCCGGACCGCTGTATCAACTTCAACCTACCCAAACCCCAAAATTTTGCACGACAAGCCCTATGTCGGTAAGTGTCGATAGGTAGCCCTGAATGTTGGATATACGACGGCAGCAATCATATAGTGCGGCAATCTCTGTGGGTCGTTCTAAATAGAAGTCGATCTCCTCGCTAAATGTTCGCTGTAATTGTTCGCTAGCTTTCAAAAGTTCAGTAATATGATTTACTCATTGCAAATGGATAGTATTATCTTTAGAAACATACTTTTAGCTTAGTGGAAGCTATTTTATACATTTAAAGGTGTTTTGGTACGTCTCAGTAATTTGTAGTTTTTCGGTTTTTAGATTTATCCCCTAATTGTTCGCTACAATTGTTCGCTAGCTTGAGTCAAGTCAATAATGCTAGTAGAGACAGACCATCTAACTTAATTAGGGGGGGGGGCTTGTTTTTTTATCAGATTTTTTTTTTTCACAGAGCGCGGACAAAATACTTATTTTTCAAAGGCGTCGCAACAGAATATCTTTTTTCATTAAAAGCATTATTTTTTATAGCAGAAATCCTTCTTCAGATTTTTTTTTTCCCTCAGCTGCCAAAACATTTCTTTCATCAAAATTTTCAGAATTTTTTTTATTTTTTTGGAAAAACCAAGCCCCCCACCTTTTCAAGTTAAATGGTCGGTCCCTTAATGAAACAATATTCAGTCGCATCACCTTCGATAAATAGATATTTTTTTTCTTGCCAAAACGAACAATCAAGCCCCCCCCCCCTTTCAAGTTAAATGGTCTGTCCCTGACGGCTTAATTTGTTATTGGTCAATGCTATGTTTTTAATTCGGAAATTTGGAAGTTTTTACTTGTATATTATTCAGTGCATCTGTTAAGTTTTATTTATCAATTTTTGACATTTATTTTTGAGAAAGCCTCCAAAGTAACAAAAACTCTTTAACATGCTTGAACTTCATTCAAAATCCGATTAAACTATATATCGGACCGTGTGTTGTTAAGAATTTAAAGCGACATTATATTCGGCATATATAAATGAATGTTGAAAAACTAAAAAAAAACACATATTAAAGCAAGAACTGGTACCCTGACTTTAAGGTGTTTACTTTTCTTCTTGTCTTTTTACGTCTACTGAATCGTGATTTTGTCGTGTCATTTTATATAATAAATTTTCCGATTGGTACCCACTGGTACTTCTTTGCTTCATTAACAACTCGTCTATTAAAAAATGTCATTATGTCACTTAAATCTTTACACAAAATATATTCGTAATTTGGTTAGCTATAGTTATTGCTTTTCTCTATATACATATCCGGGAGATTAACATGTAAGGGGCGATACAATAAACATGAAATGATGATGAAGTGGAGGAAGTAGAGACAAAAGGCCAATGGGCAAGGAGAGTTTTGTATCACTGGAAAAATGGAGTGATGGGAAGGGACTCGCAATTTTGCCTACTACAGGAGGATCCTACGGGTCCTATATACGCTCTCACGGACACCTGTTACAAGGTTGTTTAACGTGCAAGGAACGTGACAATTTTCCCAACAGGGTGCACAAAAATAGTTTGCGTCAGGTTTTCCGTATTATAGCCTGACGACCATGGCATTCAATCATTATGACATTGCTGCCCCCATTCAACCACATAGGGCACACATCCCAGTCGATTTGTGGGTAAAGCTGCCTGACCTGATGTCAGGGTTTTGAGCGCTGCTCGGTGCACTTGTTCCGGCAAGCTTAGCGTTGCTACGGGCCTAATCGCCTCCCAGGACCCGCATAGGTAAAATATTCGGCACATATAACTACTTTAAAACAAACAAACGCATGTATACTAATGTTTAATATTTAAAAGATATAATAATGTTTATAAAAAAGCAGGAACTGATAATCTTTTATAGGGAACATTGACTTCAAAATGCTAATTAATATTTAGTATTTTGTACGGTAATTCATGGTAAATGTCGGATGCAGTGTCGGATCCAGAAGGGGGGGGTTCCGGGGGTCGGATCCCCCCTTTCCTCCGATTTTTTAAATAATTGTGTAGATTTTCAGCAAAATTGGTCTGGATCCCCCCCCCCCTCTTTTGGCCACAGATCCCAGTATGTGGGACCCCCCTTTCGAAAATTTCTGGATCCACCCCTGGGATGGCTAAAGAAATGTTCGTAACAGGTTTCTCAGAAACTCCTGATCCCAGCCACTTGATATTTAGTGTACAGCATCAGGATGGAGTCTTATACCGTGGGATTTGATTTAAGATCTGTCGCTCATCTACATCCTGTTTAACGAAATCCGGCCATTTCTGTCTGGTAATTCTTTGCTTTTTAAATCAAACACAAATGAACATAAGTTTAACCGAGTATCTTTGGATATGGGTTTATACCCATATCTTTTCTTGTTATTGTTAAATCTGTATGTTCCATGATATTGAGCAATAGTGCTATCTGGATGAAATATTCTCTCATAATAAATTATTAAACTGATATATATCTTGATTAATCAGTCTCATAGAAGGTCAGTCTGCCAGTCAGTCAGTCAGTCAGTCTGTTAATCGGTCAGTCAAGGGTCAAGGTCATAGAAGAATAAGAGTACATTACACAACATTCTCCCCAGTTCCATCTTTAGTTGCAGTCAAGTCTTGTCACCTAGGTCGCTCGGTCGCTACATTTTTGGTATCCTCGGCGGGATCTACTATTCCACATTTGTAGATCCAGCGATACGAACCTCAGAAAATGGTGAGAAGAAGAGTTCAGCAAGCTGCAACGGTACAGGAGATAAAGGTAATAACAAAACTACCGAACTTGAATGATCAATCTCATAGTCCAGAGAAAATGACAAAAACGAATCAGTCATACCGGAGAACTGGTGGATCGCAATGGTCCTGACTTGGTACAGGCATTTCAAACGAAATGGTGGGTTAAACCAGGTTTTATGGTTTATGAATGAAGAATGAAGACACTACAGAGACTGAATATTTTGAGACAGACCAAGACCTTCCAGATCAAGATCATCCTGAAACATCAGATTTAGAGAATGACATAGATGATACAGTAATCCAGAGATCTTCTTTGTTTTGTTCACCTTAGCCCAGTACTAGCAGAGAATACCCAATGGCAGAGAGCCCAATACCAAGACGAAGTGTGAGACTTTCAAACAAGAAACAAACATCAGGTGCCTCAGGAGATCCATCTGGAGATGAGCCACCAAACCATGGAGACGCTGCAGGCTTGTATGGTATGATAAAAGGTGCTTTCCAAGAGATGACTGGTCAGATTGTAACAGCTATACAGAATGCCTATAAGGGAAACACACAACAGGTTCGAGACATTCAACCAAGACCCAGAGTAAATAATGACAGATCCAGAACCCATCAGAAGACAGCCAGTAAATCTCATCGGCAGCTCAGACGATTCCTCCAGTGAAGACGATTCTGACCAAGACCATGCACAGGAAGTCAGACAGAGAGCTAAGAATGCACAGAGTTTCAAGCTACCAGCATTTACAGGCAAAGAGAAGTGGGAGGTTCGGCACAATAGGTTCGAGGCAGTGGCTGCACTAAATCAGTGGAACAAAGAAAGCAAATTGAGAGAACTCCTCCCCAGGCTCCAAGGAACAGCAGGAGACTTTGCAGTTGATCAGCTTCCACAGAAGACCCTGAGAAGTTATACCAAGTTAACAGAAGAGTTGTCTAATAGATTTGGCACCATCCAGAACAAGAAGAACTACAGAGTCATGTTTAATAGAAGAAATCAGAAGATGGGTGAGACTCCAGAGATATATGCAGCAGAATTAAAGAGACTATACGACAAAGCTTATACAGATAGAGATGTTAGAATCAGGCAGGAAGATTTATTACAGAGATTTCTAATGGGGTTAAGTGACCATAAGACCAGAATGCATGTGGAGTTGTACAAAGAGCCCAGATCTATAGAAGAGGCAGTGCAGGATGCAGTTACATATCTTGAGACAACTAATGGTCCACAAGATGAAACTACCACAGGGAAATATAAGAAGCAAGTGAGACAAGTTAAGTCATCAGGTTCCAATCCAAACTGGAAAAAAGGGCAGCTTAATGGAAGAAAACCTACCGACAAGAGTAATAAAGACCAGGCTAATGGTAAAGAAGCTGAATCAGAGCTTTCCAAGCTACAGATGGACCAAGTTGGTAAAATGTTTGCCGAAATGTATCAGAAAATGAGAAACCAAGAGCAGAAAAATGAACCGGTAGTTGATAATACAAGATCTAATATGACTCAAGGAAGGAAGATAAATCATATTCAGAACCAGAATTACCAAGAGAGAAGAAACTTTGTTTGTTTCCATTGTGGTCAACCAGGCCATTATGCAAGAAATTGCTTCAGCAAAATTGACAAAAAACCAACAATATAAGTACCCAAGTCAGACTAACAAGACATTTGCACCAGAGAAGCCAAGAGACAATGCCAGAAGAGAGAACGAAACAGGGAAAAAGATAAATTTCCCTGGGTTTTCGCTAAACTAGAACGGGCCAACTCTGTTGACCAAGAGCTGACCCACATTTCCCAGAAAGGTCAACCAGCTACACCGAGTGATGATGAGCCAGACAGCAACATAGATCCAATAGAAGTTGATATTCCTACTGTTTATTTAGAACCTTCCGTGATCGAGAAGGGGTGCTGTATTTTAGGGAATCTTGAACCTTCCGTGATCGAAAAGGGACATTTTATTTTAGAGGATGCAGAGCCTTCCGTGATCGAGAAGGGGTGCTGTATTTTAGAGAATCTGAGTCCGAGTGAACCCTCCGTGATCGAGATGGGAAGAAAGGACGAAGATGAATATTTTAGTTGTACAGATGAACCAGATCCTCCAAGTAGAGTGGATGGGTGTTCTTGCTGTGACAAAACCCAAAATCCTGATTATTGCCCTCAGTTTATTGGACGACAGGTGCTCCGTAGTGAAGGAGTTTATGTAAGAGGTCGTATCCAGGGAAAAGAGGTTAATTTTACAGTTGATACCGGAGCCAGTCGAACAGTGTTATCGAGCAAGGCTTTTAACCAGATTCCAATGTCGGACAGACCTATTTTACAGAAATCTAGCTTGCTGGCTAGTGCCGATGGAAAACCCTTAGAAGAATTAGTGAAAGCCATTTTTGAAGTGAAGTTAGAGAGTCTAGAGTTCAAATTGGATGTTGTTGTTGCTGATATTGAAGATGAAGCCTTGTTGGGCCTAGATGTACTTATGAATTCAGCATGGGAACCAGCTGATTTGAGATCGAGAGAGGGAGTTATGTTGCTGGCTGGAGTCACCATTCCATGTACGCGGGTTTTCCTCTCTGAGAAAATAAGAAGAGTTCGGGTAGCTTATGATATTTGCATTCCTCCACGCAGTGAAATTTTAGTTGATATTTTTATTGATTGATTTGAAACTGATAATTTACTAGAAAACTTAAACTTTATAATTGAATCTGATAAGGGTGTGAGACAAAGACATCCTATTATGATGGCTCCTACAGTTCTTAAATTAGATGAAAATGGGGCGAATATTGTTCGAGTTATGAATCCTTTTGACCAAGAATATCTACTGAGACAGAATACAGTCTAAGGAGAAGCTGAGAGGCTGAATGACGAACCAACATCCATATTGACTTCCTGTGAAGATGAACAAGAAAAAGATAACTTTTGCCCAGTGAGAAGAATAGAGTTTAACCGACCTAAACCTGACCTTTGAAATTCCAGTACCAGTTTAATTAGAAATGTCTTAGAAAAAGACACAGTTGAAGGTTAGAAAAGTTGCCTTATTCCTCCCCATTTTGAGGAAATGTACAATTCTTCGGCTGTAGGAACAACTGAAGAAGAGAAGAAGAAAATAGCCCATCTTTTAAACAAGTTTTCTGATACTTTTTCCAAAGATGAAACAGATATAGGCTTAACCAATCTGCTTGAACATTCAATTGATACAGGCAATGCCCCACCTGTAAAACAACCCCCAAGAAGAGTACCCCTGGCTTATGCAGAGGAAGAGAAAAACTTAATAACCAACATGCTGAGACGAAACATCATTCAGAAGAGTTCCAGTCCATGGGCCAGCCCTTTAGTCCTTGTAGTCAAAAAGTCAGGCAAACTTCGCCCATGCGTGGACTATCGACAAGTCAATAAGTTGACTAAGAAAGATGATTTTCCACTTCCAAGAATCCAAGATTGATTAAATGCATTAAGAGGAGCTAACCTGTTCAGTACCTTTGACTTGATTTCCGGGTTCCACCAAATTCCAGTTGCTTCAGATGACGTATCAAAGACCGCTTTTACCACCAAGTATGGACTTTATGAGTATAAGACCTTACCCATGGTACTCTGTAATGGACCATCCACATGCCAGCGGCTAATGGAGTTAGTACTAAATGGACTGCAATGGCAGACCTGTTTAATTTATTTGGACGATATAATTGTATTTAGTTCCAGTTTTGATGAACACATGGAACGCTTAGATTAAGTCCTTTCTAGAATAGCTGAAGCCGATTTAAAGTTGAAGCCCGAGAAATGCCAAATGTTGAAAACTGATGTAACATTTTTGGGACATAGAGTCTCAGGAGAGGGAATCAAGCCAAATCCTGATAATACAGCAAGAATATTAGCCTGGACCAGACCTACCAATGTCACAGAGGTTAGACGAGTTCTTGGTATGGGAAGCTATTACAGACGTTTCATTAGAGATTTTTCTCAATTGGTACAACCATTATCTGAACTGACGAAGAAGTCAAATCCATTTATTTGGACCCCAGAATGTGAAGAAGCCTTTAACAAGTTGAAAGCCGCATTTGTCAGCCCTGAAATCATGGCATATCCTCAAGACGAGGGTGAATACATATTAGATACAGATGCCTCTGATGTATCTATATGGGGTGTCTTAAGTCAGAAGATAAATGACAAGGTTAAAGTTATAGCATATGGTAGTAGAATGCTCAACAAAGCTGAACGAAACTATTGTATCATTGATAAAGAGCTATTGGCAGAACGTTATTTCATGGAATATTATCGACAATACTTGCTAGGAAGAAATTTTACAGTCCGTACTGATCATCAGGCATTGATTTGGCTGTTCAGTTTGAAAGAACCTAAAGGAAGAATTGCCCGTTGGTTAGAAATAATGTCACCTTTTGATTTCTCAGTAGAATATAGACCAGGTACCAAGCATGGAAATGCAGATACAATGTCCAGATGTCCCAACCCCAGAGATTGTTCCTGTCCAGAAACTGACAACTGAGTATTTGAAGTGTGGTCCTTGTAATAAATGTAAGAAGAGAGGCTTAGAGATGGCAAGTTCCTTGAAGAGAGAAGAAGTTGAAATCTTACAAGGTGTCAACGCTGTAAAGACAAGAAAACAGACAGCAGAAGAGAGTTCATGGAACACCTGGACATCCCAATTTTCCACGGATAAAGTAAAGTCCTACCAAGAGACTGATGAGCATCTAGGCCCTGTATATGCATGGAAGAGCACTGGTCAGAGGCCTCCTTTAAGAGACATAGAAGACAAGAGTCCAGCTACAAGACACTTTTGGTACATATGGGATTCCCTTGTTCTAAAAGATGGTCTACTGTTTAAACAATTTTCCAAACGAGATGGTAGTGGAGATTATTTACAATTATTGACCCCTGTTGCTATGCAGGATAAAGTATTGCATGATATGCACAATTCCATTGTATCTGGTCATTTAGGAATCAAGAAAACAAAAGAGAAAATCCTTCAACATTTTTACTGGTTTGAACTACGGGAAGATGTAGCAGTGTGGATTGCCAAATGTGACGTTTGTGAGTCCATCAAACCACCAGCAGTCCGAGCAAGAGCCCCTCTTGGAAGTATGCCAACTGGAGGACCATGGGATAGAATAGCCACTGACATCCTTGGACCACTTCCTGTTACTCTTAGAGGAAATCGTTACATTTTAACCGTAACTGATCACTTTACCAAGTGGGTTGAAGTTTTCCCTGTGCCAGATCAAACTGCTGAGACATGCGCATACTTCATATTGAATGAAGTTATCTGTAAATATGGTTCTCCACTCTCATTACATACCGACCAAGGTAGAAACTTCGAAAGCGAAATTTTTAGAGAATTATGTTCAACTTTAGAAATAAAGAAAACTAGGACCAGTGTAAGAAACCCAAAATGTAATGGACAAACTGAAAGATTTAACAGATGCCTTTTGGCCATGATAAAGTCCTACCTTTGTGATGAACAGACAGACTGGGATCTTAACCTAGGATGTTTGGCAGGAGCATACAGATTAACGCCAAATGAATCAACAGGATTTAGTCCAAACATGATGATCCTCGGAAGAGAGATTAGAATGCCATTCCAAGTTACCCAATGCTTAGATTTAGCAGCTCACAAATCAGATGGACCATCATCATCTGGAAATTATGCAAAGAAGTTAAGGGAAAAGTTAGAAAAAGCTCACAGTATAGCAAGGAAACATTTAGGGAAGAATGCCAAAAGACGTAAAGATTTTTATGACAACAATACAAACCTCCAGATTTATAAAGCAACAGATAAAGTATGGTATCTGCACGAGTCCAGAAAAGAAGGAATCAGCCCAAAGTTACAGCCCATGTACATTGGTCCATGCCTAGTCACGAAAAAGTTCAATGATATCAACTACCAAATCCAGTTAAATGCAGATGGTACCAAGAAGGTGGTCAACCATGATAAACTGAAACCATATAAAGGCGACTATTGTCCTAGATGGCTAAAACTGGCCACTAAGAAGTCTGAATAAAATATGTACCTTGAATAAATGTCTGCCTTAACTTCTGTATATGACTGGCTGGGCTGAGCTTCTATGACTGAAACTTGACCTTTTCTAATTCAGATCATGAAATAATTTCAGTATTTCCTCCTAAATTTGCTATAAATTATCCAGATACCACTTAATGTGATATGTCATGGGACACCAAGTTTCATTTTCACTTGGTGAGAGTCCCATCTTTTGTATTTTTCATATGAGAAACAGAAGAATGAACGTGTGTCTATGGTGCAATCCACATGAACACCCATACAGGAGCCAGAAGAAACGGGTTATTCAGCACATAAAAAAAGTCCATATTAACAGTGAGCTCTTTCCATGGCACTGCACCATTTGCAGCTTTAAATGTGACGAAAAAGCAGAAATTGATGCCTACATAAAGGACTATGGACCACACAGTACATTTAAGACATCCAAAGAGCTAAGAGAGCAGATAATTATTACAGATGACAAGGTATACTGTATTAATAACCCAAATCCCTATGTGCCGCTGCCTGGTAGAGATTATCGGCTGGAGGAAACAAGACAGTCAGGATCCAGAAAACAACCTATTCCAATATCTTCAAGTACGGAAACGTCAGGATCTATAAAAATGAATGCTGAGTGCAACCTGGAATCTCTCTTTGTCAACCCATCTACTGCATTCCTTCCATCTTTTTATTTACCTGGTGTTCCTGCTGCAACTTACAAACCACATAAACCCAGTTCTACATTTCCACCTCCGATGTCAGCTGACTACTCATCCGTTGCATCTTCAACCATTCTATCCCCACCTCCGTACACTCCAATGTTCGACCTGTCAAACGTTCCATCATCAAATCCACCTGAATATGAAAGTATTGCAGGGATATCAGACAGTCTTCCAGAATTGAACACCTCATCGGTTGATGTTGTACTGAATGGAGCTTCTGATCAGTTGCAGGGACTAGTTGATCCTGCAACACTACCGTGGGATACAGACACAGACTTCCTTAAGTCACCTGTGGGAAATCCGCTGATTTCAACCCCCATCCTGTCATCCCCAGTCAGGAAGGTAGTAATCGCCGATCGTGAGCGGGATTCCCAGGAAGAGGACATCCTCAGTCAGATCCTTCCACCATCACCAACTGAGGAGACCGCTAATCATCCGGTTAGCGAATGGAAGGACATTCCATTGACCTCTGCCTTACCGAAGAAAGACGCGTCAAAATCCAGTTCGTCATCTTTGTCAAGCTCCTCATCATCATCCTCATCATCAGGCTCGAGCTCATCATCATGTAGTAAGCTTGACAGGATTTTAACAGCTATTGACAGCTTCAAGCAGGAGGCTACAACAAGACTCGTTAACGTCGAAAAAACACTGGAGCGAATGGAAGCCCAGATGATTGGTCTGCGAAGAGTTGTCAGAAACCAAGGGGAAGACATAAGGAAGCTACAAAGGGACAGATCAGACAGCCATGGTTCACAGTCACATACCCGTCAACCACCAGCCAAGAGAAGACGATAGACTTAAGGACATTTTGATTTTTTTATATAGTATCATGTAAACTAAAATTCTTAAGGTGTAAATTGTATTAACTGAAATGTAATTGTTTTTTTTTTTTTTTGTTAAGTTTGATAAGTGATTAAATTAAGTGTCTAGTAAAAGTTTTTCAAAAACAGTTTAAGTAATAGTAATTTTTAAGGTTAATAGTTTATCAGATTATAGAAGTTCGAAGTTCAAGTAGAAGGTTTTTCAATTCTCTGAATTTTAACAGTTTAAAAGTTTCCAAATACATGTATTGAAGTTGTAGAGATTTTCACAAAAGTTTTCATTTAAGAAGTTATTTTTAGACAGTTTTCTTAAACTTAAAAGTTATTGTTATAAAGTTAAATATAGAAGTTTTTAGAAATAAAGGGTCATAAAGTTATTTATATAAAAATGTACATATATGTGCATGCAGGCATTTGATGCAATATATTAAAATAATTTTAGTCATAGTTGACTTTAAAGTATTATTGTACTTTACTGAAATCGCTCAGGTATTCTTTTAAAGAATAGATATTTGTACATATGTTATTTGTTAATTCAGAGTTTATCTTGTTATTGATTGTATGAATGTGATAATAGTATTTTTTTAAAATCATGTGCATCTAGTCATCAATATATTTTTTTGTATAACTAAGAGAATTAATTGTCTCAGAGTATTAATTTTACAACTTGAACCACGTTAGAAGTTTTTGTGAATTAAGATATTAAAGTTTAATTTTGACTATTGAATTGAAGATTTAGATTTTTAATGATCATTTAATGAGTGAAGTTTCAGGTAAAAGATTTTTATTTTGAGATGATGCACAGATAAATGATGGTATGATTGAAATATAGATTGGCAAAATTTATCAATATTAAATGATATTATATTTTGACATGGTGCTATGTAATGTCTAAGTATTATGTGTTAATTATGAATTTGTGGGGACACAAATTTTAACAGGGGGGATAAATGTAGGGTCCAACCTCCCCCACATGTTTTTTTTTATTATTATGATTGTGCCATACCACCTTTTTGTGGTCTCTGATCTCAATTTTACCAATTGTGTTCAATTTTACATGTGTTGTAAATATGTTAAGCTAGGTTTTATCTCATTTCTTATTTACAAGTTGTTAGTTATCCATTTGTTAATGATTATGAGAGTTTATTGTATTTTTAGATTAGCAATTGTTTTGAGAAAGTCCCCCGATTTAACGCCGTAAAGTTTTAAGACCACTTAATTCTTGATTTTTGAATAAACTATGTACTGATTCATATTTTTGGGATTATAGACATTGACCTGTTATAATGTTTGTACCTAGAATCTACTTTATGGGTCCATAATATTCTGTATTGATCGTAGTTTTTAAAAGTTTTGTCATTTTTGACAGTTCTTTTTTTCCGCGACCTGCCATCTTTGTTTTATGTTATTAAAGTATCGATCGATCTCATTGGTTTTAGCAATTTAGATTTTAAATGAATTTTGTTTTAAGATTCATTTTACTGAAATATCTTATTTATTAATTAGATTATTTATTCTGTACCATTAATAATTTTTAATTACTCGATTAGTGTATCGCTTCAACAATCAAGCGAATCCACTGTTCTGATTGGTTGATCGATTGATCTCTGATTGGTCTAAAAGTGCACAGAGTCCCGGTGCACTGGTGTCGGTGCACAAGTGCCCAGCCACCCGTGCACTGTGCACACGCCCATCATATAAATAAAGCGAAAGCCTTCTTTCTTTGCTTGCTTTTTCTGTTAGCTACTTGCTTACACTGCCAGTATAGAGTTCAGTTAGCAATGTATGTATTCAAAGGCAAAGCCATTTCATTTTATTTTTGCTGAGTCATTGTGCTAATTTGGCATTAGAATAGCACATATCAATTTGATTTTGGAATATTTTTCTAAATTTTAAATTGAATTATGATAAAGACCTTGAAAGTTATTGAAATTACCATGTGCTTTTGATTTTATGGGAAAAGTAAAGAAATCAAAGAGAATTTTGATTTTTAAGTTTTTAGCTGTAAAGTTATTAAGGAAAACTGGAAAGTTAATTATTCAGAATTGTTTTATGATTTTTAAACTTAGAAAATATTGAATTTTCAATCAGAACAGTGAAATATCTCATTGTTCAATGAAATCTGAGAGTTAAGCAATTTTTAAGCTTAAATTCATTTATAGCCAAATTTTTTCAGCTTTAGACAACAGTAATGTTTAGTACTAGACGAATGCCTAAGGTGTTCAAAGTCAGTCGATACTAATCTTTTGAAAAGCTATATTTTGTCAAATACAGCCAGTTATTTTTGTGACTTTGAGTTCAGCAATTTAAGATTATTTATACCCTAAGCTTTAGACAACAGTAATGTTTAGTACTAGACAAGCACCTTGGTGTTGAAGTCAGTCGATACTAATCTGTTGAAAAGCTACTTTTTGCACAAGGGAGACACTTAGTCGATTTCAATATTTTGTCACTTTTTGACATTCCTTTTGACGTCTAGTTTTATTAAATATAGTTACATTAAACAGTTAAGGAGGCTCTTGAGTCTCATTAAAAAGTACACTTTTAAGCTACGCTAGCCGTTTGGGTATACTAGCGCTTTAAAGCTGTGCTTCTGTAAATTTGAAGTAAAGTGGTTAACTATAGGGAATAAATAAAAGTATAAAATATAAAACAGTACTCTTTTGAGCTTCGCTAGCCGCTTGGGTATACTAGCGCTCATAAGTGTGCTATATAACTTTGCAGTAGGACTATATAAATAAAGTTATAAAATTGATAGGGAGACTTTATTGTCTCATTAAAAGTGCATTAGAGCAACGCTAGCTGTTTGGGTATACTAGCGCTCAAAGTCTGTACTCCTGTAAATTTGGAAGAAATTAGGATTTATTAAAATAAAGTTCTAACATATAAACTGTTACTTTAAGCTACGCTAGCCGTGTGGGTATACTAGCGCTTAAAGTTAACTTTAACTATAAAGTACATACTATAAGTTACTTTTCTTAAGTGAAGCAAGTGATAAATAATAAATAGCCTATTTTTCAAGCTACACTAGCCGTGTGGGTTACTAGTGCTTGAAGAAGTAAATAATAGTTAAACAGTGAATATTTTCAATATCATTTTATTGAATAAAGTGCTCTTTTAGATTACTTATTAAGGGCCTGGCTGTTACTATTTTGGCTATATCTTAGAAAGATTTTTACAAGATTACAGTACATTTTTATTGTTAAATCTGTATGTTCCATGATATTGAGCAATAGTGCTATCTGGATGAAATATTCTCTCATAATAAATTATTAAACTGATATATATCTTGATTAATCAGTCTCATAGAAGGTCAGTCTGCCAGTCAGTCAGTCAGTCTGTTAATCGGTCAGTCAAGGGTCAAGGTCATAGAAGAATAAGAGTACATTACACAACATTCTCCCCAGTTCCATCTTTAGTTGCAGTCAAGTCTTGTCACCTAGGTCGCTCGGTCGCTACAATATATAGATTTCTACACGTCGAGCTAAA
Organism: Arcuatula senhousia; assembly: GCA_963971305.1. Lineage (NCBI taxonomy): Eukaryota > Metazoa > Mollusca > Bivalvia > Mytilida > Mytilidae > Arcuatula > Arcuatula senhousia. The sequence goes on along the minus strand of OZ020305.1, from coordinate 17,637,707 downwards.
ACCCGAGATACAGATTACTGGCTGCGTGTATGAACCAGCTAAATTTGATAAACAAAATTAAATATAGTGCGCATGCTTAAGGAGAAATTGGGGCTCATGAATATGATTGTTGTAAAGCTTCACAGATATAAGTTAGTGGTGATAATTTTTTTTTTCGATTTTTAGATTAATAGGGTACCATAACTTAATTTTTGTTGCTCATATATTTAAAATTAGACAAAAAAGTTGTCTGTTTGCCTTTTTTTTGCTACTACAAAAGTTTAATTTTTCGTAGACAATAACTCTTAAACAGTCAATTTGATTTTGTTTAAAAATGAGGACAAGACGCGAATACTCTAATCTAAGTCATCAATATCCTAAATATCAGATGCAGATGCGAAGCTATTATACTTTTGAAGCAATTCATTTTCCAAACCTCTAACATAGAAGTTTGCTTCCAGGAGACAAGACTCACAAAGTCACTGAAGCGTGAAAATTGGGTCAGAGTTGACTTAATACCACATATTCGATGCCTAGCTTTTAAACTGTTCAAGCATTTCATTTTCCATAAAAGTCTCATAAAGAAGTTTACGGCCTGAAAAAAACCTTAGTTCATAAAGTCACAGAAGGGTGAAAATTGGGTCAGAGTCACACAGTATGGCAGACAATAACCCCAACTGACTTAATATCACATATTCGATGCCTAGCTTTTATACTGTTCAATCATTTCATTTTCAATAGAAGTCTCACAAAGAAGTTTACGGCCTGAAAAAAAAACACCTTAGTTCACAAAGTCACTGAAGCATGGAAATGGGGGTCAGGGTCACACGTAGTGCCAGTTTCGTATACCGTACACTTAACTGTCTGTATACCAAATATCAGACCCCTAGCTATTATACTTTTCTGGTAATTCATTTTCCCCAAAAGTCTTACAAAAAAGTATACCCCACCACCAGAAAGTAATAATTATTTCGCATCTTTTGCGACTTTTCCAAACTCTCCACAGTTCCAGTTCCCGTCCGTAACGGTCCGTAAACTAATCACTGCACCAGGCTTTCCGAATTTCATTTAAAATGACCTCTTTTTGACCCCTACTCGCTAAAGTAAAAACCATGAAAAGCACTAACAGATACATAAATGCATTACGCAACCACATTGTTTATAGTATAGCCTAAATACTTTACTTTAACTTCACTTTAAAATAGTTCATACTTATGTAAACCGGTTTTACAACAAATTTAATTATGTCGTCTATGAAAGAGAAATGATTACAGCAAATTTGAACATTTATTCAAATAAAAAAATATATCAAAAATCTTGATGGAATTCATACAAGCCTGTAGCAGTGGGATAATCCTGACCTTTTTTCGTCGGGAAGGATAAGCCTACTGCGAAGGAGTTTGCGACTTCTCGTCGCAATCGAGACAAAAAAATCAATCTGGCATTTTAAAGATGTCATTCAATACTATGCTACACTGTTGAAACTTGCAATACACAAGTCAGAACTAAAATAACCCATTTTACAATATTTGAAATTGTTTTTAAAAAGGTCTTTATCTTTATTGATGTACAATGTCATCTTTGCAAATCAAAATTATAAATACACAAGCAGTTTTCTTTATAAAAGATTTCCTTTTTTATGTGCAGAGCCAGGTAACTAGAAGATAACAAGAGGCCCACAAAAGCCTGAATCGCCTTTATAGACCATTATTCCTACAATGAGTTCTTTATTACTTCAACCCTAAGAAGACTTATGAAGTGCTTGTTCGGGTGACAATTAAACCAAGCATCAACAACTCTCTCTTCAAAAGTTTTCAGTCTCCATACTAAAAAACACTTAAGAGTGTTTTACTTTTAAACGTAAATGTAGACTTATAGCCTAAAACAACATTTGAAAAAGCCTTTTCAGTGAGTTTTTATAAGTTTTTAAAGAATAAGCCTCAGAAAATGATCGGGTTTTAAAAGTCGGTTGATTTTTTAGAAATATATCACTAAACATGCTTACACACGTGTTCTACACAAAAATACCAGGAATACCTTTGAACCGCGATATAAAGGTCGGGAACTCACGAAAATAAATTGATTTTCAATTAAAAGCATTGGTTTCATCAAATGAATTACTAATGTTTCTATACAAATTCAAAATCCATTAATATAGATTTCAAAAACTAATACTTACCAATTTATGTATTCTCACGGTATGAAGGGGAAAAGGTCAACTGCTTTTAATGTCATATACAAAATTGGAGATAAGGGGCTGAAACAGAAATGATGATTGCACTAAATTTTCTTTTTGGTGACATTAAAATTCACCTTAAGAAACAAATTTATCATGTAGTTATTGGTATCCCTATCGGTACTAATTGCGCGCCATTTTCTTTTATTGTTCTGAATCACAATATATGGCTAAACTGTTTGGGTATTTGTATTTTGAAACCACTTGGTTGATAACTGCTGCTGGTGGACCAGACGTGTCTGACACGAATTAACAAATAAATTCTTATATTCTTCAAAATTCAAAATTGATTATAACAAAAAAAACTTTCCTTGTACTGCACATGGTCGATTTCCTCGCTGCTGTATTTGGCTTTCCTGTCCGAACATTTAAGTTTTGAGTGCTTTTTGTTCAACACTTATGGTGTTTGACCTTCGGACGTTTTGATTCAAAAGCTGCTGATGAGAGATAACTCCATGAAACATGCGTATACAGCATTAGCAGTTTTAAACTCGTTTTTGTATTTGTACTTTTCACTTAAAAATGAGGATTTTAAAATACAGTAAAAGGCAAACAAAAAGATATTGCCAGGAAATACGTTTGACTTATTGTAAGCATCCATAAGGGAATTATACTAAATGGTCGGGAAGTAACTAATGGAATAAAAGGACGTGCCATTTCAAACATGATATTTTAAAATAATTTTTTAACAGCCTTTCTGGTCCAATTTATAATGAAAATATCGTGATATTTGAAATTTATTTTTATAGCCCTTCATTTTGCCACACTTAATGATATTAAACGTCATTTTTGAAAAACCAAATAACCAATGCCAAAGCAAAAGGCAATAGATCAAATGCTTAGAAACCTTTTATGAAAGTTGTTTATTTTTTATGTCATGTTTTGGTTGTTAAAGTAACCAAGAGAAAACAAGAGGCCCCAAGATGCCTGAATAGCTTATGTAAGCTATTATACCTAGAATATGTTACCTAATTACTTCAACTCTAAGAGCTTCTTATGGTGACAATTTAGAAAGCAATCACTCTGGGGGATCAAACAAATGCGCGGAACTTGATATTCGTCTCCCCTCATTAGTTAGACTATGACTTTTAAAGGTTTGTTTTACTCTGCAAATTATAACTTTTTTCAAACTTTAAAATTTAATTCATAATACTTTTCAATGACTTTTCATATTTATGAAACTGACAAAGGCATTTAAAACACAATCACTTTCAATAAAAATAAGCCATTTTATAATATGGAACGTCTGTGTTTCATTAACTTCAACAATATTTGTTGTAGCTTTCGGGGAATGCTCAACAGGAAGTTTAAACGTTCATCACTGACAATTCTATCTATCACCCAAATACAAATGACAACAAAGTTCCAGACAATAAATTTTGCTACGCCTGACGCGCGTTTCGTCTATTCAAGACTCATCAGAGGCGCTCTACCAAAAATATTGAAAATGCCAAACGCTGTATGAATATGAAGAGCATATAACAGTATAACCAAAACTACCAAACTGGGGAACCAGATTATTACTAAGATATTCAACCTATGTCTGGGGTAGGAAGAACCTTAGGGTTTAGACAATTTTGAAATTTAGACGGATAATTTAAAGCTTTGATGTATTCTCCAACTCAAAAGTGTTGGTGCCGGAGCGGGCTAACCTCGGGGAATTTAAACTCCACCAGCAGTGCTAACCTTCACGTGTGTTCGAAATACAAATGACAACAAAGTTCCAGACAATAAATTTTGCTACGCCTGACGCGCGTTTCGTCTATTCAAGACTCATCAGAGGCGCTCTACCAAAAATATTGAAAATGCCAAACGCTGTATGAATATGAAGAGCATATAACAGTATAACCAAAACTACCAAACTGGGGAACCAGATTATTACTAAGATATTCAACCTATGTCTGGGGTAGGAAGAACCTTAGGGTTTAGACAATTTTGAAATTTAGACGGATAATTTAAAGCTTTGATGTATTCTCCAACTCAAAAGTGTTGGTGCCGGAGCGGGCTAACCTCGGGGAATTTAAACTCCAAAAGTCGAGCTCTGATATTATTAACGCGTGGACATCTTTACCGTATTGCTCAGTCTAAAAATTCGTGTAGCTGGTCGTGTCGTCCAGTATCCACACTTAGGGGATAATCTACAAAATAATCGTACTAAAAGGGGAACCATTTCATTTTTAACACATGTTAAAGTTTTGCACTATTCTTACTCAAAATTAACTTTGAATTTGACAAGGTTTTTAAGGCGCACCAAACCTCCCTCTTCCATTGCAATCTTTGGGTCCGATAGTTACACAAAACACAACAGGTTTGTGATGACATATCAGGGATGCTAAGGTGATAATCTCAGTACATCAACCAGCAAAACACTAATCAAAGCAAGAACTAACCATTTCGTCTAACATGATGTTGAATTTTTCTACCAGTGGCTGATAACAAAGAAAGAATTTTTTAGAGATCGTATGAGACGTATTTTCTTATAACCTTGGTCTAATAGTCGGTTACGGATAAAGCGGTGTCGGATCACAAAATGTGAAAAATGTGTACAAGCCCTGGCATATCGAATTAGTTGTGAAATATTGACACCGTATGCAGGTGACGTTGGTGTGTTACTTTCCACGTTAGGAAAATTAATAATTTTAAAATTTAAATCGTCTCTTTTATCGTCAATCGTAAATTTTTGTACTGAGATGACCACCCGGGTCAAATTTGAGATGTAGATCCAAGAATGATGTAAAGCAAGTGGATTCGGTGGTTTCTTTAATCTGTCTGGAGGATAACATTTATTTTAATTAAAGATACACGCTCCATCTTTTTGACAAGTGAAATCTATTGAGCGTTACAACAAAGTTTTCTTAAGTTTTCTCTGAATTCTTTAGACATTGCTACATACACCCAAATATTTACAAGATATGAAACTATGAGACAAATGTTTGCTGCATATATTCCTCTTGTTGAAGTCAACCAGTTTGTTAACCCAGGTGAAATAACATCATAAGCCAATCCAATTGTTGTTGGCAACTCTCCAAGTACAAATGTCAGCATTATCAGTACAAGCATTATAGTTGTTATCTTCATTTTCCGTTGATACGCGGTGGATTGACTAGTGGCAATACTTTTCTGATTGATGGTCAGTATGCAAATGATCATACTACACGTTACGAGACCAGCAGGGATTAACTGAAGTGCGATAAGACGCGTGTAGTTTAATACTTCTAAACCTGTAGCGAATTGAATGTTAGGAAATAGTAAATAATCAAACAAACAATAAACACGTGTTTCATTCTGATATTTATACTCTGAATATTGACCCCGTACCAAAGTGAAAGGAAGAGAAAATCCAAACACGCATAAAATTGAGACTGCAATAAATACTCTGTTAGATTTCACTCCAAACATTCTTTTACCTGCAAACGGACAAGCACATACAATAGCTCTCTGAACAGCGAGATATGTTGTGGAAATTATTGAAAGAGAATGAAACACAAATGCAGTGCGCCCAATAACAAAGTTAACGTTTCTAAAGATACAATCAGTGCCCGATGTATTGGAGAAGCGTATGTAACGTATCAGATTGTCTATAGCTCCAAATGTAACCGTTAATGTGTCATATACTGCAATCAGTGATAAAAGTATTGTAAGAGGTGTTCGAGTTGATGTAAATAACCAAATTCGTATCACGAAATAATTAGACATATGAACAATGAAAAATAAGACTGAACATGTAATGGCATAAATCATGTTCACCTCATCATCAGTCGCCATCATAAATTTCAAGAGAGATTCTACATAACCCGATTGTTTTTATTTTCTATGTTCCATGCTGATGTAATCTTTTCTTGTACTGACTGTCGTGTTTGTTGCATCTTTGTCTATTATTCAGTTACCCACATCTCTGGAAATATCATAAAAATATATAAATAAAAGCATTGACTTTTTAAGCACAAAACAGTTAGCAAGGACATACTGTACTGTAATTCCATTACACAAATATTTATCCAGGACTTATTGGATATTAATCACCATTTTTAGATTGTGTCAATTTAACACGTCTTTTTATTCTTATTGATCGGTTCCGTATTGCTGTTTTTATGTAACTTCCCCGGGATTGTTCCACATGTTTTTACGATTTCAGTCTCTCTTCCGGCTTGGATTTCAACGTGTTGACACGTAACACAGGATTCTCTCTCATGTTTCCAGTTAAGATACACCAAACGCACAGTGTAAGACATTTAATTATATTCCTATTATCTTCCTGAGATGTTAAATTATTGTTTTATTTACACACAAACAGTGGAAAAGTAATTATTCAATTTTACTTTCATTTTTGGATTGGCTAAACCATGGAGCATATCCCGGCCTTGGATTTCGCCAACGGAAACTATTTTCAACTTAAAATGTGAACTTTAATAATTTCATTTATTGTTTATAAATTCTAGAAATCTATTATTTCGATTTATCTGTGTATTTCATGTTTCTTGAATTTTATTAATTTCGAATTTATATTTTTATCTGTACTTATGCTCGTTTCAATTATGTTTCAGTAATTTACCCTGCTGTATACATCGTGGTTAATAAATGATAGTTCCCCGGAATTTGTCGTTCAATTAGCCCCCGTATAACACTTGGTTAGCTATCTGCCTCACGGGCAGAATAGTAAATTAACTGCACCTGGTTGGTAAACATCTCTCGGGGCACCGTTGTACGACTCGCGGGGTCAACACAGCATCGCCACACCATGAATCCTGACGATGACCAGATGTCAACCACGTCCAGGACAAGGACACTCACACAATAGGGAGAGGACCAGTATACCCAGAGAAGGGACAAGCTTTCACAAGATGTCGAGCTTCTTTGGACGATGTGTAACGCATTGTTACAGGGGACAGACAATCCACCAGCAGAGGCAAGAAAATGCCTGGAGCTAGAACAAAGGGTTGTCCAATCGTACACACGGTACAACCAACTATGCGAGGAATACCTAGGATTTGTGAAAGGCCAAAGGACAACACTGGCCAACCAAGATCTGGATGTTATAACTCCGGTCATTGACGTACGCCAACGGATGTACGAATCGGCCATAGCCAACCTTCATGAAGTGCTAGGCCAGACCAGCATGGCCAAATCCGTTAAATCCAAACGGTCAAAAGCCAATAGCGAGACCAGCTCTTGTATCTCCAACACATCTAGTCTGGCAAAAAGGACACGAGCCAAAGCCGAGGCCGCTAAGGCAGAAATAGCCTTTGCCGAGAAACAGGCGCGTATGGCTAAACAAGAAGCAGAGCTCCAAGAAAGAGCAGTGCGGGAATCTTCCCGTGTTAAAGCTGAAATGGAACAAGAAGAGGCGGAAGTTAACCGAAAAAGGGCCGAAATCAAAGCGGAAATGACCCTTCTTGAAACTCAACGACAAGCCGCCGAGCTAGAGGCCGAAGCCCGAGTTCTAGAACAGGAGGACGATTTAGAACAAGAACTAGATGATCCACTTCCGGTTCCGACGGAAGACCCGCTAAAACGGGTTCAGGATTATGTCCAGCAACACAGTGTTCAGAGCGAACAGGATTGCCGGTTGCAAAACGTGGGTTACCACGTACCTTTTACACAACCGACGGACACAACTCGTTTTGCTCATTCTGCACACCCAGAACCAGGTCCTTCCGGACAGACTCAACAACAGCTAGATACGACTAAAGCCGTTACATTTAATCGGCAACCATCATGTTACTCGCCGATTGGAGATTTCGGTCAGCCATCTGCGGCATCAACGCCGATGAATGATTTTGGTCATTTTCCAGCCACCAAAACACAGACTTCTGGCATATCCGGGCTCAATACCAATGCACCTTCCTTTACGCCCGAACAAGACTATCCCATGCATAGGCCGTCAAGCCCTGTGGACGTAACACAAACCACATCTGGTTATCGGGATACGGGTTCCGACCCGACGCCCGCTATAACAAAATTTCTATTGAGAAAGGATCTCATATTTTCCCGACTCAGTTCCTTTAATGACAAACCTGAGTCATACCACATTTGGAAGTCCAGCTTCGACAACATAATGAAAGAACTGGACGTCTCAGATTCAGAGCAGCTTGACCTACTCGTTAAGTGGTTAGGTACAGAATCCTCGAAGCACGCGGTCAGTATCCGCGCATCGAATGCCGACAACCCAGCAAGGGGTCTACAACGTCTCTGGCAAAGACTAGACGAACGATACGGCTGCCCGGAAATGATAGAAGCTTCTCTAAAATGGAAGCTAGCCGATTTCCCGAAGCTCACAAACAAAGACAATATACGTCTCTACGAGCTATCGGACATCCTGTCGGAGATAGAATATGTAAAGGAGAAACCACAGCTGAGAAATCTATTAGCTTATTTTGACTCCTCTTCGGGTATAAAACCCATAGTCTCAAAACTGCCATTTGGTCTACAAGAACGATGGACAACTAGAGCAGTAAGATACAACGAGCAGCACTCAACCTCATTTCCTCCTTTTACGGAGTTTTCCGCATTCATAAGGGAGATCAGCAGAATCAAAAACAACCCAGGGTTTACTTACGACCCGGAACCTGCCATTTCCACCCAAAGAGGGAGTTCGACAAGGACTACATCTAAGCCCCAGGCTAAAATCAGTGTTCATAAAACCGAAACATCGAACGTGAACCAAATATCAGACAAGCTTGAGAAGTGCATTCTACATGGAACCAAGCATTCATTAAACGACTGCCGTGGATTCCGTTCCAAGCCCATGGAGGAACGCAAATCCCTGCTCAAAGACAACAAAGTTTGTTTTAAATGCTGTGAGTCAACTAAGCATATAAGTCGGGATTGTCCCGTTAGTGTCCTTTGCAAAGAGTGTGGTAGCAAACAACATACCACAGCTCTTCACTTAAATAAAATCAAAACATCATCCCAGTCAGGGTCACAACCCGCACAAAACAACGGCGGGAAGTCAGGACGTGCAAACAGTGCTACTACCGTTAATACGGTCAACTCATCCTGTACTGAAATATGCAAGGAATATGGTGGCAAATCCTGTGCAAAAATACTGCCAGTTAATGTGTTTCACAAGGACCATCCAGGAAATATAAAAGATGTACGCCATAATTGACGACCAGAGCAATAGGTCTTTAGCCTCTCCGGAATTCTTTCAATATTTCAATGTACGGGATGTTCCCGAAACATATACGCTTTCCACTTGCTCTGGAAAAATCACTACTTCTGGAAGACGAGGGAAGGACTTTATTGTGACATCAGTTCATGGCAGTGACCCTCTAGAACTACCAATCCTTATAGAATGTGACAACATACCCGACAACAGGAATGAAATCCCTACACCGGATATTGCCAACAAACATCCCCACTTAGGAGAGATAGCAAAACACCTATCGCCATTGGATGAAAGTTGCGGTATCATGCTCCTTATCGGACGGGATTTACCGGAAGCTCATCATGTGCATGACCAAAAGCTTGGACCCTTAAAAGCTCCATACGCCCAACGACTCAAACTTGGCTGGGTCGTAGTGGGCGAGACATGTCTAGACAAGCAGCATGCTCCAACTGAAATCAATGTTTTTAGGACATTCGTATCAACTTCCGGTCGCCCTACGGTTTTCAAACCGTGTGAAAACAACTTTGAGATACGGGAACAATTCCCGAAGGACAACTTAGGACAAGACGTCTTTATCAGGACTCCCGATGATGATAAGCCAGGGATGTCCCACGATGACAAGCTGTTCATGAAACAGATGGACGACGAATTCGTAAGGGACGACACAGGAAGTTGGGTTGCACCCTTGCCCTTCCGAGCTACGAGACCACGCCTTCCCAACAACAGGGATCAAGCTGTTCAAAGAGCGAAAATGTTGGACACTAGTCCAAAGAGGAACCCCGTGAAGAAGGCACACTTCATGGAATTCATGGGAAACATTTTGGACAACAACCACGCGGAAGTTGCTCCATCGTTAAAGGAAAATGAGGAATGCTGGTACCTGCCACTCTTTGGTGTCTATCACCCGAAGAAGCCCGATAAGATTCGGGGTGTCTTTGATTCGTCAGCAAAGTACAACGGAATCTCTTTGAACAACGTCTTGTTGACAGGTCCAGACCTAACCAACAGTTTGCTTGGTGTTCTTGTACGCTTCCGCAGGGAAAAGATCGCCGTAACAGCCGATGTGCAGCACATGTTCCATTGTTTTGTGGTTCGAGAAGACCATCGAAATTACCTACGTTTCCTGTGGTATAGGGATAACAACCCGGACAAAGAGCTCATAGAGTACCGTATGCGAGTCCATGTATTCGGGAATAGCCCGTCACCAGCAGTTGCTACTCTAGGTCTAAGGAAAGCAGCCTTGGAATCCGAGGCCAAATACGGTAGCCACGTACCGAACTTTGTAATTCATGACTTCTATGTTGACGACGGTTTAACCTCTTGTGCAACACCGGAAGAGGCGGTTACGCTCATGAAGGACACCCAGAATGCTTTAATGGAATATGGGAATCTGCGACTACACAAGTTCGCATCTAACAGCCCCGAAGTAATGGCCGCACTCCCTCTAACTGATCTGGCTAGCAACCTCAAAGACTTGGACTTAGACGCAGACGATAAGCCTCTTCAGAGAAGCCTCGGTCTGATATGGGACGTCAACACTGACAACTTCCTTTTCCAACTATCCACGGACGATAAACCAGTCACACGAAGAGGGATACTCTCCACAATCAATAGTATCTTCGATCCACTCGGATTTCTGGCTCCCGTAATTATTCACGGGAAACTCTTGCTCAGGACGCTAGTATCAGAGACAATAGACTGGGATCAGCCCGTATCGGACGAATTGGCCATAGAATGGGAGAACTGGAGGGACTCTCTACACGAAATTGAGAATCTACGCATTCCACGCACCTACGTGGCAAACCTTAACAAAGCTAACAGAAGGGAACTACACGTGTTTTCCGATGCGTCAGAAAAGGCCATTGCAGCCGTCGTGTACCTACGAACCGTTGAAACGGTTGGGAAACCACAAAGCGGATTTGTTCTCGGAAAGACTAAAGTGGCGCCAATAAGCGGCCATACTATTCCACGACTGGAACTATGTGCGGCTGTGCTTGCCGTAGAACTTGCCCAAAGTGCTATGGATCACCTTCAACTTCCTATCGACGAAGTTAAATACTATACCGACAGTCGTGTAGTTTTAGGCTATATCAGCAACGATATCCGTAGATTCTACACTTACGTTGCCAACAGAGTTGAGAAAATTCGGAAACATACCAAGCCCGACGATTGGAACTACGTCCCAACTAACTTGAACCCGGCTGATTCAGGAACCAGATTCTTTCGGCCTTCCGATATTCACGACAGCGATTGGCTTCAAGGACCGAAACAATTGCTCAACGTTCGGTCGGAGGCTTCAGATGAAACCCAACACACTCTTGTTGATCCAGAAACGGACAAAGAGATCCGACCTGTCGTCAGAGTCGCCAAAACTTGCACTATGAATTACATACCGACTTGGGAGGAACGATTTTCGAACTTTTCATCATGGTCAAAATTGACTCAGTTCGTTGCTGTTCTCAAAGCCGCGGCCCGCAAACACGGGCATAGATCCGCTTCTACGTGCTCACCTGTTGATGTTCGCCAGGACGCTGAGCTCTTCGTCTTAAAGGAAGTTCAATCCCGTACATTTGGCGAGGAGATCGATTGTCTCATACATTCGGAACCAGTTCCGCGTAAAAGTGCGATTTCTAAACTCAATCCCTTCTTGGACGAACTTGGACTTCTACGAGTTGGAGGAAGGATCGTCAAATCGGACTTGCCATTGAGGGAAAAGCTTCCCCTAGTGATCCCAGGACGTCATCATATTGCCGACTTACTCGTCCGACATTTCCATCACCAAGTGAAACACCAGGGACGACACTTCACGGAAGGAGCCATTCGAGCCGCAGGATTCTGGATTGTAGGCGCTAAACGGACCATCTCCTCCGTACTTCATAAGTGTGTCTTGTGTCGTAAACTACGAGGCAAACAGGAATCTCAAATCATGGCCGACTTGCCTGCAGATCGTCTTGAACAATCGCCGCCATTTACCAACGTTGGAGTTGACGCCTTCGGACCTTGGGAAGTGGTAGCCCGCAAAACACGTGGTGGACTCGCAAAGGCCAAAAGATGGGCCATACTCTTTACCTGCTTGGTGACAAGAGCAGTCCACATTGAAATCGTAGACGAGATGAGTTCTTCAGCGTTCATTAATGCTCTGACCCGTTTCACATCGATCCGCGGGAAAGTGAAAACCTTTCGGTCTGACCGTGGAACCAACTTCGTCGGTGCTATTGACAAAATAGGAGTTGACGCAATCAACGTCGAAGACAACCAACTGCGGAAACATCTTCTTGATTCTGGAACCGTGTGGATATTCAACGCACCCCATTCGTCTCACATGGGTGGTGCTTGGGAATGGATGATCGGGATCACTAGGAGGATTCTTGACTCTATGCTTCTTGAAAATCCAGGACGGACCTTAACACACGACGTGTTAAACACATTCATGGCGGAGGCGTGTGCCATCATCAACTCTCGACCACTTGTTCCAGTTTCATCGGACTCTGAAAACCCGCTCATCTTGACACCCTCTATGCTTTTGACGCAAAAATCAGACTATGTCTTTTCCCTTGACTCTGGGGAATCATTTTCCAAACAGGATCTTTGTCTAGCGGAATGGAGACGTGTTGGTGCCCTTTCAAACATGTTCTGGTCAAGATGGCGCAAGGAATATTTATCCTTACTTCAACAACGAAGGAAGTGGACAGAGCCACAGAGAGACATTATCGTCGGAGATGTGGTTCTTATCCGTGATAAGAACTTAGATCGTAACAAGTGGCCCACAGGACTCGTGACCGACGTCTTCAAGAGCGAGGATGGACACACCAGAAAAGCTGAAGTGCGTGTCATCGTAGACGGGAAACCCGCATCTTATACTCGACCGATAGTCGACATGATTCTTCTAGTGGATGGTAGCTTGTGACTCTCCACATGGAACTTTCCAGTGTACTTGTGACTGTCTAAACTTGTACATAGTCAATACTTAAAGTTGACCCGTCGGTTTCCATTGTAAGGAACACGTCGTTCCTTCCCACGCCGTGCGTGGCAACGTTGGAGCAACAGATCTACTCTTCCCATTGGGCAACGCTGGAAGCCATACAACGATGGATCTCCAGAACAACAGCCGTTGGATCGTTCTCCGAACTTTACATGTGAATATATTTTGGAATTTATGTGATATTCATTTACCTGTTCTTTTGATATTGGAATCGATTGATTTTCATCTGTGTTTTGTAGAAAATTTGAGAAATATCCACGTGGATATTTGGCGGGGAGTGTACTGTAATTCCATTACACAAATATTTATCCAGGACTTATTGGATATTAATCACCATTTTTAGATTGTGTCAATTTAACACGTCTTTTTATTCTTATTGATCGGTTCCGTATTGCTGTTTTTATGTAACTTCCCCGGGATTGTTCCACATGTTTTTACGATTTCAGTCTCTCTTCCGGCTTGGATTTCAACGTGTTGACACGTAACACAGGATTCTCTCTCATGTTTCCAGTTAAGATACACCAAACGCACAGTGTAAGACATTTAATTATATTCCTATTATCTTCCTGAGATGTTAAATTATTGTTTTATTTACACACAAACAGTGGAAAAGTAATTATTCAATTTTACTTTCATTTTTGGATTGGCTAAACCATGGAGCATATCCCGGCCTTGGATTTCGCCAACGGAAACTATTTTCAACTTAAAATGTGAACTTTAATAATTTCATTTATTGTTTATAAATTCTAGAAATCTATTATTTCGATTTATCTGTGTATTTCATGTTTCTTGAATTTTATTAATTTCGAATTTATATTTTTATCTGTACTTATGCTCGTTTCAATTATGTTTCAGTAATTTACCCTGCTGTATACATCGTGGTTAATAAATGATAGTTCACCGGAATTTGTCGTTCAATTAGCCCCCGTATAACACTTGGTTAGCTATCTGCCTCACGGGCAGAATACATACCCACCTCTATCAATATTTTAAGAGTTAATTGTGTCAATCGTCCAAAGTTAAAATAATCTCCTATAGTTAATGGGAAGATATGTTAATTTGACCATAATGGTCTATGCTCTTCATTCTCATACAGAACTAGTATTTGGCATTTTGTTGTTTTGGATAGAGCCTCTCTGATGAGTTTTAAATAGAAAAAAGTGCATTAGGCGTAGCACAAGATATTGCCTAGAACTTTGTTGTAATTTTGATTCCTAACATTGGTGATGGATTGTGCTACTTGTAGAGTTTTTATTCACATCGAATTTTTAATTCTGCGTTCAAATTTCAAGTTTCATTTTGCCAAATTTCTGTTATAATGTTCTTTTCTGTTTTATTTGTTTTTGTTTGTTCTTTTCAGAAGTTTTTTTTCCACTTTTATCTTTTTTTAAAACTGTCATGACATTTGTTTTCATTATTTGCATTTCTGTCGGATGTTATTTATATATGTTTAAAAAAGCGTTAAACCATGTCAACAAAATCTAAAACTATTCTGTTGTGTCATCTAAGAAATATAAATTTACATACAACCATTACACATACTTAATTCGAATATGAAAAGAAGAAAAAACTAACAAATATGTTTATAAGCACAAAACAGCAGTTAACAAACAACGAAAGTTAAACTTACATTGTAGTTTAAGAAGTATACTTTGTGCAATATATATTATATCAAAACATTACTTTCCAAGCAGCAAACTCTTTTTGTTGTAAATAGCAATCAGAAAAACTTATATGGCATACTAAATGCCCCAATTGGGAATTAGATTTATATGAAAAGGTTGATCAAATACAAATGGCATTTATATCAAACACAATCCGAAAAAAAAATACAGAGCAAAACCAATCTATATAACCCGCTATACGAGAATATTATTTTTTACCGGTACGGACACTTTTTTTTTACCGAGAATATGATGTATTATGGGAAATAAACGACGATGTTTACATCTTTTACAGCATTTATCAAAAATAAAACGAAAGTTTATGATATTTGAATGGTTTCAGATAACAAATTGATATATGAATATCAAGCAAGCGCATTACAATACTTACATTCAAACAGAAACATGTAAATTATGATAAACTTCTTGAGCTTAACAAATGTGATTTTTGTCAATTTAGCATAGCAAATAAAAACAAAAACGCGCCAATTCCTCATACGAATATACATTTAATCCTTTTAATTTGTCAGCTGACTTATATAATACTTCTAAGAGGGGGGGCAAGGGGGTTAGCTGTTCCTGTGTTATTGGCTTAAATTGGTTCTCTGTTAGCTGTTATTGCAGATATCAGATTTAATGTTAACTGTTATTGACCAGTTCTGTGTTAACTGTTATTGAAGAAAATCAGTTTACTGTTACCTGTTATTGAATAATATAATTTTATGTTATCTGTTATTAAAAATAGTATGTTAGCTTAATTGAAATGATCAGTCCAAAAAGATCAATTCTCTGTTATCTGTTATTGGGAAAATCAATTCCCTGTTAAGGTGTTCTTGGACCCCCCCTTGACCCCCCTCTTCTAACTCGATGAATTAAATCATTTAATAAACCGAAGTTACTTTTTTTAACCGATAACGCTACAAAATTTTACCGTGAGTGCTACTTTGTTTTACCATAAACTTTGAACAGGTGCTACTTAGTTTTACCGATCAATGCTATTGTCTTTCCCCAGTACTGCTATTTCGTTTACAGATGTTACTTTCTGTAGCTATACATTTGGGTAAAGAGGGCATGTCTTTAACATGCATGTTTTGACTTGTATGTCAAAACATGCAGTGGAAACATAGTTAAGTCAAAGAAATAGGAAACATGCATGTTGACTTGGGGAATAGGAATTGCTCTATTCTGCATTTTAAAACTTGGTGTTTTAACCAATCAAAATCATGGTTATAGGTTATGTTTTCATTATCATCACCATGTGTAAAGGTAAGAAAATAAGAAATACAATCAGGTCTTTCTTTCAGAAAGTCAAAGGAAAAGACTTTAATAAAATTGCATAGAAAAGAAAAGAATTCTACTTAACAAAAAGACCAATCAAAAGGTTGTCCGAGTTACACCAGGAAGAAGAACATTTGTGGAATTCAGTCCCCACATTATTACAAAAAAGCAAATTAAATGCTTGATGAGCCCCATGTTGGTTTCTCACTCAATTTTAGGTTTCCTTTTTTGTCTTTTCAGATGTTTTAATGTAAGGCTATCATCAATACACATACAAGTACTACAATTTTTTCTTCCATCTTGCTTTGTGTTGTTGTTTTGATAGAAATGACAGGAATATCCCAAGTTTTGCATGTTTCAGACATGTCGTGTAAACATGAGAAACATGCATGTTTTAGACTTATAAGTTTTACACTTGCAAGTTTAAACATACCATGGAAAGCCCCCTTAACGTATATCAAATAAAATCATTAAGACACTTTACTTTCATGTTGTTGATTGTATGTTTGTGCTTCACACCACGCAGCGCCATGCGTGAGCTAAGCGTGAAAGGGTGATACAATGAACATCAAAAGGCGATGACATGGAGGTAATAGAGACATAAGCCTAATCGGGATGCCTCTGGAAAAGGGTAGGGATAGACAAATTAGCCTCATACAAGTTTCTATTCTTATCTATATATACTCTCTCTAAAAAAAAATACGCAACAGTTGAAAATTTTCCTATCGGTTTTATATAAACCTACCTTATTCAAAACTGATATTACTAGGCCGTTTTTCAATCGATTTTTATGATAAATAATCAAGGAAAAGAAAAATGAATAAGTCTATTTTTTTTATTCTTTGCGCAAAATCCTAGCGTCAGTGGATTTTGCTACAATGTGAGTAGAACACAACCATTGTTATTCCGTAGAAATTTTGGTTGATTTAAACGGGGTTTTCAAGCATATTTACAATTGACTTTTGCTTGTCATATCGTAAAAACCAGTAATGACACAATTTTTTGTCAAAATAAGAAATAAAGATTAACCATTTTTCGTTCTTGTAATCTTTATTTCATAAAAATCTGTTGAGAAATAGATTCACAATTACGATTTGAAATAAGGTAGGTTTAGTTATATATGGGGAAATTTTTATTGTTGCGTAACTTTATTGAGAGAGTATAGAACATCAGCTGGGTTCTTTAACGTGCACAAAACGTGAAGTCTTTTTACTAATACAGTGCACCACTATGGTTTGTGGTCAGGCTTCCAGCATTATAGCTTAACGACCTCGTACAATGTATCCCTTAATGTTAGATATGTTCCATTCAACTGATCCTTGATGTATCAGGCTTCCAGCATTATAGCTTAACGACCTCGTACAATGTATCCCTTAATGTTAGATATGTTCCATTCAACTGGTCCTTGATGTATACCTTACGCTACTAAAATCCAGTTTGATGGTTTCCCTTCAAGCTTCTACAACAACTTCTTGACTTCTTGGTTAAATACCCCCGGCATGAAATGTCAGTGATGTAATAGAGGAATAAACTAGGACTTAGAACTGATCCTTGATGTATACCTTACGCTGCTAGTATACAGTTTGATGGTTCCCCTTCAGGCTTCTACAACAACTTCTTGACTTCTGAACAATAATTATGGATGAAACTAGTGATCAGGTTTGAGGAGTAGTAGGCTCTGACAGACTTAATCAAAATCTTTTTTCCAAAATTCATTATCAGGCAGTCAACTTAGTAATGTCCTTTATTAACTCAACCAGTTGGATGTCACAGGATAATCATTTACATGCAGAGACCGTGTTGACAAGGGTATAATATACTGTATTGGTCTGCATGATACATGCATGGCACTAGGCGGCAGTTTAAAGCTTCACGTTTTGTTTGTTTTTTAATAGATGGGACAGGCAAAAGCAGTAAAACGAGGGGCTAATTTTAAAAACATTATTTTAAAAACATTTTGGTTTTTTTTTCGTATAACAAGTGGTTTTTGATAAGACAAAATAAATGACAACATTACATTTCAGCATTTCTTTGTACCTTTTTTGACATTTTTTAAAATCTTAATTGCTTATGCAAAATAAGAACATTTTGATCAACCGATTTCATGGATTTCAATACAGTGTAAGAACAAGCGATTGTAGCACACCATGCTAAGGATGTCCCCACTCAGTCATTCGCAAAACGGGAACTATTCCACTACGTTCCCGTGGGTCGTGGAGTACTGTGGGTTTATTCATTTTTATGGGTACCAATTTTCATGGATGGCTGAAACAATACCAGGTCGTGGGTTCTTTAAATCGTGGTTCTGGAGGCTGCAGTATATAACAACAACAACAACAACGTAAAATGTTTTTTTTTTTCTTTTTTTGCGGGGAACCTAATTTTTTGGATAAATACCACCAATTTTGATCTTACCTTATAAAACATAATGAAACCACAGTAGGAATGACTGAAATACAAAATGGATTGTTATAAAATTTAGAAGTCTGTTTATGAACATTTTTAAATATTTTTGATCCTGATCCTGAACTTCATCAAGTTAAAGATGCCATTAATAAGTGTCTAATGTTTTTTAGTGTATTTTCATTGTTTGTTTAATAATATACAATTTTCAAACTGAAGAAATAGTCCTTAAACATTAAATACTATGGCCCATACATGCTTCCCAAACCATTGTCACGATCATTCAAGACATCAAAATAAAGAGAATCAAAACAGTTTTAAGGTCAACCATGAACACTGTTAAAGGTTTATGCATAAATAGCGAAATTGTGGCTGTTCCGTTTATGAATAAAGCGATAACTGATCACGGTCGTGGTTAGTATCGGTTAAAAAAAAATAGCATGGATGGTAAAAAAAAGTAGCGTTTACGGTAAAAAGAAGTAACAACCAGTAATAGTTTACGGTAAAACAAAGTTACCGTTAAAATTATTTTTCAAACATTTTAAGATTCCCGAGTAAACAGAAGGAGGAGTTTTATTATTAAAAACGGTAGTTACCTTCAATACCACTTACTTTTTATAAAAAAACTTGTCTGTTTTTAACGTATTTATATTCTGACAAAAGAAAAGATTGCAATAACCTTAATTGTTGTTAAACGCCCAATTGACAGGTTTTGATAGAGAAAAAACTCTATTGCTAAAGAAACAAAAGTACAATACATCAAATGGACCACTTACTTATCAAATAAAATGTTTTTTTCCTGTAAAACGACGATTT
Organism: Arcuatula senhousia; assembly: GCA_963971305.1. Lineage (NCBI taxonomy): Eukaryota > Metazoa > Mollusca > Bivalvia > Mytilida > Mytilidae > Arcuatula > Arcuatula senhousia. The sequence continues at coordinate 17,618,241 of OZ020305.1, read as the reverse complement.
TTATGTTTTATCGTCTGCGTAATCAAAATTTATCGGTAAAAAAAAGTATCAGTACCGGTAAAAAATAATATTCTCGTATAGCGGGTTATATAGATTGAAAACCAAAGTACGAAATTAAAATTATTAGTTCGTTAAGCCATTTTACAAAAATGAATGTCATATAATTTATGATTCCTTTGAAATGTAAAGTTATGACAGAGGACTAATCTTCAAAGTCATTAATATGTATATTAAAACAATAATTATACAGCTCAAATTATATCGAGGAGGTCCGGTTCTTCGTGATTAAGTATAAATGACCTTTCATATAAACTGTTTGATACATTGTAGCAACTGTTTTAGACTACACATGAGATACTGCAATACATGTTAAACATGTGTTTGTTTTATGTTTTACTTGTGTTTCCAAACATATGTTCACCTTACGTTTGGTGTCCATTTTTCAAGGACTTACAAAGCAAATTTGAAACATGAATCTTATAGTACAATGCATGATTTACATAGAAAATTAGATTTTCACAGTTGAACTGCCAGTCAAATAAAAGATCTCGTACGACTTTATTTTCAAAAGCAACTCTCGTCATGTTTGTGGATTATTTACAATTGCTATTTGTTTCTTAAAATTATTTTTGATTTGCTCGTATTACCATATTAAGGGCCATTTCTATGGGCAGCCATTCGGGCAAAAATTACAAAAATTTAAGAAACAGACAATAAACTTTAAACAAACATAAAATCACCAAACAAAACAGACACCAATTTAAAATAAACAGACAAAAAAAAGACTTGAAATTTTATAAACAGACAAACAAACAAAAACAGACATAAATTATATAAACAGACAGACGATTATGTAAAACAGACACAAAAATACATAAACAGACATAAAAATTTACAAACACACAACAGTAAATATATAACCAAACAGACGTTTTAAAAACATACCTAACAGAGGGCGTGACGATCGGGTGTCGGCAACTTTTTTTATATTTTCAAAAACACTATTTGAACAGAATGCTTCGAGAAAAATAGATGAATGGTCTTAAATTAAAAAAAATGTCACATACGGGGGTTTATAAATAATAAAAAAAGATTTGTGTAACACGCATCTTAATGTGATTATAGACCAGCATATAGTTTTATATTTTTACACGTTGCCAAAACCGCACATTTCTCCTCAAAATCATTTTTTCCTTAATTCCTATTTTGTTGTTGTAGGTTGGAAAAGAGGAATAATAACTAGATGATTTCTCCAAAAGACTCATTGTTTCTATATATTCAAATTGGTTTGAATCTAAAAAGAAGATGACACGTTTTAATTGGAAAGTCATAATTGGAAAGTAGTTAAGAGCTAAATGCAGAAACGTACGTGCAACATCCGTCTAGAGAAAGACTAGTTTCATAAAGCGATCGCTAATAAACGTGATCGTTATCCAATACAAATTTAATGGGCTTACATGCACGTTAGGGTAACGCTCGCTCTATGAAACGGCACCTTGTGCTCTTTTAGGGTTCTATTTTGCGTGTTTAAAACGTGTAAACAGCTCCCAGAATGTCATTGTAACTAACATGAGTCGCATCGACCCCCAATTCTATAAGTATCAATGAAATACCTAGAAGAAAGTCAAACTTAAAACCTTTACAATTCAAACCTGAAAGATAAAAAAATATAGTTTACATAACACAATATACCGAGACATAGCAAACAAGTAAATCTGTGAGCTGATGCTCACTAGTGATACCCCCGCTCCCCAAACTAAGCCACGCATACAAGTTAAATACTCAATAAACATGAAGTAGTTGACCTAGGAACATAAAATCGCTATACACCATATGGGACTATAGGATAAAGCTGTATACATAATATCAGACCTCTG